>JAMRXY010000052.1:0-1200000 GCA_024447195.1 Panagrolaimus sp. LJ2414 | reverse complement strand
TATAGGGAAATCTAAAAATCTATGTTACAAACGTTTAAACTCAAAAATGACGAAACTGCCATCTCTGAACTACCAAAAAAAAGTCAAAATACTAAATGATTTGTCAAAGAAATTATGTTTATTATATTTGTCAAATTATGTTTGCCAAGTTTCTATTTTAATGGAACAGCCTTTTTTAAAGCGCTTTTTGTATTCTGCTTTATATCGCTTGATTTTGTTTTTTGATTCTGATCTTTGTATTTTTTGTTTAACAAAAAATGTGAATTGAGAAAGCATATATTTAATTAAATGCTTTCTTAATTCACCGTGATAACTTCAAGGGTGTTCATTATTAATCAAAAACATTTTTCTTAAAAGTCACAATAAAAAGTTTTAAAAAAGTGAAAAATAACTTATAACGTTTGTCTCACAGAAATTTTTACTTTTACAATCTTTGATTTTTTAAATGCGTTTTTATGTGATTTTATTTCAAATAAATAAAATTGAACGAATTTTGTATGTTTAAAAAACGCACAATTTTGAGTTAAATTTTTATTTTTTAAAATCAAAAAAGCAAACTGTTTTTCAGCTCATATAAAATAATCCTGATTTAATATTTCCTTGTTGCAAATTATGTTTTTTGGGGTTTTAGTCTTTGTCTACTTTTTTGGTTTTTTTTGTATTATAAACAGTTCTTTTTCGTTTTGATCAACAAAATCGATTAACAAAAACTTTTTGTTTTTTGAACACTGAAGATATTATGTTTAAAATGCCATCATTATGGGTTGGAAAAGTTCAAGAAATTTTCAAATTGAGTTTAATAGTTTTCACTTTCTTTTATATTGTAATATTATTTGGATATTCTTACACTTCCACAATACATCAAAGTATGTTAATACTGTTAAAGATTAATTAAACGATGTGTTGTTTTTTAGGAATATTTTTTGTAAACAAATCAATCAATAACTTTGAGAAAAATAATGAATTATTAGATATTCCTGTTTATGATAATTTTATTTCAGCAAATTACAAATATTGTGGTGGCTTTGGTAGTCAGGTTTGTGCTTTTATTAATCAGATATTGGAGTCGCAGTCACCAAAAATAAGAAATCACAACATTTCTTTTAAAATGCTTAGGCGAAATCCCCTTCTAACAATTTTTTATGCAAATTTTATGTTCTCGACACAAAAATGCATCCCCCTCCTGGCGCCTTCTTTTTTTTTGTAAATGATGAATAAAAAAAGAAAAATTCATTTTTGTTTGATTATCAGTCCGGATGCAGGAAAAAAAAATTTATTAAATAGAATTCCTCCTTTAATAATCTTTGATGAAAATTTAATGAACAATTTTAAGTTATTCCATTTTTCAACCTATTACGGTATTGGCCGAACTCTAAATAGAACTCCATTCTTTTATGCAACAAAGCGATGTGAAATTGAATTCTTAACTGAAATTAAAACAGTATTTCCAAATTTATTTCGATTTATTCCTTTATTAAATCCTGCCGAAGATGATACTGCAAATGTTGAAAATTTAAAGAATTGTTGTGATGTTAATCATTTGAAAACCTTTAATGAAACATTTTTAATCTTTGATGATTTTGTTCCAAATTTTTATCAACTTTTCCAAAATTATAACACTGACATTCGATATTTTATGGACTTTGATGTCGATTTGAAAGAGAAAGTAAAACTGCAGACTTCGTTGTTGTTCAGGTTGGATTTTTCAATTTTTGTCTACAGTTTGATAAGAAGAATTTGCATCGAAATGAGTCAAATTTGTAAATTAACTTTTTTCAGTTTTATGGAGATTTTTTATTCGACGTTTCGGCTTTTGAAAAAATTTGCTCTTCAATTAATAATACAAAAAATTTGCATAATTTATCAATTTATTATTGCCGTAATAATTTTCAGGAAGGACATCTCCCACAAATTCTGTATTCATATTCGACGGGGTGATTTTACAAATGAAGCCTTTAAATTTCAAGAATCTAAAGAAAATTTCATTGTTCCTGCTTCAAATTACATTTACAATTTTTTGTACAAAAAAGGACATCCTAATATTTCGCTTATTCTTATGGGCGAAGATGAAGAAGGCTTTAAAAATTCCCTAAAAATCAATACAACTTTATTCGATCATATTTATTTTCAAAACTCAGATCAACGGGCCCAGGATATTGCATTTGGTGTTCAAAATTGTGACACATTTTTGTTATCCGCCTCTGGATCGGCTTTCGCGTGGTGGATCGCGTATTTATTGCCCGAAGGAAAGAATGTATTTTATAACGGACAAATTTATAAAGATGGAACGGATTCTAAATTCCCGTTCGCAAATGTTTTCCCACCGAAATGGAATAAAATTAATATTGTTTGATGAGGTTTAGCGTTTTAAAAAAGGTGTTCTAAGGTGTTAAAAATTGTACCACTTATCTCGATTAAGTTAGATTTGATCGGAAACGGCAACAAAGTTCATAAGTATAATATATCATGCAATTTTGATATCTCAAAAAATGGTCAAAAAAAAGGTAAGTTTCAAATTAAATTTCCTTTCTCTGTTAAATATCGACTATCAATTTTCGGCCTATTTACAATTAATTGTAAACCTTTTTTATGATTTCCAATTCAACTATAGTTTTGTTATGTATCGACGATACCTTTTTTTACACTCAACTAAAAGCATCGTAACTAATTAGTCATAATTATAAAAACAAGAACTGCAACAAAAACTTAATAAATAAAAGATTTTTTTACCTTGTCTTTATTCTAAACAGCTTATTTGTCAATGTCTCTTCTATAATAAGTTGTAAATGGTTGATTACCGTAATCATTGAATCGAATAAATAAATAAAAAAAATCATATTTTAAATGGAATTTACGTAATTATTCAACTGTAGAAAGAAATCAATATAAAAAGATTTAAACATTTATTTAGGTATTAATTATGAATTTACATAAAATTTTTATCAATTTAAAACAATTTTGAAGCAAGACAATGGCGAAATTAACATATAAAAAAACCATTTTACGCTGTAACATACATAGACAATAGTTTTTTCGATTTCTCAACTGGCCAGTTTTTTGGCTCCGGATTCATTTTCTTCTGATAAAAATTCCAAAATCATACATTTTCTGATGTGCCATGACTAGTTACATAATTATCTCTTTTCCCAATTTTTTTGGATAACTTGTGTTAATTTTTTCTTTGATGATATTTTCAAAATACAGTATATTTCTGTTTTTTGGCCAGTTTTTTGGCTCCGGATTCATTTTCTTCTGATAAAAATTCCAAAATCATACATTTTCTGATGGGCCATGACTAGTTACATAATTATCTCTTTTCCCAATTTTTTTGGATAACTTGTGTTAATTTTTTCCTTGATGCTATTTTCAAAATACAGTATATTTCTGTTTTTTGGCCAGTTTTTTGGCTCCGGATTCATTTTCTTCTGATAAAAATTCCAAAATTATACATTTTCTGATGTGCCATGACTAGTTACATAATTATCTCTTTTCCCAATTTTTTTGGATAACTTGTGTTAATTTTTTCCTTGATGCTATTTTCAAAATACAGTATATTTCTGTTTTTTGGCCAGTTTTTTGGCTCCGGATTCATTTTCTTCTGATAAAAATCCCAAAATTATACATTTTCTGATGTGCCATGACTAGTTACATAATTATCTCTTTTCCCAATTTTTTTGGATAACTTGTGTTAATTTTTTCCTTGATGCTATTTTCAAAATACAGTATATTTCTGTTTTTTGGCCAGTTTTTTGGCTCCGGATTCATTTTCTTCTGATAAAAATTCCAAAATCATACATTTTCTGATGGGCCATGACTAGTTACATAATTATCTCTTTTCCCAATTTTTTTGGATAACTTGTGTTAATTTTTTCCTTGATGCTATTTTCAAAATACAGTATATTTCTGTTTTTTGGCCAGTTTTTTGGCTCCGGATTCATTTTCTTCTGATAAAAATTCCAAAATTATACATTTTCTGATGTGCCATGACTAGTTACATAATTATCTCTTTTCCCAATTTTTTTGGATAACTTGTGTTAATTTTTTCCTTGATGCTATTTTCAAAATACAGTATATTTCTGTTTTTTGGCCAGTTTTTTGGCTCCGGATTCATTTTCTTCTGATAAAAATTCCAAAATCATACATTTTCTGATGGGCCATGACTAGTTACATAATTATCTCTTTTCCCAATTTTTTTGGATAACTTGTGTTAATTTTTTCCTTGATGCTATTTTCAAAATACAGTATATTTCTGTTTTTTGGCCAGTTTTTTGGCTCCGGATTCATTTTCTTCTGATAAAAATTCCAAAATTATACATTTTCTGATGTGCCATGACTAGTTACATAATTATCTCTTTTCCCAATTTTTTTGGATAACTTGTGTTAATTTTTTCCTTGATGCTATTTTCAAAATACAGTATATTTCTGTTTTTTGGCCAGTTTTTTGGCTCCGGATTCATTTTCTTCTGATAAAAATCCCAAAATTATACATTTTCTGATGTGCCATGACTAGTTACATAATTATCTCTTTTCCCAATTTTTTTGGATA
This sequence comes from Panagrolaimus sp. LJ2414, assembly GCA_024447195.1. Classification (NCBI taxonomy): domain Eukaryota; kingdom Metazoa; phylum Nematoda; class Chromadorea; order Rhabditida; family Panagrolaimidae; genus Panagrolaimus; species Panagrolaimus sp. LJ2414. Next base: position 1,195,454 of record JAMRXY010000052.1, on the reverse strand, counting down.
ACTTGTGTTAATTTTTTCCTTGATGCTATTTTCAAAATACAGTATATTTCTGTTTTTTGGCCAGTTTTTTGGCTCCGGATTCATTTTCTTCTGATAAAAATTCCAAAATTATACATTTTCTGATGGGCCATGACTAGTTACATAATTATCTCTTTTCCCAATTTTTTTGGATAACTTGTGTTAATTTTTTCCTTGATGCTATTTTCAAAATACAGTATATTTCTGTTTTTTGGCCAGTTTTTGGCTCCGGATTCATTTTCTTCTGATAAAAATTCCAAAATCATACATTTTCTGATGTGCCATGACTAGTTACATAATTATCTCTTTTCCCAATTTTTTTGGATAACTTGTGTTAATTTTTTCCTTGATGCTATTTTCAAAATACAGTATATTTCTGTTTTTTGGCCAGTTTTTTGGCTCCGGATTCATTTTCTTCTGATAAAAATTCCAAAATCATACATTTTCTGATGTGCCATGACTAGTTACATAATTATCTCTTTTCCCAATTTTTTTGGATAACTTGTGTTAATTTTTTCCTTGATGCTATTTTCAAAATACAGTATATTTCTGTTTTTTGGCCAGTTTTTTGGCTCCGGATTCATTTTCTTCTGATAAAAATTCCAAAATCATACATTTTCTGATGGGCCATGACTAGTTACATAATTATCTCTTTTCCCAATTTTTTTGGATAACTTGTGTTAATTTTTTCCTTGATGCTATTTTCAAAATACAGTATATTTCTGTTTTTTGGCCAGTTTTTTGGCTCCGGATTCATTTTCTTCTGATAAAAATTCCAAAATCATACATTTTCTGATGTGCCATGACTAGTTACATAATTATCTCTTTTCCCAATTTTTTTGGATAACTTGTGTTAATTTTTTCCTTGATGCTATTTTCAAAATACAGTATATTTCTGTTTTTTGGCCAGTTTTTTGGCTCCGGATTCATTTTCTTCTGATAAAAATTCCAAAATCATACATTTTCTGATGTGCCATGACTAGTTACATAATTATCTCTTTTCCCAATTTTTTTGGATAACTTGTGTTAATTTTTTCCTTGATGCTATTTTCAAAATACAGTATATTTCTGTTTTTTGGCCAGTTTTTTGGCTCCGGATTCATTTTCTTCTGATAAAAATCCCAAAATTATACATTTTCTGATGGGCCATGACTAGTTACATAATTATCTCTTTTCCCAATTTTTTTGGATAACTTGTGTTAATTTTTTCCTTGATGCTATTTTCAAAATACAGTATATTTCTGTTTTTTGGCCAGTTTTTTGGCTCCGGATTCATTTTCTTCTGATAAAAATTCCAAAATCATACATTTTCTGATGTGCCATGACTAGTTACATAATTATCTCTTTTCCCAATTTTTTTGGATAACTTGTGTTAATTTTTTCCTTGATGCTATTTTCAAAATACAGTATATTTCTGTTTTTTGGCCAGTTTTTTGGCTCCGGATTCATTTTCTTCTGATAAAAATTCCAAAATCATACATTTTCTGATGTGCCATGACTAGTTACATAATTATCTCTTTTCCCAATTTTTTTGGATAACTTGTGTTAATTTTTTCCTTGATGCTATTTTCAAAATACAGTATATTTCTGTTTTTTGGCCAGTTTTTTGGCTCCGGATTCATTTTCTTCTGATAAAAATCCCAAAATTATACATTTTCTGATGGGCCATGACTAGTTACATAATTATCTCTTTTCCCAATTTTTTTGGATAACTTGTGTTAATTTTTTCCTTGATGCTATTTTCAAAATACAGTATATTTCTGTTTTTTGGCCAGTTTTTTGGCTCCGGATTCATTTTCTTCTGATAAAAATTCCAAAATCATACATTTTCTGATGTGCCATGACTAGTTACATAATTATCTCTTTTCCCAATTTTTTTGGATAACTTGTGTTAATTTTTTCCTTGATGCTATTTTCAAAATACAGTATATTTCTGTTTTTTGGCCAGTTTTTTGGCTCCGGATTCATTTTCTTCTGATAAAAATTCCAAAATCATACATTTTCTGATGTGCCATGACTAGTTACATAATTATCTCTTTTCCCAATTTTTTTGGATAACTTGTGTTAATTTTTTCCTTGATGCTAAAAGAGATAATTATGTAACTAGTCATGGCACATCAGAAAATGTATGATTTTGGAATTTTTATCAGAAGAAAATGAATCCGGAGCCAAAAAACTGGCCAAAAAACAGAAATATACTGTATTTTGAAAATAGCATCAAGGAAAAAATTAACACAAGTTATCCAAAAAAATTGGGAAAAGAGATAATTATGTAACTAGTCATGGCACATCAGAAAATGTATGATTTTGGAATTTTTATCAGAAGAAAATGAATCCGGAGCCAAAAAACTGGCCAAAAAACAGAAATATACTGTATTTTGAAAATATCATCAAAGAAAAAATTAACACAAGTTATCCAAAAAAATTGGGAAAAGAGATAATTATGTAACTAGTCATGGCACATCAGAAAATGTATGATTTTGGAATTTTTATCAGAAGAAAATGAATCCGGAGCCAAAAAACTGGCCAAAAAACAGAAATATACTGTATTTTGAAAATAGCATCAAGGAAAAAATTAACACAAGTTATCCAAAAAAATTGGGAAAAGAGATAATTATGTAACTAGTCATGGCACATCAGAAAATGTATAATTTTGGAATTTTTATCAGAAGAAAATGAATCCGGAGCCAAAAAACTGGCCAAAAAACAGAAATATACTGTATTTTGAAAATAGCATCAAGGAAAAAATTAACACAAGTTATCCAAAAAAATTGGGAAAAGAGATAATTATGTAACTAGTCATGGCCCATCAGAAAATGTATGATTTTGGAATTTTTATCAGAAGAAAATGAATCCGGAGCCAAAAAACTGGCCAAAAAACAGAAATATACTGTATTTTGAAAATAGCATCAAGGAAAAAATTAACACAAGTTATCCAAAAAAATTGGGAAAAGAGATAATTATGTAACTAGTCATGGCACATCAGAAAATGTATAATTTTGGAATTTTTATCAGAAGAAAATGAATCCGGAGCCAAAAAACTGGCCAAAAAACAGAAATATACTGTATTTTGAAAATAGCATCAAGGAAAAAATTAACACAAGTTATCCAAAAAAATTGGGAAAAGAGATAATTATGTAACTAGTCATGGCCCATCAGAAAATGTATGATTTTGGAATTTTTATCAGAAGAAAATGAATCCGGAGCCAAAAAACTGGCCAAAAAACAGAAATATACTGTATTTTGAAAATAGCATCAAGGAAAAAATTAACACAAGTTATCCAAAAAAATTGGGAAAAGAGATAATTATGTAACTAGTCATGGCACATCAGAAAATGTATAATTTTGGGATTTTTATCAGAAGAAAATGAATCCGGAGCCAAAAAACTGGCCAAAAAACAGAAATATACTGTATTTTGAAAATAGCATCAAGGAAAAAATTAACACAAGTTATCCAAAAAAATTGGGAAAAGAGATAATTATGTAACTAGTCATGGCACATCAGAAAATGTATGATTTTGGAATTTTTATCAGAAGAAAATGAATCCGGAGCCAAAAAACTGGCCAAAAAACAGAAATATACTGTATTTTGAAAATAGCATCAAGGAAAAAATTAACACAAGTTATCCAAAAAAATTGGGAAAAGAGATAATTATGTAACTAGTCATGGCCCATCAGAAAATGTATAATTTTGGGATTTTTATCAGAAGAAAATGAATCCGGAGCCAAAAAACTGGCCAAAAAACAGAAATATACTGTATTTTGAAAATAGCATCAAGGAAAAAATTAACACAAGTTATCCAAAAAAATTGGGAAAAGAGATAATTATGTAACTAGTCATGGCCCATCAGAAAATGTATAATTTTGGGATTTTTATCAGAAGAAAATGAATCCGGAGCCAAAAAACTGGCCAAAAAACAGAAATATACTGTATTTTGAAAATAGCATCAAGGAAAAAATTAACACAAGTTATCCAAAAAAATTGGGAAAAGAGATAATTATGTAACTAGTCATGGCCCATCAGAAAATGTATAATTTTGGGATTTTTATCAGAAGAAAATGAATCCGGAGCCAAAAAACTGGCCAAAAAACAGAAATATACTGTATTTTGAAAATAGCATCAAGGAAAAAATTAACACAAGTTATCCAAAAAAATTGGGAAAAGAGATAATTATGTAACTAGTCATGGCCCATCAGAAAATGTATAATTTTGGGATTTTTATCAGAAGAAAATGAATCCGGAGCCAAAAAACTGGCCAAAAAACAGAAATATACTGTATTTTGAAAATAGCATCAAGGAAAAAATTAACACAAGTTATCCAAAAAAATTGGGAAAAGAGATAATTATGTAACTAGTCATGGCCCATCAGAAAATGTATGATTTTGGAATTTTTATCAGAAGAAAATGAATCCGGAGCCAAAAAACTGGCCAAAAAACAGAAATATACTGTATTTTGAAAATAGCATCAAGGAAAAAATTAACACAAGTTATCCAAAAAAATTGGGAAAAGAGATAATTATGTAACTAGTCATGGCCCATCAGAAAATGTATAATTTTGGGATTTTTATCAGAAGAAAATGAATCCGGAGCCAAAAAACTGGCCAAAAAACAGAAATATACTGTATTTTGAAAATAGCATCAAGGAAAAAATTAACACAAGTTATCCAAAAAAATTGGGAAAAGAGATAATTATGTAACTAGTCATGGCCCATCAGAAAATGTATAATTTTGGGATTTTTATCAGAAGAAAATGAATCCGGAGCCAAAAAACTGGCCAAAAAACAGAAATATACTGTATTTTGAAAATAGCATCAAGGAAAAAATTAACACAAGTTATCCAAAAAAATTGGGAAAAGAGATAATTATGTAACTAGTCATGGCCCATCAGAAAATGTATAATTTTGGGATTTTTATCAGAAGAAAATGAATCCGGAGCCAAAAAACTGGCCAAAAAACAGAAATATACTGTATTTTGAAAATAGCATCAAGGAAAAAATTAACACAAGTTATCCAAAAAAATTGGGAAAAGAGATAATTATGTAACTAGTCATGGCACATCAGAAAATGTATGATTTTGGAATTTTTATCAGAAGAAAATGAATCCGGAGCCAAAAAACTGGCCAAAAAACAGAAATATACTGTATTTTGAAAATAGCATCAAGGAAAAAATTAACACAAGTTATCCAAAAAAATTGGGAAAAGAGATAATTATGTAACTAGTCATGGCCCATCAGAAAATGTATAATTTTGGGATTTTTATCAGAAGAAAATGAATCCGGAGCCAAAAAACTGGCCAAAAAACAGAAATATACTGTATTTTGAAAATAGCATCAAGGAAAAAATTAACACAAGTTATCCAAAAAAATTGGGAAAAGAGATAATTATGTAACTAGTCATGGCCCATCAGAAAATGTATAATTTTGGGATTTTTATCAGAAGAAAATGAATCCGGAGCCAAAAAACTGGCCAAAAAACAGAAATATACTGTATTTTGAAAATAGCATCAAGGAAAAAATTAACACAAGTTATCCAAAAAAATTGGGAAAAGAGATAATTATGTAACTAGTCATGGCCCATCAGAAAATGTATAATTTTGGGATTTTTATCAGAAGAAAATGAATCCGGAGCCAAAAAACTGGCCAAAAAACAGAAATATACTGTATTTTGAAAATAGCATCAAGGAAAAAATTAACACAAGTTATCCAAAAAAATTGGGAAAAGAGATAATTATGTAACTAGTCATGGCCCATCAGAAAATGTATAATTTTGGGATTTTTATCAGAAGAAAATGAATCCGGAGCCAAAAAACTGGCCAAAAAACAGAAATATACTGTATTTTGAAAATAGCATCAAGGAAAAAATTAACACAAGTTATCCAAAAAAATTGGGAAAAGAGATAATTATGTAACTAGTCATGGCCCATCAGAAAATGTATAATTTTGGGATTTTTATCAGAAGAAAATGAATCCGGAGCCAAAAAACTGGCCAAAAAACAGAAATATACTGTATTTTGAAAATAGCATCAAGGAAAAAATTAACACAAGTTATCCAAAAAAATTGGGAAAAGAGATAATTATGTAACTAGTCATGGCTCATCAGAAAATGTATAATTTTGGGATTTTTATCAGAAGAAAATGAATCCGGAGCCAAAAAACTGGCCAAAAAACAGAAATATACTGTATTTTGAAAATAGCATCAAGGAAAAAATTAACACAAGTTATCCAAAAAAATTGGGAAAAGAGATAATTATGTAACTAGTCATGGCCCATCAGAAAATGTATAATTTTGGGATTTTTATCAGAAGAAAATGAATCCGGAGCCAAAAACTGGCCAAAAAACAGAAATATACTGTATTTTGAAAATAGCATCAAGGAAAAAATTAACACAAGTTATCCAAAAAAATATAAAAATAATATTACATAATTATCTCTTTTCCCAATTTTTTTGGATAACTTGTGTTAATTTTTTCCTTGATGCTATTTTCAAAATACAGTATATTTCTGTTTTTTGGCCAGTTTTTTGGCTCCGGATTCATTTTCTTCTGATAAAAATCCCAAAATTATACATTTTCTGATGGGCCATGACTAGTTACATAATTATCTCTTTTCCCAATTTTTTTGGATAACTTGTGTTAATTTTTTCCTTGATGCTATTTTCAAAATACAGTATATTTCTGTTTTTTGGCCAGTTTTTTGGCTCCGGATTCATTTTCTTCTGATAAAAATCCCAAAATTATACATTTTCTGATGGGCCATGACTAGTTACATAATTATCTCTTTTCCCAATTTTTTTGGATAACTTGTGTTAATTTTTTCCTTGATGCTATTTTCAAAATACAGTATATTTCTGTTTTTTGGCCAGTTTTTTGGCTCCGGATTCATTTTCTTCTGATAAAAATCCCAAAATTATACATTTTCTGATGGGCCATGACTAGTTACATAATTATCTCTTTTCCCAATTTTTTTGGATAACTTGTGTTAATTTTTTCCTTGATGCTATTTTCAAAATACAGTATATTTCTGTTTTTTGGCCAGTTTTTTGGCTCCGGATTCATTTTCTTCTGATAAAAATCCCAAAATTATACATTTTCTGATGGGCCATGACTAGTTACATAATTATCTCTTTTCCCAATTTTTTTGGATAACTTGTGTTAATTTTTTCCTTGATGCTATTTTCAAAATACAGTATATTTCTGTTTTTTGGCCAGTTTTTTGGCTCCGGATTCATTTTCTTCTGATAAAAATCCCAAAATTATACATTTTCTGATGGGCCATGACTAGTTACATAATTATCTCTTTTCCCAATTTTTTCGGATAACTTGTGTTAATTTTTTCCTTGATGCTATTTTCAAAATACAGTATATTTCTGTTTTTTGGCCAGTTTTTTGGCTCCGGATTCATTTTCTTCTGATAAAAATCCCAAAATTATACATTTTCTGATGGGCCATGACTAGTTACATAATTATCTCTTTTCCCAATTTTTTTGGATAACTTGTGTTAATTTTTTCCTTGATGCTATTTTCAAAATACAGTATATTTCTGTTTTTTGGCCAGTTTTTTGGCTCCGGATTCATTTTCTTCTGATAAAAATCCCAAAATTATACATTTTCTGATGGGCCATGACTAGTTACATAATTATCTCTTTTCCCAATTTTTTTGGATAACTTGTGTTAATTTTTTCCTTGATGCTATTTTCAAAATACAGTATATTTCTGTTTTTTGGCCAGTTTTTTGGCTCCGGATTCATTTTCTTCTGATAAAAATCCCAAAATCATACATTTTCTGATGTGCCATGACTAGTTACATAATTATCTCTTTTCCCAATTTTTTTGGATAACTTGTGTTAATTTTTTCCTTGATGCTATTTTCAAAATACAGTATATTTCTGTTTTTTGGCCAGTTTTTTGGCTCCGGATTCATTTTCTTCTGATAAAAATCCCAAAATTATACATTTTCTGATGGGCCATGACTAGTTACATAATTATCTCTTTTCCCAATTTTTTTGGATAACTTGTGTTAATTTTTTCCTTGATGCTATTTTCAAAATACAGTATATTTCTGTTTTTTGGCCAGTTTTTTGGCTCCGGATTCATTTTCTTCTGATAAAAATCCCAAAATCATACATTTTCTGATGTGCCATGACTAGTTACATAATTATCTCTTTTCCCAATTTTTTTGGATAACTTGTGTTAATTTTTTCCTTGATGCTATTTTCAAAATACAGTATATTTCTGTTTTTTGGCCAGTTTTTTGGCTCCGGATTCATTTTCTTCTGATAAAAATCCCAAAATTATACATTTTCTGATGGGCCATGACTAGTTACATAATTATCTCTTTTCCCAATTTTTTTGGATAACTTGTGTTAATTTTTTCCTTGATGCTATTTTCAAAATACAGTATATTTCTGTTTTTTGGCCAGTTTTTTGGCTCCGGATTCATTTTCTTCTGATAAAAATCCCAAAATCATACATTTTCTGATGTGCCATGACTAGTTACATAATTATCTCTTTTCCCAATTTTTTTGGATAACTTGTGTTAATTTTTTCCTTGATGCTATTTTCAAAATACAGTATATTTCTGTTTTTTGGCCAGTTTTTTGGCTCCGGATTCATTTTCTTCTGATAAAAATCCCAAAATTATACATTTTCTGATGGGCCATGACTAGTTACATAATTATCTCTTTTCCCAATTTTTTTGGATAACTTGTGTTAATTTTTTCCTTGATGCTATTTTCAAAATACAGTATATTTCTGTTTTTTGGCCAGTTTTTTGGCTCCGGATTCATTTTCTTCTGATAAAAATTCCAAAATCATACATTTTCTGATGTGCCATGACTAGTTACATAATTATCTCTTTTCCCAATTTTTTTGGATAACTTGTGTTAATTTTTTCCTTGATGCTATTTTCAAAATACAGTATATTTCTGTTTTTTGGCCAGTTTTTTGGCTCCGGATTCATTTTCTTCTGATAAAAATCCCAAAATTATACATTTTCTGATGGGCCATGACTAGTTACATAATTATCTCTTTTCCCAATTTTTTTGGATAACTTGTGTTAATTTTTTCCTTGATGCTATTTTCAAAATACAGTATATTTCTGTTTTTTGGCCAGTTTTTTGGCTCCGGATTCATTTTCTTCTGATAAAAATCCCAAAATTATACATTTTCTGATGGGCCATGACTAGTTACATAATTATCTCTTTTCCCAATTTTTTTGGATAACTTGTGTTAATTTTTTCCTTGATGCTATTTTCAAAATACAGTATATTTCTGTTTTTTGGCCAGTTTTTTGGCTCCGGATTCATTTTCTTCTGATAAAAATCCCAAAATTATACATTTTCTGATGGGCCATGACTAGTTACATAATTATCTCTTTTCCCAATTTTTTTGGATAACTTGTGTTAATTTTTTCCTTGATGCTATTTTCAAAATACAGTATATTTCTGTTTTTTGGCCAGTTTTTTGGCTCCGGATTCATTTTCTTCTGATAAAAATCCCAAAATTATACATTTTCTGATGGGCCATGACTAGTTACATAATTATCTCTTTTCCCAATTTTTTTGGATAACTTGTGTTAATTTTTTCCTTGATGCTATTTTCAAAATACAGTATATTTCTGTTTTTTGGCCAGTTTTTTGGCTCCGGATTCATTTTCTTCTGATAAAAATCCCAAAATTATACATTTTCTGATGGGCCATGACTAGTTACATAATTATCTCTTTTCCCAATTTTTTCGGATAACTTGTGTTAATTTTTTCCTTGATGCTATTTTCAAAATACAGTATATTTCTGTTTTTTGGCCAGTTTTTTGGCTCCGGATTCATTTTCTTCTGATAAAAATCCCAAAATTATACATTTTCTGATGGGCCATGACTAGTTACATAATTATCTCTTTTCCCAATTTTTTTGGATAACTTGTGTTAATTTTTTCCTTGATGCTATTTTCAAAATACAGTATATTTCTGTTTTTTGGCCAGTTTTTTGGCTCCGGATTCATTTTCTTCTGATAAAAATCCCAAAATTATACATTTTCTGATGGGCCATGACTAGTTACATAATTATCTCTTTTCCCAATTTTTTTGGATAACTTGTGTTAATTTTTTCCTTGATGCTATTTTCAAAATACAGTATATTTCTGTTTTTTGGCCAGTTTTTTGGCTCCGGATTCATTTTCTTCTGATAAAAATCCCAAAATTATACATTTTCTGATGGGCCATGACTAGTTACATAATTATCTCTTTTCCCAATTTTTTTGGATAACTTGTGTTAATTTTTTCCTTGATGCTATTTTCAAAATACAGTATATTTCTGTTTTTTGGCCAGTTTTTTGGCTCCGGATTCATTTTCTTCTGATAAAAATTCCAAAATCATACATTTTACATAAACCTGAAACTTTTGAGGACGCATATCAAAAAGCAGAATTGTACGAACACGAATTTGAAATTAAAAGAGAACAAAAAGAGAAAGATACAACACAAGTTCTTGAAGCACATTCACAGTCTTCAAGTAAATGGAAAAGCGCAGGACAACTACATAACAAAATTCCAAAACGTCGGAGGAGAATATGTTACTGGTGCCGCCAACCTGGGCATTTAATGAAAGATTGCATGGCCGATCAAGTGCAAAAAACACGGTTTTAATTAACAGGTCCAGCAGGGTAAATTGTTTTATGCAATCGAGTTGATGCTGGTTGATAATAAAATGGGAGTGAAAGGGATAATTAGTCGATGTGATCATCGCCAACACGAGTATGTGGAAGAGTCATGAGCAGCTGCTAAATAGCGTGGAGTAAAAGTTTATTAAAGCCCAAGGCGAAAATAAAAGGAATATGTTGAACTATCAAGGAAAGAAGTTGTTGAAGTGACCAGTGAGGCAGTCACAAAACGTGAAGTCAGGTAAAAGAAGACTAGGGTTTTGACTTTTTTGACTTTAAAGTCAAAACCCTAGTTTCATAAGTTTAAGGACCATGGTGATCACCTATTGATAAATATTTAATAAAAGAGACTTTAATGTCCAATAATTAGTTTTTAAGGACTATGGTGGTCACCATCCTTATGTGTATATGGTATGTGGGGGAGATGTGACGCCACCAGGCGTAGTTCGACTGATGTCGATAGAGAGAAGATAAGAAGAGATAAGTAAGTGGAGCTCAAGGCTGTAGAGAGGGGGGGGGCTTTTGGGGCACGTGCCCCCCCCCCCCCCCCCCGAAACTGAGAAATTCCTTTGATCTTTTGCCGCCGCCGTGTTAAGGCGGCAAAAGATCAAAGGCGTGCCCCCCTGAAATGAAAATGCCCACCCCGAAATTTTTTTCTCTCTACGGCCTTGGTGGAGCTAGATAGAAGAGTGGAAGGATATAAAAGAGTGGCTTAGGTAGTGTTCCCATAGCCCCGGGAGCAGTTAGCATTAATTTAGTAAGGCCCATACAAAACGTTTTGTAAAGGAAAAACTTAAATTTTTTTGTGATTATTTGTAAATTTTTTCAGGTACATACCTATTATGTTTACCTAATATAAAATGTTTCTGTTTCTTTAAATTATATTACTGTATGCCCCCAGAGAATGATTTTTTAAAACGCCATTAAATTGATTTTAAAATATTTCTTTAAAATGTAAGCAAATTTGTAATTAACTTTGCAGCATTAATTTTTCTAAGAACTTTACCCAGCCTTATGTTCCCTAAAGGCAAATAAAATTTTGACAGTTAAAAAAATTTTATTAATTTTGACATTCTTAAATAAAACTTACTTAACGCATTTTGAAAAAAATTTATTGGTAACAGTTGTTTTTAAATTTTTTAGGCCTTTTAAAAAATGTTGTCAACTTTGTTTGATATTGAAGCATTTGTGATGATGGTTTTGGTGAGATAAATTTTAAATAAGTTTCAATAATCAGTAGTATTAAGGTTGGAGTTTTTGGTGTTGGTTGTAGTTGTATGTCACTGTATTTAATCTATAAAAAGCCATTGCTTCATAATGCATATGGATATATTTGTGGTGCAGATAGTGTTTTTGAAGGTGCAGTTTTATTCATTTTTGTTGCATGGATGTCTGTTATTGTTTTAATGTAAGTTTATATTTCACAATTATTATCGATATTATCGAAAAATGAGCTGCAAAATTCACATCTCTAATTTGGCCAGGAAGACTATTTGCATAAATGAAGTGGCGGTTTACGTATATTTTGTTAATCCTTGATCATCAGGTTAACCAACCTGAAAATCAGAGTTTTTATCGGAGCAATTCTATCTACATTAATTTTTGACACGAGACTTGAAGAAGAAAAAGTACATAACCATCAGACTCCTTAATTTGATACAATTGAAGGAGTCTGACGAAAAAAAAGAGATTTTTTTAATTTAAAAATAAGTTTGCTTTAACAAAAAGACCCTGATTACAATCGATTGTCAGGTTCGTGTTACACCATCCTGAAAATCAGGGATCGAAATATACTTAAACCGCTGCCTTTAAAAAGTCAATTATGTATTTTTATGCTAATTTTTCGACTTGTTGAAAAGACTTGTTAGAAGGGACCTTCTTTTTTTGGAAAAAGCAAGTCATTTATATTGCAATAGTGTGATCAAAAATAAAGCTTTAAAAATCTATCAAAAATGTACAAACTCTTTGAACATTTATTGCCATCCATTTTCAACTTTTATTTATTTTAGTAACAAAGAACTTGACAAAAGTCTCCTCGGCATTATTCTTGGTTACATTGTAAATTTTATGTATTACAATGCATTGTATTTGCATTTGTTGAAATCCATTAACCGATTTATGGCAATTGTATTCTTTGTAAAATACAGAATATTTTTTACAAATAATGTTTCGAAAATTCTCATTGGTGTTGTTGCAGTTATAAGTATAGCTTCAATTGGACCATATTTTTCATATGAATGTAATTTTTATTTTGACAATGGAAGTTATATTTGGGGTCCTCGAGGTAGTTGTGATTATTTAATTTATGTTGATATTCCAAGTGTATCGGTTACTGTTTTTATTTCATTATTCTGTGATGTTGTTACATTCTGCTATTTGCATTTTGGAATTAAAAAGAAGTCTTCCGCATTGAAAGATGATATTCGATTTCTTATTCAGGTAATTATTCGTGGAAGTTTTGCCTAAAAATTTGTTGTAATTTTCGGCTAACATTAATTAAAATCTTAACAAAAATGTGGAAATTGACAATCTCATTGAACTCAAATAAAAACAAAAAAGTATTTTTTTCAGTTTTTCCGACTTTTTTTTTAATGGCTCTGTTTCGACAAAAATTACCCTGATTTTTTAGTTCCTTCAATAGTACAAACCTGATAATCAGAGATAAAAAAATTGCCACCGCCTTTAGAAAAAAACTTTTTTTTGATTTTAAAAATCCTAAAATTGAATTATTTTTTAAAGGTCCTTATTACTTTAATTTACTTTGCAATTTTTTACCTTTACATTTTGCTTCCCAGGAAGTTGTATAATTTGATAAAACTTATTTAACAAAATTTTTAGGCATTTCTGACATCATTATTTTATTTGGGTACGATAATTTCATTTCATATTTTTGCAAAATTTGTAGAAACACCGATCATGAAATTTTTTTGTACAACTTTTTTATGGATGTCCAATCATACATTGAATCAGTGAGTTTACAATGACATTAATTGAAAGATTAATTAAAACCATCAATTTAGATTGACATTTATTTTATTTACAATTTGTAAAAAATCCAAGTCCACGACAAATGTTACAACTCTTTCAACGGCGCATCCAAGCAGAAAATAATTCTTTTTTTTAATTAAAAATGCACACACTAGTTTGGGTCTTATTAATTATCTGGATTGAAATCCAAAAACTTTGCCGATAAACAAAAATTTTAGTTCATTTTTGTAGTGTTGTAAAACTGTTTTTAAAAAATATATCAAATATTCAAATAAACTGATAAAAAAATGGTTTATGACTGTTTTGGATAAACAGAAACAAACATTTGCCGTTCTTAATCAATAGAATAAGTCGACCAAACAACGTCCCTCCCTTCTCATACCTGCAAAAAGATGGGAAATGGCATAAATGAGAGTTCTTTTTTGTTTTCTCCGAGAGTATTCTTATTTTAATTTAATTTAATTTATTCACTTCAAAGCGATTGCTCACTTTAAGTGCGGGTAAAAACAAGAAATATATAAGAATAAAAGAATACAATAAAAAATGAATACAATAAAATGTTTTTGAATAAAGTAATAAAAGAAAAAATAAGTTTTTTAAATGAATTTTAGACTATAACAGACAAGAGTTTCAAAAAGACAGGTAGAAACAAATTTTGAAAAGGATATTTTATATTATCACAAATATTTACTTAAATTTGCCACAAAACCATTAGGATACATTTGAGCAGATATTATACGTCTATTTCCAGTAAAATGGAGCTCCGGAGATCCTCAGTTTTCCCTCTGTTATCAAAAAATAGAAAAGTCTTGAATATATATGTCTCAAACATTGAAAAAAATCGAATCAAATAGATTAAAAAAATTCAATCAGTTTGGAAGAATAAGACCTAAAGAAAACTGTTTTATTTCTTGTAAAGTTTTCATTAAAAAATTAAAAATGAAAGCAGTTATGCTGGTGGAGCTTTTTGTAAAAACATGGTTGAATAAACATAATAAAAAATCGAAGAAAAAAATGTAGCCCCCCAGGGGGCTCGAACCCCTGACCGTTAGATTAAAAGTCTAACGCTCTACCAACTGAGCTAGGGAGGCATGGAGGCGATCTTTCAATCTCAGTTGACAATAAAAAAATCAACTAAAGACGATCAGTTTGTGTGGCGCGAAAAATAATTTTATGTGAAAGAATGATAGAAAATTTTGTTACTTGTATGTGTATTTTAATTAAAAAACATTATTTAAAATAATTTTTGATAACTTCTGTTGTTTACTTTAAAAGTTTAAACCATTTCAAAATTTAATAAATTACCTTGACCAACATTTCAATGCTTGTAGTATTTTTTAGTTCAAACACTTTAATAGTGTTTTTGAGTGATGCAAAAGAACACATTAAAAATGTTTTTATTCCCGTCAAAGATGTTATTCATGAGACCTCAATGAAAGGTTTTAAAAGATCAAAAGAAAGAAAAAATTGTAATCTTTTTTTATATAAAAAAGTTTTTTATTTATTCCATATGCGTGTGTAATAAAAGTAAAGAAAAATATACAATTAAAAAAAATAAGTGGAAAAAATCAATTTTCGTTGCTGAAAAAGTTGTTAAAAATAGTATTGTTTTTACGCAATGTCGGCTGCTTTTCTTGGTTTAAAATGGTAAAAAAAATCGAACAGATCTGCGTTAGATATTTTAAAAAGAAAGGGTATTATCCTAAATCATTCACCTTAAAAGCCGCAAAGATCAAAGTAAAAAATCTAATGAACGGAGGGGTTTCACGAATTTGAAATTTTTGTTTACGCAAATTTGGGCGATCCCTCGGTTGTTTTTTATATTTTTCGAATTAAAGTGTAGCCGACTTTTAAAGTTATTAAAGCATGAAAAATTATTAATCACCCGGTTTAATTTCATTTTTTGACCTACAATTGAAAATTTTAGTTTTGCGATTTTAAATTTCTTGAAATTTTTAATCCATAACTAAAATGAATAATGACACATTATTGCATAAACAGAAAAATACTGAACTTTTTCTATTTTTTTAAGTTTTTTGTCGAAAAATAATAAATTCTTTTTTCTAAAGATTACTGTAATTCATTCAATTTCCTTTTTTAAAATTTTGCATATCACTTATTTTTTCATCGGGATTTGTTTTATCTTTTTTTTCTTCCATAATGAATGTATTTCCTGTCTTTTTTCAAATTTATTCTTATTTCAAACCTTTTTTTCAAAGAAATGCCAAAAAAAAGTGAGTGAAGAATGGCATTCCACCAAAATGAAGGAACTCCTTTCCGGAAAAAAATGAGCTCATCTTCATCTCAAATTTTTTAAACAAAAACCTTTTTTTACTTTGAGAATAGTCATTTTGGCAGCTTTAAAAAAAGAAGATGGAACAAAAAACCACTTTTATTAAGAGCTAAGAAAAAAATGAGAAGAAGAAAGTCTTCTTAATTTTATGGTTTCATTCTTCTTTTTTCATTTTCTATTTTTTTAGAAGGAGAAAGCTGTAAAAAAGGAGGGTCGTTCAAGACACGGCTAATTTCGGACACAACAAAAAAAGCTATTGAAAAATAAAAAAATTGGGATAGGTTTTGTTTTAACTCTTTGGAGACCTTTCTCTTCTTCTTTTCTAAAATTTATCATGAACGGCGAAAACAAGAAGAAAGGATAGAGAACGATGATCTGAAGTTAAATTTGATAAAGTAAAAATAAAAAAGTTTCTTTTTTGTTTTAATATGTCTGGAAGTAATTGAAATTTAAATCAAACCATTTGGTAAAAACTTTTCCAACGCTTAAGGTAATACTGATTCATTGATAATCTTACTGATAATATTGATATCTGGTATCTAAAACAGTGTTATGCTGTTTATTTTTGTCGCCTCTGACTCCGCCTCCGGAGGCGAAAAGCCGCAATTTTTCTATGCTCTTTTGAAATACTCGCCTCCGGAGGCGGAGGCGCAACATCACTGATCTAAAAAAAAAAATTATTTTCTGATTTTAGAATTGTTAAAAACTTTTTACTTTTTTTGTGTGACTTATTTCTAAAACTTGTTAAATTTTTAAAATTTATTTTTAAAAGTTACTTCAAACCTTTTTTAAAAACAATTATCCGTCAAGATGGTCACAAATTTCTAAAATGTGAGATTTGCATTTTAAGATATTTTGTTTAAAACCTGTTTGACCTCGTTAAAGACAAATAAAACCTCAAAAACAAATGTTAGGCAACGATAGTCCAGTCTATTTCAGTAAAATAACCTTTTGTTTGTTCAAAATCTTCAAAGCAAATGACCGACATTACCCTTTTTTTACTTTATTACTATTTTATGAATAAATGAAACCCAATCACTTTATTATATTTTGGCCGTTTTTTTATACGTTAAAACGAAATTTTTTTCAAATCTTTTTTCCCAGTTTTATCAAAAACAAAAAGAAAGAAACTTTTTTGGAACAAAAAAACAGCCATTTCTTTTTTCCTTTGTCTCTTGTTTGACTAAACAAATCTGGACCCAAGTAGACATGCCTCCCTAGCTCAGTTGGTAGAGCGTTAGACTTTTAATCTAACGGTCAGGGGTTCGAGCCCCCTGGGGGGCTAACTTTTTTAATTTTTTTCCTGGATTTTTGAAATCTTAAAAACCATAAAAAATTTTTACTCAAAAACAAATTTTTACTTAACCTTATTTCAATATTTTTATAACTAAAGTTTAATATTGTAAAATTACTTGACCTGTTTTTGTTGAGTGAAAAAGTTTGTTTTCTGTCATAATTTTTCGGAGTTCTACAAAAATGCAAATATCAGCAGTTTCACCTTTCAACTTTTTCATCCATAAAATATATCTGAGAAAGCAAAAAAGATTCCAAGGCTTTGCTTACTTTTTTATGCCTTCAATGTGGGTAAACAGAGGGATAATTTACCAAAAAAGCTATTTCCGTTTTTCTAAAATATATTCCTCAAAAAAATAAAAAGAAGAAGAAGAAGGACATCCTCATCGTTGCATTAAAACTTCAAGTGTCTTCCCCTCTTTTTCCATCATATTTCTTCTTCTTATACTCCTTTATTTGGCTTCAATCTTTTTCTTTTTTTCTTACTTTTTTTGCAATGACATCCTTTTTTCTTTATTTAAATGTTCAACAAAAAAGGGCAATCTTAAACTGCCAATTTCCGTAGAGTTTTTTTGCTTTGTTTTTTCTGCAGATTTGTTTTTATCAATGTTTAATGAGGTGTATAATGGGCAATTTGCATATAAACGAAAACTGAGACTTCTAAAAAATAATTTAAATGATTTATGCAAATTTTTGTTTGATAAAAAACTCGATATTGCTAAAAATGGAGTTATTGCAAACCTTAAAATTTTAAGAAAATTTGCATAAAATATACGTAAAATTTTAACTGATTCGAATTTCTTTAAAAAATGTTTAAATACATTTTTCAATTTTTAAATGCCAAAATTAAATTTGAAAAGTAGATTTTTGCAAACTTTTCATTTCATTTTTTATTTATTTTCTTCTTTAATTTCTCTTCAGTGATGTCATCATCATCAACTTCACCCATCAACATTCATTTATTTTCATTGCATTTTTTGGCAAAAAAATTAATCGACGTTTGTCTTACCTTTCATCCATAATTTGCATGTTTTTTAACCATAAAAGGGCATCAGCAATGAAAAATATTTTGAAGTTATTGAATTTCATTTTTCCTTTTTTAGCAAAAAATTTAATTTTCTACTTTTTTCAAAGTTTGATGCTTTGAGAAAAAGGTATGTTCGAGTTTTGTCAAAACAAAAAAATAAGAAAATATTATTTAAAGTCAATTATATATTACTTTATGTATATTTATGGCTGCTGCTGCTTGTTTTTTCCCCTCTTGTTTTTCTTTCCAAGCAATGCAGTAATAAAATAGTATGTACTACTTAACTGCCTACTTTTCTCTCCTCTATTATTTTTTGAGATTTTTGAGACATTTTATTTTTAATGCTTTTTTTATTTTTATGAATTGTTTTTGAATATAGGTTTTTAACTTTCAAGTTTCGAAATTTTGTTTTCTAGACTATTATATCATCTAACTTTATTATGCAAATTTTTGACTTGACATATGCTCAAACATTGAACCTTTTCCTCAGTTTCCGTTAATTGCGGTTGTTCTTATTCATCAAACTATATTAATTTTAAATTTCCACATTTTTTTTTATTCTTTTCTTAATTTAAAAATTTTAGCAGCACGTCATTTTCTCACCCGTAACAATTGTAAAATATAATTCTTTTTTATTATTCTTTGAAGCCTTCTTTGTTCATTTTTATTTTTCTCCAAAAAATACTACATTTCTCTTTAATGCCACACATTTTTTAGATATATATTCTTTCTTGATTTATTCATAAACCTTCAAAAGCCTGAACCTTATTAATTAGTCACTCTCGATTCCTTTTCCATTTTCTTTTGCTTTTCAAATGTGCAAAAAAAGCATTTCTTTCTTTCTTTATTTCTTTCAGGGTGGCTTTGAGTTTATTTTTTAAAGCATCCATTGTTCAGGTCTTTTTTTATGGCATATGCCATAAAAAACTTCAAAAACTGTTACCGGTATTTGTAATTTTTGCAAAATTAATGTTTCCTAGATTTTGGATATTACCGTAAGCCGTGTTGTAAATCTGGATCAAAATTAGAATTGTTAAAAACTTTTTAGACCACTTTTTTCATTATGCAAATTTTTTTTTGCTGCTTTGTCTTGCTTTCTGCCGTTCGCTTTTTTCTTTTTTTCTCATTTTAAATGTCCTTTTTTTATTTTTTTTACGATTTGCAAAAGTAAGTTCCCTCTATATAGATAAATAAGATGCATGTCGCCGTTTGAAAAGGGGAATAAAGCTAAATTTCTGAAACTCTTATTTTCCCACATTCACGGAATTTAAAAATGTTTGGCTTTTACAGAATTCGTTCATCTGATCTGGGATTCTCAGAAAAGTCCCGCAAAAATTCATTCTCTAAGGGCAAATAGATCCGCCTATTGTTCTGTTTTCAAAAAAAAACGCAAAGGGGGGAGTACGTTGATTTTCGTGAAATTTTCAAAATCTGGAATTTTGGATTTCAAGAGTGGAATCGGTGCGGGATGGGTTGGGGATGGATTTTTTGTTGGAGCTGACCCCTGCACCGACCGTGGGGCTGCACCGGGACGGATTTACTGCCCGAATTTTTTTTTGGATTTGGCTATCTTCTGGAGTTAAATTTCATGAGGAATTCAATGGTAATAATGAAATTTTTTATGGGACCGATCCTGGGGCTGCACCGGGACAGATTTTCGTCCCGAAAATTTTTTTTTCACACGACACATAATTTATGGTCAGTTTTTCGAGAGCAATACGATGGAATGGGTTTCCCGAGCGGTAATCCCCTCAGGGGATGACTATTTTTATGCAAATTTTCAAAAAATTAGTTTTTTTTACATGATACATGATCTATGGTCAGTTTTTTGGGGGGAATACGATGGGATGGGTCTCCCGAGCCGTAATCCCCTCAGGGGATGACTATTTTTATGCAAATTTTCAAAAAATTAGTTTTTTTTACATGATACATGATCTATGGTCAGTTTTTTGGGGGGAATACGATGGGATGGGTCTCCCGAGCCGTAATCCCCTCAGGGGATGACTATTTTTATGCAAATTTTCAAAAAATTAGTTTTTTTTACATGATACATGATCTATGGTCAGTTTTTTGGGGGGAATACGATGGGATGGGTTTCCCGAGCCGTAATCCCCTCAGGGGATGACTATTTTTATGCAAATTTTCAAAAAATTAGTTTTTTTTACATGATACATGATCTATGGTCAGTTTTTTGGGGGGAATACGATGGGATGGGTCTCCCGAGCTGTAATCCCCTCAGGATATAATTATGCAAATTAAAAAAAATTTTTTTTTGTTTTTTTCTTCATTTTTATGCCCGAGCTCGACATAAACCCGAACTTTTTTCGAGCCGAGATATCTTAAACCCCCTGGATGTTGTTTTATGCAAATGTCAACATATGCAAATTTATTCCCGGTTGTCTCACTAGATAGAGGCCGAGCATGAATACCCCGAGCTCGACATAAACCCTAGATTTTTTCGAGCCGAGATATCTTAAACCCCGTAAAAGTTTTTTTTGTAATTTTTTTTGATATGCAAATTTAAGACCCCTGTGACATATTTTTAAGACGCTATATTCCGACCCCCTTGAAGGCATTTTATACCCCGAGCCACTAGTTAGTTAATTATTTGTTGCTTCTTACTTCCATTTTTTTCTCTCTTTTTTTCACCATCTCTATAAAATTTGACAAGCCGCCAAAAATAGGCTTCAAAAGGTTTATAAACACGAGACGATAAAAAATTTTTTTTGGCAGTTGAAAAAAAGAAGAAGAAAATATTTTCCGTGCGAGAACATTTCTTTTCTTTTTTTGAAGAAAAAAAGATTTTAAATTTTTGAAGCAAAAAATGCTTCAACTTCTGGAGTTTTTTTAGAAGCCGCTATAACATCTAAACGTTTTATTTCTTTTTTATCATCTTCTACATAGTCTAATTTAGTTATATTGGCAGCTGCGAAAAATAAAAATTCGTTTTAGCTGAGGTACAGTAAATTTAACATTGACTTGTTTGTATATATAAAATGAAACAAAAACACTAAAAAATTACATAAAACATGTATAAATTATGTTGTATACATCACACATATTGCTTATGAAGCTCATTAAAGCTAATACATTAAAGTATTTTACTTTGTCACACTGTATAAACGGAAAAATAAGTCATGAACCACTGCTTACCGTAACCACAAAATTTCTTCAAAAGTCTATTTTTACTTCTAAAACATGTTATACATCATTTTTATCACATTACAAGAATAGTAAAGTGATAAACAACTGATTGAATATATAAAATTTCAATATTAGCTCATTTATAGGGTTGAAGGTGATGTTCAACATGAATTTTTAAAATTGCTCAAAATAATGTTTTATGCTTTTTAATCTTTTTCTATAAGCTTATATAAACTTATAAATTATGTTACAACATTTTCTAACTTCATTTTCATATATTACAGTGGAGAAAATTAACCACATTTTTGTTCAACAGTTTGCATTTGAGCTTTCTCAGCTAAAACGAATTTTTATTTTTCGCGGCTGCCAATATAACTAAATTAGACTATGTAGAAGATGATAAAAAAGAAATAAAACGTTTAGATGTTATAGCGGCTTCTAAAAAAACTCCAGAAGTTGAAGCATTTTTTGCTTCAAAAATTTAAAATCTTTTTTTCTTCAAAAAAAGAAAAGAAATGTTCTCGCACGGAAAATATTTTCTTCTTCTTTTTTTCAACTGCCAAAAAAATTTTTTTATCGTCTCGTGTAAACTGCGCAAGGCTTGTAACAAAAAAGGAGAAGAAGAGGGAAGCCCAAAAAAGCAACCCGACCGGGCATCGACGGCTATTATCCTTCTCATTTTCAAGCAAGTATTTTTCAGGCTGAGAAATCCATGTCTCTTTCTCTCTCTGTTTTTACAGTGTGTGACAAAATAAAAATAAAAATGACACGAAAATCGTTTAGAATTTTTTAAAAAGTCGTTGAAAGGTAATTATAGGATTGAGAGAGAGAAATAGGTTAAAAAGTGGAAAAAGAAAGTAAAAAATTAAGTTGTTGTAAAGGAAAATGAACTGTTTTCCATTTAATCATTTTATTAAAAAAAGTACTTTGAATATGCAAATTTTATTCTTGTTTTTTATGAAACCTTAAGTGTGGCAGTTTACGTGTTCTTTGATCCAGGATTTTGTTTATGCAACACCAACCTGACGATCAGGGTCTTTTTGTAGATCCAAATACAGTCAAATTTACTTTCGTTGGTGAACCCAAAAAAGAACGTAAATCACCTCCTAGTTTAACATTTTAGATTTCAGAATTTCTTTAATACATCTGATCTGGTGATTACAGATTTTCTCAGTTTCGATCACTTCCAAAAATCAAAAGAAAACATGCCGATTTTCGGGGTCTAATTCAGTCAAATACTTTCTTTGACCTCTTCAATCTATTCCATCACTTTTTCCCCAAAATATTTTTTATCAATCAAAGTCCAAAAGATTATATTTTCATTTCCTTACCCTTTCTTGATTGATAAATTTTCAAAGCTTTCCTTTTTTTAAAGACTTAAAAAGAACTGTTAACAAGTTTTATTTAACAGTTCTTTTAATTCTTCTTCTTTCATCAAAAAGATGGAAAAAAGATTAATGCTTCATAATAAAAAACTTGAAAGAAAAAAATACATAAAATAAGCACGCTAAGGCGTCAAAAATGGAAAAGTCTAATATTTTTTTTTCTTTTCCGTTGACTTTGAATATATATTTTTTTTTGACAAACGTTCTTTGTTATCACTTTTTCTTCTTAAATATATATTTTTATATATTTTTTTTTACTTGCTTGCTTGCTTTCGTCAATAAGGGAATTTTTATAGTCTTTTAAATATCACACCCTTATATGCTTAAATGTGAGAAAGAAGAAAAAAAAATTATATTGAACAAAGTTTTGTTTTGTTTTAGTTTTATTTTTTTCATTGAAAAATATGAGTTACTTGGAATTTTCAAGTTGTAGTTAAGTAATAATTTTTGTGGTAAATATAACTTTAAAATGGTAGTTTTTAAGAATGACATTTATTATCTTTTTTTTTAAATAGGTGGAGTAAAATGAATCATTTTTTTATTGCTTTTCATCGTTTCTACCCGTGGTTTTTTTGGTAACTTGTTTTTTTGAAATAAAAAACACCTCCGCCTAAATAATTTAGGCTAAATTTTTAATTTAAATTAATAGTTTTTTGTCCCAATGATTGAACTTGTTTTTTTGGTCTTTATTATCATATTTGATATAATATGACATATAAAATTACCTTTTTTTCTTTCAGAGATTTCCAATAACAGTTATTTTATCAAACCTTAAATTGATTTTGGATTTAGCATTTTTAAAATAAAAACTGTTGTTTAAATGTGTGTTACTTTTAACGGAAATACTATGATTACAGTATTTCGGTTAACTGTTTTTTGTTTTTCACTTTTGATTATAAAAAAACTACAATGTTTTTAACTTGCTAACTTTTGTAATTTCGGTAAACAATAGTTTTATAAAAGTTTTTTATCTCTTAAAAACATGAACTTTTCAAAAAATAGAGATGCATAATTAGTCAAGACTGGAAATCCGCCAAAAAAACATAACAGAGATCCAAAAAGCGTGAGATTTGCAAATTTTAAGTCTCATTTTTTTCTTTCAAACTAAAAAAAGAAGAAGAGTGAAGTGAACCGGTTCAAATTCGAATCAAACAAATTAGAACTCTCTCTTTCTTCTTAAATATATGTACTTTTTTCGAATAGTTTGTTTAATCTTTCTTTTTCACTTTTTTTTATTTTTGAGGTCGCCGTTAACTATTATCTTTCTTTTTTCTTTTTTTCGGATGTTTTTGGAAAACGTGCAAATGGAATGAATGAAAACAGATGGAAAAAGGGATGTTTTGGAGATTTGCAAAGATTTACAGTATCAAAATTGTAAAAAACTAGTAAAATGGGTCTTTAATTGTTTTTAAATATATTTAGATTTTTCTTAAGAATCAGCTGGACTTGTTTATAATTGTTTTTTTCTATCATATTATGTAAATACTTTTTTCGACTAACTTGTATTTGTTTTTATATTTTCATTGCACTTTTTATTTACCTTTAATAACGGATTTTCAAATATTTTTTCAGGTGCTTATTTTAATTTAAGAAATCAGTTAATAACCGCTTGTGGTGTTTTAAATTTCACTTTTTTTACTTTTTTTCGTTTTTAAAATTCTTGACTATTTAATTTTGCTTTAAAATTTTATTTTTTCGTTTTTTAAATGTGATGAAATCCAAA
Organism: Panagrolaimus sp. LJ2414; assembly: GCA_024447195.1. NCBI lineage: Eukaryota > Metazoa > Nematoda > Chromadorea > Rhabditida > Panagrolaimidae > Panagrolaimus > Panagrolaimus sp. LJ2414. Next base: position 1,170,930 of record JAMRXY010000052.1, on the reverse strand, counting down.
GACGGCGCGAAGTATCTCAAGCTGTCCCAAAATAATATTAATTTTTCATGTCTGCTTTCAACATCGAATTCTGGAACCTGTAAATTTTTTAAAATTCAAATGTTTAAATGATGCAAATTTTGTTTGTTTACCCTAATCACCATTTTTTAAATGAGCATGAAATACAGTAATAAAGTTTTTGGGTCACTTTGAACTTGAGTCGTAAAATTTAAGCATAAAAATTTCACCACTTTATTACTGTTTTTTTTCAAGCAGGTCTAATTTTCTTCTTTTTCACTTTTTTAATTTTCTTTTCTTGCTCAATTCATTCCGTGATTCGTATAAAAAAAGACCTCTCTTTTTTACATTTGAATCATCGTTAATTTTTGTTTTTTTCTTACATTTTTTTGCTTGCGCGTTCATTCTTGTTATTCAATTGCAATCGTTTTTGGTGGTGCTGGTATTTTGAGAACTTTTTTTCTATTGTTGCCGCCTAGGACCCCTTCTTAAACAAAACAAAAAATGACTCAATTTTCTATTAACATTTGTTCTAACAACAATTTTTTTCAATTTTGTGTCCACATTTTTATTCTTAAAGTTCTCATTTTTTGTTATTACTATTGTTTTTAAAAGGGCATTATTTTGTGGTAAGGAAGTAAAATGTTTTTTGAATTATTTTTACGAAAAACTTTTGTATCCCCCTAGGCAGTATGAAATACTGAATGAGTAACACACGGAAGAATTGTTTTGAGTTAAGCTGGAAATTATTGTCAGGTTTTGAGTGGCTTTAAAAATTTACTAGCTTTATTTTTAAACTGTACTTTATTAAAATTTGCATAATAAGGTAACAAATTTTTGTGTTTTTATTTGATATTAATAACATAGCTCCTGAAGCAATTGATTTTTATTTGCCAATTATTTAGTAGGTTGACAACAAAAGATCGCTACTTTAAAAAAATGGTTTTGTGTGTGTGTTGATCGTCTGTCTAATTGGTAATTGAAAAATTGATTCAACGAAACTTTTTTTTAATTTTTTTGAAATACCTATTAATTTCACGCTTTCATGCCTATGCTTCATTTTGATAAAATCAGTGGTAATCAAATGTAATCCAATTTCTGACCACGAAATTCTTTCAATTTCGATTACTTCCAATTTTAACCTTCAAAAAGGAAACAATTTTTTGTCCAAAGTTGATTTTTTTGTCATTCGTTTTTTCTTCTTCCTTTTTTCCAGCTGTGATTGCATGATTTCCTAATTGCCTTTAATTTATTCAATCTAAAATTGGGGGTAGAAAGTTGAAGAGAAAAAGAGGTGACTGAATTTCCCTTTAAAAACAGGTTGTTGCTATTTTTTATTTTTGGAGAAAAAAGAAATTGACTCCTTTTTTAGAAAAGAATTACAAAGTTGAGGTTTAAATGTCAAAAGTTTTTTTGTAAGAAAAGAATCACCAAAATGGAAGTTGGAATTAAATTGTTGCAAGAAAGGAGACTATTTAAAGATGCTGTTTGTTATGATTTTTAAAAATTGTATAAAAAAAATCGAACTCAAGCAAATTCAAGTGCAAAGAAAGTTTGTTGCAGTTAGGAACATAGTTTTTAGAAGAACAAATTAACTAATTTTTCTGTAGAATATTGATTGAACAGTTTTATGTTGTTCAGAATACTTAGATAGTCGTTAAAAATACTTGCATACAGTAGCATGCAAACAATCAATACGTGAAAAATTTTAACATTCTGTTTTTATAAAGGTGATAAGTTTCTGTATATTTTTGGACTTAAAGGAGGAGACCCAGTATGAATAAACTTTTTTCTACAAAAATCAGGGACTCATTGGAGCTGCTTTTTTCTTTTCTTTTTTGCAGCTGCAGTGAAGAAAAAAACAAGCTCCAATGAAGGTGTTTTCGCGTCGAGACATTGCAATCAAAGTTGCGTATCAAAAGTTTATTCACGATGGGTCTCGTCCTTTAATAACTTTGTAGTTACTTAATTAATAGATAAACGTTACGGTATATTTTTGAATTGAATTTTGAAAAATTCAAGAGAAATTTAATTGTGTCTCATTCAATTTATCTTTTTCAAACCTAATTTGAGCTGTTTGATTCTTGAACCAAATGCATTTTTTTGGCAAATGAAATGCTTTTTTAGGATATTTTGCTCATTTTTGATACACCTTTTTTGCTCCTTACTTTTTTGTCTACTTTGTCCGAAGCCACCCTTTTTCTGATAAGCTGGTTATATCATCACATGTCATGAATGGACAAACCCTCAAAAACGCATATTTGCAATTCACCAATTTTAACGTTTTTTATCAGTAATTTTTTGGTTACGTATATGTTTACGTTCCTTATCGTTGTCTTATTTTCTGCAAAACGGTGTTAAATAATTATTATTATTTTTCGCTGTTAAAAACAACTTTGTCATTGTTACAATTGCAACTTCCGATATGCACAAATATATTCATAACCACTCCTTATCTTCAAGTACCTCCCTTTTTCCTCTTCCATCCCCAAGTACCCTCATATCATTTTTTTGTAACTTTCTTTTCTTTTTTCTTGTTTTTGTAAACGACACTCATCTTTAAGTTTTCCCCATCTTTAAAAAAAGTTTATCCGCTTTTTTGTTTCAATTTTTTCATTTCCGTGAAAAAAAGCCTTTGCTGTAAAATTTCTATTTTTGTTACAGATTTTTTAACAAATTTTAAGAAAAATTTTTCGTTTTTCAGAATTTTATATATTTTTTAACTCCCTTATTACTGAAATTCTCATCAAGCCAAAAAAGTTAAAAATAAATAAATAATTTGTATATATTTTTTCAAGTGTTTTTGAACCGCAAAAAAACCGAAGAAAAAACAGGAGAGAAAATGACAGCAATATTAGGTGCCGCTCAAACTGGTGCAGAATTGTATGATGTGATTCGAAGATTTGGAATAAAGGTTTGTTTATAAATTTTCTAATAAAAACTTATATGTATGGTAAAAAAAATTAGCACCTTTTTTATTCAATTTGGTTATAGTTTTAGTTTCCAAAATTTATTATGATTTTTTAATTAGCTATTTTTCATCAAATAAAGTCAAATTCTTAAATGTTTAAAAATCAACATGAATTTATGTTTTCAAAAATAACGTTATCAGAGTTTCATAATTTCCATAAATGTCTTATCATTTCTTGAAGAAAAAAGTTTTTGTTTGATTATCAAAAAAATTGAAGAAATCTAAAAACATTTCGCATCACAAATTAGAAATTTAAAGGGGAAGTCCCACTTTATGCAAATTTTTCATGCGTTTGGGACTGATAGACAGGTCAAAATCAGTTTTTGGCATTTATCTCAAAACTTTTCATTCACGCCGAAACTGTGTTTTTTCACCATTTGTAACCATTTTACGAACAAACCTATCCATTTCAAAGGTTTTAGATTCTTTTAGAAAGTAGATCTCCGCCCTTAAAACGTATTTATTCGGTTCTGAAACTTGAATTAATCTCAAAAATTAGCAAAAAGTTACTTCTGTGAAATCTGCATGACATTGCTGAAACTCGAAAAGTATTTTGTCAAACACCGTAATAACAAAATTTCACCTGTTTTTCCTTTAAAAAACTGAAAAAACTATTTAGAAATTCAATAACTTTGTATTTTATTAATAAAAAAATAGAAGCATTACTTTTTACCAAACTTCATTTTTTACTTTTAACATTGTTTTTACCAAAATACAAAAAATTTACTTACCTACCTTTTTTTCTCTGTTTTTTTTCTATGTTTACCAACTCTCTTCTTTTCACAAAAAAACGTTCACAGAAAAATAAAAAAAAATAAAAATTTTTTCTGTTTTTGACAGCAGAAAAAAACGGAAAATTGAAAGCTTACAACAAAAATATAAAAACGAATAACTCAGGTAAAAATATATATTTGCTGCTGCGCAATTTTTTTTGTCACAACAAGGGGGATAAACTTTACTAAGCAAAAATAAAGAAAAGTTGAGTTCGTTTAAAAAAATCTGACACGGACTTACAATACCAAAGCGACAGAAAAACTGTCAAGACTTTTAAAAAAAGTTGTATTATTTTTTTTCTGTTCGCTTTTTTCTTTTCTTCAAGAGTTTTGTCGAGAAATGATGAAAGAAAGGAGAGAAAGAAGGGTTGTTGAACACATTGATGAACAAGTTGTTGTTGATGAAAAAATATAGGTTTTCGTGAAGCGTTGATTTTGGTTTAGAAAAATGTGATATAAAAACGTGGAAAGTTTTCAGGTTGGAATTTGTTGGAGTTTGTATACGGTAGCTATTTTTCAGTTCTGTTAAAAATAAGATGCTTTAAAATGTTTAAGGAAGTGGCAGGTTTTCTTTTTTGGGTCTCGTAATCGATATAGATTTGAATGAATTTGCTTTGATAAAAAACCCTGATTATCAGGTTAATGATACATTAACCTGATAATCAGGGATGTAAACAAACACCACTTTTAAACAAAAATTATTTCATTTGTAACAAAGAGTTTTATCAACACGATTTGTTACAGGTGTTTTTATGGTAAAAACTTTATTTGAATTAAGTTTGTGTAAGATTTTCTATGGAAATCTGAAAAACAATGAAGCTTTTTCATTTGCAATTTTTTGTGTTCTTGTCAATTTTTCTACGAAATTGTATTTCGATCACTTTGTTCTATTTTTGCAGTTTTATGGATATCTTTTTTTTAACGGCTAATATTTATTCAGTTGCTTCCAGTTTCCAAAAAAACCTTTTTTTATGAAATTCTAAAAATGTAGCTGTGAAAAGTGTGCAAATGACAGCTATCCCTTTTTTGCCTAAATTTATCTTGCAATGACAGCTTATTAATAATGCTAGATTTTCTCTCTTTCGATTTTACCGTAAAATAATATATTATTTTCTTCAGACACTGAAACTAAAAATTTGAGATTTTAGATTTGTATTAATTTGTTTTTTACCACAGATTTTTTAAACTTGTTCAACGAGTTAAACTTTTTTTGCCTAAAATTCTTATTTTTGTACCTAAAAATTTTTACTCGAAGCTTGTACTTTTAATGCCCAAATATCTGAAAATTGAGTACTTTTTTGTTCACATTTTTTCGAAATCTACGCCATTTTTGTTTGTTTTCATGTGTTGAAATAAAAAGTTCCAAGCTGATGATCTGTAGCCCTTTGGCGCAAAAATATACAACTGTTCACATTAAAAATGGATAAAATTTTCTGTATAAATTGAAAAAAATTAACATGGGAAAAAAATGCAGATCCATTCTTAATAAACGGCATGTTTATTTTACAAAAAAAATTTCGACCTTCGCAGGATTCGAACCTACAATCTTCTGCTCCGTAGGCAGACGCGTTATCCATTGCGCCAGAAGGCCACGTCTTTTTTATTCGAGAAATGTTTCAGGATATCGACTTCTTTGCTTTGCTGAATCGCATTTTTTTAAATTTTGCATTAATTCAATCAAGTTTTTGTGGACCATTCGTGAGAATGAAATATATACAAACGACAAACAAATACAATTTTATACCAGAATTTATTACTGTATCACATTTACGTAAAATTTTACCGAAAAAGCTGTTTCTGTTTTTATTTATCTGTACTCTCTAAAATGCACCACTTTCTAAAAACCAATTAATTATTCACAGTTTTAATATAAAGTTTTAATAAACTTTTTAAGGAGAAAATAATTAAAACTATTTTTCTAAATTTTTAAACAAAGTTTTTCTTTGAAGAAATTGTTTTATATTTTTCCTTTTTTGAGGCACCGTTCCTTTTCTCACTTTTTTAGATGTAAAATTGTTTGATAAAAAGAAGCCCTCTGAGCAATGATTATATATTTTTCTTTGATATTTGTAATCAAAAAAGAAAAGAAACGATTGCTCATGTTTTAAAAAGTTTTGTTTTGCCTCCTTCTTTTTCCATATTTTTGAAAAAAGAAATGAAGACTCATTCAATTTCCATCGTCTGCTATTTTTTTAAAGAAAAATTTCTTTTAAAGTTTTTTTATTGGAAAATATTGAAATGACTTTACTAATAATTTTTAGGTGTTCAATGCTTACCAAATAAGGGATTATTATGAGGTCTAACATCAGGGAAAAGTTTTAATTTCTAAAACCAATCTACCCTTTTTTATCAGATTGTTTCCTTTGATTTTTGCCGCTTTTAAGATGGGGATCAGATTTTGGCTAATCCCGTCCCTAAAAGTGCTGACATTTGATCTAAACAGTCTCTAAATAGTGCTGAAAGAATGTTAAAAATATACATAGGTTTCAGAAGACTACTAATTTCAAAATCAGTTTTCTTTGTTAGATTTAAGCTTAATTTTGTTAAAGTAGTAAATCATAGAAATTATTAATTTCTTTTCAAAAGAATATTTTTTCGCAACTTTATTTGCTTACCAAAATAGAAATAATAAAAGTATATTCCCAAAAGCAGCTTCCGCAAAAACCAATTCAAACAAAAAATTATTTAATTCAATATTTTTTGGGTTATGTTGAAGCCAACATCGATGTTTCTGCTACTGCTGCTACCAGCAAGCTTCCCCTTCTTTTTGATTTTGCAGTCATCGTTCAACGAACGAATTTCGTTGATCAAAATCGGAACGAGGAGAGAAAAAAAAGGAGAGAGAAAGAGAAAAATACATCAACGACAACATCATCATCAACGAACTCGATGACGAAGACGACGTAAAGTAAAATGCGCGAGTTCGGAGGAAAGTCAAATGTTTTACGAAAGGGATTTTTGTACCTTTTCATTTTTTCTGCTTTCTTTTTTTATATAAATCACTTTTAAATCTTATGTCGGTACAAAAGAAAGAATGAAATGAAAAAGTTGAGTTTTTGATTGTAGGTTTTGGTTTTTAGTTGTTTTAATCAATAAATAACAATACTATTTTTAAGAAGTGTTCAATTTGAATTACTGTAGTTTTTTTGGACCTGATTTTAGTTTATGCTAATTTCCCTTTTATTGTTTATAAATATTACTTTGTAGTTATTTCGAAAATCTTAAACAGTAAATTTGGATCATATTTGGATTAATTAAGTTTTGATTAAGTTTTTAAAAACACATTTATTAAATACAAAGCTATATATCCAGCTTCAAAAGTTTTTCATCCTTATCCAATTTTCTGCTAAGAAATTTATTGTCTCCCATTTTTGTATTCAAATCCCTTTTCGAAAGCAGCACCAGCAGCCAGGGAGCCACTTGAAGCCTTTTCAAAGTTCTTTTTTTTCATTCAAAAAAAATAAAAATGCGACTTCTCACTTTTTCAATTCATCCATATTTTTCTTTATTATTTTTAGCTTTTTTTGGTCATTTTTTCACCCTTTCTTTTAAACGTTTAAACGTGACGCTTTTGTCTTTATTGTTGTTATCGTTCTTATTAAGTTTAAAAAGAATCAAAGTTATTGAATTTCAGTTTAAACGAAAGAAATCCATCTTTTTTGGATACGGTAAATGGGTTTTGTATGTTAAAATTTTTGATTTCAAAAAAGCAAACAATTTAGTTTGTGTAGAATTTCGAAACAAAAACATATATTTTTGACGGTGAAATTATTTAAATTTGAATAAAAACAGGTGTTAATTTTCCATGCCTAAGGTAAATATTTTTAAGAAAAAAATGCTTATTGTTACTCGAATAAAATATTTAAAGATTAATTAATACTTGGTATGCAAATTTTAGCGAAGTGCCGGTGGTCCAATTGCTTCTTCAAATGGCACAAATCCAAATGCTGCCGCTGCAGCGTTGCTAGTGGCATCAGCTTTTAACAATAATCCAAGATCCGGAGATCTTTCATCAATGGTTGGAGGAGATTGTGAACCAAAGAAGGCAAAGTTGGATACATCGTTAGTGTTAAATCATCCGGCAGCATGTTATCCTCCAACAACGGCATCTGCGGCAGTGGTGGCAGCTCAACAGGCAACTGCCGCAGGACTTCGAGCTGCTGCGGCTGCAGCTGTGGCAGCTTCAAACTTTTCAATAAATAGTGCATCAACAATTCCATCAACTTCTGCAGCAGATTTCCTTCAACAATCTTTAGCTGCCGCTGCAGCAGCAAATAATTGTAATGGCAATAATGGCATTTTGGGACATGGCAGCAGCAATAATATTAATGGAATACCAACAAATGAAAATCAAAATCCTCCACATTCAAGGGTTATTCATTTAAGAAATATCCCGTCGGATATGACTGAACTGGAGCTGGTACATTTTTGTATGCCATTTGGAAAATTAGTTAATTATTTAATGTTGAAAGGCAAAAATCAAGTAAGTTTTATACATGCAAATTTATCGCTACAACCGAAAGCTTGCAAAAAATATAGATAGGACAAATTCTTGGATTTTAGATTTATAAAAATTTGCATAAATCACCGATTTTTGCTCTTGTTAAAGTTATGCAAATTTACCTTTTCTACTAAAAATTTGCATAAAATTGTTATTTATGAACTGATAACAAGTTATCAGTGATAACAAACTTTTACGATTTTAAGGTTTTAAAAATTTGCATAGAAACTGCCATTAAAAGCAGTTATTCTTGTTCCTCTTAAAACTTATCCAAATTTTTAGGCCTTTGTCGAATATGAAGATGATGGCGGTGCCCAAACTATTGTCAATGTAGCTCAAGCTTGCCCGATGGCAATTCGGGGCAGAACAATATTCTGCCAATACAGTACCCATCAAGAGTTAAAAACTGAAAGAAAAAGTGCTTCCAAAAATGGTTCAATATTCGGTGACACAATGTTATCAGTAAGTTTTGCTATTAATTCAAATTTTAAAGATCATAAAGTTCAAGAGTTAAAAATATATTATTAATTTTCGCAACTGTTTTTTTATATTTTTAGGTTAAAAATTAAATTCAAAATTGTAAAAATTGTATTTTATATAGTTTTCTTGGTCTCAGAACCACGGGCTATTTTTGCGTCCGGTTAACGCGGCCTTGGTCCAAAACGATCCAAAATAGCTTAAAAATGATTAAAAACCATATCCCAGGTGATTTTAAGTCATTTTATGAAGGTGCGTCAAAATTTTAAAAATCATGAAAATTGGCCGATTTTAGCAGTTTTTAGAGTAAAATTTTTGGAAGGAGATAAGATATTAAAAAATCCTATTGCTAATTTAAAGTACTAACTATGGGCTATCTTTTGGTAACAAGACATCTTTCTTAATGGCATTATTTATTTTTTAACTATCCTCGGAAAATGTCAAAAATGGCGCAAAAAACTCATATTTTTGAATCTTTGAGACGCCATAATTTGTATACTCCACATAAACGAAAATCCTATTGCTAAAATGAAATTTGGGTCTTACTTTACAAGTTAAAAACACTAGTTTCATGTTTGCATGCCTAAATAGAATTGTAGCATCTTTTGAAAATGAGGACTTTTTTCGACGTTTTCATGTTTCTATATTTTCGAATGGCATATTTCCTGACCGGAGGTATATAAACGTGAAATCATCCGTCAGTTTTTCATTAAGTATGTGCTCGATATAAAAAAGGTGAAATCATGTTGTTAACTTTCATTTAAAAATTGTTCTATTATTTTAAAAATGGCTCATTTTGGCAGTAAAAAATGTTGTAGTATGGTAAATCGTTTGCCAAATGATAACCAAAGCAGTAATCCACAAAAAAATCCGTCAATTTTTCAGAAATAGTGTAGGAAGTTACCTAAAGCCTCCAGAATTTCATTTCGGGTCATGCAAAAAAAGTTCTATTGTTTTTAAGCAATACCTTCAGCATTGACGCAAAAATCACTCTAGCGTATTATTAGGGGATTTCTAAAGCTTAATTTCAGCTGGAAACTATTTTCAAACTAAAATTTTATCATTTCCAATCGTTTACGACCACTTTCCAAGAAAAAAACAAAAAAATAATTTTTTGGATTTTTATCCACAGGGGGGACCACGTGAAAAATGAAAAAATTAAAAAAAATTTATTTTCTTATTTTTGGGTTAAAAATATTGGAAACATACTAAATTTTGATAGTAACTTAATTTTTATGCTAAAAACCATCAAAAACTTCAATTTTTTACATTTTATAAGAAAAAATTTTTTTTGGATTCTGAATCCCGCTTCTGAATCCAGATTCCTAGGTGAAAACTTCAGGCACCAGGCTAGTATTAATAAGTGATATTTTGGCTATCTTTTGGTACCTAAATCACCTCTCTATCATCGCTCTATGAAAAATCCGCCTTAACCGGACAAAATAGGGGTAAAAAAGAGCCCGTGAGAACGATTGTTTTGCATTAGATTTTTAAAAATACTTTTTTCATTATTTACAAATTTTATTCTATTTTTCTTTATTAATTTTCTTGTACAAATATAGTTTTCAGAAGCTTTAATAAATTCTTTATTTTTTTGAGAAGATAGTTGTCAAGGAAACCTCTCTCGTTCATATAAGAAAATGACACAATTTCTTTTCCGTCGTTTTTGTTAATGAGAAAAATATTTAAAAAAATATTTTTTTTGAGGAATAAGATATTAGTTATCCTTTAAATGTGAAAATATGGAATATAAAATGGGTGTATTAGAAAAATTGTATAGTTGTTTGGGAAGGTGTAATAGTGTAATAAATTTTAAAAATGGCTTTTTTATGGAATGTTAAAGTTTTCAGATGAATACTGTAATTACAGTATTTTCGTAATGCGTATAACTTCAAGTATAAATGAAACTTACGATGATTACTGTAATAAGCTAAGATGGACAGTAATTTTTAAGCTATAAATTTGTTTAAAGATCACTTAAACAGTTTTAATGACTTACTATTTTTAAACTTTCTAAAAACGACAAATCTTACAGTATGTTTTTCGTTTTAAGAATCATCTATCAGTTTTGTCACAGCCTGATGTCTCATTTTTATGTCAATGTATTATTGAAAAACTAATTATGCTAATTTTCTTTGATACATGAACTTATCATTATTTCCTGTCTTTCCATTTCTCTTCGAATTTTCAACTTTCTCATACCTCCTCATTATCGTCTTCCATCAACCCCTTCCATTAATTTCATCATCAACAAAATCCCTTTCATTTCCTCTTCTTCAAAACCGGAAATTCTTGTTATTTTTGTGCCATAGTTTTATTTTCAAAACCAAAAAAGCTAAATTTTGACAACGAAACTTTGGAATGTGAAACCGTTTTTTTCCTCTCCAATTTGAAATATATTTTCATGTATACTTCTCGTTAGCGTATTTTTTTATTCCTTTTTTATATTCCATTCCCTCTTTTTCGCTCCTTTTCCTTCAATATTTTTTTTGTTGCTCCTGTGCTTAAAAAGCTGCGACAAGATTAATTAAAAATGATGGAAGCTCTCCCTTCTCTCTGCCAACTATACTTCTTCTTCTTCTTTGGCATTTTTTCTACGCTTCTTTTTTCAGTGAAACTCAAATGAAAGCTTCAAGCTTTTTTGCTTCATTTTCTGAAAAACAAAAAAATGATGCCAAGAAAAAAAAGAAGAAATTGCAACTCTATAGAAAGAGAAAGAAAGGTTAAAAATGGCACACGATCTCACTTTTTTTCTTCTTTCTTTTTTCATTTTTAATTCAACTCTTAAAAACATTAAAATGAAATAAAAATGCCATTGGTCGAATTTTCATATATTCTTTTGTTGTCTGAAAAAATCCCTTTTTGAGAGTCAAAAATAGAGTTACAGTAGTTATTAAGGATGAGTTTTGGCATTAAGGATCACATCACCGAAATTTATTTTTTTGGCATTTTGTCACATAATGCCAAAGTGATTATTTTCTACTGTTAAATATTTTGCAATGTCATTGTCTTTTTTTTAAAATTTTCCTTGTCTTTCTCGATGGCATCACCCCCGCTCACTTTCTTCTTCTTCACTTTTTGTTTGAAGACATCTGAGCTCTTCTTAATGAAAGTAAACGATAGAAAATAGAATGAAAGAGAGAATGTGGAATCTCATGCTTCCTCTTCACTCTTATATTTATGTTTCTTTTTTTTTGTTCTTGGTTAAGTGTTAGTTTATGGATATAGTGGATATATCAAAGCTGCTACTGGGATGCCTTTAAGGCATGAATTTATTTATATTATTTATTGAAATTATATTTTTGCAATTGAATCTTTTTTATCTTTGTTTGGAATTCATCATACCCGTGCTCTCAGGGTAAAGACAAATATAATGCCAAAGGCGCTCAAAATTAAACAAACTAAATTTTTAAAGCTTGAATTTAAAAGTGAAACAAAAAAGAGGGTTTTTTTCGTTAATTTTTTAGCAAGAAAAATAAAAAATAATGAAAGAAGATATTAGCTTTTTTGTTGCTGCTGTTTTTAAAGGTTTTAGAAAGCTAAAAAAATAAATGTTGACTTTTTTCCTGCCATTTTAGAAAATAAAAGACTTGATTATTTAATTCTTTCAAAAAAACACAAATATCAAAAAAGAAGAAAGTTTTTTAAGGTCTTTCAAGTCTCATGAGGAAAACCTAAATTTAGATATTTTTCTTTTGAAAGTGTGTGTGTGTTACTGTAATTAACCTTTTGATTAAAGTTTTCTTTGCCTGTGGGCATTGAATTCATTATTTTTTATGAAAGACTATAGTTAATATATAAAATAAAAACCCGGAGGAGGACTTTTTCATGGTAGAAATATTTTTCTGATGTGGGTGAGTTCAAAAGTTTATTAGTAGTAGTAATATTAATATGTCTACAGTAAAAAAAATGTTGAAAGCACTTTTACAAAATTAAAAACATTCAAGCGGAACTCAAAAAAGAAGGTGGTTGATTTAAAGTATTTAAAATGCCATAATTTTATTTTAAAGTTCATATTTTTGATATTTTTGAATACTAAAAGTATCACTTAAGTTTTTGTATTTTAACATTTTACGAACCTAAAAAACCAAAATTTGATTAAAAATTGAACTTCTTTTGATCATTTAGAGAGCTTGGACGTTTCGTACCTACAAAAATTATTGACGTAGTTTATTAGCTGCTACTTTTAATACCTCCAAACTGCTAAAATATTTAATCCAAACTCCATTAACATTTTTCTATGCAAAATTTATCCCTTGTAATACCCAAATGACTATTTTATACAAATTTTTTAAGATGTTTTTTGTTTAAAAACCAGAATTTCGAAATTGTTGACTTTTTTAAACCTTCAAAAAAGAGTTCACTTGGAATAAAAATTTAAAAAACAGAAAAATGGATTCTAAAAAACTCCCAGTTTTTTTCGTTTCGTTTTTCGAGCGTTTCATTTCAATATATTTGCGCGCGAGACAACATCCACCAACTCAATCCATTTCAAAAAAAAAAAAAAGACACTTGTTTGTCGTCAATTTACATACATCTTTTCTGGTGTTGTTGTTTCAGAAATTATGTAGAGGATAAAAAAAGATAGCGTAAAAATTATAAAATAAAAAAATGCTTCAAAAAAGAAGGAAGAAATGAAACCATCGATGTCGAGACTACGATGGCATATCTTCTTCTTCTACGGCACGTTGACTCGTTTGGAGATTCTGGCGCTTGCCTTCCTCTTTCTTTCTTGTTTTCCTCCCCCTACACTTTTTTTGCTTACTTTTTTCCTATGGCATTTCTGAAAAAAGAGAGATGAAAGAAGGCACAAAAAAGAAAAAAAGAGAGAGAAACGTTACTTTCTTTCTTTTTTTCCTGCCCGCTTTCTTCTTTCTCTTTTTTTCGGAGAAAAAAACTGTTTTAAAAATATATAATTCTTATTGCTTTTTAATTAATATATATTTATATATTGAAGCTGTGATATCTGCTACAGTATCCAAATCTGTATTGTTGTATACTGTAATTGAAAGAAAGATATTTTGGGAAAATGATTTTGGCAACCGCAAATACGATAGATACTTCAGAAATGCAGCAGCATATTAAATCTGCAGGAAATAAGGTAAGAGATAGAGATCGCAGAAAATAAAAAAAGAAACAAATATAAAGTGAAAGATGTGAAGAGGAAGCATGGGGTTTACAGGGGATCAAAAAGGATATATGATATCCGTAGTTGGATAATGTTTATTAAGGGTTTCAAATTATCATTGCTTGGGTCATGTTTGATCTGATATCTCAGAAAATATTAATAGTTTCAAATTTGGTAACACATTTAAGACTCGTTTACAGTATTTGTCTTCTTCTAAAAATTTGACAATGGCATTTTTTGCAAATCATTTTTGATCGTTTTCTAATAGTATTTATTCAAAATATTTATTCAGAGTTTTCAACACCTTTGTACAAACATATCCTTAGGCACTTCTTCTCCCCTCTGACTTTTTTTTGTCATTTTTTTATTTATTTTAAGCATATCTCATAATGCGTCACTTCACTTGACCGACCTGTTCGCATTTTGCATTTCTTTTTTTCACACATTTTCTACAACAACTACTACAATGCCGTATTATTATTGTGTTTATTTTTTTTCACATCTTTTTTGTTGCCATTGAAAAACATTCTTTTGAGCTGTAACATTTATGCAAATTTCTTTGCTACGTTCAAACGGGGAGATCAAAAATCACAGTGAAAATTGTGGTTGTAGTTCTTAGATGTTGTTGAAACTATTTTTATACTGTATTATCCGGATTAAATTTTTGTGTCTATGAGATTTAGTCAAATTTAAAATAGATTTTTTGTATTGTAATTTTTTCTGTCTGGTCGATGATTAAATAAAATCTCAAAATTTGTTTAGATTTCGTAATTTTTTATCAATCTATTTAAACAAATTTTAATGCAAAATTCTTATGCTACATTGTTTTTAAACTATATTTTTATCTAATTTTTATTCTAACTTTTTATTTACGATTTCAAAATTCTTAATTTTTGCTCTTCGGATTCTTAATCAGTTAAAAACAGAAGATTCACCATAACCTTTGCTGTTTTAATTTCAAACTTTTTTTATCCAAAAATAACTTCATTTTTATTTTTGTGACAATTCCCAAATGTCTTTAATTAAAGCTTTTTTTGCCGTTTTTCTGAAATATCTTCTGCTTTTTTTGTTTGACTCAAATATGTGTCAATTCTTTTTTTTTGCTCCCCATTTTTAATTTAAGCCCTTAAGGCATTTAAGCTAAAATTAAATGTCATCAAAAAGTCAAATACAAACAAACGTGGATATATCTTTGGCATTTTTCGTTTTACTTTTTTTGATATTACTTTTATGCTTATTTTTTCGGCAAAGATCTTTTTTTTCTTGTTTTAATATAAATTTTTTTGCTCTTTTTTTATAATTTTGGATGGAAGGGAAAAAAATATCCAAATTAGTCAAATTAGCATTTCCGCGCATGCTTGCATCCACAGATATATATGTAAGCCAATGCCAAAAAGGAAGTCAAGAAATAATTTTGAGATTGCAAGGTTTTGTGTCATTTGTTTTGATGAAAAATAAAATAATTTTCATGATT
The DNA here is from genome assembly GCA_024447195.1 of Panagrolaimus sp. LJ2414. Classification (NCBI taxonomy): domain Eukaryota; kingdom Metazoa; phylum Nematoda; class Chromadorea; order Rhabditida; family Panagrolaimidae; genus Panagrolaimus; species Panagrolaimus sp. LJ2414. The sequence continues at coordinate 1,155,609 of JAMRXY010000052.1, read as the reverse complement.
AAATTTTATTATTTATTTTTAGTTCTTTATTTGCATCTTTTTTGCAGGTTAAAAATTGACAAAAGGAAAAAGTCTAGACTTTTAATGATGTATTTCTTTTGCAAAATAATTAAATGTCATTTTTTATACCTAAACAAATTTATTAAATAGGATTTATTACATAAAATGTATTATTACTGTAATTTATAGCGAGGTGTAGTAAAAAGTGAAAGCATCATAATTTATGCAAATTATTGTTTGATTTTAGTAACCATTATATTATTCATGAACTTTCTATGGTTCTTTATTCCTCAAAAATGAACATTTAATTTCAATTTTTAATGATTTTTTTCTTTAATGCTTATTATCATTAACTTTAATCAAAGACAAGTCATAAACGTTTTTATTGCTTTTTTTCAAAAAATTTAAGAACAAAATTTATGGTTAAAAATCATCATAAAAAATTTGCTTCAAAAATAACTATCTTTTTTCTGCTGATTTGATTGAACTTTTAATTCTTCAACAAAAATTGTTTAATTAAATTAAATTATTGTTTATTTTTGTTTTTCCCTCCTCCTTCTAAATTTTCAAATATTTGCATAAATATACAAAAAGTGACGCAAAAGCAAATATTTTTTATACAAAAATTTTCAACCAAAATAAATATTTTTATGGATCAGAAGCTGCTGTTCGAAAAAAGAAAATATTTTTTAATTAAAATTAAAGAATTCCTATTTTCTACACAGCTTTTTTGGAAATGGCATCTGAAAACCATTAAACCTTCAACTTTTTCTCTTTTTTTACAATCATTGGTTTTTATTTCTTTCATTAACGAAAAAAGAATAAAAGAAAAAGTGGCATAAAAAATTTTTTCTTTCATTTTTTTCATCAAATTTTTTAGGAATGGCAAAAAAATAGGCGAGAAAATGACCATATTTTTATTTTATTTTTCTAATTTGGAAAAGAAAAATTTTAACGATTGTTTCATTTTTATTTCTGCTTAAAGTGAGGGTATTTTTGTTTTTGGGGTGGAGGTGGTAGCATGCTATTTATTTTAACACTGCTATCCTCTGTTTTATGTGTGAGAAAAGTTTCACTGCATCCTTTTTTTTCAAAACATCTGGAACAATTTTAATTTTAAGCTTGTTTGAGAGGAGTTTTTGTGTTCCATATTTTTCGGATTTGAGAAGAGCTATTATGCGATTTTAAGATTGAACAAAACAAAGATATTTCATTCTTTGTTTTTGGTCTTTATAAAATACTAGAAATTGTAAAATGTTAGAAAATCAGAAATCTTCGATCCTTGAATTTCTTCATTGAAAAAGTGTCTGCTTTTACTTTCATGAATAAAGACATTTTTGAGGCAAAAAAAATCACTCTCTGAATCTGTCTTACTCATATTTTTGCAAAAAAAAACATTCAATTTCTGATTTACTCATTCTTAGTTTTCTGAGCTTTTTAAAAGAGCTTTAATTTTAGTTGTTAAAGCAGCAAGGATTTTATAAATGTTGGTGAAATAAGTTTAAATTTTTATTACTCTTTTACAATTTTACAACTGTAGTTCAAAAATTAAAAATCGACTTTTTTAAATTTAAAAAGGTTCTTAAACTTCCAAAATCTCAGTTATTCTTTAATGTAAAACCGATAGTTAAGTAATGATTGGAAACAAAAACTGCTTTTTTAACTTGTCACTTACCATCTGGCATTAATTCATTCTATTCTCATCTTGAAATAGTTTAAACTGGGCAGAAAGTGATCAATAAAGAAAACTTTTACTGATTTTAAAGTTTCTTCAACAAAAAACGAAAAACGTTGCTTTCAAAAATAAAACAGAGGAAACCTCCAAATGCTAAAAAAATCAACCCCAAAAACAAAAAACATATGCATTTCTAAAGCAAAAAAACTTTGCGTTACTTTTTTCTTCATTTTCAATGCCACTTTTTTTGCTTTCTTCCGATTCTTTTTTGTTGATCTTTTTTTCCCTTTCTTTTTTCGTAAATTTTTTATGAACCATCATTTTTTCCCTCTTCCTTTCTTCGAGTTTCTTTATTTCTGCATTTCTTTTTTGTTTATTGTGTCATCGGAATGGAATATCTATAAATATGAGGGGTGAAAAAAAAACAAATTTGAATTTAATCGATATTGCTTTTATTCATGCTTTTTTCACGCTTTTTTCAGTTTTAGTGATTTTGAGGTTAGCTTAAAAACACAGAAAAAAATGTATTATTCGTCATTTTTTTAATGTTGATTAAATGCACGGAAAAAGAAGGATGAATTCTTTTTTGTGGTTGTTTCACCTGTCTGCTTGCTTTTTTTGCAAGAATTTTTTTGAGTCTAATCTTTCTGTCTTCTTTTGTAAACTCAAATTTTGTACTTTTGAAAAAACACAGAAAAGCTTACTTATACAAAAATTTTTTGTGTATTGTTTCAGCGTTCGATTCCTATTTTTTTCATTACGAAATGCAAATATTTGATTTTAGGACTGTTAGGAATGTTGCGAAAGTAAAAATTATTTTTTGTGATTTTTATGTTTTGTACTTTTTGGGTCATAGAAAGTCATAATTATTTTTCTTGTAAGCCATAATACAAAGTTTTGCTGCCTTTTTTCTAAAATTTTGCATTTTTCCAATTTTTGAGCGATTTTTAGTTTTTTCCTAACAACAAAATTAACGAAAATTATACATTTTTCTTTTCATGGGAAAGTCACTTGTTTTTAATATTCTTCATTTCTTTTAGAATTTTTGTATTTCTTATTAACGTCTGGAAAACTAAAATTTTTGTAATAATTAAAATTCATTTTCCCTTCATCATCCCTTTTCCTTTTTCTCAAAAAACAACGAAAATTTCTTCCGTCAAAAAAATCAGTGTCGGATGCTTTTTTCTTTCCCTCTAAAAAGTCATTTAATAACCAAAAAAAGATTCCCTCAGAGAAAATAATTTTTCTAATTTAAAAACCCTCCGATCAATTTCAAAAACTATGAAAAAAAGAATAATGACAAAAATTTAAAAGCTAAAATCAATTCTTTTTTAAATACCTTCTTTTTTCTTCTGTTTTTGCGTATTATTTATATTTTATTTTTGAACGTTTTTGTGTTAATCGGATTAAAGGAAAAATGAAATGAAAAAATGAGGAGAGAAAAATGAAAGCAATCGACGTCCGTTTTTTTGTCCTTTCTTTTTTTCCCTCATTGATTCCCTCAAATTTTTTTTCATTTGCTTACATGAATATAAATATTGAAATGATGTGAAATGATAATTTATAATTTTTTATTTGTTGTTTTCTTGCTAAATAACAAGCTTGAATCATTCTTTCATCTAAAAAAATGATGCCTCATTTTTGCTAAAAGACTGGCATTGACGTAAATTTAAATGCAAAGAAAGAGATAAAAACAGTTACGAATCATTCGTATGATTTTAGATGTTTTAGGAAACAACATAGAATAGTTTATGAGACTTGTTTTTAAAAAAATTAATAGTAATCATCATATTTCTAAAATGATATTGCTAAATTTTACGTATTTGCTAAAAGCACAGTTACTCTTTCTCGAATTACAGTGGAAAAGTTCGTCGAAATTCCCATTTTTTCGAAAACTGCTTTAAAATAATTTGGAATCGATTTGTTAATGTTAAAAATCATTTTACTGTGATTTTTAGTTAATCTATTTAAAACAAATCTTAGTCTATGAAAAATTTGCATAAAAATCTATTTCGTCTTTGTTAAATCGATTCCGCAACAAAACAATCATATCTCATTGAAAATCCTTTTATCGACATATTTTTTAAAAATGAAATAACTAAAACCACCACCACTAGCATCATTAACATCTGGAAAAAATATGAATATATATTCATATTTTTTGTTGACATTTTGTTTTTGTTTCTTCGTCCTCTCTTATTTTTTTCTCTATTCCTCGGTCTTCTTTTTTTATTATTGTATAAAAAATAGGAACACCAAATTAACCACAATTTTTTCGTGATATTATTTCTGAAGAAGAGGAAATGCGATCTTCCCCTCGTTTTTCTATTTTGTGTTTTTCGTTTCCAAAAAAGCATTCGATATTTTCGTTACAAAAATTAAAGGGTTTTTTGTTGGTATAATTTTTATGTAAACGGTTTTGGTTCTTCCGTTCTTTTTTTTGATTGCAAAAAAAGCAAATCAAAGTAAAAAATTGCTTTTTTCTGCAGTTTCACCTGCCTCTGCGCAAATGCAAAGGATAGTTTTTCGTTAGTTTTTTCTATGTTGAATAAAGTTGAAAATTGTTCCGTTTTCGTTCGCAAAATGCTTATTATTTTTGTTGGTGCCCGAAAAAGTTTTATGTGGATTTTGTTGAATATTTTGATTTTCGATCCCAAATCAAAAGTGTTCATAATGGCACAAATAAATTTTTTTTATACGTGTCATTTTTTACTGGCATTCTTATTTTATACTTCTGTTACAATTTTTTCATATTAAAGGAGACTTACTTCCAATTTTTAATATGCAAATTTTGTCTTTCCGTGGTAAAAATGCATTGTCTTCTTTGCACCTTTTTTTGTCAACGGTTGATAAAAAAAGAACAATGCATTTTTGCCTGATTATCAGTTCCGGGGTGCAAGAAAAATTTGTTAGAAGTAAGACTCCCCCTTTAATAATCATCGACATTACTGTCACTTTTTTGTATTTTTATTTACTTCCTGCTGTTTTCAAATAAATCTTTTTTTTCTCCACTTCATTATTGTTTATTTTACATTTATTTTCTTCTTATTACCTGTCAAATTCCTTCTTCATTAACCTTTCATATTTATATTTATTCTTTCAATCATTCTTCAAAAACTTGAAATACATACACTTCATTACTTTCTTCTTTTCACTTTTCAACCTTTCTAATTTTTGATAGCTTTCTTTTAATACAAATAATTTTGCTATAGATATACGTAAAAGAGAGCTGTCGATGACAGCTAACAAGAGAATAACGTCAAAATAGTGCAACCCCACAAAAATATAAAATAATATAAATGATATTTTTGTATCAAATACGAAAGAAAAAAAAACTTTTTTTCCACTTTTGACACATAAAAAAGCAATGAAGAAGAAGAAAGAAAAAGAAAAGCAACAGAGAAAAAAGCAGCTTATTGACACTTTTAAAAGCAAATGAAAAGTGAAAGATGAAAGTGAGAATGTCACCCACCCTTCTTCTTCTTCCCCCCAGATGAGAGAAGAAGGATGGTAGTGAAATAATAAAAAAAAGAAGAGAGAAAACTAACTATTTTATATAATATTAGCTCTTAGATTATTGTTTTCATTTTTTAGAGTTGCTATATTTTGAGGACTTGCTTTCATAGAATTCATTTAGAGCTATTCTAAGGCATATAAAAATACGAAAGATTTTTACAAAAAAATTTCAATGAGAGTAACAACATTTTTTAGTTCTTTCGTTTTTGGATTACTGTCAAATATTTTCGTTGCACGAAAATTCAATACCATTTTCGATTTCAGCGTGTCAAATTTTATTTCACTATCTGTTAAATCTAATAAAAAATCTATTTCCAATCATTCAGGATCTTTGTTGTTGTTTTTATTTGAAAAAAAATACAAAAAATTCCTTCTGATCCGCATCACTACCTTTTTTGATTTAAAAATTGCATAAATAAATCCGCTTTAATTTACATTTTTTTCCAATTTCTTCGGCAAAAACAGCTTCCATTCTATTTAAAAAGAAAATTCCATTTAAATCAAAGCAAAAATAATACAAGCTGATTCCGTTTGTTTCAATCTCTTCTTTCTTTCGAAGCAACAAAAGTGTGATTGTTTTTTTGTTGTTTTTAATAATTTTTGCTGCTGATGGTTTTTGTTGTTCTTGCGAGAAAGAAAAGCGAATATTTTTATAAACTATTTTTTCATAACATAAAATAGTTTGATTATTATATATTAAATATATTATTGTGTTATAAATAGGCGATTAAATTCTCTTCTTTTTTTCTTCCTTTCATTGTCTGCTTCCATGAATATAAAAAACCCATTTTTCTCAGCAACATTATTATTCTTTATTCTTTTTGTCGATCTTTCTTGGGAAAGAAAAAGCATTTGATTCTTAAATCAATTTTTGATGCTTTTGGAATTGCACCTCATCAATGTCTTTTTTTCGTGTTTTTGCACACCTTTTGTGTACCATTTAAAGCTAAAGTTGCACAAACATATAATCACTAAAAATTTGAATAAAAATATGAAAAGTAAGACATTTAAAGGCACAAACCTGAAAATCAGGGATCAAAAATACGTAATTTTCTGCTTCTTTCAATGGCAATTTATGAAACTACACTAACTCGATATTTAACAAAATTATCTAAAAACGTTGCTACCAGTGATGTCATTATTGTTCTTTCTAAAACCACAACAACTTAATTCTTATCTTTATCATTCACACTTCCAAAAATACATACATTACTTTTTTAAATCTTTAAGTCTTGTTTCTATTTCTGTTTCTATTACTTATATGTTTCTATGGATCGATAAACACTAATCTGGTCGTTTCCTCTTTTTCTCTCTGTGGCTTGTGACAAAACTGGAACTTTTTAGTTTCATATATAATACATTAACAAAAAATATAGTGGAAGATTGAAAGTCTTATATGTAAGCGGATTAGTACTTCTTTTTTTCTCATTCTGACATTTTTATACTACCTTTTAAATCCATAGATTTTTTTGTTTTGTTGTTTTGCTTTAAAAAATGGTTACACTTGCATTCTTAGGGTTTTGACAATTTTTTGTTGATAGGGTTGTTAAGTTTCGTGACAGGTCGGGATCGCGTATATTCACATACATTTTTTATTGAAAAGTTGTTAACCTTGAAATTTGTACTGTAGATCTCATATTTGTTGCTTTCATTTGATAAAATCAGTGTGTTGTAGTTTTTGGGGGAATCTGCAAATTGGATATGCATGCTTAATTTGATCATCCAAACAAGAAATATATCTGTAAATATTTGAGTTTTTGCTGGATTTGAATAATCTTCTGCTGAATTCAGACATCCCTTCACTTTTTTCTTAATCTGCAATCATAACGACCGTCAAAACGATTTTACCAACTACAATTGGGACGAAACGAGCCGCAACAGCGGCATCGTCAATGTCCCCGCAGGATATTAATGGTGGTGCCGTAAATGCTGCTTCAGCAACAACAATTATGACATCATCTTCAACTCCAACAAATTCAACTTCCTCCTTGTCTGCTCTTCATCAACAACTTCACCAACAACAACCTTCACCTGTTTCATCAACTGGTGTTGCGGCAAGCGGGAATTCATTGTTTCCAGGATTAATAGATCCAACAATAGCAAAAAGGCAAAGATTAGCAGCTTCAGCATTTGCTGCCACCCAAGTTCAATCAGTTCAAGCTCAAGCTGCTATGGCAGCACAAGTTGCAGCTCTTCAACAAGCTGCTGCAATCGCTCAACATCAACAACAACAACAGCAACATCATGCTTTTATGAATACTGGAATGTTGACTGGTGTTCCTGTATCCTCGTCTGCTCTACAACATGCCCTATGGGCAGGAAAAATTGCTCAAATGTCACAAGCTCATAAACATGAGACAAAACTATCAGAGCCTCAAATGGTTAGCCTCAGGGGATAAATAGGGATATATGGGGTAGCATGCTTCGGAAAAAAACAGTTGTTAAAAATTACTAATATCAAAATTAAACGCTTATTATTTTGCATAAAAATCTAATCAATATCAATCTTTTCAGTCAAATCTTTTAATTCTTGGACAAAATGCCTCTGCAGCAGCTGCTGCAAATTCAAACAGTTCAACACCAGGTCACCAACAGCAACAACTTCAACAGCAACAGCAACCCCGAGAAAGAGATACTTCATCTACGGCTTCACAGCTTGATATTTCAACCCAACAACAACCAAATGCTGTTTTACGAGTAATAATTGATAGCATGATTTATCCCGTCACATTGGATGTCCTACATTCAATCTTTTCACGATATGGAAAAGTTTTACGAATTATTACTTTCAACAAAAATAGTAAGTATTTTATTCTTGACACGAAAGTTTTAAATAAATTATGTCTTGACAGGAAAGTTTTAAAAATTAAATATGCAAATTTTTTGAATTTTTGATCACTAATTAGACATTCATATACTCAAATTTCACCATTTTTCAGATACTTTTCAAGCGTTGGTACAGCTATCTGAAGCAAATGCAGCTCAACAAGCCCGACAAGCTTTGGATGGACAAAATGTTTATAATAATTGTTGCACATTAAGAATTGATTATTCAAAATTGTCAACTTTAAATGTTAAATATAATAATGATAAATCTCGAGATTACACAAATCCAACTTTACCATCTGGTGAAATGACATTGGAACAACAACTTTCTTTGATCTCTGCCGCAGCAGCAACAGGACAAAATCAAGTCGCAGCAAATCCTTTATCAGCAATGGTACCAAATGGTTTTTCATTTTTACAAAGCGGGAATCAATTAGCTTTTGCTCAACAAGCTTTAACTGGTGGTAAGTAATTAGATACAAAAATATGTTAAACTCAAATTCTAAAATTATGCAAATTTTTTTAAAGTGATCAATATATTTTTTTTTTAAATTTAAAACCCAATTTCTTAATTTATTCAAATTTCTAATTTAACCTTTAGCAGCAATACAACTCAATTCAAACATATTTTCAGATGGTGGACTTTCTGTTGGTCAATCTTTGGCACCATTTCTTGGACAACTTGGTAGCGGTTTAGCCAATACTGCAGCAATTACTGGTACAAATAATTTGCCTGGTGCAACTCCGAACGTCGCAGGGATCCCATTTTCTCCAATTAATATTCTCGGAATTACCCCGGTTGTACTTGTCTCAAATTTAAATGAAAATGTAAGTTTTTCTTACAAATTTCAAAAACTGTAAGAGTATGCAAATTTTTTCAAAACTGTAATGACCTAAACAAACTTCTAAAAATCAATTTACTGTTACTTGTTTGTTTATTTCCTTCTATTTTGAGTTTAACTACTTTTTTTATTATTTTTTTACCAAAGCTACTTCCAATCTTGACTATCGCAAAACCTTTTCCAATTTTTCATAAAAACTTTTTATGCATATTTTTCGTAGAGGGACTTGATGAACAAAATATAGAAAATAAAGTTTTTCGATTTTGTAAAAAGGGTAAAAAAATAAAACCGAAATGTCAATATGCAAATTTGCAGTACAACTTTTAAAAATTTAAAATGATATGCAAATTTTTTCAACTCTATCGACCAATACGAAAAACTATTTTTTATCAAAACCTATTTTTTCAAACTATTTTTATCCCACTATTTTTTTGTCGAAAGTCAAACCTTTACAATTACTAAAATCTAAAATCAAACCTTTTTCAAAAATATTATACTTCAACTATATACGTTTGTTTTTTAAAACTATTTTAATTTTTTTACATTTATTTTATATATATTTGTTGCTCTCTATCGCTATCCTTTTTCAGAAAATAACGCCAGATGCCCTCTTCACTCTTTTCGGTACGTGACCGTCTTTTTGTTTTTTATTTTTTTACTTTACTTTTATTTATTTTTTACTTAAAATTATACATTTTTTATTTCTACTATAAACACCAATACCTTTTCCCTATAAACCAAAAAGAAAACCTTCGATGAGTCATTTTTGTCCCACAAAAAATCAATATATTCATTTTTTGACATTTACAAAATCAAACATCGGTTTTTTTCTTTCATTGGTTTACAACAAAAAATGTTTTCAAAAAAAACCAAGCTGCTTCTTTATTTTTCATTTTTCGTTTTTTCTTACATTTTTTAACATAGAAGTGGCTTGCTTTTTTTAACACTGTTTTTTGGTTTTTTGATGATTGAAAAAAAGAAGAAAAAAAAGAAAATGAAAAAAGGTTGAATTTACTTTAGGAAGAACAAGAAATTTTATGGAATTAATGAAATATAGATTTCAAGAATTTAAGTTTATTAAAACTTTCAAAGTTGCTGCAAATCATACCATTTTCGTATATTTATGCAAATTTTTCAGTTTAAATTTTTTAAAACATTGACAGCTATTTTAAGAAAAACTTTATGTTTTTTGTAGCGTGCTATGTTAATGACAAAAATGCCGTTTTTCTGTGTTACTACTAAAAAGTGGTGCAACAAAAATCGACTAAAATCAACCTTCATCCATTTCTTCGTTTTTTTCTAACATTTTTTTTATATTTTTGCAGTTGATTGAAAACAGTGTAATATATTTGCTCTTTCATTTGCAGGGGTATATGGTGACGTGCAACGGGTGAAAATTCTTTTCAACAAAAAAGATAATGCATTAATTCAATTTGCTGAACCACAACAAGCTCAACATTGTAAGTTTTGATCTTTGATTTCCCAATTGTTACAAAGTTCATATTAAAACATGCCTAAACTCGTGATATAATTTTTCATCCCTATGTTTAGCAATTCAACATTTGGATAAAGTTCGTTGGCAAGATCGTGTTATTCGAGTCACGGCTTCAAAGCATTCAAATGTTCAAATGCCAAAAGAGGGTCAACCTGATGCGGGCTTAACTCGGGATTACACAAATTCAACCCTTCATCGATTTAAAAAACCTGGCTCAAAGAATTATATGAATATTTATCCACCATCAAATACCCTTCATTTATCAAATATTCCCCCGAATATCAGTGAAGATTTTCTCAAAAAAGCTTTTGAAGAAAAGAAATTCAATATTGTTGAATTTAAATTTTTCCAGTAAGTTTTTTTGAAGGAGCAAAAGATAGGTGGAGTTGATGTTGTACTGATTGCATCATCCTGATGAAAAACATGTTGCATTAATCTTGCCACAGAAAACCAGGATTTTTACATCAAGATGATGCAATTTGTAATATGAAAAAAGGCTAAAAGCCTCTAACCATTAACTCATTAACCAATTTATGCAAAATTTTAGACGTGATCATAAAATGGCTTTGGTTCAACTTCCTGATGTCGAACAAGCCATTAATGCATTGATTGACTTGCACAATTTTAAATTAGCGGATAATGCACATTTGCGGGTGTCATTTTCAAAGAAGGGGATTACTCTTTAAACAACAAACAAAAAATCAAATCAAACAAAAAAAACAGCTGAAACTTATTAATTGTAATTTTATAAAATTTAGAACTTAAATTTTTTTCTGATGTTTTATATAATTTCTTTTGTATCTCTTTTCTTTAAAAGTACTTATGTTGTATTCTTTTTAAAATCCAATTTATATTTTTAGTCTTGAACCTTCGCCGGTTTTTTTCCGTTTTTCTTCGTGCAATTTTATCTTGAAATTTAAAAAAAATTTTCTTTCATTTAAATCTTAAAATAGTCATGTTTTTTTCAAATTTTTAAAGCTTTATTTTATGTCTATTGTTTCCTAAAATTTTTGTATCTTAGAATTTACATCCATTAGCGTTTTCTTACTTTTCTCTTAAAACTTTGGCAAAAATTAGGATTTAAAATGACAGTAATTCATTTTGTTGAATTTGAACCTTTGATGTTACTGTACTTTTTTCGAATTTCCCGCGCTTTGGCAAAATGTGCTAAACCAACATCAAATTAGTTTTCCCAAAGTTTTAGATTCTAATTTTTGTCAGTTTAAAGCTCGATCATATTTTTTTCTTAACCACCTTTACTAACACCAAATGCACACCACAACCACCACCCCCGATATGCACATAATTATTAACAAAAATCTAACATTTTTACAAATAAATATAATCATAATAATATCATTTTAAATATGTTATATATGCTCTACCATAAGCTAATATAAATATATTTGCTTGTTTCTTCCAAGAAGACACATATCAGAGATCAGTCTTCGCCATAATCAAAAATGAATATTTTTGTGCGATCGACAACTTTTATATATATATAACTCTGTTTAAGTTTATCCCTTTAATTTTTGAAATAATCTTATCTTTGCTTTTTATCCTATCACTTGAGAGCTTTTTTCTTCATCTCTTTTTTTCAAAGAGATATTGCATAACTACTTTTTTGCTTTTTGTATTGCATCATTTTTTAAAAACTTATCTTTTTTTTACACACATATATTTTTTCTATCGCTTTTTCTAACATATTTTTTCTTCTCCCTGTTTGATTTCATTTCAGATTTTTGCTTTCTTTCTTTCAAAAAACATAATCGGCCCCCGGTTTTTTTGGTTTTCCTTCTTCAACAATTTTTTTGTAATTTTTTATATATTTTTAAAACATCGAAAAAAAAGGTTTATGAAAATGTTATTATTATTATTTTGAGAATAAATAAAGTAATTTAAAATTAATATTTTTTGTCAAAAACATTTACAAAGCAAAAGTTTTAATCATTAATCAGAAGCACAGAGCCTTAATTGATCGAATGCAAAATTTGGCTAAAATTGTTCATTTGAAGATCAAAGATTAATTTTTGCATAAATTATCATACAAAGACAATTATTTAATAATGATGACGTAAAAATTTTGATAAATATATAACATTTTACACAGAAGAATTTATAAACATATTTTTATCATTGCTCTATCCATTGGATTTTCCATCGATCATTGAAGTTGGTCAGCGGAAATTACAATTTAACTTTTGACGCCAGACATAAAAGAAGAGAAAACCAGACAAGAAAAAAAACGAATGCATGCCCTTGATGGATAAATATAGATTCCATGAGGTCTCGGAAAATAAATTCATTCCTTTCATTGATGAAGAAATCAATTAAGGCATGAGCGAGGTCACATTTTCTCACTCATATAAAAAAGCTATCTTGCATTTTTACGATAAATTTGTCGTGGAGATTTTATCCTATTTTGTTTGAATTTTTGATTATTTTTTTAAAATAATTTTATTGCTGAATTTTTTTATTAATACAATGTAGTGTGAAAAAATATAATTTCATAAAAAAGCAATAGCATTTTGCTACATTAATTAATATAAAAATAAAAATTTTAAACATTTAGAACTTTTAATTAAATTTAATTTTTCCATTGTTTCTATAACTGCTCAAAATAAGTTTGTCCGATTTCACTGCAATTTTCATCATACGGTATAATTTTTGATATTTTTTGTTGTCAACTAAATCATAGCAGTATTGATCAGCAAATATGTAATATCTGACAAAATTGGGATCACAAGATTCGTCTCAACAAGCAAATAACAACAGGAGAAAAAAATTTTTTATTTTCGTCGATTCTGAAGCATGGTTCGTAAATATACGAAACTTTTCTATGTTTTAAACTAATTTCTCCATTGTTTTCTTGAGTTTGTCCAATTTCAGTGCAGTTTTTATTGTCATCATGGTATTAATTCTTGGAACTTTTAATAATATCCAGAGATTTTGGTGTGCAGAAAGTGTATTATTTGAGGGTTAATTTATTAGTTATATTGGTTATGGCTACGGCACCCAATTATGCTCAAATCTGGGGCCGTGAGCATAACAATCTTTCGCAAAAATAATAGATTACGAAATAGCTATTAAAAATGTTCAATTTAAATGTTTAGAGAAGACGTCCTAACAATGAACGATCTTCAAAAAAAGAAGAAAAACGTTTATGTAAAAGTTTTAAAAAGCCCTCTTCCTGAGAAACAACGAATAAAACATATTTATATTGTGGGGCTCGTATATATGGAAAGGTGTCCCGGACAAATGCGATACACCAATTTTCTTTGTCATCAGTTTCGGAAATCCTTCGATGTTTCATTAAATTTCTAATCCTTTGTTCAGAATATGCATAATATTTTAATTTAATAATCAGCTTCAACTTTTTTTGAACCTAAACATTTGTTTGTTTTATTAAAAACAAATAAAATTATATAAAAGGAAAACTCTAAAAAATTTCTAATATGCAAATTTTATGTTCATGTTACGTCCGATCTGAAGAATCGTCCGTTCTTCAATTCGGACGTCCATTCTTCAGTTCGGACGATTCTTCAGATCGGACGTAACATTCAGAATACGAAAATGCATTGGATTCCTCACAATTTCTTTTTTTTGTCAATGATGAACATACCTGATTTGGGGGTCAGATTTCTGACCCCCCAGACAGACAGACCGGCGAAGCCGGTCTGTCAAAAAATGTGCAAATGGGGGAGTACGTTAAAAAAGGCCAAAATTTTATCAAAACGTTGACCATTTTTTTGCCTTTTTTGGCTTAAAAGTGTAGTTTATTGCATAAATTAAAATTTCTCGTTCAATATTTTCAATTTTAGAATTAAAATCAGTTATCAGTTAAAAGTGATTTAATTATAAAAACTTTTTATTGAAAAAGTATAGCATAATAGGATAAGGTTTTAAAAATGTAAGTAGAAAAACAAAATTGTTACAATTGAAAATTAAAACACAACATTTACATATTTAAAATTTGGAAAGGTTTTTCTACAAAAATGGTGTCCCGTTTCTCCCACATCTCTTTCATGAAGGCGTCATGGGCAAGTTTTTTCTGAATCGGATCATCAGTTGGTTCATCATCTTTATCGATTTCTGGTCCTCATGGATTTTGTGCATCACTTTCCAAGCCTCCAGCTGCTTTCCAATCTGTTAAATATTTTTGACAATCAAATTTCTTCAGTGACGGCCCATTTATTCTAATAGTAAGGATTACAGAAATTGTATCAACTTTCATACTGGTTCTTCGTTTATCCAACGAATGAAAGAGGATGCTAAAGCCACGTTCAGCATCACTTGATCCCACAGGCACTGTCAAAGAGCTGGAGATATATTTCAATAATTCAGCACTGATTTCAATCAGTTCATTGCCGGTTTGCTTTTAGAACAATTTGTAAAAAAATACTTCAGCTTGAAGTTCAGTACATTGCTTAAACTTTTCATAGCCAACATCAACGGCAACATTTTCATACAAATTTTTAATTTGAACTCCAATGTTTGGGGAATTAATTTTCATCCGTCGAGCCAGCTTTTGATGCATTTCATTTGCATTGGCAGGAAAATTCAACTTTCGTTGCCCCAATCCACTATTATACTTTTTGGATTAAGGATTTCAAAATCTTCCATATTCATATCATCATAATATTTTTGTAAACTTTGAACCATTGCGTCTAGAAATTTCTTTCTATAGCTTTTTAAAGACGGCCAAGATAAAACAGCATCGTGATTAGCAAATTCAAATTGGGGATCATCAACTGTGTTAGCATTATTATCCAAATAGATTCTGACGCTGTCTTGAACTCTGGCAGAACTATCCAAAAAATACGGCTGACATTGTTGGCCAGTTTTAAGTTCTTCTTGTCCACTAATGTGGCAACTCAATCTGGTGATTGCTGCAGTAAGATAGGAAACATTCTTTCAAATTCAAATAAGATGATTTTTGGCCTGGTAAAACACCAGCAGTTCTCTGATATACTGTCGAATATTGTTTTAAGATGAAGAACACATCTTGAAAAAACGTAATTGATGCAAAGAAGTTGGCATCGGTAATTGTTGTAATTTTTTCAGCAACAGCACTTTTTTCTTCCAATTGATCTTCATCATTACTATCAGATAATGTCGAAAGGGTTTTCCCAATGCCGGCATACATTTGTATTATTGCTTTCAATGCAGATTCTTGAGTTGATGCACATCTAATGTCGAAAATTCTTTTTAAAGAATAGAGTTCGATACGCATGTCGCCACAGGTTTCAACAAGAATTGATTTTCTTTTTACTGCTCGTGTACCAAAAAAGTCTGCAATGCCGTTTACGAATTTCGTTAAATTCGATTTCAGATTCACTTTGATGTCCAAAATTACAGCATTGAAACCATCTTTACAAACCAATTCTAACCTATGCGCTTGACAATGCACATGGACGAGATCAGGATTATTTGTTAAAGTCATAAAGCGGCCTTTAAAGCCTTTGTATTGGCAAGACATAACGGCTGCCCCATCGGTGGCCAATCCCATCATGTTGGTTTTAACCAAATCCAAAATTCCATCATCCGTAAATAAGTCTTGCATTGACAGGTTTTGGAAAATAATATTAAATTACTTTATTATATCTATTGTATTCAGCTGATTTTTACGTTTTCCAATTTTCACAAAATTAAATTAAATTGTAAAGCTTTTTACTTACTTAAATAAAGACAAACAAATAAAATTAACGTTAAAACCAAATGATAATGTGATAAAAAAACTAAATATTAAACTCTTAAGAAAAATTAAAACATAAATAAGCTTTTCAAAACATATGAAAAAAATTTAATAATTAATACTTTGAATACACACATTACGTTGATGAGTTGAAAGAAGACTTTTATCAACTTTTTTAAATAAAATATTTTAAAATTATTTGCAAAAAACTTTCTGAAAATCTACACCAAAAAAATAATCCTTTTAAATTTGGGAAAAAAAGGAAAACCAAGCGTAAAGGGGGGGAGGGAAGCCTTTAAAAATTCAAGAAAAAAAATTTAGAAAAAAATTTATAAGGGGGTACCCTTTGGAAAATCGAGAAAAAATTTTGAGAGTTCGAGCTCGCAAAAAGTCGCCGGCTAGAAAAGGGTGACCGGCGGCCGAGATCAAAAAATCTGACCCCCCAAATCAGGTATGATGATGAATAAAAAAGAACAATGCATTTTTGCCTGATTATTAGTTCCAGCCGCAAGAAAAATTTGCATAAAGTATGACTCCTTTTTAAGAAACCCACTTTAAAAAGTTTAACAAAATCATCAACATTGATTGGCAAAAAATTGTTATGCACATTAATTTGAATTTTTCGAAGAGAAACAAATCGTTTAGCTTCTGCTAAATCTGTAATCCATGTTGTTGGAAGATCCATATAAGAAAATTCAAGTTCTATCGTATACGGAATTTCATTGAGGCAATCTTTGAAAGAAAAGTCATTTTCAAATAAACTTTTTCGAAATTCAACAAAATACGGGTCACTTCTTGTAAGAATTTGCATATCTGATTTGGTAATACTCAGCTCATCCATGGTAATTTTATTGAAATTTAAAAAACGATTTTTTAGCATATGAATATTTTCCGATGAAAAACTTGATTCACCAATATAAATAAATTTCGATGAATAGCTTGGATGCATATACTGTATTTCAGCTAATTTATGTTCAAGTGGTTGAAGTTGTCTCAAATATTTGCAGCATAAATGAAGTTTAATTTTATTAATTGGGTCACAAAGTTCCAAAAATCTTTCAATAAATAAATATTCATAGCTGAAGAAACTTAGCGGATCAGGAGAATCTTTAGTGTATAATGGATGATTTGGATCTAAAAAAGTAGAGCACAAATGAAAACGAAAAAAGATATTGTAATTGACAAGTAAGTCAGTAAGATTTTCGGAGGGGATACAGAGACATCTAGGGGCACACCTTTGATATTTTGCCAAAAAAATAAAAGATTTTTTTCCAATTTTCGAGGCAGCAAATGCCCCTGAGCCATTCCATGCTGACGTCCTTGGCAAGTGAAAAGATTACCTTTTTTGGGACATAATGCAGGATGATGCTTCTGAAAACATGCAGTACAAATAGTTTTGCATTCACAAGAATCACAGATGCATAGAATAGGATTGTGGTCATGATGAAGTGAATTTTTGCATAAACATGTCTTGAAACAGTAATTCAGTTTTGAATATCTGCTATCCAATGTTGAATAAATTTTACAATTTTCTGACGCATGGTCAGAGCTTAAACAAAAATGACATGTCATTTTTTTTGAAAGTTGGAAAAATTGAAATGAGCTATTTACACAAGGACAATGTTTCTTCTTACAAGTTTGCTTTTACAAGTTGTAAGTTTACAAGGGAACTCAAAAATTTTGTCAATTTCAAGAAAAAAAACAACAAAGATCAATAACAAGATTTGTGCTTTATAGAAGAAAGAATGATGTGAGAAAGAACAAGGAAGGTTTGTTTGACTTTCTTTTTGGGGCTATAAACAAAAGCTATTTTTGACATGCTTTTTCATTTTTGTTTGTTTAGCAGAAGATGACTGCAGCAGACTCATTTATTGTTCTTTTTTTTGTGTGTTGTTGTGATTTTTTGTTGAGTTTAAATAAAATTTTATGATTTTAATAGTTTGCAGATAATATTTACAGAAATTTTAATTTTCACTAAAATTGAGAATTATAAATTATATTTATTTGAAACATTTTAAAAGGGAGTAATATTAAAAATCAAAGACAACAAATAAAAGATAAGAAAAACATGAATAACAATCAAAAAAACAGTGTAACATTGAACAAAAAAAGAAAAAGAACATGTCTAAGGTTCTTAAGTAACCATGGGCACAGATTTTTCAGCATCAGAAATCATATAAAGAAAATCATCACCAACTACTGGAACAAATTTTTCAGGAACACCAACTTCATCCAAAAAAATTTCTGGAATTTCAATTGCAACTTCTGAAGGCTTTGCACATCCATGACATGGTTTATTGCAGATGCATTTTGGTGGCTCTGGAATTGTGCATGCAGGACATGCTGGAATTTGCGATGAATCCATGAGGATCTTGACATCCCTAAATCCATATTGAACGATTATAAATATGTTTCAATAATTTAGAAAGAAAGCCAACCCTGCAAAAAGGGCAGTTTGGAAGAAGAAGGAAATTGCCGAAAAGATCAGACCCCTTCGGTAATTTGAATGTTGAACCATGTACCAAAGGAGCAAGCCAGTGCCAAACGCAAAAAGGATGGTGCAAATGATGGAATAGATACGTTCAAGCTTTACTTGTAAAAATTTAATAATTGTAAGGTAGTAAATAATAGTATTTAAAACTATAACAACATAATTAAGGCCAGCAATATTTGCAAGTCGTCCGCTGTACTGAAAACAAGGAAGACGCCCATACCTAAAAGTTTGATAAAAAAAATTTAAAATTTCAAAATTGAGAACAATTACCAACTGTCACATAAATATGTATTGACAATAACAGCCAAAATCATCTGTAAGACTTTAAAAAAGCCTCTTATATAGGGTTGTCAAAGGAACTTTCGGGAAATATTTCCCGGGAAATTTCCCGATTTTTGCGGGAAATTTGTCTGATTTCCCGCAAACTTTTACACTTTTAACACAGAAATTCACAACTAATTTTTATTAAAAAGTTGTTCTTTTTGCTTTGAAAGATAAGAAAAGGTGTAACAAAGCCTCAAATTAGAGTCTGTTTGTCAAAATGTAACACTTAAGCTTTTTTGGGTATTCAAATATCAGTTTTTGAAAAATCAACAAATCGGGAAATTAGAGGGAATTTCCCGGAAATTTTCCGGGAAATTTCCCGCTTTTTCTGATTTCCTAGGAAATTTGACAACCCTACTCTTATACCGTAAAAGTAACCAGCGTTGGCTTTCATTATGATAAATTATCTGTACAAAATTATTTTTACAACAATTTATTTTTCTCATGTCATTAATAAATTTCACGAATAGAAATTTGAAAATCCAAAAACAAATTATAAAAAAACTATTGCAAACACTATTTAAAAAATAAAAATGAATTTATTTAATGTCGACTGACAACTTTTATAAATTGAATTCAATTCAAAAAAAATGTGTCGAAATAGTGATAAAAATGAAAGAATATTGATTTGTTTTTTGCAAGATTTTTCCAGAAGAAAAAAATCGATAATCAATGTTTCGAAACTTTATTGCAACAAAAACTGTCTGTACAAATAAAAAAACATGTAAGCGTTTTGGAAACTATTTTTCACTACAATTTCGAAATGTTAAACAGAAAAAAAGTATATACAAAAATGTGAAAAAGGAAATTAACAATGAAAAGACAACAAGAAAATAAATTTTTATCTTTGGGTAACTTGATAATGATTAGCTTGTTCTTCAGTAATAATTCCATTGGCAACTAAAAGATAAAAATATTAAAACATGAAAAATTCAGAAAACAAATTTGCATACCAACAAAACCTCGTAAAAAATAAATATTCATTTTTCGAAAATCAAAAAATGAAATGACTGAAGTTAATTCAGTTTTAACTGATTCTTTAATATTTAATGGATCATCTTTGTTCCGTTGTTGCTTCATTGTTTGATGTTCTGCCCATTTATATACCTAAAAATTAATTACAATATTTTTTAAGGCACTTGGGGGCTTACTGCTTCAAAGAGTTCTTCTTGAAGATAATTGTTTTCATTAAATTCGTTAATTTTAAATGTTACAAATTCAACAAAAGCTTTTGAAGAATAAACAAAACTTTTAGCTTGAAAAACTTTTCTACCGTATCTTAAAATAAAATCACGGGTAGCATCATGAAATTGATGCAACGAATATTTGTGAGCAAATTCAAACATTTCTTCAACATTCTCCAAAGTAAATTTCTTGGAAGCCAAATAATCATCACAGTAAGATTGGAAGTATGGCACATCATAAACTTTGGTGATATCAATAATTTGAATAATATTTTCATCGGTTAATGTACATTCTCCAGAATAAAAAAAGCAAAGAAATGCATAAAAATTTTCATATGAACAGTTTTCAATTTTAACTGTTCGAACCTTCGATGATCCCGAAAATTTTGCTTCAAAAAATTTGGAGACAGTACTAAGGTAGAACTTGTGGGAATGAATGATCTGTAAAACAACATTTTTTCCAATTAATTTTTATATTAATGGCAAACCATTCCTTCAGCTTCAAAAGTAAGTGCAACATCAAAATGTCCTTTTTCATGATCTTGAGATTTAAAGATTTCGAATCGTTTCATCTGCATATTATTCATTCTTGGTTATTTAATAACAGCTTACAGTTTGGTTGGTTTTTTCGAAAATGATAGAGAGTTATTTTTTGTTAGAAAAAATAAGATCTGAAATTAGTGGACAATGCCAATAACAAAATTTATGCGCGGGCATTTTTTTGGCTGACCTCAAAAATTTGTTAATTTAAAAAACTCCTTTTTAATGAAAATGAGTTCAATTTTTGTTGTAATTATTTTGTTTAAAGTAGAAACAATTTTTTTTTGTAGATATTGGCATATGCTTGTATAAAAAGATTAAGCAAACCATTGGCATTGCAAACACGCCTGTTCATCAAATTATTGTGTCAGTGTATTTTTGCAAGAGGCAACGAAAAAACATCTTTTATTTTTTTATTTGCAAATCATTTTTTGATGCTTTGCAGAGCTCCTGAGTTTTCTTTTTAATATTTTTTAAATTTTCTTCTCTCAACCCTAATTAGATGTTGAAGTTATGATATCATTTATCAACGTCATTTGATTAATAAAAATGGATGCATTCAATTATTTTATGCATCAGTGAATTACAATAATTTTATTTCGCTTTTTTTTGCAGTTTTTTAGTTACTTTACATTGTACATTTTTTCTATGAAATTTAAAATTATTAAAATAAACTTGTATTTTAATTATACATAATCTTTTACTGAAAGTATAACATAAAAATATGTTAATTCAAAAAAACAACTTATTCTTTAATGATTTATGAAAAACGTGCTGACTTTCTATTGCAGTTTTTATGTCGTTAAAAGTGGAACGAAAATTGTGGATATTTGCATCTGTTATGATAAAAGGATAAAACTACAGGTCTTAGGATTTATTGAATAAAATAATAGTGCTGCCTTCCCTTTGCTGGAGCAAGGGGCCTGTCGTTCCTTTGACCCTTAGGGAAAATAAATTTGTATTCACAAAAATATATTTATCGATATGGCCACCCAAGTACCCTTTTTTAGTCATTCATTCATTTTTTATCGCTCTCGACTGCACGCTTCTACTCTGTTTTGATTAAATACTTTTTCTCAAAAAAGATAGTTTTGAAATAAATCATTTGAATATTTTGTAAGATATATTTGGTTTATCTATTATCTAATCTGATGGTAAAGGAGAGCTTCTTATTATTTATGATGAAATTTTTGATGACAATTCATCATTATTTATTAATGAGAAAATGACAATTGAAATTCAAGGATCATTAAGTGTTTATGGACTTAAACGAAAAGCACCGGAACATATTTCAATTGCAAAATGTGCTGTTGAAGAAGAACAAAGCAAGGATGTTACAATTGTTGTTGGTGAAAGAGAAATAAAAGGAAAGTTCATTTATATTAAAGTATTTGTATGATAAATCTACTTTTACAGATTCATCACTTTGTTCTTTCTGCTAATTCGGAATCTTTAAAAACTGAATTGAAGCCAGTATGGATAAAAGAAGGTGAAAAGCAAATCAAAGTCACAGATTTTGAATTTAAAATTGTTCAATATGCGGTTGATTATATGTTTGAAAAGGAATTGAGTGGCATTCTAGCAAAAGAAAAATTAGATATTATTATTGAACTTCTTCGATTTGGAGACAAATATAATTGTAATGATATGCATGTAAGTTTATTTCTTGCATTTTCCAGAGAATAATATTGTTATTAAGGTTTGGGTTCAATCTTTTTTGTTTGGAAGGGTTTCAGCAGAGAATGTAGTCACTTTGGCAAATTCGTCTTTCATGTATAATTCTTCGGAACTCTACAATTGTTGCATCTGTTTTTTAACAAATTTTCTTCAAAAAAATAATGCTGTCAAAAATATTGATGAATTGAATGAAAAGATTTTAGAAACAATTGCAAAACGAGCTTTGGAATATCTAGATAAAAACATTAAAATGCAGAGCATTTACATTCAGGACAAAATTGAACTGCTTAATGCAGTAGAGGAAAAGAAACTTTTTGTATACTGCGTTCAATCTGATTCATATCCATGTCCCGAAATAACCTGGTTTCAATGGACTTTTGCATCGTCCCTCGTCGAAGAAAGTTGCACCAAAAAATTGGAATGGTGTGCCGATAATATATATTAATACTTCGTAGCAATGCTTTTTTATGCAAAAAATATTGTTTGCCAAAAATTATTCAAATAAATATTGTATATTTCAATTTCTTTTTATAGCCGCCCTTGAACGAGAAAAGACACTCTTTTTAATATTGCTTTTTTCTAGTCATTGAGTCACGTCGAGCATTGTCTATGTGTTCCTTTTTATTATGATGCCATTTCCAAGATGAAAATTCTTTTTTTTTTCATTTCTATAAGCTTTTCACTAGCTTTGCCCCCAATCATGCAACAAGATGTTGACTGCATTAAACCTATATTCAGAAAATGGACAAGGGTATCAATAGCACGTGTTCTTCGTCTGGCTGGTGAAGAGCTGATGAAAACAAGGTATATAAATTTATTTGAAGAAAATTGGCGGTACCGCTCTGAGGATGGACTAATCATGGGTTAGTGGATTCTTAGGTAAGCATATAAAATTTAAATAAATACATTTGTAGAAAATGCCAATTGAAAAATACTTCCAAAAAGGGTATTTTGGGCAATTTTTGGCCCTAGGGAAGTTATTGGCACAAGCTACAGGCTTGTGGCATGGTGATTGTTGTTCACCATGCTTATTTACATAAAATAAACACTTTCGGCAAAATTTCATCACCAAATAAAAATTAGCTACCAGGATTGTTTTTAGAAAAAACTTCCAAATAGGGTATTTTTGGCACTTTTTGGCCCTAGGGAAGTTATTGGCACAAGCTACAGGCTTCTGGCATGGTGATTGTTGTTCACCATGCTTATTTACATAAAATAAACACTTTCGGCAAAATTTCATCACCAAATAAAAATTAGCTACCAGGATTGTTTTTAGAAAAAACTTCCAAATAGGGTATTTTTGGCACTTTTTGGCCCTAGGGAAGTTATTGGCACAAGCTACAGGCTTGTGGCATGGTGATTGTTGTTCACCATGCTTATTTACATAACATAAACACTTTCGGCAAAATTTCATCACCAAATAAAAATTAGCTACCAGGATTGTTTTTAGAAAAAACTTCCAAATAGGGTATTTTTGGCACTTTTTGGCCCTAGGGAAGTTATTGGCACAAGCTACAGGCTTGTGGCATGGTGATTGTTGTTCACCATGCTTATTTAAATAACATAAACACTTTCGGCAAAATTTCATCACCAAATAAAAATTAGCTACCAGGATTGTTTTTAGAAAAAACTTCCAAATAGGGTATTTTTGGCACTTTTTGGCCCTAGGGAAGTTATTGGCACAAGCTACAGGCTTGTGGCATGGTGATTGTTGTTCACCATGCTTATTTACATAAAATAAACACTTTCGGCAAAATTTCATCACCAAATAAAAATTAGATACCAGGATTGTTTTTAGAAAAAACTTCCAAATAGGGTATTTTTGGCACTTTTTGGCCCTAGGGAAGTTATTGGCACAAGCTACAGGCTTGTGGCATGGTGATTGTTGTTCACCATGCTTATTTACATAAAATAAACACTTTCGGCAAAATTTCATCACCAAATAAAAATTAGCTACCAGGATTGTTTTTAGAAAAAACTTCCAAATAGGGTATTTTTGGCACTTTTTGGCCCTAGGGAAGTTATTGGCACAAGCTACAGGCTTGTGGCATGGTGATTGTTGTTCACCATGCTTATTTACATAACATAAACACTTTCGGCAAAATTTCATCATCAAATGAAAATTAGCTACCAGCTTTTTTTTTGAAAAAAACTTGAAAATAGGGTATTTTTGGCACTTTTTGGCCCTAGGGAAGTTATTGGCACAAGCTACAGGCTTGTGGCATGGTGATTGTTGTTCACCATGCTTATTTACATAAAATAAACACTTTCGGCAAAATTTCATCACCAAATAAAAATTAGCTACCAGGATTGTTTTTAGAAAAAACTTCCAAATAGGGTATTTTTGGCACTTTTTGGCCCTAGGGAAGTTATTGGCACAAGCTACAGGCTTGTGGCATGGTGATTGTTGTTCACCATGCTTATTTACATAAAATAAACACTTTCGGCAAAATTTCATCATCAAATAAAAATTAGCTACCAGGATTGTTTTTAGAAAAAACTTCCAAATAGGGTATTTTTGGCACTTTTTGGCCCTAGGGAAGTTATTGGCACAAGCTACAGGCTTGTGGCATGGTGATTGTTGTTCACCATGCTTATTTACATAAAATAAACACTTTCGGCAAAATTTCATCACCAAATAAAAATTAGCTACCAGGATTGTTTTTAGAAAAAACTTCCAAATAGGGTATTTTTGGCACTTTTTGGCCCTAGGGAAGTTATTGGCACAAGCTACAGGCTTGTGGCATGGTGATTGTTGTTCACCATGCTTATTTACATAAAATAAACACTTTCGGCAAAATTTCATCACCAAATAAAAATTAGCTACCAGGATTGTTTTTAGAAAAAACTTCCAAATAGGGTATTTTTGGCACTTTTTGGCCCTAGGGAAGTTATTGGCACAAGCTACAGGCTTGTGGCATGGTGATTGTTGTTCACCATGCTTATTTACATAAAATAAACACTTTCGGCAAAATTTCATCACCAAATAAAAATTAGCTACCAGGATTGTTTTTAGAAAAAACTTCCAAATAGGGTATTTTTGGCACTTTTTGGCCCTAGGGAAGTTATTGGCACAAGCTACAGGCTTGTGGCATGGTGATTGTTGTTCACCATGCTTATTTACATAAAATAAACACTTTCGGCAAAATTTCATCACCAAATAAAAATTAGCTACCAGGATTGTTTTTAGAAAAAACTTCCAAATAGGGTATTTTTGGCACTTTTTGGCCCTAGGGAAGTTATTGGCACAAGCTACAGGCTTGTGGCATGGTGATTGTTGTTCACCATGCTTATTTACATAAAATAAACACTTTCGGCAAAATTTCATCACCAAATAAAAATTAGCTACCAGGATTGTTTTTAGAAAAAACTTCCAAATAGGGTATTTTTGGCACTTTTTGGCCCTAGGGAAGTTATTGGCACAAGCTACAGGCTTGTGGCATGGTGATTGTTGTTCACCATGCTTATTTACATAACATAAACACTTTCGGCAAAATTTCATCATCAAATAAAAATTAGCTACCAGCTTTTTTTTTGAAAAAAACTTCCAAATAGGGTATTTTTGGCACTTTTTGGCCCTAGGGAAGTTATTGGCACAAGCTACAGGCTTGTGGCATGGTGATTGTTGTTCACCATGCTTATTTACATAAAATAAACACTTTCGGCAAAATTTCATCACCAAATAAAAATTAGCTACCAGGATTGTTTTTAGAAAAAACTTCCAAATAGGGTATTTTTGGCACTTTTTGGCCCTAGGGAAGTTATTGGCACAAGCTACAGGCTTGTGGCATGGTGATTGTTGTTCACCATGCTTATTTACATAAAATAAACACTTTCGGCAAAATTTCATCACCAAATAAAAATTAGCTACCAGGATTGTTTTTAGAAAAAACTTCCAAATAGGGTATTTTTGGCACTTTTTGGCCCTAGGGAAGTTATTGGCACAAGCTACAGGCTTGTGGCATGGTGATTGTTGTTCACCATGCTTATTTACATAAAATAAACACTTTCGGCAAAATTTCATCACCAAATAAAAATTAGCTACCAGGATTGTTTTTAGAAAAAACTTCCAAATAGGGTATTTTTGGCACTTTTTGGCCCTAGGGAAGTTATTGGCACAAGCTACAGGCTTGTGGCATGGTGATTGTTGTTCACCATGCTTATTTACATAAAATAAACACTTTCGGCAAAATTTCATCACCAAATAAAAATTAGCTACCAGGATTGTTTTTAGAAAAAACTTCCAAATAGGGTATTTTTGGCACTTTTTGGCCCTAGGGAAGTTATTGGCACAAGCTACAGGCTTGTGGCATGGTGATTGTTGTTCACCATGCTTATTTACATAAAATAAACACTTTCGGCAAAATTTCATCACCAAATAAAAATTAGCTACCAGGATTGTTTTTAGAAAAAACTTCCAAATAGGGTATTTTTGGCACTTTTTGGCCCTAGGGAAGTTATTGGCACAAGCTACAGGCTTGTGGCATGGTGATTGTTGTTCACCATGCTTATTTACATAACATAAACACTTTCGGCAAAATTTCATCACCAAATAAAAATTAGCTACCAGGATTGTTTTTAGAAAAAACTTCCAAATAGGGTATTTTTGGCACTTTTTGGCCCTAGGGAAGTTATTGGCACAAGCTACAGGCTTGTGGCATGGTGATTGTTGTTCACCATGCTTATTTACATAACATAAACACTTTCGGCAAAATTTCATCATCAAATAAAAATTAGCTACCAGCTTTTTTTTTGAAAAAAACTTGAAAATAGGGTATTTTTGGCACTTTTTGGCCCTAGGGAAGTTATTGGCACAAGCTACAGGCTTGTGGCATGGTGATTGTTGTTCACCATGCTTATTTACATAAAATAAACACTTTCGGCAAAATTTCATCACCAAATAAAAATTAGCTACCAGGATTGTTTTTAGAAAAAACTTCCAAATAGGGTATTTTTGGCACTTTTTGGCCCTAGGGAAGTTATTGGCACAAGCTACAGGCTTGTGGCATGGTGATTGTTGTTCACCATGCTTATTTACATAAAATAAACACTTTCGGCAAAATTTCATCACCAAATAAAAATTAGCTACCAGGATTGTTTTTAGAAAAAACTTCCAAATAGGGTATTTTTGGCACTTTTTGGCCCTAGGGAAGTTATTGGCACAAGCTACAGGCTTGTGGCATGGTGATTGTTGTTCACCATGCTTATTTACATAACATAAACACTTTCGGCAAAATTTCATCATCAAATAAAAATTAGCTACTAGCTTTTTTTTTGAAAAAAACTTGAAAATAGGGTATTTTTGGCACTTTTTGGCCCTAGGGAAGTTATTGGCACAAGCTACAGGCTTGTGGCATGGTGATTGTTGTTCACCATGCTTATTTACATAAAATAAACACTTTCGGCAAAATTTCATCACCAAATAAAAATTAGCTACCAGGATTGTTTTTAGAAAAAACTTCCAAATAGGGTATTTTTGGCACTTTTTGGCCCTAGGGAAGTTATTGGCACAAGCTACAGGCTTGTGGCATGGTGATTGTTGTTCACCATGCTTATTTACATAAAATAAACACTTTCGGCAAAATTTCATCACCAAATAAAAATTAGCTACCAGGATTGTTTTTAGAAAAAACTTCCAAATAGGGTATTTTTGGCACTTTTTGGCCCTAGGGAAGTTATTGGCACAAGCTACAGGCTTGTGGCATGGTGATTGTTGTTCACCATGCTTATTTACATAAAATAAACACTTTCGGCAAAATTTCATCACCAAATAAAAATTAGCTACCAGGATTGTTTTTAGAAAAAACTTCCAAATAGGGTATTTTTGGCACTTTTTGGCCCTAGGGAAGTTATTGGCACAAGCTACAGGCTTGTGGCATGGTGATTGTTGTTCACCATGCTTATTTACATAAAATAAACACTTTCGGCAAAATTTCATCACCAAATAAAAATTAGCTACCAGGATTGTTTTTAGAAAAAACTTCCAAATAGGGTATTTTTGGCACTTTTTGGCCCTAGGGAAGTTATTGGCACAAGCTACAGGCTTGTGGCATGGTGATTGTTGTTCACCATGCTTATTTACATAAAATAAACACTTTCGGCAAAATTTCATCACCAAATAAAAATTAGCTACCAGGATTGTTTTTAGAAAAAACTTCCAAATAGGGTATTTTTGGCACTTTTTGGCCCTAGGGAAGTTATTGGCACAAGCTACAGGCTTGTGGCATGGTGATTGTTGTTCACTATGCTTATTTACATAACATAAACACTTTCGGCAAAATTTCATCATCAAATAAAAATTAGCTACCAGCTTTTTTTTTGAAAAAAACTTGAAAATAGGGTATTTTTGGCACTTTTTGGCCCTAGGGAAGTTATTGGCACAAGCTACAGGCTTGTGGCATGGTGATTGTTGTTCACCATGCTTATTTACATAAAATAAACACTTTCGGCAAAATTTCATCACCAAATAAAAATTAGCTACCAGGATTGTTTTTAGAAAAAACTTCCAAATAGGGTATTTTTGGCACTTTTTGGCCCTAGGGAAGTTATTGGCACAAGCTACAGGCTTGTGGCATGGTGATTGTTGTTCACCATGCTTATTTACATAAAATAAACACTTTCGGCAAAATTTCATCACCAAATAAAAATTAGCTACCAGGATTGTTTTTAGAAAAAACTTCCAAATAGGGTATTTTTGGCACTTTTTGGCCCTAGGGAAGTTATTGGCACAAGCTACAGGCTTGTGGCATGGTGATTGTTGTTCACCATGCTTATTTACATAAAATAAACACTTTCGGCAAAATTTCATCACCAAATAAAAATTAGCTACCAGGATTGTTTTTAGAAAAAACTTCCAAATAGGGTATTTTTGGCACTTTTTGGCCCTAGGGAAGTTATTGGCACAAGCTACAGGCTTGTGGCATGGTGATTGTTGTTCACCATGCTTATTTACATAAAATAAACACTTTCGGCAAAATTTCATCACCAAATAAAAATTAGCTACCAGGATTGTTTTTAGAAAAAACTTCCAAATAGGGTATTTTTGGCACTTTTTGGCCCTAGGGAAGTTATTGGCACAAGCTACAGGCTTGTGGCATGGTGATTGTTGTTCACCATGCTTATTTACATAAAATAAACACTTTCGGCAAAATTTCATCACCAAATAAAAATTAGCTACCAGGATTGTTTTTAGAAAAAACTTCCAAATAGGGTATTTTTGGCACTTTTTGGCCCTAGGGAAGTTATTGGCACAAGCTACAGGCTTGTGGCATGGTGATTGTTGTTCACCATGCTTATTTACATAAAATAAACACTTTCGGCAAAATTTCATCACCAAATAAAAATTAGCTACCAGGATTGTTTTTAGAAAAAACTTCCAAATAGGGTATTTTTGGCACTTTTTGGCCCTAGGGAAGTTATTGGCACAAGCTACAGGCTTGTGGCATGGTGATTGTTGTTCACTATGCTTATTTACATAACATAAACACTTTCGGCAAAATTTCATCATCAAATAAAAATTAGCTACCAGCTTTTTTTTTGAAAAAAACTTGAAAATAGGGTATTTTTGGCACTTTTTGGCCCTAGGGAAGTTATTGGCACAAGCTACAGGCTTGTGGCATGGTGATTGTTGTTCACCATGCTTATTTACATAAAATAAACACTTTCGGCAAAATTTCATCACCAAATAAAAATTAGCTACCAGGATTGTTTTTAGAAAAAACTTCCAAATAGGGTATTTTTGGCACTTTTTGGCCCTAGGGAAGTTATTGGCACAAGCTACAGGCTTGTGGCATGGTGATTGTTGTTCACCATGCTTATTTACATAAAATAAACACTTTCGGCAAAATTTCATCACCAAATAAAAATTAGCTACCAGGATTGTTTTTAGAAAAAACTTCCAAATAGGGTATTTTTGGCACTTTTTGGCCCTAGGGAAGTTATTGGCACAAGCTACAGGCTTGTGGCATGGTGATTGTTGTTCACCATGCTTTTTTACATAACGTAAACACTTTCGGCAAAATTTCATCATCAAATAAAAATTAGCTACCAGCTTTTTTTTTGAAAAAAACTTGAAAATAGGGTATTTTTGGCACTTTTTTGCCTCCTATCCATTGGACTGGAATGACCAAAACTTGAGTATAAACACAAAAAAACATTATTTCTGGAGTTCTTAGACACTTTTTAATGATAATTAATAGAAAAAATTGAAAACAAGTTTTTCCATTCGAATGGATGGGTGTCCTAGACACCAACTGTCCATTTGCTGCGAAGACTGATTTTTATTAGTACATATGTAAAACCCTATCTTGCCATTTTCCCATAAAATTTGCTTTTGAGATCTCGTGTTGCTTTGTTTAAATTTTTTATAAATATATTAAAATGCTTTTCTTATTGATAATTTTTAAAAATACAACACAGTGTGTGAAAAAACTAAAGAAATTTCAAGAAAAAATTACAAGTAAAATCTGGCTTATTAATCAATATAAAAATAAAAATTTTAAACATTTAGAACTTTAAATTAACATTAATTTGTCCATTGTTTCCGTAATTGTTCAAAATAAGTTTGTCCAATTTCACTGCAATTTTCATCATACGGTATAATTTTTATTGATTTTTGTTGTCTTGTAAACCATATCAGCACAAATGAAATCGCCCATGGATGATATGGATAAAACTAAAATTTGAATATCTGTTTAATTTACAAACTACAGTAACCAAAAAAGGCACTCACATAAACGCCTTCCAGCTTTGCTGCCAAATCTGCTAAGACGAGATACCGTATCCCTGCTCGAAGAATATTATTTGCAACAATTGACGCAAAATTTACGATAAAACTTGAATACATTAATGGAATTGCAAGGGTTAAAGAATGCAAATTATTACGTAATTGAAAATGATTATTTAAATTAAAATTGTGAGATTTTCTAAAAATAAACTTTTATATTTAAATAAAGGTGGAAGTTTAATCGAACCGAATAATATTTGTTTTGTTCACGTAATAAAGGGCAAAGAAACCAATGCAGCAGAAAATATTTAAGCCAAGTAAAATCCAATAATTATTTTGTATTGCAAGAAAAGTTTTTCGAGTGGTGAAAGAGCAATATGCACGTTTTTGGGAGGTTATATCCGAGGAGAAGACATACACAGTTAAGGCAAGGGATGAAACGATCTAAAAATGGTTGTATTAATTTCATAAAATTTAGCAGTTTTTAGTCAAATGCGTTTTGGTTGTAAATATTTTTGTCACATTTCTATCCTTTAGAATTTAATTTTTTTAGCGCTTTATCACTTTTTTCTTTAAAATTAGCAGAAATTACGTTTAAATTGGCAGTAATTGTTTTTGTTGAAATAAAACTTTCGAGTACTTTTTTGAATTTCCTGCGCTTTGGCAAAATTTGTACAAACAATTTTCCTAATGTTTCAGATGGTAATTTTGTGACAATAATCTTGTACAATTTTTTTTTAAATTTTAAATAAATGATGGCGTAATTTTTTTAACAATTCTAAAACAAAAAAAGACAAAAAATTTGTTCTGCCTTTGAAGTTTGTACTTTTACGTTAACTTAATTACTGTAAAAAAGCTTGCGTAATATTTTTTAAATCAAAAATCACTTTAACCTTCATAACAAATTTCAAAAATTGGTTAATTAGTTTATAGTAATCGTTGTTTAGTCTTTGAAACTTGCTTAAAGTACCTTGTTTTGGACTGATAAGAAAACAAAACTTACAACAGAAGCAAAATAATAGTAAAACAAATTATGGCGACCACTTTCATACATTTCTGGTTTGTAACTTGAAAATATCCGATCTACCAACATAATAACTTGGATAAAGCAAAGTCCAAGGGAAAAGAAATATTGTGGTCCACGTAAAAGTTCACAATGCCAAAAAACAATCATTCTTCCACAATCTTCAAAAAAGTTAAAGCTTATCTAAAAAGACTTTGAGTACTGTACCTATATTAAATTTTTGCAAATTTGTTACCTGATGATAAACTTGAATAATTATGGTAAAAACATTGTGAAAAATCGAGAATAGGCATGCTAAACAGATTAAATTTCGGAAAAACTTGTCCAAATGCCTAAGGCAATATGATGTTTTGTAGAATGCTGTCATAAGATGAATAATTCCAACAAGAGATGAAAGAATTTGAAACCATTGTGAAACATACAATGGATAATGATTTGCATAATCGGTAGCTTGCCAGCATTGTGTTTCATTATCTAAGATAGCTGCAATATCAGCAGGTGGAAGGTTCCGGGAATACTGTATTGTAATGGTTGAATTTGACATTTTAGGGAAGCTGTAAAAGTTGTATATCATATTTGACAGAAAAAAAGTTAATACACGTTATA
Organism: Panagrolaimus sp. LJ2414; assembly: GCA_024447195.1. Lineage (NCBI taxonomy): Eukaryota > Metazoa > Nematoda > Chromadorea > Rhabditida > Panagrolaimidae > Panagrolaimus > Panagrolaimus sp. LJ2414. The sequence continues at coordinate 1,122,986 of JAMRXY010000052.1, read as the reverse complement.
TAAAAAGTTCAGGGCACAAATTGCAAGTGCCAATAAATTTTAAAAAAGCATCTGATGAAATAAAGCTTATGTAAATTTCTGTCTATTATCGTATTTTCAACCAAAACTAAAGCCAAAGGAGTAATGTTTCTCAGAAATTTTTAACTTAATTTTTTACAGTTGCCTAACATTAAATAGATTAAACAAAAAATGAATTCTAAGATCATTGAAAATTACCACACTTTTTTCTATAAAATGTTTGCAGGCAGCTGTTTTTGGTTTATTAATGAGTTCAAATGAACATTAAAAAGGTAACTCCCAAAAAAGGCATTGCATATTCTTATGATTTCAGATTTAATTAACAGGAATGTTATTCTAATAAAAAGATAGACCAAATATATTTAACGAGAAAAAATTGTTAAATGGCATTCATTTCTCAAGAATAATATTCTACAAATTTAAAGTTTTTTCAAACATAACTGAAAAAACTAAAAAAGTAAATATTTCTTAACAATGATACTGTAAAGAAAATTAAAACTTGTCTAGTTTTTTCATATTTATACCTCAAACAATTACTTCCTTGACAAACGAAAGCAGCAAATATCACATTTTTGTGAAGCGGAAAAATTGGATAGCATTAAAATTTAACAAAAAATGAATGTGAAAACTCTTTAAATTATTTTTAATTGCTGCAAAAAACAATTCTCAAGTTAATTTAGAATACAATTTTAGGTACTGGACACCAAAATATAAAGTTTACGGTTGATTTATATTTTTACGGCTTTTTATAAAACAAATGAGAATTTAAAAGCAGCGTCCAAAAGATTCAAATTTTACTTAATTTTAAAGCTACAAATAATTGTAAAAAAAGTTGTGCTTTGTGCAACTTTTCTGCTGAAACTATAAATATTTACAAGTTGATAAAAATAAGTGATGCAGACGCTTAAATTTTAACTATAAATAAGAAATTTTAAAAAATCTGTAAACAATAACGAAAAATCCAGGAAAAAATGTTAAACTTCTTCTTGCAATTTTTAGCAAAATACAAAAATAAAATTTTTAACAATTTAAGAGAAAAAGAACCGTAATATTTACAAATAATCTTAAAAGTAAAAACCTTTTTCTTTACGGAGCAAAATCTTAAAACAAGATTAGAGATTTTCATAATACGATTTACTTCTGTTATGAGAATTTTCTCAAAAGCTTTGAACAGTAAAAGTTTTTTTAAAAAAATAGTTTTTAGTCATATTAATTAACTGTTATTTGATTGCCCTTTTTAGGACATGGGAAACTTTTATTCTGCATTTTGCAAAAGTAAACTTTTTTTAATTCAGATCTTTCATTTTAACCATTTTTGTTTCTTTCTGGCTTCTTTGCATCTCTGTCATGTGTAAAAAATAACAAAAAAATTCTTGTATTCCTGTAGCTCAGTTGGTAGAGCATCTGACCGGAAATCAGGAGGTCGTTGGTTCGAGTCCAGCCTGGGGCCAACACAAGAACTAACTTTTTCGGTATCTTTTCGGTTTAATTTTCATTTGTTTATTTATTTCAAAATTTTCTTGCATTTCATATGTTTATTTCTTGTAACAGTTTGCATTTCTATTACTTTTCATTGGCAAGGATTTGTGAAATTTTTTAACAAAAAAAACTATTTTCACTTATTGATATCATCATAAATAAAATATACATGCGACAAATTTGAAGAGCTATTTTTCGGGAATGCATTTTGCATAAAATTTGTTCTTTCTGCATTGAATTTTTAATGTACATCATTTAAAAAAAGTGCTATCTGTTTAAAAGTTATGACATTTAAACACTTCTTATTAAATGATAGTAACAATGAAATAAAATGATACTTTTCAAATTGTTATAATTGTTATTATCTTAGCAAGTGAAATATAGCAAAATAATAATAATGTAAGCATTTAATAAACTGATTTTATGCAAAAAATACATGCTAATGAAAATATGAACCATCATTCCTGATTATTACAAAATGTAACAAAAAACCAAGCGGTCTGTTTTTTATTTTTCTCTTCAATAATTTTTAATGCTGAAAAATGTCATATTTTTTACTGGACACGGTGTGTCGATGCATGCAGTCACTTTTTTTCATCGCCTGCTTGTTTTCCATACTAAAATTTAAAAGACATTTTCCGGAAGAACCACGCTGTTTAAACGAATTCTGTAAAAACACAAAAAAAGGTTATCACTATAAAATTAATCGTGCATTGAGAAAATAAAAAAAGAAGGTTCTGATTCCGCAGGATTCAGAATCTTTCTTTTTTCCTTTGTAAAAATGCAGTGAAAATCTTCTTTTGGCGAAATGAAACTGTTGCGCATGCACAAAAATTTTAATGTTTTTTGTATGAGTTTTGTATTGAATTCTGAATCCTGTGGAATCTGAATCAGATATTTTTATTTTCTCAATGCACGATTAATTTTATAGTGATAACTTTTTTTTGTGTTTTTACAGAATTCGTTTAAACAGCGTGGTTCTTCCGGAAAATGTCTTTTAAATTTTAGTATGGAAAACAAGCAGGCGATGAAAAAAAGTGACTGCATGCATCGACACACCGTGCTGGATCAATATGCCCCGAAGGCAATGGAAAAGTTGGATATTATTCGCCAATTAAATTATGCTTGTAATAAAATTATCTATTTAAAAACTGAAATAAAGAAGAAGGATGATCTAATTGAAGATTTACTGTATTCAATTCATGACAAAGTAATGAATCAAGAAGAAGAAGAACCACCAAAAATTTTAAGCGATATTAAAAATGATATTTTTGAACTACAAAATAGTGTTTGTGATTTATTGATTGATGTCTCAAATGTGTTAGAAAAAGAACAAAATTGTTCATCTTCAAGTGGTGTTGAAAATGGCAAACTTTCATCCATAACTTCTGATTCTGGAATAATCCCGATGACAAAAAATGGTAAAATCAGTAAAAGACAGATGCGAGAAAAAAATTTGGTTATAATCTTTCGCGATCATAATCCTTGGATTATTAATCAATATCTTGAAAATCTCATTACCATTTGCAAGCTTAATGATATTGCTTCCTTGGATCCAGAAAATTTTGTCTGGAGAGGAAAATCTCAAAATTTTGTTAAGATTAGAACTGACTCAAAAACAACTGCAATTAAAGTTTCAAGAGCTGCAATTCAACTTCGTCAAAGTTGTGAAAATTTTAAAACTATTGCAGTTCGAAAAGACTTCACTTTTGCTGAACTTAAAATTTTCAATGAACTTTGGAGAGAAGCAATCAAGCGAAATAATGCTGCAGGATATTTTAAATGGGTTGTGAAGAATTTTAAAATTATTGAAAATCTTCATGAAGACCCTTGGAATTACAAAAAAGAACGACCTCCAAAAAATAGCCAAATTTTTTAAAAAGTTTCATTTTTGAAACGACACTTTATTCTCAACAATGTTTTTTTTATTTTTCTTGAAGTTATATTTTTTTTTTACTTTTATCTGTTCAACATAAAATTAAATGCTGAATAAATCTTTCTGAAATTACTGTTTTAAACAAACTCTAAAATTGGTTAAACATTTTTCAAGATAGACATGTCACCAGACATATCAATCTTTTTCATTAGCTTTTAAGCTTTAAAAATAATTGGCATTGGAATTGACAAGCTGCATTGGTTAGCTCAGGTATCTTTTTATTATTTATTTCCACTTTTTAAAACAAAACAACAAAAAGGTGTTATTAAAAAGTGTAAACTTTGTTGCTATTTGTAATTGAAATTACTGTAGTTGTATTTGTTGTTGTAAGCTTAATTTTGTTGAAAATGTAGTCAATTATGAAAGTTAATTTATAAAATTCCAAAAAACGGCTTCGAAAATTTCTTCTAAAAAACATTTTAAAACATAGCTGTGTAACATTGAATGACCAACTTACGACATAATTAAAAGTAATATTAATCCAGTGTAATGATGAAAAGAAAAAAACAATTTGCTAAAGCTCAGAAAAAACAATTGCAACAAAATCAATTTCAGAAATATCAGTTACAGCTGAGCTATACGAGTTAACAGAAGCCAACCAAGAAGTGCCAGTTGAAAAAATTAAAAATATTGAAGAAGTTAATGATTGTCCCAACAGAGTTTTTTCGATGTTTTTATTTTTGGTATTATTAAGCATAATTTTAAATGCTGAAATGCAACCGAAAATAGTGGCAAAAATGGCATAAGTAATATCTGAAAGGTATGCAAATATTTCCTCAAATGGTGTTTCTTTAACGCCAGTTGGACGCCGGATATTAAGAAAAATGTAATAAACATTGATAAAATTGAACGAATGAATGATAAATGGATAGAAAATCAGGAATATGCAAATTATTGTTGCGTTCCGTTTTGACCAAATCCTTGAAAATTTCAAAGGGAACATAATTGCAGAAAATCGATTTAATGCAAGAATGAGATTGCAAAGTGTGATGAAATTAGTGTTGTACCAATTAATTGGTGGTATTACACAATGATAAACAATGTTATTTAAAATGTATTGATTGAAAAACAGCAAGCTTTTTGGAATTGCATCAACAATGCAACCCATTGTTAAAATGATAAAATACGGTTGTTTAAATGTTGAATTTTTATTTAAAAAGTTTACAACAAAAAACACAATTACAGTAATTTCAAAAATAACCCCAATAATATTAAAATAATTTGTTATATCATCTAATGATTGCGAAACTTCTTTTTTTATATTCCAATTTAAACTACCAAATTTAAATAAAACGGTACCGTTCATAATGGCAAATTCTTTAAAACAATGATTTAAGAAATTTTAGCACTTTTTTAAAGTTTATTTTGTATTTCATTGTTTTTGTATTTTCACATATGTGTTTGTTTAACCTTTTGCATTATTTTGTATTTTTCTTTCTTTTTTAGCTATCATTTCAATTTTCAATAACAGCAAAAACGACCAAAGATTTATTGTAAGTTTTTTTTTCAGTTAATCCATACTCTCAACAATCGCATCGGATATGCGTTATTTAAATCAGAATTTGATTATATAGAAACTTTCATCTTTTTTAATAAAAATTGGTTGTTGCATTCGTGATTATCTTTGCTCCAAAATCCAATTCAATTACAAATTAAAAATTTTTTGTTTATATTTCAGTTATACTTTAATCATTCAAAATGTCCCAAATAAATATCGTGATTTTCTGCAAAATTTTCTCTTTTTTTAAAAAAAGCATACCCTAAAAGAATAGCACAATTACATATATTTATTTATTCAAAAGAATATGCCTCCAGAGAAGCGAAATTATCAATTACCGATATTTGCTGAATATTTAGCAGGACAATAAAATATTCAAAAACCTTTTTTAAAGAAAAATGTTTTTTTTTCAAACTATCAAAATTTTATAGCATCAACAAATAGCAAATTTTTTTGATGCCATAGAAACTTGAACAAAGAAAAGAAACTCTAGCAGCAAAAAATTTCCGTGAAGAAACGCGAAAAAACTTGATGTTTTGTTCATGTTCAATTAAATTCAATGTTGTAATCATTGAATTTAATTGAACTCGGTTTGTTGGATATTTCATTTCATTTACACAAATTTCATCTTCATTCGTTTTATCAGTAGGTGGAGGAGGATATAACATTGTTCAAATTAATATTTGTTAGAAGATTAATCAGAATCAATCTGGATACGATATGTATCCGTTTTTGTTCAGGGTGTCAGACGGAATGTTTTGGAAAATTGGAATATTTGTAAGAAATAAGGCAAAGTAATGTTTTATTAAAAGCAGGCAAATAAATATAGCGAACAAAATAACACAATGAACACAAGACAAATACAAATATACAAGGCAAAGTTCAAGACAAGGTCCAAGTCTATCCAGTGATAGGTTGGGTTTAGTCTTTCCCTAATCGTTGACTTTCCTTGGCTGCTGCAGGTCAACTTTCTAGTTTGCACGATGACGACTGACTGTTTGGTTGAGATGAGCTGCTTTTATATAAATTCATTTGACCTCGATTATCTCTAAGAGGTTTTGCTGGTACGTTTTCATGAGATTGCTGCTTGCATACAGGAAATTCGTGACAGTATTTCCTGACACAGGGTTAGAAAATACAGTATTCCAGAGATGTTGTAAGTTTCATATATATGTGGAGAAAGGACTCAAACACACACTAGTTGCTACACAATTATTTTCGCATTTGTATTAAAAAAATTATAAGTTGTTTGAAATGATAATTTGCATATTTTACAACAACAGTAATTTCGTTTTTCACGAAATTCATGCAACCTAATTTTAATTACCAATTAGTCAACCAGACTAGGCTATTTTTTTAATTCATTATTATCAGCATAAAAAATCCAACATTTTAAGACCATGTTTATTAAGTAAAACACCCTGAGAGCAAAAACATTGTCAAAACACGAAAAAACCTGCATACCCCTATAACCAGTAGATTTTATTTGGATTCCGTTTATTCATATTAAACGAAAACCAATTTTTTATTTAATTGTTTAATTGTGGTTGATTAATTTTTTGATAAACGTTTAGAGGACCAAAAATACAGTAATTTTGGAATTCACAACATTTTTTGATGAAGGATAAACAATAATTTACAGGATTTTTTTCTGGTTCTCCAATTGTGGAATGGTATTTGATGAGACAAAAGATCCTTGGAATTACAACTTCAATAAGCATATCATTTTTACTGTTGATGATCTCTGATGAAATACTGTTTGTGTTTTTGTTGAGATTACTGTAGTCTTAATTTTACAATAAAGTATGGGAAGTAATAATATCAATAAAATGGGGAAGAACATTTAGAAAATTTTTAATGATTAAAATGCCATTGTTCATGTTACAAGCATATTTATTACAGTTGAACCTCGTTATAACGTGTTTTTTCTGCGGTCCCTTGATAAAGTTATAACGAGGTTGGACTGTATTTATATAAATGATGAAATAAGATGTTTTGAAGGACAATTTTTTGCAGCAAATATTTACCATAATAAATCAACAAAAACACAAACATCATTTAATAAATCTTAAGGGATTCTTAAATTAATTGTAATCGTTTGACTGATGTTCCAATTAAAATGAAGAAAAGTCGGTGTTGGTGGATATTCAAAATTTGATGGCAATGAAAAATTCATTGCTAAATATGAATCATACAAAACAACCTCGATTAAAGTAACCTTTAAAGTAAAGGGTGTTGTTTTTGTAAAAGTTCTGTCCCATGTTTTTGTATTTTCTCATATATATTTTTGAAAATTTTTATGGTTACTTAATTTTTTGATAATACCTTGAATTTTAAATTCTTGGTACCGTAACCGAAAAAAAAATATTTTATCAAACTTTGCTATGAAATTAAATATCTTTATCGAACTTGTTTTTTGTGTTTATTTTTTTACGTTTTAGAGGTATTACCTTTGATTTGTATTTCATTACTGAAACCAAAAACATTCTTCAAACACTTATTCTAAACCAAAGATTACCGTACAATATTGTGATACTAAAAGTTCCCGTTGGGTATATCTGTTAAGCAAATTCTCTGTGAAAATGGAAGCACATAGTCGGATTTACAAAAAGCACCAATTTTTTAAAGCAAAGTTGCAAAATTTGATATGATTCAAAAATGTCGTAGTTTAAATGAGAAACCCGGCACTACCTTAACACGTAACCATGAGCGGAAATACTTTTGTTGTTTCTTTACTTTCGCACTTTTTTGTATGCATCTTCTCATACATATTTTTTTTTACTTTTGCAAATACTTGGTAATGTTTTTTATTTGAATATGCATTCTTAGTACCAAAAAAATTGCCTTTTAACATAAATAACGATAACATTTACACATTTTTAATGCCATTTCTGTTAATAAAACGAGTCAACAAAAATGGTAACAAAGAAGAATAAGACACTCAGCGACAATTTCATTTACACAGTTTATTTTAGTACTTTACTTGTACAATATCCTAACGTTCATACACTTTCAAAAACAAAAAAATTGCGTTATAAAAGTTACCTAAAAATCAAAAATGAAACAATTAGAACTAATAATTATTGATTCCATGGGTGTTTGTTAGTGAAATTACGGTATTCATTGATTGAGGTTTTATTTTGTAAAAAATACGACTAATAAATGATAGATAATAAAAATCCAAATACTGTACCCGAAAATTATGTCTAAATAAAGTTCTTTTACAAGAATGAAAAGGCATAAACAATTAACTTACGACATGATAAACAGCAAGACTAATCCAGTGTAATGATGAAAACCAAAAAATAATTTGTTCAAATTCAAAAAAAATGCTTGTAATGCAATTAATCGATCAATTTCTGCCGGATCTTTAATACTTGAGTTGTAAGAGTTTACAAATGCCAACCATGCAGTAATAGTTGAAAAAACCAAAAATATTGAAGACGTTAAAGATTGTCCCAACAAAGTTTTTTCAACATTTTTATCTTTCATTTTGCCTTTTATTATCATGTGAATAGCAGCAGTAATTCCGGCGGTTGTAGCAGAAATGGAGTAGGCTAAATCCGACACCGTTGCAAAAATTTTCTCAAAATCTGTTATTCCGACACCTTTTGGACGTGAAACATTAAGAAAGATGTAATAAACATTGATAAAATTGAAAGAATGAATAATAAATGGATACAAAACCAGGAATATGCAAATTATTGTTGTGTTTCGTTTTGACCAGATTCGTAAAAATTTTAAAGGAAAAATAATCGCAGTAAAACGATTTATTGCAAGAATGAGATTGCAAAGAGTAATGAAATTACCGTTGTACCAATTGAGTGCAGGTGACATTTTTACGCTAACTATATTTGGTAAAATATATTGACTAAAATTAGCATTTAATTTCGGAATTGCATCAACAACGCATCCCATTGTTAAAATAATAAAATATGTTTGTTTGAAAGGGGATGTTTTTTTCAAAAATTTGGATACAAAAAACACGACTACAGTAATCTCATAAATGACTCCGACAATATTGAAATGTTTTGCAATGTTGTCCACCGTTAAGGCAACACTTTGGCTAATATTCCAATTTAAGCTGCCAAATGCTGTTGAAGAAGTATTCGTATTCATTATAAACAAATTTAAATGTTTTGCATTTTTCTTATTACTTTTAAATTTAATTTTTTTTATTATTTTAAGTTTACTTTTGTTTGTATTTTCACAGGAATGTTTGTTTGAACTTTTACAGTTTTGTTTTAATTTTTCACATTTCTATTGTTATTCTTGGAAAAGAATTTCGAATGTTCTCAAAATATTCTTAACAACAATGAAATATCATTCATTTTCATCGTTCATCTAAAAAATATGCACCTGCATATTCAAGTCAATGTACTGTATAATGAAAAAACGGTAGCGGATCAGATTTTTTATGATTGCTTTCTTTGCTTTTTACTATCCAATTTTTATTTGCGATAACAGTTTTTTTTTCAAGCTCAAATTACATTTTTACTAAAAATGCAACAAATAGTTTCAATATTTTGTTACATTGAAAAAATGCAACTTGTTCAAACAATATTTGTCAAAAACAGATTAATTTTTACACGCGGAAACAAATATATTTTAGTTTTGAATAATTTATTTTTATTATTGTAAAACAGCATCACACATCAAATAATTTTTTCGTATCATGGGAATAGAAGAAGAAAAAAGGATTATATCATACACAGAAAAAAATGTGTCATATATTTTTAAAAATGTGGTAAACTACAATGAATCTCAGAAAAAAAAGCAAAAAATTTGTAATTATTACACGATACTGTAAAACAATAAAGTAACAAATATTATACGGTAGACGAAAATTTACAGTATAATTTGAAAAAAATTAAAATAACAGTTTTTAAATGTTTTGACCATTTTTGAAACGAAACAGATTATTTGGAGTTATAGTTGCCACTGGTCATGTTTAAGCTGACCTCGGAAGAACCTTAAAATTAAACTCTTCAATTACCAGATATGTAAAACCCATACTACTTACAGTATTAACTTTCCCCCGCGGGTGTGTTGATGCTCGTTGTTGTGAAGATACCGATTTTATCATAATTGTATTTGCTGATTCTTTTCTCAAAATAAATTCAATCCAATCATTTCTTATCCTTTTTCCAACCAATATCAGTGCCAATGGTGCAGTTAAATTTGAGACATTTTGACTCCACATAAAATTTTGAAATGCAATTCCATTTAATTCATCATTTCCGGTATAGGTTGCAATAGACATTAAAAGTTGAATGGCACACATCAGCAATTGGGCACATAATGCAATCATTGCTTGAGCTATAAGAAAACTAATGTATTGGGAACAAAAAAGTGCGGGACAATTTAAAAAATCACGTTTTAGTTTAGCATTTTCCTTCAACAACAAACTGTTATGTTTAGGTAACAAAAGGCTTAGGTTTAAAATGTGACAAAAAATTTAACTCTTTTTTAAAAAAATTTCCCAGTTCTACAAATTTTTTAAATTGAAAAATTTTGCTTTAATTTGGAATTTCAATGACGACGGTCAAGTTCTTGTAACAAAAAATTTTTCAACATTCATGTCACATTTTTATATTTAAAAAGTTTGTCACAAAAATGTGACATATCTCATTGAAGTTCAAACTTACGTTACAAAAAAATTTGGTTTGAGGTCAAAAGTACATACCCAAAAATCTAATTTCCTGTTTAATTTTTGATTTTTGTGCCCCGCTGTTGTTATTTTGTAACAATTTTTTGTACTTGAAAGCAGTGGCAAGTTGAAGAAGAAAACAAAAAATTGATGAAAGTAGACACAGTGCCGTCGAATAATTTGAAATAAAAACCTGAAAAATGAGAAAAATGGCGTGACTTGAATTACGGTATCCTTGTAGAAAAAAATTGTATGTTGAATTTCGTGTTTTCGAATTTTAAGTTTTTGTATTTTTTAAAATGCAACTTTTTTAAAGTCGCAAACAACAACTTTTTAAATGCCATAGATTTTTTTATTGTTTTAAATTTTTTCATTATTTTTTCATTTGACTTTTGGTTAAGTTGGTTTGTATTTTATCATCAAAAAAATGGTAAAGCTAAATATAAAAATTTAAGTGGGAGTTTTTGAAGGAATGAGAATGTCGGAATGGATCATTCAAAGAAACCACTCGGCTTTGAAAAGTCAAACAAAAAACTCATCTGGGAGTTAATTAACGTTTAAGGTTTTTGTTTTCCCTAATGATTATTTTAGAAGTTTGTGTAAAAAAGCAAGTTTTCGATATGATGATTCTGTTTGAAATTTTGCTGAGCATGAATACTGTAATACATAACCAACAAAACAAAGATTCTCTTTTTAAAAATCTGCTAAAAATTGTAATTTAATGGTGGTTAACTTTTTGTTAACTTCAAAAATTTTCTTTAATTTCCCCAATGATTTGTTAATCTTCATAAAAAAGAGAAAAATATGGCAGCAAAAGTCATATTTTGAAAAAAAAATCATGCGTTAATTAGCAAAATTTTGTTCGATGCCCTAAGGGGATGCTTTTACTAAACATCAACCACATACTTCCACTAGTCATTTTAAACGAAGTTACTGTAAAAAACGAATAAAAGTCAAATAATCCCAGGATAATAAAGAAAATCTTAAAAGTGAAGTCTATTAACATTCATTTTTTTGAGAAGTCGTTTTCAGCTTCCCCAAAGATTCCTATGCACTTTTTTGAACATCGCCCACAAATTGTAGTTTCTAAATTTTTGTTAACATAACTACAGAAAAGATGAGAAGGGACAAAAGTCATGGATCCCATGATAATCAGAAAATGGCAGTTTTTTGAGTAATTCGGATGATTCCTTGTTATACATTTCCCAAATGAAAAGTTTAAAAAATTAAGCTTTTTTAAGTCAAGCACAAAATAATTACAACAGAAAAATACTGTAGAGATGGTACTAACGAAGCTTTAATATTTTGTCTTCTCAAAAATTAAAAACGAACCTTGACTTCTTTGGATTCAAAGTATGCAGGCCAAAGTCGACCATTTCCATCTCGAACAAAATTTGCGCCAAACCAAAATCGCGGAATAATAAATGGTAAAGTTATGAACGGGATTACCCAAATACAGTACTTTCCGATTGTTTCAGTTTGGGAATATCCTTTATTCAAAGTCATAATTACAGTCCAAAATCGATTAATTGCAATTCCACAATGAAGGTAACATTGTGTGAAAAGGGTATAGGATGAAAGTTGGTACAAAGCAGCTGCAGCAATCTTATTTTCAATGAACAAAAATTCAAGGGTTGGAACTGCGGGGAAGTTCAAAGCAAAAATGGTCCCAAGTTCAGCTACCGTATCCACAATTGAAAGCATTGCAAAAAGCGTAAAGAAAGAAGAATCATAAAAAGTTTTCTTCCGAAATTTTGCATGAATAATAAAAGTTATAACACTAATTTGAAATATAATAAACGGAGTTACAACTGATGTTAAAATTATGGTTTTAACAGTTTCGGACATTTTTCTCCTTCAAAAGTTTTGAGACAAACAATAAAAATCTATTAGACTTTAAAGCTGTCTTATATGCCACAGGCAGAAAGTATGCCAAAGTGTTGGTATAAATGCAACAATATACTCCAATTTTATATTCAGTATTTAAGAAATGCCGGAAAAAATATTTATTTAAAAAAATAATACTTTGCTATTTTTTGCAGCTACAAAATAACGACACCTTCAAATGAAACTTTTATATGTGCAACTTTTATTAGCACAAATATGTAACTTTGACTACCATAAAGCTACCATGAGATGATATTACAAAAAAGAGAAAGAAATTTCAACATAGATATCTTCAACAACTTTAAATCGGCAAATGATGAGTGCTTTTCACATACAGCAGACCTTTAAAAGAACTTTTATTCCAAAAGACAAGACCACCCATGGGAAGTTTGCAGGTTATCCACTCTCAAGGTTTTTCCCAGAAGACATCTTCCGAAGCATTTTTGCATTTCTATTTTTAAAGGTCGTCAAAAACTAGAAGAATTTACCTTTATTATGGAATGGGGAAATGTTATTTAGTGAGCTCGGGCACTTATAAGCGTCATTGTGTTCTCGAAATACATTTTGACTTTCGTAATAACAAATTTATTTCTTGTCAACTTATTCTACAGCTGTAGGAGGTAGATACAAATAAGTTAAACCAGCTTAAAACATCTCATATTAAATGTGATAATTTCTTTCACTAAAAAAATATTTTATAAATATTCCTTGACGACTGTTGTTAAGCGAATGAAATTGTTATAATTTATTTGTAAGATATGATCCAACTTGCAGAGAAGCTGAATCGTGTTTTTTTCTTCTTTTTTATATGAAAAAGGATTTGCAAATTTAGCTACTGCTTGTCAGATGTGTATGTGCCGTCATGTCACTAACGGCCATTTTAATCGTAGAACTTTTTAATCTTCGAGATCACTGTATACAGCTTTAGGTGACATCAACTTGACATTTGGTAAAAACACTGACCGTAGACATAAAAGGAATGTGCAGCTAATATTTTGTCTATAATTATCAGTACTCAAGAGCAGTTTATGGGCAAAATATGAAGCTTCAATCCCGGCGTAAGTTGGGTATGTCTACGGTGAGTTCCTTGAAATCTTTATTAATGAATTTATTATTTATTGAAAAGAAGGTTATGTTTTGCACTTCAAGATAATGATGCGCAAAGCAGTGTTGGCGGTCCGGTCCTTTCGGTCTTTCGACTGTGACTTTATTTTAAATTGGAATCGAAAAATCTGCTCGAGCCAGTTTGTCCGGATTTTAATTTTACATCTGAAACACCGACTTTTAAAATTTTTTGAATTTTTTTCCATGGATCGGACCCAAAGACCGAATGGACTGGACCACCAACACTGGCACAAAGTATCCCTTTTTGATGTCTTCCAAATGAAAAATCTTTTGATATCACAGTAATAATGCGCAAAACTAGGATTCAAACAAGAAAGGCATACTTCTACATTTCATTGTTGTGTTGTTTTTTTTGTTCAATAAATCATAAAAGTTGTCACAAAACTGTTGAAATAACGATTTTTTAAAAGCAAAAGAGGAAATAAAATATATAATTTATTCAATTGGCAACCAATGTAATCCATAAACACAGAAGGTGGTTATTTTTTATCAAGTGATTCCTAAACAGGAGGTAGACATGTAATTTACATAAAAATCATTTCACGCAGTATATAAGCAATGCGAGGTTAGTAAACTGGTATATTTTATTTGCTGAGCTACCTCCAGCAACATCTTTTAAATCATGCATAGATCAAACATTCTCTTAGCCGCTTTATTGGTTGTCTGCTGTTTAATGTTCGTTGCTTCAAATGGTAAATTTAATTTTTGACAATTATATTTCTTTTTTTAAATTACAATGATTATATATTTCCTTAAAATTATTTAACAATTATCTTTTTTAGAAATCAATCATTTAAGAGTTGCTCGCCAATGGAGTTGTGATGATGGATTCCAATGTTTGTCCGGTGAATGTATTCCAACATTTTGGAGATGCAATGGTGTACCTTATCAATGTTCCGACAATTCGGACGAAACGGCATGTTAGAAATGTATAGTACACTTTTTGTTTTGTTGTTGTTTTTTATGTAATATCAAAAAGTGATACTTTGTGCTTGAATATCTGGAGGTGCTCTATATCACTTTTTTTCTTTTTTAATGAATAATAAATTCATTAATAAGAATATCAGAGGAATTTATTGTTTCCACAAAATATACAATTATTGACAGACAACATTTTATTATACAGTGGTACTTCCATTAATTTCGATTTTTACCAGCGACCTAGTGAATGGCCAAGAATGCTTTTGTGGTAATATGGTAATAAAAAATAGTTGCTCTTAAGTATGGAGTCACCTTTAAAAAAATTTGCATAAGGCATACTATAAAGAAACTTGCCTTCCGGAATTGTTAAATATGCTTGTTTTAACTCATCTCTAAAACCAAAAAAATCTTCATTGACACCGCACCATGTTGATATTGCACTCTTGCCATTTTTTTGGAACTTTTGAGGTGCTAACCTAAAATATCAAAATTACTTAGAGTAATGAAAATATTACTTAATTATACGTTAGAATATTATTATTAAGCTAATACCACATTATATAAATCTATATTTGATCATTTATCTTTAATTTTCGTTGATTCTCAGATGTTGATGAATTCATTTCGTTTTGCAGCATGAAAATTGACTTGATTGATGTTCTTATACTTAGAGTTTAGGGCCAAAACGTAAAAAAACTCTTCTACCTTTTTCCAAAACCAAAAAATTGTTTCTTTTCCCCCTTTTTTCAAACACATCTAAAAAATGAAATATTTCATTAGCATTTCAAATATCAAATAATAGAAAAAAGTGAAAATCCCTGAATATCCGTTATTTGTGGTTTGTGATATTTTTTCCGAAATAAAATAAAAACTTGAAGGAACTTCTTGATTGGTAAGTCTTGACTCTGAGGCGGAGTCGGCGTGAATAAAATTCAAAAGCACACCCAATTATTTTGAAAAAATTATGTTAACACAATCTTAAATCCCAATGGGAAACTGGAGGTTGGACTTCAAGATTTCGTATATAATGTTCAAAAATATATGATTAATGCAGTATTTTTCTTTATCAGCATTTAACATGAATTTTGGTAATTCAAGCGACGAACAGCTTATGAATGAGTTTTAGAATACTTTGATATTAGAATAATAAAAATGTTTAGAGTAAAAAAACGCTCTGATAGTAGCTTCTTCTTGTTCCTTTAATGAGTACCCGGACTCAACGACAAATATGTTAACTAATACTTTTACCATTAACTATTTTATTTTGTTTCACCGAATTCCCATATTTTCATTTTATTAAAAAACCGTGATTTATCCACTACATATCTCTTTATGCTTAAAGAGAGCCTCCGGGTTAAGACGAATGATTTTTGCTCAAATCCTCCTAATTGGCTAATACAAACATTAACGATAAAATAGAGCATTTGCTTTACTAGTGGTGTCCCACCCCTCCGGGACGGACCACCAGATATTCATTTATCTGATTCTTAAAAAAAGTTTATGCGAATGCTTTCTTTCTCGCTTCCATAAAAAATGCCATCAAATAAATTTTCTCAAAGTAATGCGTTTTGACATCTGAATGTTTTCCCTTTTTTTAACAAAGCACAATTGTGCTTTGTTAAAGCACAACCACCAATCAACAAACACACCATCACCATTTTATGGTAGGATTCATTCCTCGACAAGAAAACACGTTTCATTTTTCGTCGTTGACTGAGTTTTCATGTTAGGATGACTTGCATAAATATAGTTTGGCTTAACGTGGAGGCTCCTTTTAATTTTGATATTAGTTTATTTAAAATAAACAAACTTTTTAGTTTTTAACAATTATTTACAATCAGTAACATTATTACAGTTTTATGGTGCCAAACATATATTAATAATAGTATTCTAAAAACTTGTCATGAATAAAACTCCTCCAGTTTTTGGAGGTTTAGATTGGAACATCAGTCAGGATGCTCGATTAACGGTGAATTCTGTAACAAACTACATCAATATTGGTGGAAGTCTTTTTGAAGTATCAGTAATTGTCTTCTTAATTGTTAGTTTTTGCTCAAAACATTCTACATTACGATCACCTTATTTCATCATTTATACGATTGAATGTGCAGTCGACGCTATTCCGAAATTAAATGCTAATTTTAATCAATATATTTTTTCTAATGTAGTAAGCTTAAAAATGGGACCAGGATTACTATGGTACAACAGTAATTTCATTACACTTTGTAATCTCATTCTTGCATTAAATCGATTTTCTGCAATTATTTTTCCTTTGAAATTTTTAAAATTCTGGTCAAAAAGAAACACAACAATTATTATAATATTGCTTGTTTTATATCCAATTATTATTCATTCCTTCAATCTTATCAATGTTTATTACACCATTATTAATGTTCCACGTCCAAAAGGTGTCTCAACAACAGATCTTGAAAAAAATTTTTTAACTTTATCTGATTTTTTCTATTCAATCTCTGCCACTGTCGCCGGAATTACTGCTGCCCTTCACATGATGACAAAAGGAAATATGAAAGATAAAAGCGTCGAAAAATCCTTGTTGGCACAATCTTTGACTTCTTCAATATTTTTGAGTCTTTCGACATTTACTGCTTGGTTGGGATCTGTAAACTCTTATAACTCGACTATTACAAATATGGCTGAAATTGAGCGAGTAGTTGCATTACAAGCATTTTTAGTAAGTATTAGTAAATTGTGCTTCAGTTTACATCATTACATTGGATTGAGTTTATTAACAACTACATCGTATGTTCTTTGAATTTTTTGTAGCTGTTAAAATCAAAGTCTTTTTAGAAGCAGTTTCCGAAAAGCATATCTCGATTTCTACCGTATCACATTCCTGTTCAAACGTGTCCAGAAACTCTATAAATCGGACACAACTGCCGTTACCGTTTTACATCCATCAATGGCACCACCAAGCACAAGGAATTCAGGTTTTTTCCGGGGCTTTTCAACACAGCATTAAAACATCTTTTCTTTCTTTGCTGCACTTTTCTATGTTTTTCTTTTACTCTTCCAAAAAAATATCTTTACTTGTCTTTTACGGTGAAAACTATCGAGGTAATTTATCTTTCTTAAAAACAAAAAAATCCAAAAAAAATTCTTAATACTTTTTGTTATTTTAATTTTTTTCATAAATACTGCATCTTTCTTTGTTGTTATTTTTCAATATTTTTATCATTTAGGATTAACCAAAATTATCTCTCTTTTTTAATTCCATTATCATTTACTGTATCATGAATCATTTAAAATTTTTAATTGAAAATTCAAAAAAAACCAAAAAAATTAGTAATAGCTTATCTGAAATTATAAATTCTGTGTATAAAAATTTTTTTCTTAAAAAAATTTGAATAAAACCAAAAAAATTCATATCCTTAATTTTTTATCTCTTTTTTGACTATTTTTATATTTGTTTCCCATTTTTTAAATCTATTTTTTTTCTTTTTTCTGTTTATATGTACTAAAATTAAAGAAAATAATTTATTACGACTTGGTTTTTGTGCTTCAATCATTCATAATGATTAGTTAGATTTTTTAAAAGCTAATTTTTTTGTGTTCTTTGTCTCGGTTATCTTACTTTTGATGCAATCCTGTTTTGTGTTTACTATTTTATTTTTTTTCAAAAGTACTCGATTTTATCTGATTTTGGTATTTTGTTTTTTATGAATCCGAAAACAGTTTTGTTAACTCATTAAAAGTGAATATTTTGTTTGTGTTTTTCTAAAGTTATACTATTATTTTTTTCCATGAGTATTCACAATTATGTATCAGTATTTTATATAATAAATTAAAAGTGATCTAGTTTTCATATTAAAATTTTTGTTGTTATGTTAAGATTTAAGTTTTCTATATTAAGATTTTTCTTTAATGCTGATTCATATTGAATGTTTAATTTTTATTTCATATTTTTCAGTTTTTATAAGTATCTATTTGTTTATACGCCACATCTAAAAAAAGATTTTAGTTTTTTCTATTTAATTTTTGATTTTTATTCATTAATATTGAATGTAAAATTTTTGTCTTAATTTAAACAGTATTATACACTTTAGTTATAATTTTTAATGTTTTGTTTTATTTATTACTGTATTTATTATTGTGGCAGCATTTTTCTTATTAATCATTTTTTGACTTTTTAAAAACAATTTATAAGATTTTCATATTGAAAGATACATTTTTTTGATTAAATTTCATTTATTTATCTTGTCATTCAGATTGAATGTTTCATTTTTTCTAAACTTTTTTTAAATAAAAAAACCCTGAAAAACCTCCTTTAATTACTTTATCTGTCGTATTTGAATTTGCCTTTCTCTTTTGAATTTTAATATTTATCATACTTGTATTTCAATTTTTGTTTGTTCATCAATATTTTATATTATTTCTATACTGAAAACTTTCTACCACATTTGTCCAAAATTCTTCATATTGAAAAATCTTGACAACCTTTTAAACTGTATTATTTTAATTTGTTTGTAATTTGTCTTTATTTGTTTAATAAATTAAAAAGGAGGATTTAAATTGACACACATAAACAAGTGGTTTATAGTTACAAGAAAGTAAACGATGTTTTTTAATTTGTTTTAAACAAAAAATTACTGTTTGTGTTTGGCTAAATTATCTTTATTTATTGCATCTTTAAAAGTAATTGCTGTTGAATGTTCTCCAAAAAATAATTTTTCGGGTATCCCAACATTTTCTAACATATTCTTGGAATAAAGTTTTCGTTCAGATGTTTTCCTCCATTTAATTGATAAAATTTGGTTAAATTAATTTACTTCGAAAACTTCGATTTTAAAATATTCGTCCATCAGCTTCAAAGTTAATTTTTTTTTATGTAATTTTAAGACAAACGTTCAACAATACTCATCGAGTGTTAATAAAAGCATCAAGCAAATTATTATGACCATATTTTACACTACAGTGTTCGTATTTTACACTTGCTGATTAAACGAAAATTGAAGAAGCATGTTCTTTTTATGTTTGTTTTGTTGAAAGATTTATTCTAAAATATAACATATATCTCTGAAAACAGTCTCAACAATAAAAATAACATCACATTCAGGTATAAAAAATGATATCAAACACTAAAATACAGTACATAAAAACAAAAAAAGCAAAAACAAATTTAAAACTTATGTAAAAATACAAAACAATTAATAGACCAGATTCAAGGTTTTGTTAAATAAGTTTAGTATTTAAGTTTGGGTTCCATGATATTTTGATCTTTTTTAATGAATATTTACTACGTTTACCAAAATGTCGTTTAAAATTTTAATCACCGACGGCATGATTATTGGTTTAAAGAAATGTAAAAGATAATTTAATACTTTTCATTCTTCGGAGATGTTAATTTTAAATTTGACAAAATTGCTATCACTAAATAAAAGCTTAAATAATTCTTAAAAATTTAGATATTTGAGTATTACAATTTTTGCAAATACAACAAACGACAAATAATTTTAATACCGTATCAAATGTTGTTGTTTTTTTTCAGTCACGTGATACTATAATTACAGCAATGATAAACAAATGTAAATAGAATCTCATCAAGATATTTACAAGCTTTTCTCTTTCCGGCTTCATTGTTTAAGTTTATGATATCCAAAATAACAAATGTTAGCATTATGTTGATTATAATGATTACGAAAACTATTAACTTGTTGTATACAATTGTATGTTTTCGATTATGATATTTTTAGAGTTATGTAGATACAAGGTAGCTTTCAAAATCAATTCAGTTGATGCTTTTTTGATGATACCACAATTAAATGTAAATTTTTATGCAAATCTTTTAAATCCTTCCAAGCGATTAAAGAATTGAATAAATAATTTATTCAAAATCAACTTATCAAATGATCACTTGATCAAATGATTAATCCATGAATAATAATTAAAAAATTATTTGGCTTTAATTAGATACAATAACATCATCCCTTTATTTGGTATTATGCAAAGTCATGACTTTTAATTCCCAAAACAGAAAAGAAGAAATTGGAATAACTTCGTGATTGTAGTTTCTGCAAAACATTTGTAATTTCCTCCGCATGGAATATCCAACATATGTATGATGTCAGCAGATTTTTTGATACTACAGTAGAATTCACAAAGGATTCAATTATATTTATGTTTGTATTAACTTGAGATTATTATTTTGAAAAATTTGTGTTGTTAATATTCATTAAAAAATATCACAAAGGAATTACTGTAATTTTGTATTTTAAAAAAAGGTGATCATTTAGATTTAAGAAACCTTAAGTGGATTCTTACTTTGTATAAAAACACAAGGTTGTGTTCATTCAAAACATTTTTAATTGGTAAAAATATTTTTATCATGACAAAGGTCACAAATAATTTTCTCTTTGTTCAAGGAAAATGCTGCTTTTAATCCCTACAGGTATCATTAATGAAATAAAAAAAAAATGTAAGATTTATATTTGTGTAAAAAAGACATGGTCTTCAACCACACAGATAAAGTTGCTTGAAAAAGAGACGGTGCTGCTGCGACTCCGACTCACGAGTCGATGCGTTGACTCACAAAATTCCACAACGTTCATATATCAAACGAAAAATGCAGCTTTTCGACTCACCAGTCGACTCCTTGCGACTCCAACTCGCGAGTCAGAGTATAGTCACCAAAAGTAATAAAGCATAACACTGGAAGAAGATAAAAAATCAACATTATTCATATCACATAAATAATAACAGAAGAAACTCGTAAAATAATGACTAAGGGTTTGTCCAGAAATCACGTGACCAAAATATTGTGATTTTCAGACCCCCTCCCTCCCCCCGTGACCAAATATCAAAGCTTTTTGCCGACAACATGAAAGCCGGGTGACCATTTGGCATACCCCCTCCCCCTTCATGGTCACGTGATTTCTGGACAATCCCTAATGGTTTTTGTACCAAAGAAACGTGTTTTTGATTTGGGTTTTATTGATTGTGGACTTTTTTCATGGGTAGAAAAAGATTCATGTCTATTTTTATGTTCAGACAGGGCGTTTCAAGCCGATAATTATAAATTCGGCTTAAGCTCAATAAACACTATCGTATATATATAAGGAGCATCCGTTTTTGAGAACCAGCCGATTTACAGGACGGCTAACCATTTTAGGAGACAAAATTATTCTTTAAAACGGCTTAAGGGTAACGACTACAGCTAGGGTTGTTAAATCTCCCAGGAGATCACCCTTAATCTCCTGTTCTTTCAAAATAGATAGTTGGGTGCGACAAATGTTTTTTTTAAATAAATTGTAGCAAAATATTTATTATACTCATTATTTTCGAGCTACAAAAAATTATGAATAAGTAATTACATTCAAATGTGCCAACATTTTAGCTTATTTGATGGTTTTTGATAGTTTTTATCAGAAATAAATTACATAAATGTTACAAAAAAATTTTAAAAATCTTAGCGTTTATAAATTTCGGGAGATTACAGGAGATTTCTCGGAAAAATCGAGAGATATTCCGGGAGATTTCATAATGGAGATCTCTGAAGATCTCCATTTTACAACCCTAGATATAGCCGTTCAAAAAATAACGTTATTTGGTTATGTAAAAAACTAGCCGCCCCGGAAAAAAGCTGTTTCTGCAATGCGACTTCGACATATTTAAAGTGTGTAACAAAAGTTTAAGATCACCTTAAAAAATAGTTTTTGGCATTTTTTTGCCATTTTAACTATTGAATTCAGCATGTCCATAAATCTACATATCTTTCGAAAAAGTAAACTTTAGATCTGAAAACATCAGGATTTTTAAAACTCATAAAACGTTGAAAAATGGTCGACATAAATGGTTATCTGCTACCCGCTTTCATTTTTCAAGATTTTTTAAAATGCGCCAAAATTATAAAACTCCTGAAATTGGTTGTCTCAAAGAATCCTGCGACCATATTAAATTTGAAATTAAATAAAAACTTGTGCCACGGACGAGGTCAAAAATTGATGAAACACCTGATTTCACGTTTGTGCTGTTAAATTGTTGTAATCATTAACTATAACTAAAAGAAAACACAGCTAGGAAAAAGTAAAAGTAATTAAAATAAATAAACAAAGTCTTAAATATTGTACACAAATAAAGCACAATGAAAGTCAGTAAAATGCGATTTTTTAAACTAAATTATGCCTTACCACGTAAAATTTTTTGACAAGTGTTTGTGAGATCATGGAAATTCTTGTAAGACATATCCGAGTTTTTATTGATAAATATCTCTTTTGGTTCCTTTGTTAGTTACTTTAATTTTGCATTTTTTATTAAGATGAACATTCGGATTTTAGATATCTTCAAGGAATTATAATTTTACACCAACCACATAAATTTATTTTATGTATTTAAATATTTTTTTTATTTTAATAGTTAAAACTATATAATTATAGTCATGAAAATGTCATGTTAACATATTTTTGTTTGATCTAAGATCAGCGATATTGTCTACTGTAATAGTTGAAAACAGAAAACTTACGCATGTATTTTTTGCTTTTGATTTAGAACTGAAAACAAAACGTTGAAAATAAAAAAAATAAAGGAAAGAAAAATTTGTCATACCAAAATTTCGCAATTTTTCGATAATATCGATAATATATATTTATTACATACACGGTTTCTTGAATTTTTCCAATAATGTTTCTGAGCATTTTCCATTCTCTTCTCACTTTGTGGTAATATTAGGGTTGTCAATTCCCCTTCCCCGGAGATTCCCCGGGGAATTTCCCTGGGGAATCTCCGGGGAATTCCCCGATTTCTGTGGGGAATGCTTTCCATTCCCCGTAATTTTTCTCCTTATAGAAAAAAATATTGTTAAAAATTAAATATTTTAGTAAAAAGAAGGTCATCTTTGCTTTAAAAACCATTTAAAACTATTTAAATGTTTTAATTTATGTTATAAATTCAAGTTTTAACATTTTTTGGGTACTGTAATTTAAAAATTACAAAATGGCACTTCCGGGGAATGCCGGGGAATCCCCGGGGAATCCCCTCATTTTTTCGATTCCCCGGGGAATGTACAACCCTAGGTAATATGCTTATTAGGAAAGAAACTTTGACTATAGTGTGTAAAAGAAAATATTTTCTGGAAATCTATTCAAACAAATTGTAAAGAATTTTCGTATTACCTTTTTAGCTAAATATATTTCCAGAAAAATACTTTATCACACAAAGGACTATGACCAGCAATTTTTATAAAAGTAAACGTTTTGCCAAAAAATGGTTTTAACTTTTTTTTCGGCTTGTTCTTTCATTATACAATTCTAAAAAGTAATATTATGATAATAATACTTGTTGAAACTTTATCTGAGCACGAAATGCAGTATCCGGATTACTAAATATAGTAATTAATATACAAGTAGAAACGAGCTTTAATACAGACATATAAAGTTTACATTTTTGGGGGGTTTCAGAAATCCATTACAAATTACTGTAATTTTTCCAAATGTTCATCTTCATTTTTTTAATGAAGATGATCATTTGGCTATATAATATCCTTGGGGAACTGGTATTTAAAAAATGCATTTTGTCAAAACAATTCTTTTAATTGGCAAAATTATTTTTAACTTTCAAAGGTCACACCAAAAAATTTCTCTTTGTTCAAAGATGCTGCTTTTAATCTCTGTGGGATTTATTAATCTAAGAAATAAAAAATACACAAAATATTTTTCATACTTATTTTTCATTATAATCAAACCATTACTTTACATTGCTATAGCTTTAACGTGAATACTCAAATTTTAATCATCATGATAAATGTAAAAGGAAATTTGTCAATATTGGAGATCTTTTGAAACATCAATTACTGATGAAAAAAATAGTCAAAACTTATAGCGAATTCATCATTGTTGAATCGTCAATACAAAACACCCACTGATACAAATAAAATTAAAGGTTATATAAACTGGTTTTAAACTAGTTCCAAACTAAAAAGATTTTTTCATTGGACTTCTGTACTACAACAACAGTTATAATCATGATCTAGCATATGATAAAAAAAACGCAATCGCGTAGTAACATTTTAATCTCTCTCTCATTCTGTCATTATGATTTAGAAACAATTTTTTTTACTATACTTTACAAAAAATCGTTCAGATATGTAAATCATTCAGACAGACGTAAAAGTTTCCACTTTGGCGCCAATAATGTTTGATCAGGAGACCCCAAAGCTATTTCTCACACTTATTTGATAAATTTTTCTACTATATAAACAGAGTTCATTCTAAAGGAAAATATTATTTAAGTTGATCGCATATCACCACCAACATCATCATGATGCAAAAGATTATCTCCCTTTTGTTTGTTGTATTACTTGTTACCTGTGTTTTATCTGCACCCTCTAAAGGTTCGTGTTTTTTCTTACAATAAAATTAAAACTTAAGAATATAAATTAGTATTCGAAAATTTTAATTTCAAAAAAATATTATTTAGTTTATGATACATAAAATTGCACAAAAGTTTCCATTTATGTCTATTATTAAAAAATGTACAATTTGTATAACGTAGATATTAGCTAATCTTTGTATTTACGACGAAAATTTTACTTTTGCACTAAATATAGTTTTTTGGGATTTAAAGTTGAAAAAAGAAAAGACGATACTCCCGCGCGGAAAAAGTTTTCTTCTTTTTCAACGATGTCGCTTTTTTTATTTTATCTAGGAAGATCTTCTTAAGAGGCAGGGAACACTTTTTCCTCTTCTTTTTCTCTTTTTTTTCTTCGTTACAGTATGAAAAATTCAACATTTTTTAAAGAATAATAATCTGACCTACCTACCAGACGTATTTTTTTACGCTGATTTCGACTTTTGAAAAAGTTGGGCAATTACCCAAAATTTGCATTATTAGTGGTTTTTACAGGAATTTCAGACTTCAAGGCAGCACTAAAACTTCGAGCAGCACTTGACTGCCCTGCTGATAGTTTCGAATGTGATGACCACACTGGATGTATTCCAAATTGGGCTCTTTGCATTTTTGGTCCTCTTTGCAACGACGGAAGTGATTGGCGTAGATTTTGTCAAAAATAATATCATATATATTTCTTTTGTAAATATGTTTAAATATGACAAATATCTTATTTAAACATTTAAATCAACAGACACAATGAGATTTATCCTTATGCATTTAGGAACGGTGATATTGTGCTTCGACATGTTTTTTATTTTTACCATTTTTAATAAATGATTTCTACCAAAAGATTACTATATCCACATAATATTTCGATTTTTACTTTATAAAAACAGCTATTTCGAAAGGGGCGTTGTTTAAACATCTTTTAATAACCTAAAAAACTCATTTAACAGTTAAAATCTTGTCTCAAAGGAATTTTACCTATACCTAAAAAGGGAAGAAGATAGACTCCAGTAATTGTTAAAAGAAATTGCTCCGCCTTCTTTTTAAATTCTCTAAGTGTATCATCCCCTTTTTAGAAAGTATAAATGGTTTTGAAAAATCTTATTTACATATTGAAAGTAGTGGTATGCTTTATTCAGGCATGCTCGACTCATGGACCGAAAATGCAGCCGAAATTTTTTTCTTTCTTCGGAAGCCGCTTTCAGTAACACATCACCCGATCCTAGTGACAGCGTCCTAATTTTTGACCTATGCTCCTACTTTAGAAGTAGTCATTATTTTGTGGCTTTATGCCTTCTCTTATTTGATGGCTAGCATCTTGAACATACTTTTTTCTACACGCTTCTCATCTATTTTTTGAAAATAATCAGGGTTCAGACGGCGAATCCGAAAAAAAAATTCTGCACAACTCCTTGAACTATATTGATGTCATGTGACAAGTTTCAGCTCGAAAAACCATTTCGAAACTTTTGAGATTCGCCCCTCAGTCGATTTTAATCAGTTTATCAGTCAGTTTTATAAGGGTTCGTCCAGATATCACGTGACCAAGAAATTCTGATTTTAAGACCCCCTCCCTCCCCTCGTGACCGAAGATCAAAGCTTTTTGCCGACAACATACAAGCCGGGTGATCATTTGGCCCCCCTCATTGTCACGTGATTTCTGGACAATGCCTAACGAAATCTCAATAAAAATATTAATTATTTAATTTCTTC
Source organism: Panagrolaimus sp. LJ2414 (assembly GCA_024447195.1). Taxonomy (NCBI): domain Eukaryota; kingdom Metazoa; phylum Nematoda; class Chromadorea; order Rhabditida; family Panagrolaimidae; genus Panagrolaimus; species Panagrolaimus sp. LJ2414. The sequence continues at coordinate 1,096,412 of JAMRXY010000052.1, read as the reverse complement.
TGAAAAACGTTTTTCGGTCACTTTTGTCATTGAATTCCCTCATTGTCTTTTACGATTGCTAAAGAATTTTATTTTCCGGTCATTTTCCTTAAGGATTGAATTCAATATGCTTCCTATATTATTAAAATCCTAATGAAAATGAACAAATTTAGGTGATTAAAGATTAAGAGCACTTTTGTTGGTCAATATATCAGTAATTATGAGCTCAAACTATTCAGCAGTCTCTGTGTCGGGCCGTTTATCCTGGAATATTAATCCAGATGTCTCGTCTGTATTTTCAGCAGCTACCAAATGGATTAACATTTTTGGTGCTTTTTTTGAATTTATTGTAATTGTATTTTTCCTTGCCATGTTTTCCAAGAAGAATTCGGGATTTCGTGAACCCTATTTTGTTATTTATACAATGGGATTATTTGTGGATGCCACTCCAAAGGTATTTACCTTTTTCCATACTCATGTTTACAGCAGTCCAGTGCTCTTTCAAGCATTTTCATTTTTTGACTGGTACAATAAAAACTTTATAACATTGTGGAATTTGTTATTGGCTTTGAATCGGTTTACTGCGATCTTTTTTTCGCTAGATTTTTCAAGGATTTGGTCTAAACGTAATACTGCAATTATATGTGTATTACTTATTTTATATCCATTTATTATTCATTGCTTTAATCCATTATATATGTGGTGTCGAATCCTTGGCGTTTCTTGCCCTGCTTCACTCAAATTATCAGTAAAACTAACAGATTTTGAAACATATTTTGCATATATATCTGACATTACCTATGCAGTTCTTGCTGCAATACTTTGTACAATTACTGCGATCAGAATTTTAATTAAAAAGCAAATGTTGAATCAAAAAGTTGAAATTGTTTTGTTAATCCAGTCATTTACAAGTGCCGTATTCCTTATTTTATCTACAGTTACTTCTTGGTTGGCTTCTGTGAATGGTCAGGTTTCAATTGTTGATATGTCAGAATTATTACGTTCAGTAAAGCTACAACAATTTCTTAGTGTCATAAGTAAATTTTTTTATGACATTCATCACTATGTGGGGCTGTTTCTATTATTTGTTGGAGGGTTAGTTATTTGCATTAAAATAAATCTTATATTAATTTTTTGCAAAAAATTTTAGACGTCACTTTCGGACAAAGTTCCTCGAATTTTACAGAATTAATTTGTTGTTAAAACGTTTTGAAACAAAAAATCAAGTTGGGCCTCTAATGATAGATACGGCGCCGGCGCCGACTGCATCAAATAATCCAGGAATTTCTACTACAAAAGTCACCCCCTTGCGTTGAATTTTTATTTTTTTTAAATGTAGTGTATAAAAATTTTGTTGTTTTTTAAGAAAGAAAATGTTTAATTTATCTTGATTTTTGTTATTACCGTTAAAAGTTTTGTAAATTTTGTTTAAAAGGGAAACAGAAAAAGTATCATTGTGGGAAAAAAATAAATTGTTTTTTTAATCAGAAATTTGTACAAATAGCTTTTCTTTTTTTATTAACGAAGCAAATTATTACAAAACCACTTGTTCTGAAAACTTTTGTCTCGATTGTTCTTTCCGTTGTAAAAGCAAATAGCGATTTTGAATATGCAACATGTGTATAGACTTTTAAACTCATAGTGCGCTTATAAGCTTAGTAATAGAAATCGGACAGAATAAAATTTTTTGTCGATTGAAATCCTTGTTAACACAGTTGAAACTATGCAAAGAACTGAGTTTTTTACAAAATCAAGTACTGTATTATAGCATGCAAAGTCACAACTGCGCTTTGATGTTATTTTCTTTTTAGACTACAAAATATTCTAACCATATTTATCCTTTAAAATTGACTTTGACTTTCGACTTTTAAATGAATTTCTTGTCTAAAAATATTTTCCCCTGGAGATTATCTTTTCTTTCACGTAGGAAGTGTGTAGTGACTTTTTAACCTTTGTAATAAGCACAAATCAAATAAAAACAATTCTCAGTTTTTGTGATGTTACAATAAAACAAAAGAATATTTGCTTAAAAATATTGTAAATCTGAGGTCTCATTTCTTTTTCTTGAAGTTGTCGTAGTTGATGCATTGTCTTCTTCGCACCTTTTTTTGTTGACAAAAAAGAACAATGCTTTTTTGTCTAAATATCAAATCTCGGGCGCAAGAAAAATTTGTACGAAGTGAGACTCTTCTATTAATACAAAATATACAAATCCATGGTAATATCAGTAAGATGTAAAAAAATACAAAGAACAATTCCCATAAAGGACTTTGATTTCAAAACAAAACTAAATAAGGCGGTTCCAGTACCAAGACCGAAAAATTTAAAGTTTTTACCAAAATTTTAAGTAACCATAAAAATTTTCAAAAACATACATGGGAAAATACAAAAATATGTAAGGGAACTTATAGAAAAACAATATCCTTCACTTTAAGGATTTTTTCATTCGAGTACGGTTGTTTTGAATAACTCAGTTTAGCAATGAATTTTTCTCTGCCACCGGATTTTGAATATCCACCAACTCCAACTTTTCTACGATTTGATTGGAACATCAGTCAAGCAGTTTCAATTAATCTAAGAATCACAAAAGATCTAATAAATGCTGTTTGTGTTTTTGTTGAAATTACTGTAATCATATTTTTTATTGTTAATTTTTGCTACAAAAAATCGTCTTTCAAAACATCATATTTCATCATTTATACAATTGGTTGTATTGTTGATGCCGTGCCGAAATTCCTGCTGTTTATTTATATGTACGTTGCTCAAAATATTGTGTACGCTATTGCAATGCCAACCCTGAATTGGTACAATGAAAATTTTGTTGCCATTTGTAATCTTTTACTTGCGGTGAATCGATTCTCAGCTATCATGTTACCATTAAAGTTTTCAAGGATTTGGTCTTTCCGGAATTCAGCAATAATTTGCATATTGTTGCTTTTGTACCCCTTCATCATTCATGTTCACAATCCTTTGTACATGTGGTGCCAGATAACTTATTCTTCATGTACTCGTTCAAACCTTTACATGCTTGTACAACCAACCGAATTTGAATATGTTTTTGCATATGCTGGTGACATCGTCTATGCTATTTTAGCAACAATTTTGGGTTGTTTTGCTGCAATAACGATGCTAAAGAAAAACAATATGAAAAATAAAAAGGTTGAAAAAGTTTTGTTGGCACATTCAATAATTTCTTCCATTTTGTTACTTCTTTCTACCGGGACCTTATGGATCGGACAACAAAATGTTGTTTCAAGTGACCCAAAAACCCCAAAAGTCGAAATGCAGCGGGCACTTCGATTACAGTCATTTTTCTCCAATCTCGGTCAACTGTTTTTTTCTTTTCATCATTACACTGGACTATTTTTGCTTTTAATTATGTCGTAAGTTTTGTTTGTTAAATGACTACCATTAAAATTTCAATATTTTTTTAGAAACAATTTTCGAACAAAATATTTTGAATTTTATAAAATTAATTATTTGTTCAATAAAATTCATGACAAATCAAAATCTCAGTCAAATGTTACTGTAATTACGGTATCGAACAATAGCAAACAAAGGAATCTTTTTTGATTTTAATTTATCGATGTCTTTATCTTCTATTTTAATTTATTGTTATCCTCCAAGAAATGCAAGTAAATATTCAAGATTTCGATATCGTTAAATAAACTTTCATAAAATAGTTTTATCTTTATTCATTATTACATCACAAACAAAGAAATTTTAATTTTTAAATTTTTGCTTTTTACAAAGGTAAAAAAACCAATACTCACTTCCCACATGAAAGAAAAGAAAATCTCCTGGGTGAAGTATATTTAGCGAAGAAATTCAATAAAAAGTCGAAAGTCGAAGGTCAAAAGTCAACGTTAAATGATAAATCTGTTATAAATAATCTAAAAAGAAAATAATATCAAAGCGTGCATACTGTAATGACGTGTTTGATTTTGTACAAATTCTCTTTAACAATTTTTAGCATACTTTTAACTAAGTTAACAAAGTATTTAAATGCAAAAACAAAGGAAAGACAAAACAAGTTTTAACTTGTCCCATATCTATTACCATTTATACAGTGTAGAAAATGATATCAGATAAACTAAAGTAAAAACAAAATTCTGCAAAACAAAATTTTCATTGATCATTTGTTTTGTTAATATGGGCTCAACAATTACTGTACATGTAAAGAAATAAATATTCATTTGCGATTAAAGTTCACACAAAGTTACTGCACTTTTACTTCATATATTTGTATTCTCTCAGATATTGTTTTCTTTCTCAACCCAATTCTGGTATTTGTTTTTTATACTTTTCATTCCATTTTTTGTATTTTAAATTCTTGTAAATTCTTGAATCTTATCTACAACATTTTTTTTTACTTTTCAATTTATTCAATCAAAATGTCCACCACCATCAAAAATAATACCGTAATTCAATTTGGTCGTTTGAACTGGAATGTTACCCAAAATGTGTCATTTATATTTTCACGAATTTTAGATTGGACAAATATTTTTGGAGCTTTTTTTGAAATGACTGTTATTTTATTTTTTATTGTCAAATTTTGTAAGAAGAAATCTGAATTTCGAGAACCGTATTTTATTATTTATACAATGGGTTGTTTTGTTGATGCTGCCCCAAAAATATTGATTTTTTGGACAACTAATATCAGTCATGAAACCTTACTTACAGGTTTCTCTTCATTTTTTCAATGGTACAATCAAAATTTTGTGACATTTTGGAACTTTTTATTGGCTTTGAACAGATTTATGGCAATTTTATTTGTACTGAAATTTTCAAAAATTTGGTCAAAACGAAACACAACAATAATTTGCATATTTCTGATTTTATATCCTTTTCTGATTCATTGCCATAATCCTACATTTATGTGGTACCAAATTGCAAAATCGTTTTATCCAATTTCAATGGAGAGACAAATGTCAGCTACAGCTTTACCAACTGAATTTGAATATTATTTTGGATATATTTCTGACCTAACTTATGCCATTTCTGCAACAATTCTTTGTTTTATTTCTGCTTGTAATATAATTATTAAAAAACAAATGAAAAATCAAAAAGTTGAAATTGTTTTATTAATTCAATCTTTCACAAGTTCGATATTTTTACTTCTATCAATCTTTTTTACTTGGTTGGCAAATGTCAACGGCGCCTCAGAATTCGAAATTTCGAGAGCCAAAATGACTCGGGCGAATTCTTTGCAGTCATTTTTTGTTAATTTAAGTCAGGTGTTTTATAATTTACATCATTTTGTTGGATTAATGTTGTTATTTATTATGTCGAATGTTTTATTTATGAAACATAATACACCAGTCATTAATCGTCTATATTTTCAGAAAAAACTTTCGAGATAAATTTTTAAAATTTTACAAGATAACTATGTTCCGTAAATGGTTTAAAACAATTACGACTCCTAACACTATTTCCCCAATTACAGTAATACCATCAACAAATTTGAGAAATGCACATAAAACTTTAATCGTTTTGAATTAACTGTCAATAATGGCTTTAAAATTTTTGTTTTTGCTGAAATTTGTCATGCTTTTTAACTTTTGTCAGCAGCTGCTTAACTGATTTGTATTTGTTTTTACAAAATTTGAATAAAACTTTTAACATTTATTAGAATGATGTATTTGTTACAGTGTCAATAATTTTCGTGTGATCTCCTGAACTTTTAATTTTTTTAAATCTTAAATTTGTTATTTGTGTAGTAATAATTTTGGGTTTCTTTGCAGTTTTTTTGGAACAGGAACTTATTTATCGATTTATTATTTTGTTCAATGTTGATTTATCGGTCAGTCCCAAAATAGTTGAATAAAAGAACAAATTTTTCAGCAAGCTGCGTTGAGGAAAAATATAAGATATACTTTGTTGACGACGTTTTGACGTTCTATGCCTTCATCATGGTGAAATTGAGAATAAGTTTCATTTGAGCAATACAGTAACAGTTGTTTCCCGTTTTGTAACCTTTTGAAGATAATGAAATATTAAATAAATTTTGTAAAATTTCAAAAAATCTTCTCGAAAGCTCTTTCTGAAATATATGTGGTTAAGAAAGTAATGTTCAAATTTCTGTTTGCTTAAACTACATTCACCTAGAACACCAAAGTTTTTTACACATTGTAATTATAAAAATCAGACAAAGAAGTATCCAATTTTTTGTGATTCCTTGTGCGAAATTTGATGCATAATTACAATGTTGAAAAAGATGGAAAAATTTAAAAATTAAACATTACAAAAAACTTACGATAAAAAAAATAATAGAAAGAGCCCAGAATAATGATGTAAAGCAAAGAAGAGTTCACTTAAATTTCCAAAAAACATGGCCAAATAAATTGCTCGCATTGTTTCAGGTGTTTTTAGTTTTGTTAATGGCGGGGCACCATTCACAGAAGACAACCAATGTGCCAATGCCGAAAGTAAAAGAAATATTGAACTTATTAATGCTTGTACCAGCAACACCTTTTCAACCGATTGATTCTTCATTTTAAACTTTTTATTCTTAATTATCAGAAATATTGCGGTTGTTGAAGTAAGAACCGTACCAAAAATTGCATAAAATGGTAAAGAAAAATTATCAATAAAAATTTCAAATTCATTTTTTTGGATTTCTTGTTTAATTAAATTTGGACATGAATAAACTGATATAATCTTACACCAAGTATAAGTTGGATTAAAAGCACGAATCGCAAATGGAAACAAAATAAGAAATATGCAAATTATTGTTGTGTTTCGTTTTGACCAAATTCTTGAATACTGTAATGAAATTATAATTGCCGAAAATCGATTAAATGCCAGAATTAGATTAAAAATAGGTAATTCTTCATACATGTACCATTGAAATGCCGGTGACGGATATAGAAACCATTCATTAACGTTGTAATATAAAATTGTTAAAAATTTTGGAATTAAATCAATGATACAAGCAATGGCAAAAATTATGTAAAATGGTTGACGAAAAATAGATTTTGGATTTAAAAAATTAACAAAAAAAAATAGAATTATGGTAAATTGAAATCCAACACCAATAATGCTATGAGACCAGTCTAAAATAGTTGCCATTTTGTATGCCACTTCTTGGCTAATATTCCAATTCAAACGGCCAAATGGTTGAGACGTGTTCATTACAAAAATTGATAAAAAATGACAAAATTTAAAACACCAAATTTTTTAACTTTTTGGGATAAGTTAAATGAAGTGAAGACAGTATTTTGAAAACAATAATACTGAAAGCTAACTAAAATTACAGCTTTTGAAATGAAAATATTATAGTAATTATTTTCATTTAAAAAAGCATCAAACTAGAATACAACAAAATTTTTAACGTTAAGATTGCTAGGGTTGTTGGCGCGACCGATTTTCTGAAATAGGTGGGCGCGCCCGCCCGGGCGCGCCTGGTCTCATGCGCCCGTGACCTCAAAATTTAACTTTACTAATAAGTACAGTATAAAAATGCCAAAAAGAGGTATTTTAGCTACAAATTGCATTATTTAAGCATATTTTTTAAATTAATGAGTGGAAGAGTCATTTTTATTACACAACAAAATTAATCTAACCCTTTTAACAGTTTATACGTATATTTTTTCAAGACAACAAAGTTTTATAAAAAAACCTCAGAGGCACCGCCAAAAATCGACTTCGACACATCTTTTTCAAAAAGCTTAAATGACGACAAAGTTGTTTTATTTTCAATAAAAATAGAAAACAGAATTAGGAGTTAAATTTACAATAAAGTTGCAACAAAAAATGTAAAGATTACATCGTCAATAAATATCTATTTATTTTAAATCTGCAGTGACAAAAAGAATTATTACTTTTCATTGTTAATTATGACTAGCTCTTTCCTGGCAACAAACCTTTTCAGAAAAAAGAGTGCCATATGCCGCAATCTTCAAAACTGTTTACGGCGGCTTTGAGTGAGACACATTTGTGACGCCGTCGGGCGTGGATCAACTGATGTTGATCAAGAGAGAGATGCAGAGATGAAGAGAAGAAGAGAGGATGAGAAGGCGGGACGTTGAGATGATGAGATGGAAGGGGTATAAAGGTAGACCTCGGGATGTGCTCCCATAGCCCCGGGAGCAGTTAGCATTAATCATTTTTTGCTGCTGTTTTCTTTTGTTTTCTCCTCTACAAAAATTGAGGTCAAAAAATCTAATAATTTTTCATCGAAGAAAAAAATGTTAAACAGACGGATCAGCAAATGTTTCAAAGAAAATGGCGATCATAATTCGTCACCAATGGCATTTCTTTTTCATTTTTTCAGATCAGCTAAAAAACTATTTGCTTCTTTTTTGTTTTCCAATCTGAAAATAAAAACAAAACACAATTTATTGTAAAATACAAAAAAATAAAGAATATGCCTAGATAAAAAGTAAATTAATAAAATTAAATAAAATGAATAAATTTCAGCTTTTGAGCAGTCTTGAATAAGCTCTTTTAACAAAAAAATTAGAAACTTGCATTTTTTATCAGCGTTGACTAATTTTCCACGCTTCAAAAACGTTTAAGAAATATCAGCAATAAAAGTATTTCATGGTGTCCGTCATGTCAGATTTTCCTGACATGAGTATTGGCTGTGGACAGAAAACAATAATATTAACGTGCTGCAAACATCAGTTTATAAAGCAATTGAGAATACATCACAACGTAAATTTGTTACATTAATTTGTATTGTGCCCCAAGCATGCTTGCAAGCAAATGTTATGAAATATTCTCAATTTCCGTAACTCAATTAATTTTAAATAACAACTTTCAAAGATGTTGTTTCAAATGTTTTTACAAATTGTCATCAGAAAAGATATCGCAGATGCAATAATTTTTGGAAATGCTTAAAAATGTAAACTTTTGTGTAAGAAAAATAATTTATTAAAAAAACCCCCAAGAAAAACTGCTGCTGACACACCGACACAAAAATAATAAGAAAAACATAAAATTCTTATTTTCTTTGTTTGACAACTTGAAGATCGATCTAAAAAGTAAATTAGTTTTGCATAAAACTTAAAACAAAGGGTTTATTACTTCATTTTGAACAGATGTTCCAAATTGATCTTTGATTGCTAATTGTTGTTGTTTGAAGGTACTGTAGGCTTTCTAAAATTAAATTACACTGTAATATACCATACTTATCCATTTTTATATAGATTAAAATTATACTTGAACAGTTTCAGGTAATTGATTAACAAGTTCAGCGATTTTTGATTCTTTTTGAGTTGGGGTCAGACCAGTTTTGGTTACGATATTCATGAAAGCCTAAAAACAATCTTTCAAGATATACCTTGGACTTCTAGAAAATCCATGAATTTTGGAATTTTTGAAATTGTTAATTGTCTAAAAATTAAACAGAAACTTACTTCTTTAGCATTTTCGGAAGCATTTTCCAGGAATGATGGAAATCGAAAAGCTTCAACTGCAAAAACACAAACGCAAAAAGCGACAACAACAAAAAGCTTCATTTTCAAATGATCTCAAAAAGTCAAATAAAATGCAATTTTCTATGCCTAAATTTATCCATTTTATACCTTTTCATTTACGGTAACCTGCTTCAACAAACAGAATCTCATTTTTTAAAATTTTGAAAAACGTTTATGAATTAATTACCATTTGTTAAATTTAATATTCTGGAACATTTTGTTTGCTTTTACTTTTTTCATCCGAATAAAATGATGTTTGTTTTAAAAATGCATAAATTAATTTTTAATGCAAAAAGTGAAAGATTTTAGGTCAACATCAAAAACAAAAAAATAAAACCGGAAGGAAGGATGTCAATTTTAAAATTATAAATCTCGAAAAAACTTTTAATGACATTGTCATAACATGATTAATGGACGGAAATCGCAAAAGTTTTTCCGATCTTTTATTATTTCAAGAACTTGTTAACATTCTGCATTTCTTAAAGTGTGTTTAAAAAAATTAAATCATCCCCATTATAAGTATAGGAATATTTAATGAAAAGGGTTATAAAAAATAACTTCGAGTATGCAAATTTGTTTCGATAGAATGGAATTATTAAGAAGAAACAAATTATCAAAAAAGAGCATAATCTTCTGAACAGTCAAAAGATGGCGCAGACATTTGTGTCTTAATTTTTCACCATGTTTGGAACCACATTTTATTTCATCAACTATAATAAAGAAAAGTGTGTTCATTTTGGTCTAATGAAAAGTCAATAAAGTGATTATCCAAATCTGACGTCGAGTATTATAAGTTTTAAGGTAGTGCAGGTAAAACTCTTACGCATCCCATATTAGCGGCAAAGATCAAAAGTGAAAAAAGTAATATAGCAAAATTTCTGAAATGTTCCATTTAGTTGATTCATTTTCTTGCATTTTTTGGTTGAATGTAAAATTACAAAAGAAAAAACATCATTCATTTCAAGTGTGAATAAACATTCCAACTTTTCCTAACACCTTTAATTACTTTTATTACATGAGAAGAAAAATTAGTTCTTTTCTAATGTGACCAAAAGGTATCATCATCATCATCATCAAGATGAGAATGTCAACAACACCGATTACCTTTTTTTTTGGCCAAACCTTTACAAACTTTCACGTCACAATGTACACGGACACACTTCAATTAAATCAAAAACCTTCCGAAAGAAAATTAAGGTTCTTTCTTCCCGCAGAGAAACTGGATTAACGAGTTTCATTTCTTTTTTCTTATGCAAAAAAAGGTACCGATTTTCAATTTTGATTTTTTTCCATCAAAAAAGTCAACGATTGCAAACCACAATTTTAATAGAAAGAAAAAAGTTATTTTTTGGCGATCTCTTTTTTTGGGTGTTTTTTTTGTTATTTCGAACAAAAGAAAAATTCTTTTTTTACAGCTTTGATTATTTTGGAGAAGGAATTATCTTATTTTTTGGTTGATTGGGAAAAGTGTGGTTTAAAAAATCTCTTTTATTTATTGTAAAAGAGATTTTTTGTTGCCATAAAAAACATATTTGAAACATTTTGCAAACCGTTGTTGAAATGATTTCTCGAAAGCCAGATCGAGTGGCAATTATTGGAGCAGGCGCGAGTGGAATTGCCGCAGCGAGGTTTGTTTTTGTTAAAAATTATGATGATGATTACTGTATCCCATATTAGAATATCCTGCTCTTCTTGGAATCGCTTAAAAACTGATTCCCGGGTATTTCACAGAAAATTTGTCATGAATTTTTGGTGACATAAAATTTGCATAATGACAGTTTCATCGAATTATTCTCCTATAAAAAATTGGGATATTTCGTTCATCCCAAAAATCCTGGACAAATTTTTTGATGAAACTTTTTACGTTGAGATACTTAAAAGGTAGCTGTTATATAATAAAAGTAACCTAAAAAATTCTGCGAGTTTATAAATTATGCAAATTTTTTTGGGTTTTTGCATTTTTGTTTGAGACATCCCTGAAACATTATAATCTGTCAAAATTGAATTTTCTTTACATCCCATTACGGTAGTTAATATAATTTGTCAAAGTTTTTCATATTAATAACAAAAATCTAAATTTAGACAAGCAATTGCTTATGGATTTGATCCAATAGTTTTTGAAAGATCTCCCAATCTTGGAGGAATTTGGAATTATTCTGATGATCCGGATGGTAATTATTTTTTTTATCAATATCTTATCATTTGACATCAAAAATCTTGATTTTAGTAAGAAGTGTATCATTTTCAACGACATGTTTATCTTCAAAAGAATTGATGGCATTCAGTGAATTTCCGCCACCTGAAAAATTTGGAACTTTTATGCATCATACTGAAATTTTGGAATACTTAAATTTATATGTTGATAATTTTAAACTTCGACATAGAATTAAATTTTCTACTGAAGTTGTTGGCGTGAAACGAGCCGAAGATTGGACAGAAACTGGGCATTGGATTGTCACAACAAAAGATGGGTTAGTTTTTGAAAAAATTTAGTAGTTCATTCATTTATCTTCATTTTTCAAGCCCAAATCCCCAAAAGTTACAGCTTTATTTAAAGATGGGCAAGTGGGGCTAAAAAAATTTGCATAAGTATACCGATTTTGTTTTTTATTTGATGTTGGAGATATACAGTAACATTAACAACTTAGAAATGGTCAGCAGCTTTTCCCTGGACTTGAATTTCTTTGGTTTTTGAATTCGGCATTAAGAATAAATAATATCCAAAAAATTTTAAATTAAAAATTTGCATGAATGTTTAATTTTTTTGTTTTCAACTTAATGCTAAGGATTAAAGGTAAACTGTTTAAAACTCTTTGATCTTTTGCCGCAGACGGTAAAAGATCAAAGAGCGATAACATTTTAGCCTCCTAAAATGCTAGAGACCACTCCACGAAAAAATCGGATTGAAAATAACACAATTTATCAAAATCCAAAATTATCATTTTTAGTACCGGAAATGAAGAAACCGAAATATTTGGAGCTGTTTTGCTCTGCACTGGAATGCATTCAAAACCCGCTCGACCATTTGAATATCGAATGGAAACAGCTTTTCAAGGTCGAATTTCACATTCTTCAAATTTTAAATCCTCCGAGGGTTACAAAGATAAAACTGTTGTACTTGTTGGATTTGGGAATTCCGCAGTTCAATGTGCATGTGATCTTGTTCCAATCGCAAAAAAAGTTTATCTTTCAACCCGACGTGGGGCCTGGCTTCTTCCAACCACAACGACCACCAATGAACCCTGGGATATTTCACATAATTCTCGGATTCAATATTTTGGAAGGAAATTTATTCCAAGGTATTTTCGAAATTGGTTATGGGAAATTTGCATAAATGAAAGATTTGATCATGTCTCAGCTGGAATTGAACCAGATCATCGATTTTTAGCTGCAAATTATACTTTTGCTAAAAATGGATTTTTCGATTATTTAAATGCAAAACGAATTGAAATTGTTCAAAATTTGTTGTCATTTACGGAAACTGGGGTGGAATTAGTTGATAAAAGAATTATTGATCATGTTGATGAGGTTAGGGTTTACAGTTCAATTATAAATATGCAAATTTTTATTCAGTCTTCTTTAAAACTTGTATAATTGAAGATTATTAAAATTATAATTTTTCCTCTTGGATATTTTATAAATAAGAACGTTTTATTAGTCATTTTAATAAATAAAAAAAATTTACGTAATTCAAAAATGAAAAATATGCTAATTCAGTTTTCTTCAAAATTTAAATAATCTTCAAACATAATCTTTCATTAGTCTTTCTAATATAAAATTTGCATAATCCAAAAATTGCAAATATACTAATTTAGAATCCTTTAAAATTTGCATAATTTTAAAAAATAACATTAAATATGATTTTTGTCAAAAGCCAATTAAAGAATTTTTAGGTAATATTTTGTACCGGATATTCATTTGATTTATCAATTGTTGAAGAAGGAAAATTAATTTTTGTTCGAGAAAATGATTTTCATCTTTACAAGCATATGTATTTACCCGAGTTGAATGAAATTGCACCACATAATAATTTTGCTGTTATTGGACACATTCAACCAAAAGGTGGCTTCTTTCCAATTGTTGAAATGCAAAGTCGATACTTTTTTGATGTTTTATCCGAAAAAGCTGAACTAAAAAGTACATTTTTGATGAAGGCATCTCTCGAAAAAAAGAGATGTCAAATGTCAATTGAATGTGTCAAAACAAGACGACACACACAAATTGTAAGTTCATGTTTTTTTTTGGTTTTAAGGTTTTAAATTTTTTTTTGGAAACAACCTATTATTTCATGAGAAATGCAAATTTTTGAAGAAGCTAATAACATAAAAAGCTTAAAAAATGATTATCTATTTATAATCATTTTCAAACATTTTTAACTTTTAAAAAATGTTTTGTTGTTTTATTTATTAGCCTCAAAACTTTTTTTTAAAATAATATATTGCTCTTTTAAGCAGTCCATTAAATTATAAATGTCATCAGTTTCAAAAAAATATCGCTTTAAAAGCATGCAAGAACTTTTTTTCAGTTTCTCGCTTGCAGAAATATAAATCAAATATTCAAAAAAACCATCCGAAAAAAGCATCAAAATAACGATAAGCTAAAAAATCAATAGCTGAAAAAAAAGTACACAAAACAAAAAAAAGTCAAAAAAGTGCTGCTTTAAAATTTTTATATTTGCGTTTTATCATTTTATCGAAGTCACAAAAATAGGCAGCTGCAAATTCACATGACTGGAATATGTGCAAAAATATAAAAAAATTGATAAATTTAATAAATAATTGCCGCTTTTAAATTTCTAGATTTCTAATATTTGTTATTTAATCTATTCTTTGATTTTTTCAAATTATTACTGCTCAAAAACGGTGATGTAATCTGTGAAAACCCGAGTTGAATGAAATTGAAATTAAATAAATTATAATTTTTAAATAGGTTATATTTAAGCTACATTATTTTTGTTTAAAAAATTCGAATCTTTTTCATAGACAGAACAGCCCAGTTCAGTGTCAAACAGTAAAATTTTGTAAATGCAAAAAAAATTGTGGCATTTAAAAAATGGAAGAAAAAAAATTTAATTTTTTTAAAAATTTATTAAATAAAAAATTTAGAAAATAAGAAAAAAACTTTTAAAATAAATTGATAATTCATAAAGTTAGGAATCCAAAAAACTACAAATTTTTATTTTTAATCAAAAAAAGAGGAAATCCAACTTCATGCAAATTTTTCTTGCGACTGTGACTGATAATACAAAAAAAGGCAAAAATGCGTTGTTCTTTTTTTATTCATCATTGAAAAAAAGGTCCGAGGAAGACAATTTGTGTTGGGAACATAAAATTTGCATTTTTTGTAAATTTATTAGAATCAGGTCTCGTTTTTTAAACTAAAAAGAAAAATTTGCAGGAAGATTACGTTGAATATATGGATGATTTGGCAATAAAGATTGGAGTGATGCCATCATTTATTTCTGTGCTACGACAACATCCAATGTTGGCATATAAATGGTTATTTGGTCCATCTTTGGCATATCAATACCGTCTCAACGGGGAACATGCATGGCCCGATGCCAAAGACGCAATTTTAACAGCTGAAACAAGAATGTCTCCACTTGGAAAAAGTCGATACATAAAAACTTGGCAATTAATTGCGATTATTTTATTTGTCTTTTATCTTTGGATGCATTTTTGGTGAATATGTCTTTAAATAAATTTATGATGACGAATTTTGAAAAACACTTAAATTAAAAATGAAAACTCTCGGACATAATTTTTGAATATTACATAATCTTTTTTAATTAAATTGTAAACAGATGCAAAAAAAATTGTGTTGGATTAAAAAATAATTATTTTATGTTAAAAAAATCAAATATTCAAAACAATGACGAAGAAAAAACTAATAATTTATATTGGTGTTTTCTTCGATAAAATTGTTCGTTTTTCATCTGCGTGCAAGAAAATGACAGATGTGAGCATATTTGAGAACATTATTACACACATACATATTTTTTGCAAATGACTGGTCTCTTTTTGCAGTTTTTTTTGTTACGAAAAGAACAGCATTAAAACCAAAAAATGGCTTGGAAAATAATTTTTATCTTTAGCAATTAATTACGATAAGTTAATTTGTCTTTTATCTTCAGATGCATTTTTGGTGTACACTTTTTTCTAAAATTATGTTAAAGAAATTTTTTAAAAACAGAGGAATCAGTTGCAATTTTGGGATTAGGGATTATACAGAGCTCTGGAAAATCCCTAATCTAGATGGTAGGAAGGACGTTTTGTACACCTAAAAAGCATTAAAGATCAAAAAGAAAGATTTAGTCTAAATTTTAGTAGAAAAGGTTTAAAAAATTAGGGTTTTCTCAACATCAAACACCCATTTTTATTTAATGAGCATATCCAAATATTTAAAAAAGTTATTTAAATTAATACATTTTGCGCAATGATTATGTAAGATTAACACTATAACAATTATTACCAAATTTTACACTTCAACTGCTAGTGATAAGTATTTTACAAAAATTATTAACGCATTGTGTTGATAATTAAAAATTTATCTTTGCTTTTTAGGTCAACGTTTTCTTTTAGTCTAAAAGTTTTAGAGGTCGTTATGAATATTTTCTTTTGTTTTTTTATTGCAAAAGCTTAAATTTCTTTTTTAAACAGTTTATTTTGTTCTGCTATGGCCACTTTGAACAGAAAGGTTTCCGGATTTTTGTTAAATATTAAAACCAAAACAAAGTCAAAATCACCAACACCTAAAGTTTTATTCTGTGCCATCATGATGAAAAAATTTAAAAACCTGAGAAATCAAAACTGTGTTTTTTTTATAAAATCTTGAAACTTTTAACAAAGCAAAATTATCGAAAAATATTTTTTATAAACTTTAAGCATCCCTTACCAATTAACAAAAAAATTATGTGTTGAAGTGAATATTTTTTAAAAAAACAAAATTATGATAAACAAATTGATAAAAATAGCAAAATTAAAAATGCTTCTTTCTCAGTTGATTTCATTGATATCATTTTTTTGATATCAAACTGAAAAACAAAGAAATTACCGTAAAAAATTTTCAGTTTTAAAACAATAATTAAAGGAATTAAAAAATTGAAAATTAAATATTCAAAAAATAATGGAAAAGAAAAATAATAAGAACTGTTTTGTGATTTTTTCTTCAACATTATTTTTTGTTGTTCGTCTGCGTGCAAGGGAAAGACAGATGTGGCTAAATTGATGTCATTCATATGTGATTTAATTTTTTTACAACAACTTGACTCAACAGATTGGTTATAAAAATTCTCTTTCATAGGAAAGGCACACCTCAAAACAAACAAAAGTTTGCATAAAACAGATGGTGCATGTCCATAAATGAGATGCACAAAAATTTATGAAGTGCACCTCCTAAAATTTTTTTGTGAAGCGCTGTCATTATGCTATTTTGTAAAAATGAAGTTTGAAATATCCACCACCCCTTTTTCACGCACATTTATGGTACTACAATTCTATAAATTAGCATAAAGGCTACTCACTGAAAATATTTTGGGTTATACGTTACTACCCTAAGGATATATAATGGGATAGGTATCATTCAAAAAGCGATGTGACATGTGGATACCTTTTCTTGTCAACCTCATAACAATTGTTACGTCTCGTGAAAACTTTAAAATGAAATCAACATTATGCTTTATTTATATGCGCCAAACAGATAAGACATAAATAAAAAAGTATAGATGTTGATGTAAAAATGAAATTAACAACCATAAGCAGCCATTGAAAGATTACCCCAATTTTCAGGTTGTGGTTGAGATAGATCACGCCAATAAATAAAATTTGATGAAAATCTTTTCAATTTATTTGGATCAGGATTAGGTCCAAGTAAGACAAAAGTGAATCGAACAAGACCAAAATTTTTCATATATGCATCTGCACCATTTAAAGCTTTATCCGAGGTATCCGAAATAAAAATGATTGTAGCCATTTGATTTGGACTTTGTGAATTATCAATGACATTATTGCTTAAAGCTGCAAAAATTGTATAAAGATAATATGGATTTGAACTTTCAGTAATTCGTTTAAGGTCAGTTTGAATTTCAGGAATTGTATTCCATGGAGTCCAATAAACGTAATCAGTGTAAACAGAAGCTACCGCAATTCGTTCCGGATGATTCATACCTCCAATTTGGGCCGAAATAAAGTTTATTTGATTCTGAAATCAATGTTTTATGCAAATTTTTAAATAATTTTAAGTTACCCTAAATTCTATAGCTGAAAGATACGAGGAATCATCAATTCCAAAACTAATCCAACTATGACATGGGATATATGGAGTTTGAGTGGTTGTGGTGGTAGTACTTGGAACATATGGAATATCACCTAAAGGGATTTTTATAGGATAATGTGAAATACCTTTTTATGGTTTTTGGTTTTTGGCTTTTAAACTTTTTTATTTCGTTGTTTTTCTTAAGGTTGCATCATTCTGATGTAAAACAATAACAGCCATTTCTTGCACATCGGAAATGGTTGTTATTGCTTTACATCAGCATGACGCAATCTGTTGTTGTTACATTTTTATCGTTTGTGTGACATCTTTCATTAGAGCGACATTTTGTCACACTTCTGTGACTTATGCTGTCCAATCTCACGCATGTAAGCCCATTTTTTCATTATATTTAAGTACAACCCCCGTTATGAAAAATAACTTACATGCATATGCTCGAGAATACAATAAATCCCAATTATCCGGTTCTGGTTGAGTCAAATCTTGCCAATAAATAAAATTTGAACTAAAATTCCTCAATTTTGATGAAGCAACATTTTCTCCCAGCAAAATAAAAGTTAATTTAACACTTGCCAATTTTGGCAACAATCTATCTGCATTTCTTATAGCATCATCTGAGGTATCCGAAATAAAGATAACAGCTCCAATTGGATTTCCAGAAGTATCCAAATTTTGAATACTTGTAACTAAACTTGAAAATTGTTGCAAAAGTGAAAAGGGGATTTGTGTTTGTTCAGCAGAATCAAGAGCTGACTGCATTCGAGTAATATTTAAATTACTGTTCCAATTAAATTCTGAACCATATTCCCCTTCGGCTCGAAGTCGAGCCGGATAATTGAGATTGCCGATAGCAGTTTTGATAAAATTCATTTGGGTCTAAAAATTTGTTTTTACGTTTTTTTCATTTACTTGATCAAATAACTATGTTGAGTTATGCAAATTTTTATTTTTAAAGACCTACTTTAAATTGATCATTTGGTAAAGTACTGGAATCATCATATGAAAAGCTGATAAAACTATTACATGGGATATATGGTTCATCTGCTGAGACTGTAAATTAGGCAAATTTAATTTCTAAAAACATCGCTAAAATCTGTACCTATGGCTGCAACAACTGCAGTAAAAAACAGCAAAAGCTTCAACATTTTAGACATTGAATAAAACAAAAATGAAGAAAAGAAATGACATTTTTATACACCGAAATTTGAAGTGTTTTGTTCATTGTTTTTGCAGATTTTTACTGATAACAAAAAATTAAGGGAAATGGAGGTGCGGTATTTCAAGGATATGCAGGTGTGGAAGTAGTGATGACCAAAATATTATAGCACACCTACAATTTTTTGAGATTATTTGTGGTTGGTTTTTTATATAAAAGAATGATTCATTACAGCAAACTAAATTCAGAGCAAAACATGTTTGAAAAGGTCAAAGTCAAACTTTGCATTCAGTGTTTTCCCGATTCCACCTTTTTCCGATTCCGATTAGAATCGATTCTTTTTGCATTTTCCGATTTCCGATTCTGATCGATTCCATCGATTCTTTTTCCGATTCCGATTCTTTCCGATTCCGATTCCTATCCCTTGCGATTCACATTCCACAGCAAAATTCTTTTATTGAACTTTTTTCTGTCAAGTCCGCTTTTAAAGCATCACAAAAGGATGAAAACAAAAATTACGTAGTATTTAAATTAAGCATTTTTAACCTTAAAAATGAGTTTTAAGATGCATATGTGTAACATAAAAGTAAAAAATATCATCAGCATTTGGAATCGATTCCGATTCTTTCCGATTCCATTGTTTGGAATCGGAATCGGAATCGGGAAAACACTGTTTGCATTGCAAATGTTGTGATATCTAAAACAAATGTAAAACAATAGCTGGAAATTTTGACGGTAACATTTTTAGTCTGCTAAAACTTTTATAATTTATTTTTTCTGTTTGTATTTTGTATACTGTAGATCGCCGTTTTTATAGAAAACAATGTTTTAACATTCGACAAAATTTTATTATCAACATTCATCATTTAAACCAAAACAAAAGCTTTTTTTAACGTGCATCAGAAATTGCAGGTGGAAGATCAACATCTTTTCCATTGTAAATTGAGTCCAAAGATCCGGCACTAAGTTTTCGATTATTTTCTTTTTCCAATTTTATTTGCATTTTTCGTTGCCATTCTCGTTGTTTTTGTTCTTCCGTGTCATCGAATTGCGGCAAATAAGCTTCTTTTGGTCGAGTTAAACAATAACAAAGCAACAGAACAAAGAGTGTGCCGAATTCGATTACTGTAATTTTATGCAAATTTTTGAAAATATTAGTTGCACTTGGAAACACTTACCTGAAATAACAGACATCCCAAGCCATAGCCCGACTTGACCACCAGTGTCAGAAACAAGAGCCAAAAACTATAAAAAACATATTTATGCAAATTTTTCTTAACATCCTAATGCAGGCTTACCGCATATGCTTCAGATTCCTTTAGGGCTTGATAATTCATTCGTTCATAATAAATTTCAAGGTATACGGTATTCGTTTTGTACCATTCTTTACAAGCTGTTTTATCTTTTGGTGGATCCCAATAAACATGTCCTGTGACCTGATTAACGCATTCAGTTGGGGTATATTTAATTGCAGGCCAATATGCAGTTGAAAGGGTCATTTTGTAAATGCAATCACTGCAAAAAGGTAGGATTTGTTCTTACCAAATTTAAATTAAAAATTGCTTACGTGCAAGATTGAGGACAATCGCAGTCTTTGTTAATGTCAAATCCGTTGACGCCATCAGAATCTGTGATCTTTTCCATGCAAAGAACTAAAAATTTGCATAACTTTGTTTTTCTATTATTTAAAAAAGTAAGAAAAATGTGAATATTTATCATTTTCAAATGTTTGATAGACGATGAAAAATTTATATAGATGTATTTCTGTTGTTTAAATCAACGATGCAATTTTGCATATTTATTTTTTCAGATCTTATAAAAAAGATGCAAACTTCGCATAAATTCTTAAAAAACTTACTATTTTTGCTTGTATCCGCTTTTGTTGCTTTATTATAACAAGAGCTAAATTCAGCAGAACCATTCTCATATTGATAAGTTGGATCAAAACATCCACAAGTTGCCGTAAATTTATCTTGGAGACAACTTCGAACACATGCTTCAGTTTGGTATCGATTTGTATCATAATAAATTTTTTGTTTACTTCCATTATCCGTGCAATCCGAGTATGGTGCAGAGAGTTTCTTCTTATTGATATACCGAATTCCAACCGAAGAACTAAAAATTTGCATATTTGTCTCTTTCCCCTCTTTTTAAAAAAGTTGCAAAATTTGCATAATCTCTTAAGACCTACGCTGATCCAGCTGCCGCATAATATCCAGAAGTATAAACAAATGGATGATCTGCAGGTTCATGAACAAGGAAGGCTAAAAATTTGCATAACATGGTATTTGAATGTAAAGTAACTTTATCACTCACTGATACCAGCTGATTGAGCCCATGGAAGATATTCAGCTTGATTAACGCGAAGTACAAGAGATAAACCGTAAAGTGGACCAGCTCGAGAACTTTTCTTTACTCCATCGAAATTGAATGTAAAACATCTACCGTAATATGGATCACTGTAGGCCTTCCAATCAGTTTCATTACAGCTTTCAGTATTATACGTGCAAGTTATAACAAGGTCATCATAGCTATAGGCAATGGCATTGGTTTTCTAAAAAATGGTAGTGGTTTCAAAAATGGGTAAAAAGTTTATCTCCCAAAAATTATGCAAATTTTTGTGGCTACAGTAACCATGAAAAAAACTTACATCATATTCAACCAAATCCGAGTACATTAAATTCATCCAACGAGTTGCTCGAAGCTGCTTTTCATAAGTGGTTGTATCAAATCCAAATTCAGCATCTGGAGTAGATTTACTGTATGCAGCAATCTAAAATTTGCATAACCTTAATATCCAAAATTACAGTAGCCTTTAAGCTTACCAATTTTCCCAAATCTGGATTTGCTGTTGCTTTTGAAAGTTTATATGCGTTAATATTACAAATTGTTACAGCTGGATAAACTCTTTCCCCAAAAAATAGGGATGTATCAACATTGACCGGATACGAAAAATATTTGATTAAGATTAGTGCTTCCTGATAGATGAACATTATACAACAGAATACAAAAACGATAATCCAAAAGATTCGAAGCCATCGGGCATTTGCTAACCCAATATGCGGAATTCCATGGGTGGAAGTCCAAGCTGAAAAATCTATCAAAATTGAAGCTGCTCCTTTCCAAAGTGTTCCATGTGTCATTTTTAACAAACTCTAAAATTAGTGCTGCCGCTTTCAAAGAAGCAACAAAAAAACAAAGAAGGTAAAAAAAGTTAAATCGTTTTTTGTCAATTTTTTTTCGTCATTGTAAAAAAAATTGCAAACAATGGTTGCCGTGGCATTTTTTTGACAGTTAAAGATGTTGTTAAGGGTGTTGATTCGTTAATTATGATTTTGCTTCTTTTGTTCTATTTTTCTTTGACCTTTTGAAATGTGTTTTTTTGGTTGATGCAACAATGTTTAGTAATAATGTTAAAAATCACATTTGTGTTACAAACTGTAACATAAATATAATGGACCTTACAATTTAGAAGTAAAATATCTGAAGCAGTAATTTTTTAAACCAAAAATAAAAAATTCATTGATTTCCAAATGAATACGCATTTTTATTCAATTTCTATTTTATTCAATACAAATAATTATGATGTTGATGATAACTTCGAAAACAGTTTTAATCATTAATTTTTGAAAATTGTCAAAGAATTAAAGAATATAATTAGGTTAAACAGTTTTTAAACATTGAAAATCTGCGTTTGTTTTTTATATAAATATACTCATGTTTACAGTAAATAATTTTGCAAAACAACGGAAGCGATTCAAATTATTTTTATTACTGAACTAAACATTAATTTCCCTATAAATTTCAATTACCTTATTTTTGTTTTATAAAAGAACAGTTAAACAAAATTTAAAAAAACATTTTTTGTGTAAACTTTAAATTGAAAAATGTTTGTAGTCAACATTACAAAATTAACCTTGGCCTTTTTATCTCCTTAAAAATTTAAAAAAACAGTTTTTTGCTGCAAAAATTTTGCAAGAATTTTTGTTGGTAATTTACGTTTAATCTTTTGATCATTAATGAATTCCAATTCGATAAAACCTGCCTTCCTAATAATCCATCATCAGCTGTTAGTTATATTTATCAGTTCTATCAGTAAACAATCTATAAACCCTTCCTTCTGAAAAAAACGCAAAATTAAACAAGTTATGCAAGAACCACAAACTGAAAGGAAAGAAGACGACAATTTGTTATTGAATTGAGAGACCTTTCTTCGTCACTTTTTTATTCAGTTAGTTTAATGACATACTTTAAAATCAATAAAAAATGCAAAGTTAAAAAAAGAGACCTTGAGGGTATATTTGTTTTTTCTTTCTCCTTCTTCATTGTTTTTTTACGCAATTAATTACAATTTATTTTTATAAATTTGTTTAGTGAATCAGTTTTACATTTTATCACTTCTTATCAGTGATAAGAAAAATGGAGCTAAAAATATTTTTAGCTGCTTCATTATTAGCAATTTTAGTTGCTGCTGTTGATCGAGGGCATCAACAGGAAAGTAAGTTGGACTACCGTAATTGTTTCCGGATATTTTACCAAAAGGATATTTGGCCTAAAACATGTCACCTAAAGATATTTCGCAGATATCTTTTTAGCGAAGTATCTTTTCGGCGAAGTTGCCTTCTGGGAAATATCTTTTCATATCCGGAAATCCTACCGTAATCCTTATCATTAAATGATAGTTCCTTCCGTTTTTTAGGCCCACAGAAATCAACTCCAAAAAAAGATGATGTTGTCGAAAGAATTTGTAAAAGTGATCCAGATTTTATGTTTTGTAAACAATATATGCGAGGTGAAATGGGTGAAGCTTCAATGGTTCCATTTCCGCATTTGAATAAAGATTCCCCAAAAGATGGAGAGAAAAAGAAATTTTTGATTATTAAAAATGAATTTTATCCAAATGGAACTGTTAAAATGTAAGTTTTTGATTTTTACATGCTTGGTTTGCTTTTATTGTGAAGATGTGAGAAAGAAAAAATAAGGATAAGTACTTTTCTTAAATTCCCATAATCCGTTTGGTGTTTTGGTGCTTAACATTCTAGAAGCAGTTTTGTCTTTTACGACAAAATGAAAAACTATTCAATATTTAGATTAAGATTAATTAAATTTTCACAAAACGACCGCATTTTTGGCCTTGCAATTTTGCGTTGTGTAAATAAAAGGAAATCGGTTTGTGTCAAGGATTCTGTTTCATGTAACTGAAATTGAAAATCACGGAATCATCAGATGTGCTTTTTCGATCATTTGAGTGTTTTTGGGATCTTTTACATTTTAAAAAAATAAAATAATGCTGTTTGTTTTCCAGATTATCAGGATTTGTTATACAGAAAAGCCAGACGAGGATTCCCTTTTTGAAGAACATAAATTGTTACATTTGTTCTTGGGGACTATCCAGATCTGACGTAAGGTGTTCCAAGGGGAAATTTGATGTTCATTTCGGAAGCGGCAAAGATCAAAGAAAAAACTTTGATCTTTGCCGCTTCTAGGCAATACCTTGCCCAAACTTTGATTAATTTTCATTAGATAAATTGGTTGGAAGATGGATCATCAATTAGCTTTTTATTAGTTACGAAAATCCAATTCACTAATTTATTAAAAACTAATCTGAATCATTATTTGTTGTTAAAGTGAGCATTCTAAATTTCATTTTTTCGCTTCAGAAATTCACTTCGCATTTTTTGGTTTATTAATAATTAAACGAATTTCAGACCTGAAAATATAACCCTAGATGCAAAAAATGAAAAAGAATTGGAGCAAATAAAGGTTGTCAATCACAAACCCTTTCAACCAGACAATCATTGGGGATTTGGAGATGCCCCACCGCTAAAACCTGATCAAAAATTACTTCCTGAACCAACAACGCAAAAGGTTCCAACTCCTCGATCACATGCATTGCCCTAATTTGCATAATTTTTGTTTCTTTCATTTTTTCAACTGCTTTTGCTTGTATTTGTTTTTTGAAAAAAATTTGCATAAATAAAGAATTATACATTTTTATAGAATCAGACCTTTGCTGAGGCTCAACAACAACAACAAAATGGAGGAGGAAAAAATGAAACAGAAAATTTTGAGAATGAAAAAGAGAATTTTGATTTCGAAATTCCTAAACCTCCTGAAGAGCCTGAAATTAAATACCCTCCGGCACTTCCAAACACCCATCCAGTTGCGAATGAACAAACAGGACTTTTAAGTGGAATTGGAAATGTTAATGTTGGATACGGTATTGGTGTCCCGGTTCCAGGATCCCCTGATGGGGTATCTGTTGGTGGAAGAGTTAGTGACTGGATTTCATATATCCGCTTTTTTAAAATCTTCAAATTTCAGGTTGGAGTTGGATTGGGTGGAAGTGGACCAGCATGGAAAATTCCATATTTCTTTAATAATCAAGGTGAATATCAAAGCTTAAATGATTATGACGGAGATAAAAGAAATATTGTTCCGGATCGGGCAATTAAATATTATCGATATCAAGTTCTTCAAGCTCGAGAACGTGCAAGACAGCAATCACATTTGATCAATGTTGGAGATTTAAGTGGAATAACTCGTTAAATTTTTAACAATTTGTAGCTTTAAATTTAAAAAAGTGCAATAAATATTTTAAAATGTATTTTCTACTTCATATTACTTAAAAAATTGGCGTTTTTTATGGAACAAATACGCCTTAAAAAACATTTTTTACAAAATGACAAAAACAACTAATTTTTTTAAAATTGGGGTGATATCCGGCAATAAAAAATTTTAAAATGAAACACAAATTGCGATGATAAAAATTGCGTAAACCATAACTCACGACAAACTTTACATTTTTGAGTTTTCATGGAAAAAATATATCAAATATTAAAAGAAAAGAAAAATCATTAAACATTAAAGACAAAATTTATATTTTTAAAATCCTATAGACCACAAATTGGGTCAAAAACAAAAAAAGTACCGAAATGCATTTTCGGGAGAAAAGAGAAACGTAAAACGGAAAAGTTTGTTCCGTTGCAATCTTTAAATTGCGATATTTTTCTCTTTTCAATCGCGGTAGTCACAATTGTTGTTCAAAATTTGCTAGAAGACGTTTCATTTGCTGCTTTTTATGATTTCACTAGAAAGTTCAAGAAGCTGAAAGTTATTGAAAATCAGGAACTTTCGTTTTATTCTAACTTTTTTTAACAGCAGAAAAAAACAAAAGTTCCTGAATTTCAATTTCTTTCAACCCCGCGAAGTATCTTACGAAATCAAAAAAGGAACAAATTGGATTTTAAAAATATAAATTGCTTTTCAAACTAAATTATTCAGTTTGAGTGTTGAAAATATTCTTTCAAATATTTAATGACAGAATCTGCATTAATACCTTTTGAATACACAGCAAAGATAAACATTCTCATAAAAAATTTATTGCTTAAAATTGTTTGAATTTTTTTACAGTCAATGACAAAAAGATTGAAAAGACAAAGTGGAAATAACTGAAATGTGAAAAGAAAAAAGTATTGATTGCTTTCTTGTGTTTCGTCCATTAAGAAACTTTTATTATTTTTTATTTTTTGATTGCTGCTGAAATGCATCATAAAAAGTTTTTGAATTTTTGATAAATTTCTATGCGAAAAAAATTCGTTTGAAAAACAAAAATTTTAAGCTTCATTCAAAGTTATATAAATTATCTCTGCATTTAAAAATTCATAAGTGGGTTATCAACATAAAAAAATAAATACGCAATCTGTTTATCAAAATACAATAGACATTTATAAAAGTAAAGTAATTTAAAGAAACTAACTGGTTAATAAACAATGTAAACTTTTAGTCAGTGTTGTGATATTATGTTTTTACAGACTATTTGGAGGAGTGACAGTAAAGCATTTTTTTACTCGAAATTTTTTAAACACTCATTTTTCCAAAGGTAATATTTTTCTTACTTTAAAACTTCTTTTTAATTGAAAGCAATGGTTTTGAAAAACTTTTGTATTAAAAAATTAAATGGTAAATTTACAAAAAAATACTGATATCATGATAAATTGTTGCATCTTAAATCCATTCCAAACAATATTTAAGTTGTATATGAGCAATATACAGATGTTGCAATAACTGGATTATCATTGATATCA
Source organism: Panagrolaimus sp. LJ2414 (assembly GCA_024447195.1). Classification (NCBI taxonomy): domain Eukaryota; kingdom Metazoa; phylum Nematoda; class Chromadorea; order Rhabditida; family Panagrolaimidae; genus Panagrolaimus; species Panagrolaimus sp. LJ2414. The sequence continues at coordinate 1,069,497 of JAMRXY010000052.1, read as the reverse complement.
CAACCTTCAATTTGTCCATCATTATTAAATAAAAGTGTTTCAGTTTTTTCGCAAAAACGCTTCACTTAATTGTATGAATTGTTGATTAGCCTATTATGCAAATTTTTTCTTTAAAACAGATATTTTGCATTTGAAACAAGGCATACCCCAATGACAATGTCCAACGGCATTACATTTTACATCATATTGTTTACAGTCTGATACTCCTGTAGATTCTGTTACAGTACCTTTACTCCTTGTTGTACCTTCAGATTCTGGGGATCTGTCTTGGAAGGGTACCACATTCTGTGCATGCTTAAATTGATAAAGGATTTATTAAAATTGCTTTTATGAAATTTACCGCAATTTGAAATCTGAAATAGTTGTAAACGAAACAAAATTGCCAACAACAAATTATAACAGTACATTCTCGAAACCAGCAAAAATCCAAGAACGAGATAGTGATCTTAAAATATATTTGTTTGAAGACTACCTATTTATAGTAGAACAAAAATAAGAGTAAAGAAGTGTTCACTGAAACATGTTATTCATAAACACATACGATGAAAAAGGTTTTAATTATTGGTTAAAAAAAAGTGAAATCATATGAAAACTGTCTTTTTTTCGGAAGTATCAAAGGTCTAGAAAAAAAAATATTTTCATGAATATTTAATGACCCTGTGACCCACACGTTCTTCGATGTGTTTAATGCATTCCTTTTCAAATGACGTTGACCATTTTTTATTCTCTGTCGATTCCGATCATTACAGTACTCTTTAATCGTTTTAACATTTTTTGATGCTTCGCTATTATTTATATTAGTTCCATTTTCCCATATATCTCAAAGTCATTACGTTGGTGTATGAACACTAAAAAAACTTTATTATTATGCAGGAAAAAAATTAATATTCGGAATAAAAATAATTTTTAATAAAAACAAAGTATCGAAAAAATAATGGATACTGTAATGAACAAGGACAGAATATTCGAATGGCAAAGGAAATGTGTAGTTTGATGTCCATGTCTGCACCCAACTTCCTTCTGTTTCTACTGTATTAAAGATCAGGATCACACGTTTAATGAAAAAAATAAAAAAATATTTATCAACATTTAAAACCTTTGACACTTCCCGAAAAAGACAGCCTTATCATATGATTTCACTTTTTTGAACCAATAATTAAAACCTTTTTAATCGTATTTATGTGTGTTTTTGAACATGTTTCAATGAACACTTTTTCCCACAATTTTTTGTTCCATTATAAATAGGCAGCTTTCAAACAAATATTTTTCAAACTAACCATCTCTCACATTCTTGCTGGTTTCAAGAATGTATTGTTATAGTTGTTTGTTGTTGGCAATTTTTGTTAGTTTACAATTATTTGGGGTAACGAATGCTGCATGCAAAGCGACAACGACAACAACAACACCTCCACCACCACGTAAATAATTTTGATATTTTTTTTCTTAATAACTGCTTGTATTTAAGCATGTTCATTGTGTAGCACGCTTCCATTTATGCCACCCCCACAAGGATATAATACAATGCCAAGTAATGGAATTGTAAGACAAGCTGTAGATTCTAATGGTTGTAAGCAATATGCTGTAACTTGCTATGCATATGGATCTAAATATATTGTCGTTGGAGTAAGCTTCTTTTACATTCAGTTTGGGAATAAAAAGATTGCATCATCTTGATAACATCTGCCAATCAAGCATAACTCATAAATCTGCTTGATCGGCATTTCTCTAAAAATCAATATTTTAGGCCAATCAACAATTTATACAATTGTCACAAGCATGGCCGGGACAAAAGAGTGCAACTTTACTATGCAATAGTCAAGGACAAATTGAAGGTAAAAATTATGTTACTGGTGCTCCACTCATTGTTACATCGGTGTACTGTGCAAGACAAGTTTGAATACCTCTTTCAAAATTGTTAATCATTTTACTTTTTTGTAAACCAAAAAACCCAAAAATTGCAATTATTTTGTTATATTGAATAATTAAAACTTCATTTTTATTCATTTTGTTTGTTTTTGAATTGTTATTGTTATCTCTTTTTTATCCAATGATAGTAAATGTTAGAAAAATAGTTTAGAATTACAGTACCCAACTGACAAATCCAAACCAAAAATCAATACAAAAAATTAAACAACCTTTTACATAATTTATAAAACTTGACAACAAATGTTTAAAATTAAACAAATAATATTAAATTTCAAACCATTAACAAAACTTAAATTAACTTAACAAATTAATGGATTAATAAATTTTCCATTAAAATCCTTATGTTTCACAAATTTATATAACAAAAATTTCCAAACTATCACGATTTTCTTCTTTGTTTTCTTCTTCTTCAGAATGATCTTCTTGATCTTCAACAAATCTTTCCAAAGCATTCATAATTGATGAATCATTATTGACAAATTCTTCAACAGTTTCAGAACTTTCGAAACTTGTGAGCCCTTCCTTGACTTCAAATGTGATAGCAGACGTTGCTCCATTTTCAGTAGATTGAGAGAATTTACTTTTCATCATTAAATGTTTTTCAGCACAGATATCAACAGTTTGTGAAATTTCCAAACATAAAACTTCTTGCTTGATTTCCACTGTTCCGTCTTCTTCAGACAATCTGTTTTTCTTCAACGAAGGTTCTCCACCATCTTGGCTTCCAACAGTTGATTGATCTTCAGTCGATTTACGTTTTCTAAAAGTTAAAAGCTATGAACTGTTTTTAAAGAAGTTACTTACGGTGCTTTTTTGAATATTCCGTCAACGATCTTCTTGTCATCATCAGTAAGGCTTTCATAATTTCGCATTCTATAACAAATTTGTTAACACATGTAATGCAACGCTTTCAAAGACAAATTTTAACTTACTCTTCAGCAGAAATGTTACTAACAACAGAAGCATTGAAGCATGTTGGATGATAAACATCGCCTTGAAAATGGATTTGAAGTTGATCATGAGTAATGGTATAAGGATAGGGGAATCTTGATAGACTTTGAGAAACAAGACATTCAGCTGCATTACAGTAACCATTTTTATCAGCTTTTCCAACAAGAGGAACATCAAAGACACTAAAACATATTTTAAAGAGAAATAACGAAATGGTAAATACATACTCTGATTTAACGAAACATTCATCAAGAACAGCTTTATTACTTTCATCCAATTTATCATAGTTACGAATACTAAAAAGATCATAGTTACTATTATGTGTGTATACGCACAAAGAAAAAACATACTCTTTACCATCAACATTAACTTTACCAGTTTCAACAAAACATTTTGGATGATAAGAGAAAGGGCCATATCGAATTCGAAGATCACCACTTTGAATTGCACGAGAAGGACGATATTGCCTGAAAAAAATGTGTCAAAAATATTAAATAGACCATAAAAACATACACGGGTTGACGCTTCTTTTTCGATGGAACAATCACTTGATTCTGGCAGCTTTTGAAAGAACAATGTTCAAGGCCTATCTTTGTTTCTGCCATAAAAATGATACCTCCTCTAAAAACAAAATTTTTTTATATTGAATGCATAGAAGTGGTAAAATAAGTGAACGATTTTGATATATATTGCTGAATTTATTGAATAGGTAAACATGCATGGTTAGGCATCAACATGAACACTTAAGCAAATAATTTTAAGAAATGAATTTTAGAACAAGTCTCTACTCTTACACTATTGTTCATGAATATTTAATCAATAAATTCAACATGTATCAAAGAGTCAGCTTATATTGACAAGGAAACTCACTTATCATCTTTCTCAAAAAGACCATCCAAGGATTCTTTCATATCTTCGTCAAGAGCAGCATAACCTTCAATCCTATAAAAAGATAACAATAAGCATCTATACGTCACTGTTTTAAAAAAAACTTACTCATCAGAATTAATATTAACAAAGCCACTTTCAGCTAAACAATGTGGATGATAAAAAGCTTTATCCAATCTTATTCCTTTTAATTGGCAATCTTTATCAGGTTCACATCCACTTTCAGTAACTTTACAATAAGAACAGCTGTGGCGATGCTTTTGAACGACATCAGGAAGATAATATGGAGTTTTGCCATCTGAAAAAGTGACATGAATACAATCTTGCTTTGTACGATGAAGAAAGCAAACCTTGAGCTAAAGCAACATGTTCCCGAATCCGTTCAATATCTTCTGGTGCAATAGCAGCATTGATTCCATGAATTTCTTTATCCAAAGTTTCAAGCGAAGCATATTGTTGTTTATCTCGAAATGTTTTTACAAACATTAGAATTCTGGGAGCCGTGATCTTTTCGACAGCAATCATAATTTCATCTTTCTTACACTTTGCAGTCGTCTCAAATCTCCAAAAGCAATCAAAATGATAATACTTGGTGCCATTTTCAACTTTTGCTTTAAGAGCTTTCTGTAAATTAAGCAAAGTTCAACAATGTTTCTTTTTATTGCAAGTTTGTAAGTTTTGCAAACGAAAATGCAGGTGCGTTGCAGGAAAAATATCTTTATTGTTCCGCTGCTTTTGCCAAAAGAACACATTCAAGATTAAAGTTAACTTCAATCCGTGGAATCGAATGTGCAATCAATATAAAAAACAAACTTACAGATGGAATATACGTATTACATCCTTCACAAAGCGATTCATTTCCACATTGGAATAAACAATGATGAACAGTTTCGCTCTCCAGAATCCGCCACATCAATGTGCACATCCTAAAAACTACAAAGAAATCTGAAATAAAAATTCAACACCTAAAAAATGTAATGTAAAAAACGTGAGAAAATAAAAAATAGGTTTCAGAATTTCAACAGCAACAAATTTCAGCATCAGTGTTTTCGTGTCAAGAGACAACTTTGAAACTGCAGGGAAAAACACAGTAAAAATATTTTGAAATATTGTTGATTGGTAATTGTATAATCGCGATTCTCTATTGAAAAAGACTTATATTAATTTTTTTATTTTTCATTAAAACAAAAAAATTGGTAATTTTCACAAGATGGATATGAGTAATATAAATATTTATTAATACAATGATATACAAAATAGGAAAAATAATACAAAATCAGAAAATATACAAAGAAATGCAAACATAATAAAAACAAAGCCTACAGTAATCTTTCCCCAACACCCATACTATAAGATATTCAACTACTAGATGATTCAATTTCAATAACCAAATCCCCAGGAGAAACTTTTTCACCTTTTCCAAGATAAATTTTCTTGACTGTTCCAGAAACTTGTGTTTCAATGCTCATTTCCATTTTCATTGCACTCCTACAAAAAATAAAATAAGAATTAAAAAGCTTCTGAATAAAAATGAACTTACAAAACAAACAATGTATCCTTTTGATTTACTTTATCACCTTCTTTAACACGAACTTCAAGAATTTCACCAGGCATTGGAGCACCAATATGTCCGCGTACACCTGCGAGTGCTTTAGGTCGTACAACAATATCTTTTGATGCTTCTGAAAAAAATAAATATACATTTCGTCGAAAGCATTATCAAAGTTAACAAACCTTCATCTCGAACAAAAATTGATCGCATTTGTCCATTGAGTTCAAAGAAAACTTCACGTTCCCCTTTATTATTAAGTTTTCCACGAGCAAGTAATTGAATTGTTAAAGTTTTTCCTTTTTCAATTTCAACCTAAAAGAATTGAAAAGGTAAGTAGCACATACAGTAATCAAACACTTAATAGAAACTTACATCGGTAGTTTCTGCAACATCCAAACCAGTCAAAAAGATTCGAGTATTAAGTTTATCAACAGGACCATTTTGTTGCCGGAATCTTTCAAAGTCATCAAATTCTTTCGGGAACATTGCAGAAGACATTACATCAACATCTCGCAATTTTCTTCCATGCTTTTCTTCCAATGTTTGCTTAAGCTTCTCCAAATCAAGGGATGGCAAATCTTCTCCAACTCGTTTATCAATTTTTGGTTTTCCACGTAATACTTTTGTTCGAAGAGGTTCAGGGAAGCCATATGGAGGTTGTCCAATTTGTCCTTGCAAGAATTCAACTACCGATTTTGGGAATGAAAGCTCATCTGCTCGATCAACAACATTTTCTTTTGTAAGATTATTTTGCACCATAAATTGTGCCAAGTCACCGACAATCTTTGAGGATGGAGTTACCTTAATAATATCACCAAGGACTTCATTTGCTTCAGCATACATCTTTTTAACATCATCAAATTTCTCGCCTAGGCCTAAGCTAAATGCTTGGAATTGCAGATTAGTATATTGTCCACCAGGGATTGCATGTTGATAAACATCAGCATTTCCAGATCTCATTGTTGTGGCACATTCAAATGGCTGATAAAGTTGACGACAAATTTCCCAATAAGCACTATATTTTGAAATATTTGAAAGTTTAAGACCTGTTTCATATGGGGTACGTTCCAATGAAGCAACAATTGCACCCATTGATGGTTGAGATGTCATTCCTGACATTGAATCAACAGCAGCATCAACAACATCAGCACCAGCTCTTGCACATTCAAGCATAGATGCAACACCAGCTCCTGCTGTATCATGCTATAATAAAAATTATGAATGGAAATGATAAACAAAAATAAAAAGCAGCCTTACCGTATGAACATGAATTGGAGTATCAGGATGCCGATCACGAATGGCACCAATTAACAATTTTGCTGCTTCTGGTTTCAAAACTCCTGCCATATCCTACAAAGAAGAATTATAAAATAGATGGAAAAATATATTAAAAAAAATATACCTTGATTCCAATAATATGAGTGCCAGCTTTAACCAATTTATCACTCAAATCCAAATAATACTTTAAATCATATTTATCAGCTTTTGGATCTGAGACATCACCGGTATAACTAATAGCCTAAAAATGAGAAATTAGAAGGCTATTAAAACTACAGTAATCACAACAATGACATGTGTTTAAAGAAAAAACTTTTCACAAAACAATCTTTAATAAACACAAAACTTACAGCTTCGATAACTCCACCGGCATTTCCGACAGCTTCCATTCCAACATACATATTTGGCAAATAATTTAATGAATCAAATACCCGGAAAATATCCATACCAGATTTGACAGATAAATCACAGAATTTATGAATAACATTATCTGGATAATTTTTGTATCCTACAGCATTGGCACCACGAAGTAACATTTGAAATGGAATATTTGGAACTAATTCACGAAGCTTTTCAAGTCTTTCCCATGGACATTCATGTAAAAATCGCATCGAAACATCAAAGGTTGCACCGCCCCAATTTTCGAGCTAAAATAAAATTTGTTATTAACGTTCAAATATATTTTACTACAAACTTACAGAAAAGAGAGGAGAAAAATTGTGTGAAACGTATGGAGCAATTTTTGCTAAATCATATGTTCGAACTCGAGTTGCAAGTAAAGATTGATGAGCATCCCGCGATGTTGTGTCAGTGATCAGACAACCTTGATGATTTCGAACAGCTTTTGCAAAACCTTCAGGACCATCTTTCTTTAAAACATTTCTCCAACCAGATGGTGCAACTTGCCCTAAAACAATCAATGTCATACAATTGATACGGTAGCAGACAAACCATGTGGAATATGCGGAACTGGTGGTTCAACATTTTTAGGTAACAATTCTGTAACCAAAGGAGTTTGTGGACCATTCACTTCCACTTCACCAAGATATTTCAATAATTTTGATGCACGATTTTGAGAAGGTGTGAATTGGAAGAGCTCGGGATGTTCATCGATGAAATAAGTATCAACAGAGCCATCAACAAATTTTGGTTGATCAAGAACATTCATCAAAAATGGAATATTTGTCTAGAAAGTATATGCTAAAAATGATATAGTAAATGTTACAACAAACTTTAACACCACGGATTCGAAATTCTTTTAATGCTCTCTTCATCTTTGATACGGAATTGGGATGATTACGAGCATGCGCGATGACTTTAACCATTAAAGAATCATAATGTGGACTAATAATTGATCCAGCAAATGCTGATGCAGAATCTAGACGAATTCCCATACCTTCACCAGAACGAAAAACTTCAATCCGTCCAGAATCCGGTTGAAATCCTAAGGCAGGATCTTCAGTTGTTACCCGACATTGAATTGCAGAACCATGAACATGAATATTTTCTTGGGTTAATTTCAAATCTTGTAATGATTTTCCTTCAGCAATTCGAATTTGTGCTTGTACAAGATCAACTCTGAAAAGATGAAAATGTTTTAGTCATGGAATATACTGTATCTAGAATTCAGTGAGGGAAATTTGATTGCGCCCGGAGAATTCCATTTAAATTTGTCAAAGTTAAAATCTGTATAAAGTATATTACATGCATGCCTGAGGCATACTGCGTCGTCATTAAGCCAAATTAAATTTTGCCCCAAATATTTCAATTTAACTTGACTTTGTTTTCAAATCCATGGAACGATAAAAAAGCATACCCTGTAATTTCTTCAGTTACGGTATGTTCAACTTGAAGACGAGCATTAACTTCCATAAAATAATGATTTCCTTTATTATCAAGCAAGAATTCAACAGTTCCAACATTTTGATATCCAACTGCTTTACAAAGTTTCAGCGCATCACTAACCATTTTTTGGCGAATTTCTTCATCCAAATGCGGAGCAGGAGCAACTTCAACAACTTTTTGATGCCGACGTTGAACTGAGCAATCACGTTCATATAAATGAATCATATTGCCATACTGATCACCCATAATTTGAACTTCAATATGTCTAGGTCGTTCAATAAATTTCTCAACAAATAAAGAACCATCCCCAAATGCGGCTAGTGCTTCTGAGGATGCACGATGGAAAGCATTTTCAACCTAAAATACAGTATATCTTTAATAATCAAGAGCACTCCAAACTTACATCCTTTGGATCATCGACTTTTCTCATACCTCTTCCACCACCACCGTATGCCGCTTTAATAATAATTGGGCAACCATATTGATTAACAAATTCTCGGACTTCGTCTGCTGATGTAACAGGTCCAGGACTACCCGGTACAACTTGAACATTGGCTTTTATTGCTGCTTCACGGGCTGCAACCTAAAATACAAATTTCAGAATGATTACAGTATCGAGTGTCAGCAGCATACCTTGTCACCCATTTGTCGCATAACATCAGCAGAAGGACCAATGAATACAATACCATTATCTTTACAAGCTTGAGCAAAATCTGCACGTTCTGACATAAAACCATAACCAGGATGAATTGCTTGAATCTATAACGAATTAATAGCATGATTACATGATTCGTGTAAAAATACATTGACATACATTATGCTTAAGTGCAACATCAATAATTTGATCAATATTTAGATATGCTGCAACTGGAGGTAATCCTTTTCCAACCATATAAGCTTCATCAGCCTTTTGACGATGCATTGAAAGTTTATCCTAAAAAATCAATTAAAGAAAAGTAGCATCAAAAATAAAAACTAACTTGTTCAGAGTAAATGGCAACAGAAGTTTTGTTAAGTTCTGTCAAAGCTCGAAAAACACGAATTGCAATCTCGCCTCTGTTTGCTACCAAAACCTAAAATTTACAGAAGTTAGTAAATGTCAAGCCTTCTGAAGGAGCATCATTCTCACAATCATCCACCACTATAACAAAAACCGTAAAAAATCCCACCTTTGAAAATTCTTGAGTTTGATGACTTTTGTGTCGAACAAGATCAAAGAGTTTTGTTGTTTGAAGAAGTCGATTTGAAGTATTGAAAGCCATTGGACCAGGTCGGAAGAATGTCATGGTTCTTGAGGGATATACTTTTCAGCGATGTTAAAAATAGTTAGTAAATTTTTTTGGTTAGTAACCCTAAAAAATCAAACATTGATTATTACAGTGTTATAATGAAACATGAAAAATAATGTTTAACAAAGGCACGAGAACACAATAGAAGATACGCAACAAATGGAATGATCCTTGTAAAAAGTTGTATTATTTTGTCTGGAGAAAAAGGGAAACACACTAAAAAGTTCGAGAGTTTGAGGTAAGAATTTATGTTTTGCTTTTTTAACGCCGCAGAATTGCTATAAATGCAACAATCATTAAACCAAAAAGATAAAACTATGATTCACATGAATGAGTGTTTTTTCAACTTTAAAGATAAACGACATTGAAGCTCATGAGGAATGGAAGAACGCGATCAAAGAAAATCTATAAAAAATAGAATGTTCTGTGATGTATGAGGTTACTGCAACGAAGATGATAATCAAATGTCTAAATATCTCAATATCAATCGCGACATTCATACAATCTAACTTGTTCTAAATTCAACAAGCAAATGCAAGAATAACAATCTTATATTTAAATGGAATAAATTAAGCTAAACTGTTTAACGCGTTAAACAATTTAAAACGAGAAAATTTAAAAGAAACAACAAGAAAAACAAGGAAGAAAGAAAAAAAACATGAAAGTGGACAAAGCTTATTTTTTTGCAAGCGAGAGAAAAAACGAACTCAAAAAAAGCAAAGAAAAAAAGAGGAACGAACACGTGCAAGAAAAACAAAACAAAGCAAAACTAAAACCCCCAACAGCAGCAGCAGCAAAAAAACAAGTCGTTGATGATGGTCGTTGTGATGGTGGTGTAAAGTAGCACAAAATCAAAAGTAAAGAAAAAGTATAACAGAAACTTTTTGTTTTTAAAGTTAATACCCATTTCTGCCAATAAATTTAAACATCAAAAATAAATATGAAAAATATATTACAATCAAAGGTCGCAATCATTTATGTCTAAAAAAGGCGAAACGGTTCTTGACTAGTTTTTTTATCAATATTTTTTTATTTGATTGAAAATAACAACCAACACGACGACGAAAAACTCTCTCGTTAAAAAAAGTGTATATCAATCAGTCTAACAACACAGAAAAGAAGAAAAAAGGAGGAAAAATGTTTGTTCTTTGATTTCAATTCAAAAACAAAAAATAATGAAAAAAAGAACTCTTTGATCACACTTAAGAGAGAAAAAGAGGGGTGCCAAATAATCAAAAGTGACCACGAAGAAGAGTCTCTTCTCTTGTTTTTTTAAGAAAATATTTTGGTAAAATGATGGAAGGAAACAAAAATTAGATGTAGAACATAGAGAGACAAAGATATAGTCAAAAACAAAATGATACAAATGTACAAAAGTTAACAGTTAAAACATATTTTCGCTGTCTAACTTTTACTCAAAAAAAACCAAATATAATTTTTGCGCGAATTTTCAATGATTTCGTTTCTATCTATTGATTTTGAGAACGGTGATAATGAATTAATAAAGATCTTTTTTTGTCTATCGTTTTAAAAATAGTATTGTAAGACAATATTTTTATTTTATACATCTCTCATCAAAAAAAAGATTGAAAAATAAGTCAATTTTACTTTGTTTTCATTGATTTGATAACCTACCGTTTACAAAAAGTACTAAACTTAAAAATACAGTAATCGAAAATATTAAAATTCTGATATTAGAATTCTTTTATGAATTTAAATGAACAAAAACTGAGAAAAAAGCATTGAAATAACTTGCTTTTACCTAATTTTATACCAAATACGGCAAACGAAAACAATTTATGTAAACAATAGAATTAATTCGACCACGTCAAACAAATACTGATAAAAATGAGGTAAATGTTTAAAAGTTGAAAGATTAAATTGCAAGGACGCTATTTTTTGACTCTACAGAGACTTTTTTTGTCTATCGTTTTAAAAATAGTATTGTAAGACAATATTTTTATTTTATACATCTCTCATCAAAAAAAAGATTGAAAAATAAGTCAATTTTACTTTGTTTTCATTGATTTGATAACCTACCGTTTACAAAAAGTACTAAACTTAAAAATACAGTAATCGAAAATATTAAAATTCTGATATTAGAATTCTTTTATGAATTTAAATGAACAAAAACTGAGAAAAAAGCATTGAAATAACTTGCTTTTACCTAATTTTATACCAAATACGGCAAACGAAAACAATTTATGTAAACAATAGAATTAATTCGACCACGTCAAACAAATACTGATAAAAATGAGGTAAATGTTTAAAAGTTGAAAGATTAAATTGCAAGGACGCTATTTTTTGACTCTACAGAATATTCGTTTGGACTTCACAAAAAAAGTTCACTCCACGAATTATTTTTTTTAACTCCACAATAGAAAATATTCTTTTTGACTCCACAAAATCGTGGAGTCAAAAAAAATAATTTGTGGAGTTAACTTTTTTTGTGGAGTCAAAATGAAAATTCCGTGGAGTAAAAAAATGCAAATGAGGTAATACCTTTTTTTAGGATGTTCTTTTACGTCAAAGATTGTTATCAATAATGGAAAAAAATGTTATAAAAACATCAGAAATAATCGAACACAGACAAGCTTTTTAAAAAGATAAAACTACAAAAATTTAATGTAGCCTGAAAAGTTTTTAAACTCATTAGCAGTCTTGAACAAATTACTTTTTAAAAATATTCGTTTTTAAAATTCAAAAAAAAGAAAATAAAGAAAGTGGAAAGCGTTTGAGTTGAGAGTTTGAACCAAACCTAAAAAAACAAGCAATGTCCATTTTATTTTGTTGCCTCAAGCGATGCAAAAAAGAAGAAAACCCTTCAATTTAAAAAGAAAAAATTTTCTTTGAAACAATTTTTAACAAAAACAAAACTTAAAAACAGCCATTTTTCTTCGTTTTTTCTCTTCTTTTTTTGCATAGAAAAAGGCTTAAAGAGTTTTTTATTTTGTTGTTGACGAAAAAAGAAACATTGAAAATATTAACAGAACACTTTTTTATTATTTTTTATTTCAAAAAATAACTCATGTATCATAATATTTTTTTTAGATTTAATATAATTAAACGAGCAGCAGCAGCAAAAAATTACGTGTTGTTGTTGCTGATTCAAATTATTTTCAATCATTTCTTTTGTGGAGCTGGAACATACAACTGCAACTTCATAAATGGGTTACAGAACTGAACGATATCAAAATTTTCGATCAAATTCAAGGGCATCAAAAATTGATAAATTTTAGGAAAAACCCATACGAGAAAAATGAAATTTTTTGTGGTTGTGAAAATTGCAATAATATGGATTACTGTAAATTTACATGTAAATATATTTAATGTGTACCTATTTTTATACAAAAAGGTTTACCGATTATTACATTTTAATGCTTCTTTTTTCTTTAATTTTTGGTAATTTTAGCAGCGTCAAAGAGGCAAGATCAAACGAATTTTTATTCTGAAATTTTTTTAGTTCAACGATCTTATAAAAAATAGGTTTCTTTACAGCAACTTTCATCAAGTAGTTTAACGCATTCGATTTTCATTTCTTGAATTCTTCGATGTTTAGCTTTGTAAACATTTCTCCGTTTCCTTGACCACAAGTTGACAGAAAAATCCATTGCTTTGCTCTAAAAAATAGATAAACATTAATTAAAACAAATATCATCAAAAGAAAGGTCAAAGAGATAAGAAAGCGATAACATAAAACTTTTTGAAAGCCCTGTAGAACGATGATTCGATACTTTTTTGCTGCAAAAAAACAACTTGTTCTATTTTCATTTTGAATAAACAGTTGCAGCAACAAAATCACTGATATTTGATCTTCATTTCCTAAGTTTTAATCAAAGTAGCAGCAAAAAGATAGAAATATTATATTTCAGTTAGCTTTGAGGATCTAAAAAGTTGTTCATATTTATGGCAAAATTTTTGCTGCTGCAAAATAATTGTTGGCTAATTTATATATAACTTTTTTTTATTGATTCTCTTATTTTGTGATCACTTTTTTATTTGTAATAATTGTTGTTGTGGATAATAATTACAGTAGCTAAAAATTATTAGTTTTCTTTAGTTAGTGTCCAGCAAAAGATGGCGATGATCCAGCTTTCCTAGTTGTGCCTGATATCTTCGATTCCCGGATATTTCACCAAAAAAATTGTCTAAAATTTTCGGCAATACCAAAATGTCCCAAATTTTTGTATACAAGTGTCAACTTTCACTTCTCCGTTAAGCTTCAAATATCCCCAAAAATCGGAAGAAATGTTTCTGTGAAATATCCGGGAATCAATTACTTTGTGGAAAACTTGAAAATGTCGTGTTTTTTTTGATGTTTCAAAAAAAACTGATTGACTTCATCCTGATTTTGGCATCGATCTCAAATCTGGAATTGGAAAAATCTATGTTCTTAGATTTTCAACATTTCAACAACTATCATTTCTGTCATTTTTGTCATTTTTTAAATTTAGTTTTCCTTTTTCGAATTCAGGGGCATCAACAAGGATGAGCTGCAGAGACACGTACCCCTCCAAAATCATGAAAATCCTTTGATCTTTTACTGCAATCGCCATAAGATCAAACGCGTGCCCCCGTCAAAAGGTTTTTTGTCCCTTTCGATATAATAATGCTGCTGCCGGCCTTTTTTTGAATCTGTAATGAGTTCAAAGCTGCTGCTAAAACACTCAAAAGAATTAAACTCAATTTTCTGCTTTCCTGAACTCATTTTTCCTGATGACTGCTGCTTTTCTATTGTTTCTTTTTTTCTCTTCTTTTTTCTTTGACCAAATTCAAGTTGAATTATTCCACTCCAAAACTTGGACAATAAATTTTTTCTTGCAATTCTTTCTTTAAAAAACCATTTTTCAAAAATGCCCTTAAAAAGTGCCGCACTTTTTTTTGCAATGTCTATTTTTTTGTTTCAAAGATTGATTGCTTTTGTCAATGCCTTTTTTCATATTTTTTTGTGTTGTTTACTTTCACTTTTCATCTGGATCCAATAAGTTTAAATATCTTTTTTCTGCTTTTTGAGTTTCAATAAAGTCTTTCAGTTTTACATTTGGATCCAATATGTTCATTTTTTTCTTCACTTTTATCATCATCGCCTTTCTTTTTATCCCTAAAAACAAATTATTTTTTTCCCAACTGTTTTTTTTGCCTTCATTTGATAGATCCTTTTCATTAGATAAAACAATGCCGTTCTTTTTGATATAAAAAACAGACCGTTTAAAAATATGTGCCCTTTTTTCTCGATGATGAAAAACAAAGTCTTTCGTTTTTGATAAGAATTTTTTGTTTTGCAGTTTGACATTCTCAAATAAAATTTACCAACCATCATCATCAATGATGGCAATAGTCATTTGAATGGTTTAAAATATTCTTAATTTTTTGATCATGATAGTTATGTACTGTAACTGACGCTTATTATTTTCATTGAAAATTTCAGCAACATAAAAACGGATAAATTTTAGGGTTAAATTCTAGAATAAATTTTTCTTACTGTAGTCCCAAAGTTTGAAAACGTACAAAATTTTTAACAATTTTAATTCTTTTTTTAAGACCAAATTTGCAAATGTTTGCATTTTTATAGTTGCTATTTTTGAAAATGCCATTTGGTGAAATTTAATTCTATTAATTAAGATTGTCATATTTTTATAGCTCATATTTCTGTTTCATCTTCTTTCTGTCTTCTTTAATCTTCCTTCAAAAACAAATTATATTTAATAAAAAAATTGCCACATACATGCATATGTGT
The DNA here is from genome assembly GCA_024447195.1 of Panagrolaimus sp. LJ2414. Taxonomy (NCBI): domain Eukaryota; kingdom Metazoa; phylum Nematoda; class Chromadorea; order Rhabditida; family Panagrolaimidae; genus Panagrolaimus; species Panagrolaimus sp. LJ2414. The sequence continues at coordinate 1,054,031 of JAMRXY010000052.1, read as the reverse complement.
CATCTTTCATGGCAATTTTTGTTTCATCTAAAAACGGCAAAACCTTCGAACATACAAACACGGTGACTTTTTAGTTTTCAAAAAATATGTTTGCTGAGTTCTTTTCTCCCTCTTCATTTTTGCCCTTTTTTAAAACACACAAAAAAATGTATTTGAAATAAACAAAAGAGGTCTCAAATTTTTAGTGTTTTTTATAAATACATATTGTTGGTCACTTTTTTTTGTCCTCCTGCATTTATATATTTTTTTGGTTTCCTTTTTTTGTTTTTGCTCTGGCATTTATTCTCCTTCTTCCCCTCCAACAACATCCCTTGAGGGCAAGGGGAAGGGCAATTTAAGAGAGAGAGGGAAGTCGACTATTATTTGAAGGCAGTCAACCAAGCAAGCCAAAAAAAATAAATGTGACACAAAAAAGTTATAAATTGGTTTCGTGTTTTTTTGTAATCCCTTTTGTTTTTGCGGCTTAAAAGTTTTTTAAAGACAGTTTTTTATTTTGCAGGGTTCCAGAATAAAAAAATGCTTCGGTATTTGATAATTTTTTTAGTTGTTGTTGGTTACGGTATGTTTTTTGTAAGGATACTTTAATTTGAATAAATTTCAAATTTTAGTTAATTCTTTGGGATGTATGAAGCCAGTTTGTGCAGCAAATTTAGAAACAAAACTACAAAAATGTGATCCAAAAAATGAAGAACAATGTGGACAATATAAAGGAAGACGGTAGGAGGTTTTGGTTTGGGGGTTATGCAAATTTTTGAGTAGTTTTGGTGTTAGCATTTTTGTTAAAGAGGTTGTAAAATTTATTGACAAAAAGAAATATTTTCAACAACATGACAGGTGTTTTTTAAGAAATTGTTGCTAAAGTTGCCAAAGGTTGCAATTTTTGAAAAGCAAAATCATGGTTAAAGATTTCGTTGAAAAATGCCATGCCATACCAAAACTATTTAATGATCATAATTTGCTTTTTCATTAATTTACTAACTCTAATGTATCCATTTTTAGTCATAATAATGCTCATTTGGAAGCCATTGATATTCCCTGCCCCGTGAAAGAAGCAATCTTCGCTCCAATTTCTGGTAAACTCAGTTATGTCATGCCATTTGGAGGTGATAAAAAGCAAAAATGTGCCGATCAAGCTGCCCGAATTGATGGCACTGGACAATGGCAAGGCTTTTATGTTATTATCACGACCGTAATCCTCACAAAATATGGTGGAGAAGTTTCGGCAGGTGAAAAAATTGGTTATGCTGGAAATGTTGAATGTGCCCTGGAATCTTCCCAACAATCAAATACAAATTATATTCAAATGCAACTTTTCCGTGGTGGAAAACCAATTGATCCAACCAATCATTTTATTAATTGCATGTGTACTGGACAAATTTGTGAAACTAATTACAATAATTTACTTATTGGCGGATTCAAAGGTGACACAAAATATAATGGCGTAAAAGGTTTGTTTGTTTAAGTTTAAAAAAAGAAGAAAAAGTTGTAATTTTTGGTTTGAAAACCCAAAAAAAAGTGGTTTACGTTTTTTTGGGTCCCTAATTTTCAGGTCTGTGACAATCAGGGTCTTTTTGCTGAGACAAATCCATTCAAATTTATTTTTGTTACGAGACCCAAAAAATAGAAAAAAATACGTAAAATGTTTGCGCCCTTTTTTAAAAACAACAGGAAAAGGTTAAAAAAGCAAAATACATTTTACTAAAAGCTTTTAATAATTTATGATGCTTGCATAACATACATTTACGGATGGATTAAATCAAAACCAACGTATACAAATTTTTTTGAATTATTTTGAAAAATTTTGGCAGCTGCAAGCATTAACGCCAATTTAAGTTTCCCAATAAAATTTGAGGATTTCGGATGCAACAAAAAAAAGAAAAACATATGAATCAATAGTTTTAATCAATAGTTTTAATCAATTTTTAAAAAAACTATATTAAATTCATGAAAAAAGATCAGCAATCCTTATTAATCATTTGTTGTTATACAGAAATTGTTTTTTCAAAATATTTAATGCTTCTACCAACTCATCTAATTCTGCCCTCTCAAAATTTTAATGTAAAATATTTTTTGCTAAAATTTTGTAATTAATATCAGTGATAAATTAAATAGACACCCGAAATTATTTTTCTTGATTTCAAAATGCCATCAAATTTTTTTTGTGTTGCTTTTAAATCAAAAACTTATAGCAAAGATGAATCAATATTGCAAGGAATTTTCTCCAAAAAAACTGTTGTGTTGTGCCATCAGTTTTTGTTTAAATGCAACATAAAAAAATTGCCAAAAATCAAGGAACTTCTTTAGGATGTCCTATTTTTTATTGGGTATCGGTTGTTTATAGCTTAAATATTCAAAAAACTTAAATTAAAAAATGCGGAAAATTCTTGTAGCTATTCAAATTTGAATGCTTAAAAAACTTCGACGATATCGTATGATTAAAAAAAAAGAATTGTTTCTTCAAAAATGGCGCCCTTTTTTCTTTGTTACATTTCTAAAGAAAGTAAAATATTAAAGACCATTGTTCCCAAATCTCTGAGTGAGTCCATCTCAACAGCTAAAAATGCATTAATCAAAACCTCGATTTTATCCATATATCTCTTTTTTTAAATAAAATATTTCCTCAAGTTATAGGCTTTGAACTTGTTTGTACCATGGCAGAAGAAGATGATGAAGAAACAGATGAAATTCGAACAAAAGCTCCAGTAATTTATTCCCCAATTGAAGGAGAAATTATTGGTCGAAAGCGTTTGCGATTTGATAATTCAAATCATCGATATGAAGGTTGCGACAATGAAGCTCTTTTCATTATTGGAACTGGAAAATGGACAGATTTTCAAGTTTCAATTTATAATGTCAAATATCGTGAAGATATGGGTTTTGGACGAAAACATATTCAACAAGGTCAACCAATCGGTTATCGACTAACTTGCCCAAAATCACCTGATTCCGTTTTTGTTGAATTTCGTTTCCAAGGAACTGTTGTCAATATTACTGATCAAGTTACAGCAGCGAATTGTAATGCACCAAATTTTGGAATCCTTTATTAAATAATTAAAGTGATGTTTTTTTGGGAGAGGGTTGGATTTTTTGACGGGAGAAAAATTAGAAAGTTTTTAAAAATGCAAAAAGAATTTTAAGATAAACTTTTCTTTTTCGATATGACAGTTAGACTATCCTTTAAAATCCGATTTTTATTGAGTTTATGCAAATTAGAAAATTTTGTTGTTTTTTGGTTACGATACTTCTAAAACTTTTTTTCGTTCTGTGTTTTTCAACACAAACTAAAACATTAATTTTTATCACTGAAAGGATCCCTTAAATCAGACTAATTTGCATAAATATACATAACCTTTATTCAAAATTACTGCTCCTAAATGCTATCTTAATTTTGATATTTTCAATCAGCAGTGTTTTCCATTTTAAAAATTACCATTTTAGGACATTTTTTTGCTTCTATTTTTTTCTTACCCTTTCTTTCCCATCAAAAAATCTTCCAAAAAATTTACTGTTTTAAAATTTGAATACTTTGGTAATTACTTTTTGTATTAAACTAACAACCTAACTCATATAATACTATACTAGCCTTTTTATCTCGTTTCTCTGTACTTTTTTTATCAATCAATTTTTAAATTGTTGTTTTTATTATGATTCAATTTTGCAAATAAATCTCTTTTTTCCTCTCATAAAACTGCCACTGTTCGTTTGTTGGTTGTTGGTTGGTGTCTGCGTGTGTTTTTATTTCGAAGGAAGCGGTTTGTTTGGCAAACTGTGTACAATGACAATCAGATGCAAGGAAACATTTTTTGATGATTTATTTGGTGTAAAAAATAAAGCAAATATGATTGCATTAATCTTTTTTAATTTTTTATTATTTTTTGTTAAATGTAAAACAGCAATTGGTTAATGTTATTTTACAGTAAACAAATGCTGGCGGGCCGTAGGCCCGCTTTAGCCCCTAGTTTAAATAAAAACTCGAATAAAATTTCTTTTTAAATCAAACCACAGAAAAAAAGAAAGAAGTGTAATTAAACGTGAAAAAGGAATTGGCAAATTAAATAATCAATTTTAATTTTTTTGCGCAAAAAAGAAAAAAATTAAATCAATCAAAGAGTTTTTTCAGGCTGAATTTTTTGTTGCTGTTTTTCTTCGTTTTTAAAGACGTTAGAAAAAATACAAATGTGAAAAATATAATAAAAATATACACAAAAAAAGTGATGAATGATTTATTGCAGTTTTGGAATAATCGAATAATAATTTTGTTGATATTTTTATTTTTGGGTGTTAAAAATGTTAAAAATGAAATTACTCCATTATGGTTGAATACGACGAATGATGCCTTGGATTCAGGGGTGGATATTTATGCGGTTTATCGGCTTCATTGTGGAAAGGTTTGTTGCTTTTAACTTTTTTTATTTGGAAAAATGTGTTACAAGAATACTATTTTATAATGTTATATACATAAGGATCTGGTAGATTGTAGCATAAAAAACGGTATTATACGAAAGTAATATGTTGAATTCTTTTTCATTTATGAAAAAGTTTTATTGAAAATTATTTCATAACTTTTTTGTTGGAAAACATTTCTTAAACATTCAAAACCGTCTATCTTTAATCAAACATTTTAAAAAATCACAACTTTAAAAACCAAAATAATCGACAGGAGGTTTTTTCAGAAGGAAGACATACCAATTAATAATTTTAATTGATTTTTTTATTTTAAAGTTTTCACGCTAAAGAAAAGATATGAAAAAGTTTTATCAAAAAATCGTACATTTTGAAGAAGTTTTTTGTTTTGTTAGTTCTTCTAGTGCCATGGCATTTTCGTTAACACTATTGGCACTTTGTCTTTCAACAGAGGGAAACAAATTTGCATAATGTTTTATAATCACCGTAATAATGTTCATGAAAAATGTGAACAGCACCCATTTTTGTAATATAGAAATAACAGGTTCTTGAATACCTAAAAATTTTCAACAACATGCATTTTTAGAACTTTTAAATTATGCAAATTTTTACAGATGTCTCTTGGACAAAAATACGTATTTTTGGATTATTCAATGATTGAAGAGTTATATGGGATTGAAAAGGTTGAAGAAATTTTAATGCATCATTCATATGTTGGAGTAAATCTTGAACAGATTTGTCCTTTGATAGCCCATGGCGGTCAAAGATATCAACCACCACCATCTCATCGTCCACTTCCAATTATTCATCCACCATCAGGGCCGTCAAGAACAACAACATCAACAATAACACCATCGATGCCATTTTATTTTCATTTTCCAACACTACCTCCAACACCAACTACAACTACAACAACATTAAAGCAAAAAATTATTCCAGAAATGAGTGAAATTGATCAAAGGATAATTGATGTTTTGACGGTAACTGATATGCCAACGGATGGCATATTTGCTGATGAAACAACAACAACCACAGAAAAAGCTACGACAAAAAAGAAGGATAAAAAAGATGAAAAAGAAGGTTAGTTGAAGATCGTGGCTTCAAACAAGAATTTTAAAATGCCAAATGTTTGGCTTTCTAGTGCCACGACATTTTCTCTTCTTTTTAGCACATTATGCCCTTTAGTGTATTTTGGCAAATTTCCCATCTTGTGCAGTGGCACTTTTGTCACCATTTTGGCAAATTTTGGCATTTAGTGCCACGTCATTTTTGTCTTTGTTTTGGTACATTTAAAAAATTGCTTCACGCTTTCAATATTATGCAAATTTATTTTCCAAACTTATAACTGACATTTTTCAGAAATTGGCCATATTGGAATTGATTTAGCTTCAATCGATTCAAAAAAGCTTGCTCGGCTTGAAAAGTTACAAGAACAAGACACCGTACTTGAAAATATCCTTCGACGCCTTGAATATATGGCCCAACAAGGAATTAAACCTTTTGCATCTACATTTTTGTTGCCTTTGATGAAACGAGTTAAATATGATCCAAGATCCCCGCCCACTCTTCTCGAAAATCAAACCATTAATGTGATGGTTGGAATTCATGTTCAATCAATTTCAAATTTTGAGTTGACAACTATGGTATGCAAATTTGTAGTAGAGGATTTATGAAATTCATTTTTAGGATTATGACATGGATGTCTGGTTGAGAATGGCATGGAGGGATCCTCGATTGGCACATGGGCTATCAGCACCAATTCTTATCAGTGAAGAAACATTTTTGAAGTTGGTTTATGCAAATTATGTGATTTTGTATATCTTGAGATATGCAAATTTTGATGTAAATGGAATCCGTTTGAACTTTTTAGGAGAGTATGGCGTCCAGATCCATTTTTCTCAAATTCCAAGCATTCCCTTTTTCATCGCGTGACATTTTTAAACTTTTACATGTACATTTTTCCCAATGGTGAACTTTTCTTTGAAACTCGACTTTATCTAAAACCAAAATGTGTCCTAACTTTATGCAAATATCCACATGATTCTCAAGTTTGCTTCCTTCGAATTAGTTCAAGTACGATTAAATTTTTTTCTAAATTCCAATCAATACCCTTTTTAGTTGCATTTACAAATGACCTAGTACAATTTCAATGGTTCCCAAAAAGATATGATGCAATTAGGTTAAATAAAAATGTTCAACTTCCAGAACTGTATATTCATAATTTCTCACAAGCAACATGTCAAACCCATCGAAAAACTGGGAATTTTACATGCCTTGAAGCACAGTTTAATATGAAACGAAATCTTGGGTATCATTTGGCACAAACTTATATTCCAAGTAAGTTTTGTCACAAAAGTTTGTGACAAAAGTTGTAACTCCGTAACAGAAATGTTACAAAGCTTTTTATATGATAGAAACCATTGTCACATAAAATTATTTAATCGTTTTGATATGCCTTAACAGCTTTTTTACATTAATGCTTGTAACACTTTTTGTTACATGAATTCGTGACAATGTAAAAAAATTCGTTACATTGTAACAAAACAAAGAATAATTTTCAGCAGCAACATGTGTATTATTTTCATGGATAAGTGTTTGGCTGCCGGAGGAATTTGTGGAAGGTCGGATCTTTGTTGCACTTACAGTATTTTTAACATTAAGTGCTGAAAGTAATGCCGCGAAAGAAACTCTGCCAAAAGTGTCGTACATTAAAGCAATCGATGTTTGGTTTGGTAAGTTTTATATTTTGATCAAAGTTAGAATGTTTAGTTTAGATATGCATATTTGAATATCACCAAATCCTAAAATTACAGTAAAAATAGGAATTTTAGGTTTCACTGCAACATTCATCTTTTTTACAATGGTTCAAGCTTTGGTTGTTATTTCTTTGGAACATCGAAGTAAAATTATTGTAAGTTTTTGGAGTTGTTTTTTGGGCAAAATTTTTTTAAACAATGAAAAGAAAATAAATTGTAACATGTGTCGAAAATGTAAAATTTGCATAGCAACTTGGAGCTTAAAAAGTCTTTTTTCGATAACCATGCATCAGGCGAGTAAAGACGAGAAAGTGGTTTCGTTCGAATTTGAAGCTCTTGCCTTTTCAGGAATTTAAACTGAAAAAGCTTTTCTTATTTAATCTTTAGAATTCGATAAAACATTTAATGTAAAAACAAATTCTTTAATTCTGTTCAATTTTAGCGTAAACACATTGAAGAACGAGCAGAAAGTTTATCAGTTTATGAAGTGACAAAGCTAGCCAAACGTTCAGCTTGGTGTCATCGATATGGAAGAGGGCTGGATTCATTCTTTAAAATTATGTATCCTATAATTTTTGTAATATTTTTAATTATTTATCGATTTGTAATTATCGAAGGTGATGAAAACAAATGTATTCGAGAAGGATATCGACATTCTGAATTGTAATAAATTATAAAAATAAATAACAGAATTAATATTTACTTTATGTTTATAAAATCCACTTTAAGTAAAAACAATTGTTGACTCTTTGTTTAAAAACCGGATTCTTTTTTTAGTGGGATCAGGTGGATTCTACTCTGTCTTGAGTCGCATTGACATAAAATGTCACAAAAAAAATTTGGGACATTTTTGCCACATCGTTGAATATTTTTGTCACAGTCACATCATGTGTCAAATGCGTCACATCCTGTAATGATTGTTTTGTTTTGGTAGCTTTCGACGAAGGGATTTATCTTTACCTACAAGTCAGTAGCCAGAATTTATTTTTGGAAGGGGATTTATCTTTGGTTTTTTGCCGAGTTTACCGTTTCGGTGACAAAAGATCAAAGGAGATTTTAGAAGGCAGAAATTTCAGGTGAGGCTTCAGTCATCTCAGCCACCCCCTGAATGTGTTACGTAAGGCGCTGAAGGAGGGTTTTTTTTGTAAAAGGAGGAGGTGGAAAAAAGAAAAATAAAAATAAAAAAAGGAATAAAGAACATAAAATTATTAAAAGTTTTATTTTAACTGCAGTTTTTCAAAATAACATGTTTATACGTACAAACAACTACTAATTACACATTGTAATAGTTTTTTAGCAGGTGGTAATTCCACATTTGCGTTTTTATCCCACTATATTGTACTTTATTTTATTGCCAATGCTCCTTTAGCGTTTACTGTCGATATTTAACGTAAAAATTTTAATTATGAGATCAACCGATGAAATCTAAAGCGGTGAATCTGTTTTGACTCGGTACAAATTAATTTCGTGTATTTTTTTGAAACAAGGTTTTAAATTTTGTCTTACATATAATATATTTTTTTAAAACATTACATTTTATAAATGTTTTTTTAGCCATGACTGAAAATCTTACAAATGATACTATTCCCAAAAATAAAGAAGAACAGGAGTTTGTCGTAGAATTGAAGAGATCAACGGTATATTGGTTTGTTGCAGGATTCTCTGATTCATGTTTAATTTTTGAATTTTTATTAATAATTTTCTTTTGTTGTCAATTTTATAAACGAAATCAAAGCTGGTATTCTGTGTATTATATTTTACTTACACTTGGATATATTGTATCATTTATATTTCAACTTTTTTATTTACTTGATGATTGCTTTCGAACATTCACAGGAGTTTTTAAGCTTTGCGCATTTGCATTTGAATGGTATTTTTTATTTTTTAATGGGTTTTGGAATTTTTCTATTGCAGTTTTTCGAAGTACTGCCATTGGAATACCTTTACAACATAAACGGGTACAGTATTTTATCAGGTATTTTTTCATTAGGACATCAACGTTCACAGAAATAAATTGAATATTTTAAAGAAGGAGACCCATCGTGAATAAACTTTTTACACGCAACTTTGATTGCATTTCTCGAAGCGAAAACTGCTGCGAAAAATGAAAGAAAAAAGCAGCTCTAATGAGACCCTGATTTTTGTAAAAAAAAGTTTGCGTGTTAAAAGAAATTCATTTTGTACCAGAGCTCTGCAAAATGCAAAACCGAAATTTCGATTTTGCGAAATTTTCGATATTTTGATTTCTTTTAATATCATTAATTGGTTCCATTTTCGATCTCATTTTTTTGATTAAGATTTGGATATTTCGATTTCAGACAAACCTTAAAAAGTTTCGATTTCGGAATTCCTATTTTCCGATATTCCAAATTTCGATGTTGCAGCGCTTTCAATGTTGATTTTGAGCGTCTTCTGCTGCAACCTTCGGTTTCGGATTCGAAGTCATGGTGGATTCTACTTTGGAATCGGAGTTGAAAACACAAAAAATCTGCAATAGTTAATCCTTCATAAATTTCGAAAAACGATTTCATTTAATTTTTAAACATTTTTAGATATGGAAAAATAAAGAGCTTCCATCTGTATTAATTGTCGTGATCTTTCCATTCATTGTTAATGGATATACTCTTTCTGATGCATACTGCAAAATTCATATGTATGACCGCGATTGCTTTGACAAAACTATCACTGAAGTTACAGACATTGCATTCTATTTAAATATTTTTCTAACCTTTTTTACATTTTTTATTATAATTTTATCATATATTAGATCAAAAATAATTTCAAATGCCAAATTTTTTTCGAACAATGTTGAAAGACGACTCATCATTCAGGCAGTTTTGTCAACAATATGTCAACTAATTTTTTTATTGCTTTTATGTTTTAAATCCAATTGCGCTTTTGTTTGACGAAGATTCAACCTTAATTGTTTCGCTAATATTTTTTATGATTCAACATTATGTAAATATTGTTGTTCTTTTTGTGGTATCTAAAAATTTCCGATTTGATATTTTATCTTTTTATCACCTAAATTTTTTAATGAACTTTAAATCTCAAAGTCAAAGTAGCAGTGGCGTTCTATTTATGCCAAAATAAGTTCTATTAAATTCGTTTCTTTTTTTTGTGAAATTTGAGCTTGGTTTTTCATCTTTTGACATTTTTGTGTTTATAATTTTGCTCAATTTTGGATTTTAACTAAAAGATTAAATAACTCATTTTAATTTTTAATAACGTGACGAATTAAAACATAAAACTTTTAATTTTTACATAATTTATTTAATGACTTCAAAGTTTTAAAATAGTAATATCATTTAGCAATTAATAATTTGCGATTGATTGATTATTTTGCCATTTTTATTTTATTTTGTTTGTGCAATTTGATAATAAAAATTAATTTTTGATAATGCAATTAGCTTTTATGTATCCTTTGATCTTCGTAATTTAATGGTGCTATTAGATTTCTTTTAGATTCAATGACATAAAAATGCCGAAAAACTTAAGATAAGTATTTCAAGAAGCGGATACCGCTGTGTTACGCATTTCCATTTTATAAGTGCATATATCATCGTATATCCGCCGATATTGATACCTGTATATGTATGTATTAGAAATGAATACAATTTGTTTTTAAAAAATGACATTAATTTTTAAAAGTTGTATTAAGTCGTCATTCTTCATAAAGGCATGCATGATATCATGTTACGAAATCTTCAACCAAGATCATTGATTACCTCAAAGCAAAGACTAATCTTATCAACAAACGTTTGCGTCAACACATTTCAGCAAACCACATTACCTAGGTTTTATGTTTGGCATTTCTGTCACCTCTTACAAACAACAAAACAGTTGTCTAAGAATGTGTTTTGTTTTTGTAGTACCTTGATCATTAACAAAAAAATTCATTAATTTTCAAAATAATTTTATTTGTTATTTGTAAAAAAAGAAGGAAGAATTTCAGCGCCTATTTGTTTTCGATAAAATCAAAAATAGAAAACTGGAATCTTCTTCTTTTTCCTTCTTCTTTTGGTCACTTAAAAAAAATTTTAGTAGTGCGCAAAAACATTTGTTGTTGTTGTTTTTGTTCTCCTAAAAAGTTTTTAAAACCTTTTTTTGTTTTTTCTTTAAATAAATTGCGTTTTTATGATAGTTGGAATTTGTTTTAGTTTTTATTAAACGAAAAAGCAAACTTTTAAGTTTAACATTACATTAATTCATGAATCTTCTGATTAAAATTTGGACGATTTTTTTGAAACCTGAAAATCAGGAATCAAAAAAATGCGTAAATTGCCACCTCTTTTAACTTTTTAATTACTCTATTTTATTGAAAAACTTGTTAAAAAATGGATCATCATTTTTCCCTCTTTTTCCTGCCATCGATTTTCTGCGTTTTACCGTAACTTTTTTATTCCATTGTTCTGTTTTCAGAATAATGGAGACTGAAACCTATGATCCATCAAATCCAAAATACAAATTCTTTTGTGGTTGTCATGTTACAACTGGAACAAAAATTATTTGTTGGTTATATTTTTTGGTGTATATTTTTGTTATAATTCAACGAGCAATTAGTTTTCCACATTTACCAATGATTTTTGTTGGAGTTATTGTTGTTCCATTGAGTATTCTAATATTTTCTTCTGGACTTTATGCCGTTAGGACAGAAAAACCAAATTGGTTAATTCCATTATTGATTGCTTTGGTGAGTTTCAAAAGAGGGTTGAAATTTTTTTAAGATACATGTTACAAAGATTGCATCATTCTGATTAAATTAATTATTTTGTTGATCTTGTGCAGATTTTTGAAATAGGATTTTTTTCTCTCACAACGAAAATAAATTTGAATAGATTTGCTTCAACGAAAAGATCCTGATTGTCAGGTTTGTGTTGCACAAATCTGAAAATCAGGGATCATAAAATACGTAAACTATCATCTCCTTAAAGTACAATCAGAATGAAGCAATCACTGATACCTAGTTAATTCTTTATTCTTGCTCTTTAAAATATAAAATCCCAATTACAGTAATTTTTTAGATTGGTTCAATAATTTTTAGTGTTGCTGAAAATATTTATGCAATGTTTACATTTTTAACCGAGCATCAAGCTAAAATGTTCCCCTTTGAAGATGCATATTTTTCTGAAAAAACTCGACCATGGCCTTTTCAAACTGCAGGAAGTGATCGTAAGTCTTTTAGAACATTTAGTCATCATATGAATTTGCATAATTTTTCATAGCAAATACACTTTAAATTTACCATAATCTTTTTTCAGAATTTGTATTAGTTTTTGTTTTTCTTATTGCCAGACTTTTAATCAATATTGCATTTTATTCATGGCTATTTTTTATTGTTTTTCGATGTTATCAATATTTTACTGCTAAGAATAATGATGTCAAACTTCCATCACATCAAAGATATTTTTGATTATCATTTTTTATGATTTTTTGATTTACTTTTTTATAAATAAAGTAAAATGTTATAAAAATGTTTGGATTGATTAAGAAATGGACATTATTCCCAATTTTTTATAATTTTTCAAATCTTTTTTTGTAAAAGTGTTGAAAATGTTTTTTATGATTTACTTAGATAATTTATTTAAAATGCTTAACAAATATAAAAAAAGTACCGGCTTACAAAATTTTTAATTTTTAGGCCAATTTCTTATTAAATTTATATCTGCATTTTCTTAAAACAACTTTTGGAAGAAAAATTTTAAAAATTGTATCATACAATTTGTATGACAAGGTTTTCTCGTTTCTAAAAATCTTCGACCAAGATCATTGATTACCTCAAAGCAAAGACTAATCTTAGTCTTTAAATTTAAAGGAGTTGGCGGTTTACGTATTTTTAATCCCTGATTTTCAGGTTTGTGCAGCGCGAACCTGACATTCAGGATCTTTTTGTAGAAGAAAATCTATTTAAATTTAATTTTGTTTATAAAAATGACAAAATACGTAAACCACCGCCCATATCCAGTAGTTTCTTTTGATCGGTGCCTTCCTTTGATATTTTGCCGCCAGTCTTAACCGCGACAAAGATCAAAGAATTTTCACCATTTTTGTGAGGACTACCCCCTATAAATACAGTTTTTTAACCACAGCCTCTATTAATCAATGTTTCAAAAACAATTTTTCAAAGTAAAAAATTAATGTTTTTCAATCCAAATTTAATAGAAAAAAACCTACCGTATCCATCGTCGCAACAGAACCAAAAAATCAAAGCAGCAAAAAGGAGCAGCTTCATTTTTGTGAAAAAAATGAAAAACGATATAAAAAAATTTGTGTCCTGTTTTTATATTTGTTCTTTCAGAAGCATTTAAGTGTTATATGCTAATCACTTTATTTTACTTCTGATTTTTCACACAATTTTATCTTTGTTGACACGTATTTTTTCACAAAAAACGATGATGACAGAAAAGAAAATTAACTTTTTATTGTCTAGACATAAAAACTTTTATTTTTGTATAAAAAAATCGCAATTTTTGATGTTTCATATTTTAAAAAATTGTTCTAATATAGAAATTCTCACATATAAATTTTTTTGAAAGCTGAAACTTCATAGATTTTTTAATAGTTAATAATAGTTTTAGATCCGTTTTGATGTTTCTAGGGTTATCCATATACTATAGTTTCGAAGGATTTGGGATATAAAAAGATCACAAAAACAACATGTTAAAAAAGATTTAGACAGCATTTTATATAAAAAATTAAAATTTTAATTTTGGGATTACCCGATATTTTGCCAACAACGTTGCCCTGGATTTAGGTGACATTTGAAGCTTTACAAAGAAATAGAAATTGATATTTGAATTAAACTCGTATAAAAAATTTAGGGCGTATCGGTTTTTCCAAAAATCCAGAAAAATTTGCGGCGAAATGATTTTCTGCAAAAACAACTTTAAATTTGATTTTGAGCATGCATTTGAGTTGTACTTTTAGGGTGCAGTTCCAATATTTAAAGTACCAACACTACAGAAAAGAGGTTTCATTAAAATATTGTTTACTTTGGAACAAAATATTCTTGCTTTCGGACACTGTTTTAATCATTTCTGTTCTTATTCATCAAGAAATCTTTAAAAAATTCAAAAACTTTGTTTCATTAGTTTGGAGGGAAACAAAAAAACAACACAGATCGATATTTGTTCTTTAAATTTTGCAATGAACAAAAATGAAAAACGTAAAAATAAGAACTAACAGCAGTCTTTTTTTGCATTCCATTTTTTGACACCTTTAAAAACTACCCATATTTTAGGTGTTTCATGTTTTTAAAACTATTTAGAAATGACTCGTTGTAATACATATATGGCCTATAGAGAAACGATCTTGAAACATAAATTTAATGATTCTGCTTTGATGAAAAATATGATTTTATTTTGACATGAAGTTACAGTATGAAACGCCAAAAGATGTTGTCGCAATTCTTCACAAAAAAAGTTTTCAAGAAAATTTCTGTGAACTTGTTTAATCATTATTATTTAATGTAAACATTTTTCAACAGACTGAATTAAAATACATTTTAAGCTTAAAAATGCATTGCCAAATGCATAAGATCTATCATGATTCAAATTATCATCAATTTATGGTATCTTTAATTTAACAGAGTTTCTTATTAATATTGGTTTTACCTTATTATAAATGCATCAAATCATTCAGTAATCAATTTCATAATTATTTAATGCTTTTTATATTCAAAAAAGCTTATGGTCTTTACTTTAGATACATTTATTTTCTTTTTCACTAAACTTTTCTTTTACAATACCTATCTTGTAATCACGCACGCAATAAATAGTCTATGATGTCTTAAAAGTTTAGTAAAACAGAAATAACTTTTAAAAGAAAAATTTAATTTTTGTTAAAACATAAAAAATTTTAAACTATGAACTTTGAAAAAGTTTGAATTTCCTTCTCAATCCTGAAAAAATGCAGCAGACAAAGAAATGTCTTAACACGAAAACTTACCTACATTTTGAACAGCATTGTTGAATCCTTCGACGATGATTCTTTTTTTTCTGTCGTTCTCACTAATTTCAACTTAATAATTCTCTTATTATTTATTATTACTATTAATTATTTATATTTGATTGTGGTTATATAATATCTATATATATTAACACTGGATAAAATGAGTAATCGAAAGCAAGGAATGTTTGCTCATGCTCGATACTCTGAAAAAGTCTTTCGAAATCTTCCTCCAAAAATTGCTCGAGGCGTTGAACGTGATCTTGCATATGTTCTAAAGAAGGACAATCCAATTGATGTAAAGAAATGGAATCGAGCATTGCCATCTCAAAGTGATCTTGATAATGATTATCAAACTCCTGCAGCTTCTTCATCTTCTCGTGGACATTCAAGGCCAGATGCTATACCTCGAAAATATGTAAAGCCAAAGCCTGCTGATCTAAGGAATGAATTTGTGTAAGTTTTATGTTTACTTTATGCATGCAGATGGTTTATAACTGTCAGCGATCGAATTTTTCTGCTGCTTTATCCATCTTTCAACTGTCTTTAATGTTTTTCTTTGAGAGTACAAAGACTAATGATTTTTTTCAGGTCTGCTCGACAACTTCATCAAAAAGAATATCATTCAACAGATGTCCGCCGACCTACTACTCTTCGTAGCGATTATCATTCAACTGAAGAGCGAAGAATTCTACGAACCGTTCACCGCTCCGTTGACGAAACGATACTTCCATCAAAGAATCTTGATTCATATCAAAGTACCCGGCATGAAGAAACTCCTACAGCATTCAGAACTCCAGAAAGTAAAAGAAGAAAGGTTGAAGATGAAGGTGAACGGAAATTCCCTCAAAATGCTTGTCCTGATCTTATTGCTTCGCGGATTCAATCAAGTCTTCCAAATCTACCTTTGAGACGCAATGATGCTACAACTTATAAAGATGCTGTGACAGAAATATTACAAGATGCTATTAGCCGCTTTATGCCTTCAGATTCGCAAATTTTATTAGGTGCATCACAACCAAGAGAATATGATGCAGATGTAAGTTTTTTGATTTGAAAATTATTTATGACACGCGTATTGATGTTAATATTGTGTTTTAGTTCAATCCTAATGAAAGCTTGATGAACAAGACTGGTCCATTGAATACCCCTAGATCTTCTCTTGGAAAAGCAACAGAAAGAAGTGAATCTCCTTTGCATTCAATACAAGAATTAAGTCATATGAGACATAGCTTTGTGAGCTTTGATGATGATCAAGAAGATATGAGTCCAAATATTCTTGGTGGCTATGGAACAAATGTTTCTGATGACTTTGCTACTGAAAATGAAGAAATGACTTTCAAAATTCCATGTATTTCTCAAAGCTTTAATAATTTCAATGATCAAGAACTTGATTTTGGAACACCCGAAAGTTATCGCATTAATGTTTATGATGATTTTGCTGCCAAAACTGAAGAAATGACATTCAAAATTCCAAGTATTTCACAAAGCTTCAATAATCTCAGTGATCAAGAACTTGATTTTGGAACACCAGAAAGCTCTTTTCGACTAGAAGATTCCGAACAGATTTTTGAATTTTAATATGTTTGTTAAGTTTTAATTTTTGTTATTATTTACTTCGTTAAATAAATTTTTTTGACATCAAGAATGTGAAGTTGTATTTTGGCACATCATTTTGTTTTATCGTTTTGAATAGTTTTTTAGGCATTCTGTTAAGCAAATTGTGACCATTTTAGGTATGATTCAGCGCAGCTGAGGCTTAAGGAAACAGTGAAAGTTAAATATTTTTTATTACAAGACTATATAAATTTGCTTCAAACAGTTATAACTGCAGTTATCGATCAATTATAGTCAAACCTGGTTTCAACGTTTTCCAAGGGATCACGAAAACGTAATATCGAGGATTGACTCTATTGCCATTGACTAAAATTCATTAAATGTTCAAATACTTTTTTGAAAAAATAATTTTTTCGTGAATGTTAAATATTTTGGGGCAATGAAAAAAGATTTGTTGCAAAAAGGGTGAAAAATGTCTATTCTCATAAACACCAAAATTTATGTTGTCTTAAGTAAATATTCAAGATTTTTTGTGTTTTAAAAAAGTGAGAAAAGTAACATATTTTACAAAGTTTAAGTGTCACTTATGCCTTTCATCAAATAACACAAAAGAATGTCAGATAGATTGTTTGTTATTTTTTTTTTACATTTAAAAAGACTGTTGTTTTTGCTCTTTTTTATTTGCAAAAAAAAGTTTGAAAGCATTTTTCAACAATATTTTTAGCTAACCCAAATGTCTTCATTTTTCATTTTCTTTTCTTTTTTTTGTTGTTGTTGCTTTTAAGAAAAAGTTGGTTGAAAAAACTGGAAGATGCTTTTTTTCAATTGCATTTTTTGCAGCTGTTTTACTTTTTCCGCCCTATTTTTTTGGTTGTTATTGAATAACAGCAGTAGCAGCAAGCAACATTGTTGTTGTTTTTGTTGGACAGAGTCCAAAAAAGAGAAGGTTCACATAGAAAATTATACAATGCTGACAGTGTACTCCCGCTCCCTCTTTTTGCGCTCCCGCTCCGCTCCGCTCTTCATAAAAATTCAGCTCCCGCTCTCGCTCCGCTCTTTCGCTCCCAAAGCCCGCTCCCGCTCTTGGGGGCGCTCTCAAGAGCGCTCTTTGTTTTTTTGCTTCTCCCGCTCCTGTTTATTTTGCAATTTTTTTTATTCAACAAATACAACGAAAAATACAAGAATAATGATATTTATTTAACAAGTGATCGATTTAAATGAATTAAAAGCTTGCTATTTAAATATTCATGTTTTGCTCGATTTTTAAGACCTTTTGTTGCAATTGATGCACTTGAAAAAACTTGCTCACATGGAGATGATGAAGCGGGGATTGCCAATAACGTGAGGCCAAGCTCTTGAAGAAAAAGCTGAAAAAAATGCTTTTTTGAATACTTTTAAAACTATATCTGTTTTACAAAAAACAAAATGCTTACTGTATCAGAAGGAATACTTTTCCAAAAATCAATTCCTTGTCGATCCAAGTAATCGCCCTGAACCATACTTTTAACAAAGCTTAAAATTCTTCCATCTCGACCATTTTGTGGGTTTTGTTGTTGTTGCTGAATTTTGAGAGCAATTTTTTCACGGAGAGATAAATTTGCAGCTGGTTCTGCAATGCTTGTCTCAATTTGTTGTGCGAAAGGAAGTCTTTGTTTAACCAAGCTAATCAACAATTCAACAGGAACATCCTGTAAACAAATCGCTTCCTGAGGGTCGAATAAAGCACACAGAATAAAATGTGAATCAAATTGTTGATGATCGACTTCAAGATACTTTCCAAAACGATTTTTCAATTCTCCATGCATCGCATCTTTCAAAGTCTTCAAGTCACCATTTGATGTTTCACTTGTTACTTCTAATAAATCTTTTAAAGTTCCATAAACTCCTGAAGAAGTAATACTATGCTTTTGAAAATTCATAATAGCATATTGAAATTTTTGGAGAAGAATCCCAAATTCTTCTAAGACTTCAATATCGGCTGATGATAGCAAAGGCAACTTCTTTGCAGGTGGAATTTCTTTGATAACTTGAATAACTTCTTTCCAAAACTTCACAAATCTGTTAATCATAATAAAATGGCTATTCCACCGCGTGGTGGCTGGTAACAGTAATACAGATAGAGTCAATTCAAAGAACCGTTCCTTTGCTTTCTTGCTTTTGCGAATATATTGACATAATCGTCGAGCACGTGCAACACGATTCCAAATTCCCGAACATTTTCTTTCAACACTAAGACATAATACACGTTGAAGAGCATGAATAACGCAGGTAATTCGAAGATCAAATTCAACTTCGTCTTCGGCAATCGAAGTGTCGAGTTCCAAATTGTATTCAAAATTTTCTTCCTCATCTGATATTTCATCATCATCCAGAAATTCCGTATCCGCATCAGCTTCCTCGATATCAGCTTCAACAATTTCAGCCGAAGGATTGACTTAGAGATGATTTATTCCAACTCGATTGAAGATTTCCCTTTTTCTCACCAACAAAAAATGAATCTGGATTTCAAAACATTGTTGCAGTCCTTCATTATTAAAATGACGCTTCCTTATTATGTACTTCACAAATTTGTTAAATCGATGTTATTTTACTGATCACACTTATAATATTAATATTCTACTAGGACTGCAGCAATTTTTTACCACAATTTTTGTGTTTTATGCTTGACTTGCTATTTGATTGAACAACTGAAACATCCAAACATTTATGGTTTTGAGTTAAATTGAGATTTGAATACTGCTGGCTACTATTTTCAGTGAGAGATTTTTGCAAAGAATGTCCCACATTATTCAAATGCAGCACCTCAATTTTCCCTGTCATCTGAAATTTATATTTTTGTTTCGTTTTATCACGCAGCTTTTCAAATAAACGAAATTCATGGCTGTGATGTTTTTACTCGTACGAGCTTTAATCGAGAGTTGTAAAATCCTTTGAATGCATTTTAACAAACAATTTTATCGAACCTCAAACTTTGGGTAATAAACTCAAAAATAAACAGTAACAAAATACTAAACAAAGGCGCAAAAAAGACCAAAATCACATATAAAAAGCAATATTGGGCTTCAAACTAAGTTCGAAAAGAAGCTATAATAATTTACAAAAAGAGCTCAGATTAGACCACTTATAATTTTAGGCCAGACTAAAGAAAAGGAAGGGAAGGGGAAAAATGAATAAATTTAGGAAAAAGAAATGTTCCCAGCTGCCGATCTAAAAGTGTGAAAATGATGACTGAATGATTTGGTGGGGCAGAGGGCTCCTTTTAAAGCGTCAACACAACCAGTCAAACCCCGCCAAAATTTCCACATTCGTTTCCGTTTTTGGACTGTGTTTTAACAAAAAAAGCTTTTTTTGATTTTAAAAAGCAGTGGATCGTCTGCACAAAAATATGTATTCTCTGACCTGGTGCTAGGCAATGGAGCGTCGATAAGGAGTCGAACAGAAACACCAGCTGGCAGCAATTTAAAGATATATTTGGCTTAGCCATCAGCAGAACTGAAATGCAAGCAGTAGAAAGAAGAAAAAAAGCTAAACATAACAAAAAGGATGTTAAAAATGAGACTAATATTGTCAAACATTGAAAAAAAAAATTGGAAAGAGACGCTTTAATGATCACACTATTAACAGTATTAAAATATTTTTTATTTTTTTGATCTCTTTCTTAGTTTTACAAATTGTGTCGGATTATCACCGACAATTTAAGAGCCACAAATGACAGATTCCCACACTGCTGATGTGAATCTGTATATGTCGATTTCCCACATTTCCATATGTCGGTTTCTCACATACGTGAGATTCTCCTTTTACAGTCACACTATATAAACCTTTAATATTTCCTTTTGTATGATCAGTCGTAATAATAAAGATGGGATCAGTTGTAATAATAAATGAAGGATCAGTCGTAATAATAAGGTAACGAGCATTCTTCCATAAACAAATAATGAACAGCTAGCTCATTTTGTTACGCCGAATATCTTGAAAAAATAAGCTCTTTAAACAACAAATTTAAATAAATCGAGAAACGACAAATTACAAAAAACTGCGGCACATGTTTCTGTAAATGCGATTTTAAAACAGAAAAATTATTTTTTTGGAAAACTACCTAACATATTAATTCAGAGCGCTCCCTTGAGAAGCCGCTCCCGCCCCGCCCCTGCGCTCCCGTGCCCGCTCCCGCTCCCACTCGCTCCCCTTATAGGGAGCGCTCCCTCGCTCCGGAGCGCTCTTGGGAGCGAGAGCGGGAGTACACTGAATGCTGAAGATGGTCGGATCGAATGTTTTTGAATTGAATGTGGTCATCGTGTTGTTTTCTATAGATGTTGCGAAAACCGACACGAAAAAACTCTTCGCGAAGCTTCGAAGAAGAAAGATTTGCATTCGTTCTTTCTTTTTAGTGCTGTATTTTTGCGCAACCTAAATCGATCTTTCTTTTCTTCCTTTTTTGTTTGTTTGAGGTTCATTGAATTTGAAACTTTGCGAGTTTTTTTATTATCGTTTTTGCTGCTGCTGTTGTTGTTGTATTATACGTGTCCTCGTTGTTGATGAACGAATTTTGCATTAATTTTCCAGCATGTTCAAGGTCATCATTGTTTTTAGAGTGTGTTCAGTTTTTTGATGAAAAAACTGTTTTTTAGTTTTGTGCAAAAACGATATAAAAAATTTGCTAAAATTTGATCCTGTTGTGTTTTGTGTTTTTATGATTTGGTAAATAGAATAGTGTTTCATCATGTTTAATTTCCGCATAAGCGTTATATTTGTTGAATCAAAAACACCAGGAGTCCGTGCCCCTTCGAAACTATAACAATCCTTTGATCTTTTACGCCCATCTGCACAACATCAAAAGCTTGAGCCCTCAAAACGATTTCTGCCTCCTCTAAAATTATATGCTGCTGACATTTTTGTGTTGAGTTATTATTATTTTTTCGTGTTTAACATTTAATCGTGTAATTACTGTAATATTTTCTGTTTAACAATAATCACAATTTCTAGAATCATGGAAGATCAAATCTTTAATCCTGAAGAACCAAAATATAAATGTTGTTGCGGCTGCTGTCATGTCACCACTGGAACAAAGATTATTTGCATTTTATCTTTGATTGGTGTTACATTGTCAATTATTCCATTCATCGGCTTACATCCAACTCCTGAAATTATTGGCATGGGAATTGTTTTGTTCTTGGTTGCTCTCTTCACATTTGTTACTCCATTCTTCGGCATCAAAAATAGTAATCCAAATTGGTTAATTCCATTGCTTGTTCTTTTGGTAAGTTTTTTTATTACTGTAAATAAGTAAGGATACTGTAATCTAACCATACTATACATATACCGTATTATTTACTAAACACGTTTAACCCATTTTACCAATTTTTAGGCCTTTTCCGTTATTTACATTATCACAAAGAATGTCTTGGGAGTTATTGATTTTATTTCAAATCCTGAAACACCACAAACTTGGCCATTAGAAAGTCAACATGATACTCGTAAGTTAAAAAACGTAATTTTTAATTACTTATAATCACCCTTATTTTTTAGGATATGCTGTTATCGTTGCAGTTTTCATCATTAAAGCTCTTTTTGGAATTGCTTTAAATCTTTGGTATTTCTTCATTGTTTTCCGATGCTATCAATATCTTTCTTTAAAACGAAAAGCAGAAATCTTGCCAATGCATTCATAATTTTGTTTTGCTATGTTGAACCTCAAAGAATGATTTGTACTTGATTTAGAAGATGCTTGTTGTTAATCAAATCGTATCCATTTGAAATATAGAATAGGTAAAGTATCAAATCATTTCCTTTTTTTATCTGCTTATGTACCTCATATTTTGTTGTTGTCATAAATTTTGTTTAAATAATCTTTTATTCATGCTATTAGTTTGCAATAAATCTCTTTTATATTTTGTTTGAATGAAATCTTTGTAATTATTGACAATCTATGAAAAACCAAACCCTCAAATTAAATCCTGTTTTTTTGACAAAAAACTTGAAAGTTGAAGTTTCGATTTATTATAAGTTTTCCTTTTGGCAGCAACAACTGTTAACTTTTATCTATCACATACATGCCCTTCTCCTAATCTCTAGAAGAATCCCCGCGAACCTGAAAAGAAAATATTTCAATCAATGTGTATTCCCTGCTATGCTATATGGATGTGAAACCTGGTGCTGAACAAAAACTGAAGAAACAAGACTCGCAGTTGCTCAAAGAAGAATGGAAAGAAGGATGCTAAATGTAAGACTGATAGATCACCATTCCCGTGATTGGCTCCGTGAAAGAACCCAGTTGAAAGACATCGTCCAAACTGCTCGAAAACGAAAATGGAACTATCTCAAAAAGCTGATGACAATACCTGATGACCGCTGGAACCGAAAGCTGACTGAATGGATCCCAAACAAAAAACGTCCAATTGGAAGACCGCCTACTCGATGGATGGATGACTTCACCAAATTCACAAATAAAAAATGTATTGAATTGTTATCACATTGTTTAACTGATTTTTGGTGTCATAATATGTCCCCTTTCGTCCTGTGCGACAGATAAAAGGTTATAAATAAAATAAATAAATAAATACATGCCCTTCCATTTAAAAAACTTTTAAAAAAGAAGAAAATTTTGTTTTGTTTCTTTAAATTTTAAAGGCTTTTTTGAATATTTCAAAAATGAAATAAACGAAAATCTTTTGTTGTTTTAAAAGAAAGAAATTTATGAAAAACTAATCAAAATATGACAGCACGTGCTACAGCTATAATAAACACGATTGCCCATTAAATAAAAAATACTCTTGTGACTGATTTTGTGCATTATGAAATTTATAGTTTTGTTGATTCGGATTAAGTAAGGCTACTGTAATCCCATAAATACTTCAATGTTACCTTGACATTTTATGACATTTTGTTCTTATACATATTTTAATATCAAAATCTGTATAATTTATTGGTTTTTCAGCATTGATCCCAATTTTCTTCTCTCTTTACCATTCAATATTCCAAGACTACCATCATTTATTATTGGCCATTGTCTGGCCCATGCAAAAACACTTGAAAGCCAAACATCCCTCTTTCGCGGGTTCAACAGGGTTTTCATTTTTTTAAATATTGAACTTAAAAAATACTTTTGAATTTTTTATTTTAAGAATCATTATGATTTCTGATTGAAAAATCAGAAAAATGTTGAAAGTGGTAAACTTCAGCCTTTTTGTGTATGAATATAAAAATGATCAAACCCATTTCATTGCATTAAACATACTTTATCTTCAATATTTAAGAAAAAATTGCCAAATAAAACATTACCGAATAAATGTGTTTAATTAATTTCTTGTTACTGCGTTGATATTTTAGTTAAAATTGAAAGAAAAAACATATGCTATAATTTTTCAATAAATGTGTTTAAATTTATTAGGCTTGTTTAAAAGCTTTTTAATTTTTGATAATCTATGAAAGATTTAACCTTCCCTCATAAATACGCCAATGTTAACTTGACTGTATAAGACTTCATTCTGTTTTCATAGATATAACCTTTTTTTACAAGTGAAGAAAGTACATTGATTTTGTTTATTGATTTTTATTTGCTTACCATTCAATGTTCAATCATTCCCACCATTCATCATCGGTTAATGTCCGGAAAGACAAACATCCTATACTGGGTCAACAAATGCCGTCTTGTAAACGTTTTAAAAAAATACGATTTTCATTGCGAAAAAATATGTTTTCCTTTTTTTAAAATTTTTGAATGTTTTGTTTTGGAAATCATCTGAAAAAAATATTGAAATTAGTAAGCTTTAGCATTTTATATATGAATATAATAATAATAATTAAACCCGTTTTATTGCATCACATATACATTGTCTGATCCAATATTTAAGAAAAACATACCAAATTAAACATCGAAATAGATTTGTTTAATTTCTTGGTGCTGCGTTGATACTATAGTCAAAATTGAAATATCATATTAAAATACAATACGATTCTGCTCAGCATTATAAAAATTTGTTGTAATTTCGATAACTGACAAAATGTTTACTTACAAGAAAACATTAAAAAACGTAACATAAAGTTTTTATTAAATAGATCAAAAGAGAATCGTAATAAATGGTCATGTTCAATTCAATTTTTAAAAAAAGCCTGTGATCTATTTTTAAATCAAAGCATCTTGGAAAAACATAATTTTTTTAAACAGAAATGTGCTTTTGAGGGTAAAGACTTTTCTGAAAAAAAATATATTCTTTCATTTCTGCCGCACTTTTGTTTCTTTAAAACTAGCCTTTTTAAAAAATGGATCCCTGACCGGTCAGCTGACCTTCATATTAGCCCAGACCCAAATCGAGGCAAACGAATCATTTTGTCAACAGGACGGATTTTAAAAAAAAGGGGCATGCAAAGGCTATTGGTGCCAGAGTTCAATATCCATTTTTGTCAATTTTTGGTCTTTGATTTGTTTCTCCTTTTTTCATATTTTATTGTTCAAATGCATTACTTTTTTTCTATTTTTTATAAATAAGCATCACTGAAAAATGTCATGGCAACGGCAATATTAATGCTCAAATTACCCATTTTTTATGCTCGCAAATATCGAAGAAAAAATTGCAAACAAACTTCGACCCAGCCACTTTTCAACCAGAACTTCAAGCTTCATGAACCAGCTCAAAATCAACATCTCAAACTTCACGCAAAAGAAACACTTCAAGCAATTTTTAATGAATACCGAAATCGATCATTATTATTCTTAAATTTTTGTTTTTTTATTGTATATACTTTTCCATGTAAATTTTTCTATTTTTCTTGATTTGTAAATATTTATCTGTTTGCCTCGTTCCACTGCTTCGGTAGTCGGAGCGTATAAATAAAACTAAAACTAAAACTAAATTTTACCATTCAATTCCATTTATTTCTAATGTATTACTTGTGCCTCCGAAAAAAGTGTTATTTTCACTTGCAAAAATAAAAGAGAAAGAGAGAAAAATACAATTATATTGTTTTATTTTGTTGTTGATGGTGTTTTTGCGCAAGGCAAAATGAAATAATAGAAAAGAGAAGAAGAGAAAAATAATGCCAATGTCCTTTTAACTTTATTTTTCATCATCATAAAAAGAAGGATGCAACCACAACAACAGCAACATTAGAAGAAGAAAAAGAAATGGATGCCAACATTGAACGACGACGACCACAATGAACGAACCCATTTGGGATTGCTTCTTTCTTCTGCAAAAAAAGAAGAAGAAAATTGCAGTATATTGTTGTTGTTGTTGTTATTGCCAAAATAAAGGCGGTCATTTGAGTTCAAGCTGATGCTTTTATAAATATAAATATTCTTCTTTTTCTCATTTCCCCCCTTAAAATAGAATCTGTTTTCTGCCATCTTTTTTTCCTTTCCTTCTCATTTTTATTTCTTCATTTTTGTTTTTATACAAATAAAATGATGCTACTTTTCTTCATCGTTTTTGGGAGGAAAAAGAAGAAGCAAAAAAATGCCGTAAAAACGGTCTTTGACCTTTTAGGCTTTTTTGATGCTTTAAAGTTTCCTCACAAAAATGTGCCGTTTACGAATAATTTTTGTTTTCTTCTATTTCGGGACATTCCGAGATGTGGATATATGTTATCCTTCTCTTTAAATTTTATTTTTTGGTCATCACCGAAAACATGGTCGTTTTATCCTGGCATCGGTGATACGTAAAAATTTGCTTTTAAGTTTAAAAACTTTTGTAAAACATCTTTTCGAATTATGCATACTGTATTCATTTTTTGGTGTTGTGTTAAGATCGATTTTTTCTATTTCCGTAATTTATATCAGAACGCGTATTTTTAAAAAATACTAGAATCTTTTTGCTACAATAAAATTACAATTTACAGTACTCGTGAACACTTTTACCCAAAAAAATGGACGGACAATATTATGATCCCACAAATCCAAAATATAAATGTTGTTGTGGATGTCATGTTACAACTGGAACAAAGATAATTTGTTGGATAAATATTATTTTTGTTGCTTTAATTGTTCTTTCAAATATCTTCTTTTATCCCCAACCAGAAGTTATTGGAGCTTCTGTAGTTTTGTTGATTATTACTGCAATTTTTGCTGTTACTCCACTTTATGGAATTCGAGTTGAAAATCATAAATGGTTAATTCCATTCCTTGCTGGAACTGTAAGTTTATAAATTTTCTTGAGAATACTATTATAAGGATACTGTATCAATGGTCTGACTATCAGGTTCTTGTTGAACAACCCTGAAAATCAGGTTTACGTATTCTCGTTTTTCGGTCTCATAACGAAAATGGATTTAAATGAATTTGTCTCGAGAAAATGACCCTGATTGTTAGGTTTGTACAGCACGAACTTGAAAATCAGGGATCAAAATACGTAAACTGTCAACTTCTTTTAATTTAAAATTTCATAAAATATAAATCCATTATGAAATTTACATATGTCTGTATCCTTCAGATTATTGCCATCATTCTTCTCACCCTTTCTTTCCTTGCAACATTATACCGTATCTTTGTTGAAAAGAATAATCGTGAAAAGCCATGGGGATATCCAACTGATCACACCAAAAATGAAAGTAAGTTTCAATTTTTAGCTAATGATAAATTTATGCAAATTAAACATTTCTTTACAGATATGGTATATGCATTTGTCATTTTGAGAGGCCTCATTTCAATTGCCCTTCAATCGTGGTATCTTTTGATTGCTTTTCGCTGTTATGAATATTTAAAGACAAAACGAAATGGGGGAAGTCTTCCATTACATCAATAAACATATAACTGTTACATTGTAACATGTTGCTCATTAAATCTTTGTTTACCTCAAATTATTAAAATCTTTTTAAGGCTTTTTTAATAAAGGTT
The DNA here is from genome assembly GCA_024447195.1 of Panagrolaimus sp. LJ2414. Classification (NCBI taxonomy): domain Eukaryota; kingdom Metazoa; phylum Nematoda; class Chromadorea; order Rhabditida; family Panagrolaimidae; genus Panagrolaimus; species Panagrolaimus sp. LJ2414. The sequence continues at coordinate 1,026,536 of JAMRXY010000052.1, read as the reverse complement.
TTTGTTTATTTTAATGCTAAAAAACTTTAAACATTTTTAGCTCCTTTTTTATTTGTTTCTAAATTTCATGGTATAATTAATTATTCATACTGTATTCTTCATTCATTTACAAAATTTCATACGCTAATTTTTAACAATGTTTTTGTCGGCATTTTTGTTTAAAAAAATACTGTAATAAAGCTTTAACTTTTTCGAAAATTAATTTTCAAAGCAATTGAAAAAAAATCAAGAACAAATGATGAATTGAAAAAACATAAGAAAAAAAATTGATGAATGATTGAAAAAGACAGAAAAGCTGTGACGTAAAAAAATGTTTTTATCACTGCTTTCCTGTATATATTTTATGTTTTCTTGAGATAGTTGAAAAAATTGCTTTATCACTTTTGTGGACGATCACAAAATATATTCCGAAAATCAATAAATTGTCATTGATTTTTCGACGGAAAGCAATGTTTTTGAATTTTTGATACATTTTTAACAAGCAATAAACTAAAAAATTTTTTAAATGAAAATTTTTATTGCAAAAAGACTGCAACATATTAAAACTTTTTCAGATTGATTCTTTCTGGAGAAATATTGTGAAAAATCATTTTGGAACCCTTTTTTACATTTGAAATATTTTTTTGTCACAAAAGATGAGATTGAAAAAGCTGACAACAACTTTATTGATTGATTTAGAAAAGAAACATGGCACAAAGGTAAATAAAATGAATCAGTTTTTAAAGAAACTAAAAGTAAAAATACCATAAAAAAGACAATGAATTATTGCAACAACCGAAAATTGAAAAATATATTGCTTTTTTTGAATTGCAATTAGTTTAAAAAACAAATATTAAAAATTAGAATAATTGTAAAAAAGAGGTACAGTAATCCAGAATGAGAAAATTAACGTGAACAACTTCCACCACCTGAACCACTGCCACCAGTAAGTTGAGCAATAAAAGATGGAGAAATTGTAAAATCAGATTGAAGATAAATGCCATGTTCAACAATTCGAATTTCAGGAGCAATAAAGTTAAGAGGGAGACCACCAGCGCCAGAGGGGAATTGAAGAGGAATTCCACGTTGAAGGAAGCTATTCGCAGCTTTATCAACCAGCTCTCGACCGAGTATGGTAAAAGTATCCAAAGTTTCTTGCTTAATTCCGAGGGATTGATCAGGATTAGTAATTCGAAGATTTAGGATTTGTGCATGTCCAGTTAGACGTTGATTAGAAGTTTGAAGTTGAGCATCAATGGCACCCTCAATATGGATAGTTCCAATTCGCTCATTTTGATCAGTGTAAAGATCCGCATCAGCAGCAAGATCAATTGTTGCAGTGCCACCATTTCTGGCACTTAAAATAATTGATGGTGCCCTTGAGGTATGAAGAACAATATAAATATTTCGATTTGGATATCTTTGTCCAATTGTAGGGAAAATATCTCCCAAACAAATATCCAAACTTCCAAGGCCATTATCTTGTTGTGGAGCACCTGGAAAGCTTTGTTGTTGCTGGGGAGCAGCACCACTGAGAAAACCTTGTGGGCCACCAGCAGAATATGTGGATGTGCCAGCTGCAACAACAGCAGCAACGGAACGAACATGTCGAAGTTTCTTTTGAATTGTTTGGTAACTTCCACCACCTGCGCTACCCTGTAAAGTGGATACTGTAATCAATAATTACTAATAAATGAACTAACTTGACTACCACCATAAGAAGGACCACTACTACCAGCAATATTTCCACCAGCAAGGTCACCACCCCCAAGGCCTCCATTATCTTCACCTTCATCATCATGTGAACAAGTTGTTTTTAATAAAGGCCCAATTTTTGGTGTTTCTGGACCGATTCGGGCAGAAAGAAAGCCTTTTCTAAAAAATGGGGACATTGAATTATACAAATTTTTGTCGGATCTTGTCAAGTATTTTTGGTGACCCTTTTTTGAAATATGCAAATTTTTGTTGACCTACTTTGTAAAAGCTAACTTACTTGTGTAAACTATAAAATAATGTATTCAAAGTGAAATCACTGATAAGAGCTTCAGCCATTTTATCCCCGGAACAACATGGAAATTCCATTGGGAATGGACTAAAAGGTGAACAACCATATTGTCCATTTTGACTAAATTCCCCTCCAAGTCCAATTGTGTAATCATTTAAAGTTGCATAATTTTGAAGCAATTGTACATTCAAAGAGATATCATTCAGTTTACTGAAATCCAAATATTTGACAAGTTGTTGAACAAGTGAAAGTGGATCTTGTGATTCATTTGCTCCAGGGCATCCCCCACAAGGTGAAGGTTGTCCAGGTTCAACAAATTGAATTCCACTTGCTCCACCGCCACCACCAATTGAAGAAGGTGGTGGACCACCGAATGAACCACCAAAACCTTGTGCAGTTGCAACACCTTTTGCTGCAGGTTTTGCAGGTGGAAGAGGAACTTTGTTGGAAACTGTTGACGCAGCTTTTGATGGAATGGCATTTTTCGTTGAGACAACAACTGCAGGTGAAGACAAATGAGTAGAAGATGGTGAAGGTTTTGGAGAACCAACTGTACCAGAAGATTGAATAAATTTCCGACCTTTTACAGTTGCAACACCTTTAACATCGATGATATCAGCCATTGGAGCAACATCTTCAAAAGTTGGAGGAGCCTGAGCTCTTGGTGGAACAACACTTCGGGCAACACGATTTGAAACTCGTACAATTGTGTTTGATCTAACTTCTGATTCAGCATTGGCATTATCGGCATATGGAGAAACGGCATGTGGAATGCCTTTATGGATTGAAGCAAGTGATGGTTTTTCTGTAGTCTTTTCGATAGGTTTTTGAGTTGTTGAAGATGTTGATGAAACTTGACCGGAAATTGATTGCCTGAGGGGTTTTTGATTTGAATCTTGACTAACAACAACAGCCGAAGAAAGTCCAGCAACTTTTGATAGCCGTTTCTTGCTTTCTACAGTAGTTTTTGCAGTTGTTGTTGATGTTGTTGTAATTGTTGGTGAAGCAAATACAGTATGTTCGTTTGAAGCATTATTTGCAATAACTCCAGCAACAGCTGGAAGTGGCAAAGGTTTTGAAACAGTTGGAGTTTTTCCACCTGCATGACATGGAGGTGGAGGTGCACCACCACATCCACCTGCACCGCCTCCAATACCGCCTGCACCACCCCCAAGTCCCAGAGCACCACCAGCAAATTGTAAAATTGTGGTAAGAGGGATTGATTGTGGGATAGATCCAAGTTGACTATTAATCTTTTTATTAACAAGTTCAGGAATTTGTGAACAAATCTGTGCAGGTAAAAGTCCACGAACTTGACTAATAATTGTTCCACGAAGAAGTTGACTGTTTGCGATATCCCCAATTAGGCCCCCGTTTTGGACATAAACATCCAAATATCCAACGGAAGCTGAACATCCAACAACTCGGATATTTGGTCCACCATAAGGTCCTCGTTCAATTGCAAGTTGAACCATTACCGTAACCTGATGAGCATTAATTTGAATAATACCGAATAGTTGAATTGGAATAATTAGTTGAAGTTGACCACCAAGATTTCCAGTAATTCCAATGTCAAAATTTTGTACTGCAATTACAATTTGATTTGGTGGAGCAGGATAAACGGCAACTCGTTGAGGGCATCGGAATCTTGAGACATAAAGATTATAAATTTGAATACAACCAGGAATAATTGGAGGACTTTGAGAAATTGGTGGAATTCGGGCACGTTGAATTTCTTGTGAAATAATTGGTCCAAGAAGGGATGAAAAATATTGAAAGCCACGTTGATTGATTCGAGCTTTGATGCCTGGGGCACCTCGAACACCACCAAGCAAAGCTGGATTAAAATCAAATCCACCACCTCCGCCACCGCCACCAGCTCCACATGCACCACCACCGAATGATGATGGTCCAGTGAGGTAGCCGCCTTGAGCAGGAGGAGCATAGCTTGCAATGCCATGGGCAACAACGGCATATTGTGGAACTCCCTGAATGATTGGAGAATATTGTGGGACGGCATAGCCTGGTGCAGGAGCATACAGTGCTACACCATGGGCTTTCACTGATACACGATCATTGGTAATGTTATGTGAAACAAAGTTTTGATGACTTTGTGATAGCGTGGATGTGGCCAGGGAGAAAAGTAATATTATCTGAAATATTTTTGGTAAAACTGAATTTAAAAATTTTTTAAATGGTTCATAAGTAAAATTTAGGAAAGCCGAAATGTAACTTTTTCAACCAAGGATATGAGCAGAAATTCATTTCAGAAAAAGCAGAATCGAGGGGAATCCCTTTGATCTTTGCCGACAGAGGCAAAAGAAAAATGGATTTTTACGATTTTGGAGGGGGAATGTGCCCCTGGTACCCTGCCCTGCTGATGTCCCTGATTTTTTTCTACAGTATAAATTCAAGAAAAATTTATTAATTTAAAAACGACCAAAATTTTTAGAACACAAAGATAAATATGAAGTTGGGTAATCTAAGTAATTAGGTATTATTGTAAGACAAGTAAGCTATTATAATAAATCCCTATAGATTCATCAAAGATTACCCAAGGTTAAAGTCAACCCTCAATCGAACAATTATAAAAAAACTTACTATAAATTTCATCATATTTTTATCTTCTTTTTTTCTTTCCCTTCTTAATTACCACATAAATGACCGGTAATAAGAGTAGGAGTTGAAAGGGAATGAGAAATGTGTGATCACCAACAAAAAAAACTTCAAGAAGATATCACACCACAACCCTACCCTTTTTTATTACTATTTGGCCGTTGGGTGCTGCTGTTGCTGATATCTCTCTCTCACCCCCCAAAAAAATTATATCTTCTTTTTTCTGCTTTTCTTGCTTATTAAAAAAGGGGTTTTTCTTCGTGAAAATTGAGATTGAAGACAAAAGACGTTAGTTATAAAAAGGAGATGACGGAACAAAAAAGTTAACAAGAAAAATCAAGAAAATCAAAAAAAAGCCAGTTAACGCAGTTTTTTGGTCATCCTAAAAAGAGAAAAACGCAAAAAAATTCTTGTTTTTGATGGTCATTTTTTTTGATTCTCTCAATTTTTTTCTTATGTCGCAGCTGCTGCAGCAGCTTCTACTGCCTTCAGATCCCAAAAATTAAGAGAAAAAAAGAAGTTTGAAGAAAGAAAAAAACAATTAAAAATATTTATATTTTTTCTGAAACAAAATTGACAAATTGCTTCGCATTTTTTTGCTTTTGATTTTTATTAAAAGCTAAGATAACAAAATATCAGAGATTCATTTATACCTTTAAAGAGGCGACGGTTTACGCATTTTTTGATCCCTTATTTTCAAGTTTGTGTAACACGAACCTGAAAATCAGAGTATTTTCGTTGGAGCAAACCCATTCAAATTTAATTTTGTTACTAGACTGAAAAAAGAAAAAAATACGTAAATTGCCGCTATAAGGATTACAGTAATCTTATCCTGTTGTTTTAACAAGAACGAAATTACAAATATTAAAATTTTTCAACGACAATAAAACCACTTTCTCGAGACATCCCAGAAAAATTTTTTTGAAGGTTAAAAAACTCGAACCCGTAAAAAAGAAAGAATGGAAACAGCATTAAATTGTAATCTATGATATTTTTTCTACCAAAAACCAGTTTTTTCCTTATTCATCTTTCTCTGACTTTTTGAGATAAAGCGGATATTGCGTATGTCGCTGCAGCTTTTATTGAATTAAAATAACTTTAATTTCGCAATGCATAAATCATATCACTGTAGGGATTCTTGAGAAAGATAAACAAACTTTGAAATATAAATTGAATTAAATTGATTTTAGTTTGCCCGAAAGTAGGAAAAGCTAATTGATAATTTCGGAAAAAACTTTAACTTTTTATTGTCATGAAAAGCACATTATGGTAAAAAAAATTAGAAAGAATCAAGTATGAAATCTTACACATTGTTGCATTCATTTTTTATAGGAATAATCAAGCATACAAGTTTTTAAATCTGTCAACTAAAACGACTGAATAAGATTTTTATTCAGTAAATCCAAAATAAAAATAGATTTTTTGGACAATGTCAGGTAATATCGTTTTATTTTTCATGCTTATTTAATTATTATTAGTTTGTAAAAATAATTAACGTATTCGTAATTTTTTCCGTCACTGCAGTGAGAAAAATTCTCTCACCCGTGTCGAATTCGTCACAGTTGCGTCACCATCAGTGACGAATTCATAACCGAAACGTCACCGGTGAGGGTTTTTTTGTCACCGCTTTTTTTAGTGTCTGATTGTATAAAAAACAGCAGTAATAACAATTCCTTGATCTTTAATTGCATATCGATTAATCTTGTAGCAAATGAATTACGGTTAAGCGATTCCATATTCCTTCGAATTTCATAATGGCTTCACCAATTTGCAAAATAAATTTAATATCGTAGTTTATCGAATATACTCCTTGCTAAGCAAGTTTATTTCATTCGACAAAAATTTTATTTAAATTTTTGACCTTAAAAAATATAAAATATTCAAAGATTCATTTGGTTTTAAAAGTAGCATATGTCTTTAAACAACATAAAACCAAAAAAAGCAAAAAGAAACATTCATCCCGCCATTTTTTCATTCAACGAATGCGAGAGAGTGTCTTTATTTGGCATTGTGCCAAAAACATAGCTGTTGCCAATGGCATTTTTAACACTTTTTTGTTTTTGTTGTTCTGTTTTACTTTATTCAAATTTTGTAATTTCTTTTAGTCTTCAGAACTGATTTTCTCCTTTATTTCGGTTTACCGTAATCAGAATAACCCAGCATCTTAATCTTTCAACTTTATTTCTCTGGAAACTAATATGATTGAACAATATTTTGATCCAACAAATCCAAAATATAAAGGATTTTTTGGATGCTGTCATGTAACAACGTTAACAAAGATTCTATGTTGGGTTAATATTCTTCCACCGCTTATTAAAAGTATCTTAGAACCTCAAAAACTTGAAATATTGATTTTAATTATATTTTTTACTTTATTAATTTATGCAACACCATTTTACGCAATTAAAACTGATAAATCTTTATGGATGGTTCCGGTTTTATTTGCAGCGGTAAACTTTTGAACATAGTTGGGATTTTATTAATTTTTTAGAGGCATAGTAACCTAAAAGTTTAAAATCGTGAAACTGCAATATGCAAATTTTTTTAAATTTTGAAGTTTGACTTTTTAAAATGGTGAAGGTTTACATGTTGTGGCAAAATGTTTTTTGAATACTTTTTTTCTAAACGTTTTTAAATTTGCATATTACTCTAAAGCAAAGAAACCAAAGTTGGGCACCAAGGGTATAAACCTTTTCCGAAATTATAAAATCCATTGATTTTTCACCGCCATCGGCTCAAGATCAAAGGCGCTACCCTTCGAAAGGGGTTCTGCCCCCTCCGAAATACCATGTCATAACTAAAAACTGTCAAAACTTACATATCTGCATTTTTGTCGTTAAAGTTCAATTTCAAGCAGGCTGGTTGGGATGGTCGAAATTATGGCCCATAATTTGGTCTTTTATTTTACTCCCTTTAAAAAGTTTAAACTAATGTTGTTGTTGTTTTCTTCAGGGAATTCAATTTATTGTCATAATTTTTGCAACCATTTTTGTTTTTGTCACTGTATTTCTTCAAGGCCCAGGAGGGAAAGGATGGGAGGCAGTTGTTCAAGATGAAACTGATTACGGTAATTCTATTATTCAAAAAATTTTTTAATATTATATTATTTTTATAGTATCCCTGTTCATTGCAGCTTCAGTTGTTTTGCTTTCCCTTTCAGCAGTATTTATTTCAGCTTGGATCTTTCAAGTTTTCCATGGTTGCTATGAATATTTATGGGAGAAGAAAAAAGCTTCATTGCTTCCAATGAACACAATATAAAAATTTTTTGCCAATTTGTTTTATTCCTCGTTTAAATACCTACTTTTGGTAGAACATTATCTAATCAAATAAATAAATTTTGTACATACGTGCAAATATTTTATGCAATTTCCTGCTTATTTTACTTGTAAAACATTTGTGACATTAAATTTCTTTTCACAATGATGGAAAAAGCATTTGTTTTATTTTTCGATTATTCAAGGACGAGTTTCAGTTCTCACATATTTAAATTTTTTATAAAATATTTGCATCAAATAAAATGAATAAGAACAGAAATTTCAAAAAATAGCAGATGGGTTGGTGTCCTCCTGCTGTGTTTTCTTTTTATTTAAAAAAACAGAAACAAACATTCAAATTCTCCTCATTTTATGCATTTTTCGTTCTTAACGGCTCATGATTTTTGAATATTTTACATTTTATAAAACGGTTAGCTCTCTGTAAAAAAAAGGTTGGCCATATTAATCGGGATTAAAATTGGTGAAAACTAACTTGAAAATAAGCAAATTGAGAATATTTTTTGGTAATTTTAAATCGCTTGCATTCATTTACACTATTGAACATTAATCAATCCCGAATATAATAATCTTTTTCAAAATATTTGTTTTTCATTTAGTTTATTTCTCCCACAATTTGGTACTCGAAGAATTTGGCACAATTTTTCAACGCATTCCTTTTTAAAAAAATTGTGTGATTTATGTACCAGTGATTTGAATTAAATCATTAATAATGTATATTTTGAATTTTTCAATAAATTTTTTGTTATCAAAAATTAAGTTTCGGATCTTTTTATACAATCGGTAACTTTGAAAGGGCACTTTTTGAGACTAAGAAAAAATATTGGTTTTTCATTTTTCATGTATTGCGAAATTGAGAAATCATATTAATATTTTATAACAATGATTAAATTTTATGTTTTTGGATATCTATCAAGACTGGTTTTATTACCTGATTCTAAAACAATTTCGTACACAGAAAATCCTTATATTCTTTTAAAAACAAAATGTAAACAAAAATAGCCATAATTTGGTTTTAAAAAATAAAAGATTGAAGAGTTATTTTGTCAAAATAAAAATAATATTTGTTTTACTTTAAAGATTTTTAAAATTCAAAATTTAAATGAAAAACTAAAAAGTTTACAGAAATCCTTTTTCATGTTCTTCCTATTTTCTTTAATTTAAACATTACTGTCATTTACACAGAGTAACAACAAAAACACCTGCGGGCAAATAACCTTCTAAAATCATTCTCATTTTTTCTTCCATCTGCTTTTTTTAAATCAACAAAAAATGACCTTCTAAAATGTCAAATTCATTTTATTTATTTATTTTTCTTTATTTAGTCTGTGTGTCGTATTTTTAAAAATAAAAATGAATAATCCCAAAATTCCATATTTTCCAACCACACTAAATATTACTGTAGAAGATTTATTATTTCCTAAATTATTGCAATTTGTTTCCTTCTTCATGGACGGGATATTTATAATTTCATTACTTTTATACATTTTTGCAGGATTTATTATTTTAAAAAAATCAACAAAAGCCATGGGAATTTTTAAATATATTTTATTTACGCAATTAACCTGCAATATGCTTGTAGATTTTTGGCTATTTATTGCAAATCCAATTTTTATTTTGCCATTCCCAATTATTTCTTTCTTTTCACATTTTTCAATTAAACCTGAATGGATGATTTATATTGCATTTGCAGATTTTTTCCCTGGAAGTATTACTGTAATTGCTTTCTTTGTTGCCCTTGTAACTCGGGTTTCTGTAATTTATAATGTTTCAAGGATTTCAAATTTTGTTGGAAAACATTTGATTAAAATTACTGTAATATTTTTCTTATTTGTTACTATTGGATTTTTAATTTCAAGTGGTAAGGAATTTTTAAAACATAAAAATATCTGCGATATTGAAAGCATTATGCAAATTTTTGTCTTTTGTTAAAGCAAATTTGTCTTTAAACGCGATGCATACAGTAACCTAAAAAATTTTTAGTTATAACAATTAGCATATTGAATGATCCGATTAATGCCCAAACAAAAGTCATAAACATTCTTCCAGTTTTGAAAGAAGTCTTTGAAGTTTTGCCTTCTTCATTTTGTTTAATTTTTGATGCTGATCTTGGAATTGCAGGTTAGTTGCGTTTTTTTCCCAACAAAATAAAATTTGAATGGATTTTTCTCGACAAAACGACCCTGATTGTCAGGTTCTTTCTTCATAAACCTGAAAATCAGGGATCAAAAAATATGTAGCTATCACTTCTTTTAATATTACTGCACATCCTTAATTCTTGGTGTTATTTTTCAAAAAGTACAATTTTTTAAATTTAGGATATTTTATTCAAATTACAACTAGCATAGTTTCAATATTTTCTTTTATTTTACTCGTTTCATTAAATGCAGCATTTATTTATCGAATGAATAAAATTAAAAAAATTGTTACAAAAGAAACCTATGCGTTACAAAAAATGTTATACAAGTAAGTTTTTGTAAAATAACAAATATTTTATGTATCTACAGTAATTTTTAAGATGTTTAATAATCCAATTTTTTAATACTGTAATATTTATTGGAGTTCCAGTTGGACTTTGTGTAATAGTAATAATTTTTAATATTACTCAATTAAATTGGATCGGATATATTGCGGCTTCAATTATTGCTCTTCATGTTATTGCTGATATTATTTGTTTACTGTATTTTGTAAAACCATATCGAACTTTTATTGTTAAAGTTTTTGGATTTAAAAATTCCAAAACATCTCCGATTGTTATGGTCTCAAAAATGTTGAGTACCAGTTATTCTAATACTTTAAGACACAGTATGTAATAATCACAGAAGAAAAAAAAATAAAAATCAAAGTGTAACCAGAAATCTAAATTCACAAAGCTTAAATTAAGTGGTTAGAAAACAAATGTCTTTTTCTCTCTTCATTACGGTAATGATAAGTTGAAACCAAAAAAATAATTATTAGCACTTACAAATTTGCATATCAAACAGAGCAGAAAAATTAAACTAATTTATTCAAACAGTTTTATTAAGTTACAATATTAGGTAATACAAAAGACTAAATTAAAATCTAAATTCATATTGGATTTTTGTGTCGACCATTGTTGCAAAAACTTCTTCCAAACTTGTGCCAACAATTGCAAAATTTTTGATTGGATTTTCACCATTTTCAAGTTTTGGTTGACATTCGATAAATTGAATTAGACGAGTATAAATTTGTAACAAAGGTTCTGTACTTTTCGGGATTGACCAAATCAAATCTGGCACATTTCCAGTCACCGAAATTGGAGTTGCATTAAAGATAACATGAAATTAATAATTAAGTTTTTCTGCCAAAACTTCATTTGATTCATTCAAAGAAATTGTTAAACGATGACTATTTCCAAAACTGAAATAATAATTCAACATAAGCTACAGTATTCATTTCAAAAAATCACCGATTTTTAAGATGTTGGGAAGTTCCAATTTCAATAAACATGCCATGATTAATAAATCCAATTTTTGTGCAAAGTGCTTCAGATTCTTCCATCTCAAATATACTATTCTTTGATACAGTATAGCCTTTTTTTCTGCGTTTACAGAATTCGTTTAAATTGTTTCAGTTTCTCAGAATTTGGGTTTAAAAATTTTATATGGAAAAAAAAAGATTTTTTCAAATTTTTCCAGGGACCATCTCAAAAGGCGTTCAGCACACCGTGAAAACCCCTGTGTCACGCTCTTTTGTCGAACTTCATTTTCACAAATTTTCATAATAAAAGGTCATTCACCGGAAATATTTTGGGGTTATGCATAACTGCCCTGAGGCTACATAATGGGATAGGTCTCGTTCCAAAAGCGGCGTGGCAGGTTGGGAGTATCCCTTGTGAATAATGCTTTTATAATTTTGAATATCAAATTTTAACTAAAAACTATTTTTATTAACCAAATAAATGACGTTTTCTGCATTAAAAACTCAAAATATTACCGTTTACTAATGATTTAAAAATTAAAGTATTGTAATCAATTTACAGTTTCGAAAAACAAATTTTATGCAAATTTGTCTATACGAAACTATTTAAAATGTGACATTGTCACAATGGCAATGTCTCACTCTTTTTTTTCAGTTTTGTTTTCTAATTTTTATGTTTAATTGATTTATGTTTCATTTTGTTGCAAAAGAAAATTCATTCAATTACAATTGAAAACCAATACTGTCACACAAATAATAGATTCCAAGATTTTTATAGCTTCCTCTTTTTTTGGCATTTGCTGCTTAACTTTTTTTATGTCCCAAAAAAAGGAAAAGAGATAATCAATGCCATTGATGCGACGACGACTTCTTCATCTCTCAAAAAAATTGCAACAAACAATGAAAAAAATGGAAGAGCCGCGTCAGACATATATATGCCATTCCAGTCAATTGGATAACAAACATCCCTCCAAAAAAAGTTGCTAAAAACAGATTTGATGTAATCTATCTAACATTATTTATCCCCCTTCTATTTTTTTTTCTTAGTTTTGGTTTTTTTGGAAGCAGAAACTTTACGTTTTTTAGTTTAAAATTTTTTTTAAAAATGTCTGCAACAAGTTTTGCATTTTTTTGGCATTAAAGAAGACGGCAGTTTACATATTTTTTAAATCCCTGATTTTCAGGTTTGTGCAACATAAACCTGACAATCAGGATTTTTTGTTGAGGGAAATTCATCCACATTTTCGTTTTGAGAAAAAATACGTAAACGCCGCTTTTTAAGAATTCTAACAATTTTATCCTTGTTTTTATAAAAAAACAGTCACCTCCTTTTTTACAAAATTTCATCAATGCCATTTTAGGTAATTTTTTCGAAAAAATTATGGGTGAAAAATATTTTGATCCATTAAATCGAAAATATCGTTGCATCTGTGGTTGTCATGTTACAACGGCAACAAAGATACTTTGTTGGTTTACAATTGCAATTTTAACAGTTTCGCTATTTTCAATTACTCAAAGTTATCCAAAAAAGACATCGTTTTGTTTTTTTCTATTTTTAATTGCTTGCTTCTTTTTGGTTACTCCACTTTTTGCAATTTATTGGAATAATCATCGATGGATGTTCCCAATTATCACGATTACGGTATGTTTGAGATATAATTTTTAACGGTTAGAAATTTGCATAAATCTTTTGTTTTATTTTCTGGCATTTCTGATTTCTTTTTTGATTGAATAAGATGAAATCAACAAAAAAATAAAATTTTTTCAACAAAAAAATTGTACCTTTTAACATGCTTAAGTTTTTGTCCTAAAAAATTTGCATAAAAAAATCGACTATTTTTAGGCTTTAACATTGATTCTTATTACATTGGAAAATCTTGCCACCTTAAATGAATTACTCACTTATGGTCCTGGAAAGAAACCTTTTGGGTATCATTTAGAAAATGATCCGGATTACGGTAAACCTTATTTGCATTAATTCTTTTCTTATTCAACAATTTAAAATTTTTAGATTACTTTAAAGTTCTTGGATTCATCTTTTTGAAAGCCCTGTTTTCAATTGGCATTATTTTTTGGTATCTTTTGGTATTTCTTCTAACTTATCAATATTTATCAGCTAAAAATAAAGCTGAACTGCCATTAATTGATGACTAAAAATGTTAGAAATCTTAGAAATTTTTTTTGCTTTTTGCTGCTGCTTGAAATTTGATTTTGTTCCTAAATTGATAATAACATGTTTCAATTTTTGAAAACATTAATAAAAAATATTAAAAGCCATGTCTTAGCATTTCAATACAATAATTAAAGAAGGCAGATTCTTTGATACTACTTATTTTTTGAGTTGTCCTGATGCCTGAATTTGCAATCTTGAAGCTTGTTTCGTTTTTAGATGCAAATTCAGACGTCAGAGCAACTCAATAAAAAAATATCAAAAAGTTCATGCATGTTCTTTAACGGAGTTGAAGAAAAAATTAGCAGCTGAAATCGTCTTTATCAAAACTTTTGATAAAAATAGTGTCTTGCAAAAAATCGATTAACGATGCTATAAAAACAGTGCTTTTCTATTTTAATTGTTTTTATTTTGTTCGTTAAATTGTCTTTGAATTTTTTAGAAATAAAAAAAATCACAAATATGAAATACAAACCCTTAACATTTTTTTAGCTTTGCACTCATAAACGCTTTCGATTACCCAGGGTCATTAAAAAATATCTAGAAAAAATAAAGAAACTCACAATAAATTTTAAACAGGTTATCACACTTCTACCGTCAACGGCGATGGCATAATAGAAAAATTTAAAGAGGCATGCCGTAGATTATAAGATTTCGCTAGCGAAGCGATACCTCATTTTTTTGCCCTGCGGCGGTATTTTTAAAAATGAAAACACTGATTTCAAACTATGGTTCACGAATTAACCGGCTAATTAGCTGACAAAAATAGCCGCTTGAAGCTTATTGTATACGTGTTTTTGTTCAAATTTATAATGAAATTAATTAAATGTTAAATTTTTTTTGTGAAGAAACAATAAAAAAATGAAGCTAAAAATAAATAATACGAATGATAATCTTTGATGAAAAAAATTAATCATTTTCTTTGTTTTTAAATTTTAGAATTCTAAATGATTCAAAATCAAAATGAAGAGGAAGCAAAAAAGAAGAAAATAAATTTTTGATGACTATTTTTTAATGAAACGTAAGCAAAAAATACAAATATAAAAGTGTTCTTCAATGTTTTAAATTTTTATATTGTTTTTCTTGAAAGAAGCACAAACATAAAAAATGAAACTGCTTGGAATTTGTTTGATAGGATTTGTTGGAATTTGTTTTGCAAGAGATCAAAGCATTAGAGCTTCTGGTATTGTTCAATGTTGTTCAAAGAAAAATGTTCCAAGTGTTCATCATTTACCAGATGTAAGTTTTATTACAAAATGATGACGAAAAAGTTTTCGCTCCAAAAGAAAATTGGGGTAATCTAGAAACATTCTTGAGTAAAATGCAAACATTTTTGTAGTTTATTCCTCACCCTCCTCGTCCAATATCTCACGGACAACAACAACAAACTCAACAAACTCAACATTCGAGTTTAGATGATTACGAAAAAAATAAGGATGATTGTGTTAATGGAAAATGGACAAAAGGTGGAAAAGGAACTAAAGGAGGTGATTGTGATGATACAAAAGGAAGTAAACAAGTTCAACAACAACAACAACAAAGTCAACATGAAGATTTTCAAGTACCAAAAGGCCAATGGGTTCAAAGTGGACGAGATAAACGTGGAATTAAAGAAGTTTGTGAAGGACCATTAAGAGCTGAAGTTAAACTTATTGATCATTCAATGAGTAAGTTGTTTAAAGGGGGATCCCCATTTTTATACGCAATTTTATAAACTCAAAAAATCGTTTAATTTAACTTTAATATCACCCTCTTATTTTAGTTCTTTCTGATAAAACCCTTCAAACTGTTCAACTTGAAAAAGGTGAAACTCAATATTTGATTAACTGGAATGGTGACAGAATGTTTACTGTTAAAGCCCAAATTAATATTGAAGGTGAATGCCAAGATGGCACACGATTTGATGAAGAATTTGATTGGACTAATGAAATTGAGATCCGTCAAGATGTCACTATTAATTCAAAATAAAGATTTATTGTCCCATTTTTATACGCAATGTAAAGTAAAAATAAAGATAAAAGCAAGTGTTTTGACTAATATTTGTGTTTTTGTGAACGCATTCTTTGGATTTTTTGGAGCTATATATTGAGTATTAGATATATTAGAATTTTATGTGCATTCATTTTATCTTTTGATTAGGGTCTTCCATAGAAAAAACAAGAAAAAAATGAGTCAAAAGTACAGTAACAGAAAGATATTTTTAAATGTTTGAATCAGTTTTAATCAAAGATCGGTAGACAAAGCTTTTATTTGTATTTTTTAAATATCAATGATGACACGTTAAAAACAATTTAAATTTGTTAGAAGTGGAAAGAGATCCATTTCAAACAAATTTTTTTAATATTTTTTTAACACAATTGCCTTTTTCGAACCTTATTTTTTTCGACAATGGCTTCAATTAAAAAAAAAGAATTTTTGCCTGATTATCAGTCCTGGGCGCAAGAATAGTTTGTATGAACTGGGACCCCCCCCCCCCTTTAATAATAAATTTTAATCCTGTAAAAAATGATTAAAAATTAATCCCCGCCTGCGGCAATCAAATGTTCGAGACATAATTTCATGGTTTTTCTTTCTTGTTTATTTTTAAGCTTCTTCAAAATTAGTTAGTATCAATAGTAACAGCTATATTTGAAAATGATTATTTGATTATCGTTTTACAATTAACAAGCTTATGTAACAATTTTCATACAGTAATAAAAAAAATAAATGAAAAAAATAATATCATTGATAACAAAACTTCGTCATTATTTTAGAATTTTCTAAAAAAATGATTCAAATTAAACAAAACAGAAGATTGTTCTTCATTTTGAGACGATTTATTTTGATGCCACGTAAGCGAAAAAAAAACGATACAAATATAAAAGTGTTTTTCAATGTTTAAAATTGTCTCATTTTTTAATTTTTTTGAAAAGAAGCAAAAAATGAAGATGCTTTTAATTGGAGTTTGTTTGGTTGTCTTTGTTTCAGCATTTGGAGATGATCAAAGAATTCAAGTTTCTGGTAAAGTTTTATGTTGTTCCATGAAAGAATTTGAGGCGAGTTTGATTTTTAATTTTTTTATGGCATTTTGTTAAGTTTAAAGGGCTCTGTCAAAGATAAAAGAATGCCCACAGGGTTCTGTCAAAGAATGGATTTTTGCCCGGTTAAGGCGTCGACGGTGACACTTTTAAAAGAGAAGTGGATTTACGCATTTTTTGGTTCTGATTTTCAGGTGGGGGCAGAAGAAACACGATACCCAGGGTATTTTTGTTGAAGAAAATGCATTTAAAGTTTCGTTGCGAGACCTAAAAAATGGAAAAAATACCTATATGGTAGTCTCTTAGTAGTTAAGACAAAAATCATAATTGGCATTAAACATATATGATTTTTACACACTCATATAAATTGTTTTCTGTTGATTATAGGTTCCCATTAAAAAGCCAAACCTTGGTGTTCACAATGAAGAAAATGAAATTGAACTTCTTCCACAATTTGATCATGAAGATAATGGTGAACAATCACAAAATATACAAAAACACGAAGAATTTCAACTTGGACAAGAAGCAGAAGCGGAACAAGAACGGCAAAATCAAACAAAAATAATTGTGAATAAACGAATTTGTGAAGCTCCATTAAAAGCTGAAATAGTTTTGATTGATAAATTTCAAAGTATGCAAATTTTTTTACAACTTTTTAGCAAAAGTTTTTTTAGTTCTTGCTGACACCAAACTTGCATCAATTGAAGTTGGATCAAATTCAACCGAATATTTGATTGATTGGAAGGACACAAAATTTTGGACCGTTGACCCATATATCAAAGCTTATGTTCAATGTGAAGAAGAAGATAAAATAATTCTTAAAGAATTTGATTGGACTGATAAAAAAGTAACTGAAATTTCACAAGATATCACAGTTAATTTTTAAATAAATATTGTGGTTAATATGTGTTTGAAATAAATTTTATTGTTGGCATTTGATTCCCTTTTTCCATCAATTTTGAACAGCAGACAAGTGTGATCAACAAAATCAAAAACAAGTTAAAAATGAAACAATTTTTGTAAAAACATACTGATTTTTAGGAGATGAAAAATTGCATTTTAAATTTTTTGCAAAGGCAAATTTGGATGGAGCAATTGGCCGAGTGTTTGAATCTAAAAAGGGATTACATTATCGTTCTTTTTCTTAAAAATCAACGCCCAAAGCCATCAAAAACAAATTTTGAACTACTAATGTTGAAAAAAAAAGTTTGTGGTTGTGCATATATTACATACATATTGATTATACATGTCCGTATATATGCATTTTTAAGTTCAAAATTTTTAAAAAATTCAAACAATTTTTTTTCAAATCAAGAAAAAAGTCAATGAAACCAACTGACAAACGGAAAAGAAAATGTTTGTGTTGCAAAAAAAGATGAATGCAACTTCGAATTTTAAGGTCATGTTTTTATTTCATATCTTTGAATTCATTTTATAGCACAACACGGCAGATTTAAAATGGAGAAAAGAAATTTGCAATTTCATGTTGGGAGTCGCTTTTGATAAAACAATTTACAAAAGCTGCAATGTTAAAGAAAAAGAAGAACATTTTCTTATATCTTTTTAAAGCTAAATTACATTTATATTTATTATTTTTTTATTTTAACATTTTTTAAATAACTCTTACAAAAAATTTAAGCACTTACAAAGGTTTACAGCTTCAAATATCAAGTCTTCATAAAAAATTTGAAAATGGAAAAAAGTCTAGAAGCCATTTTTTATAATGAATATAATCCTTAATGAATCATAACAAACGGTTCTCCACAAAAATCATAATAATAATTAAATAACAAGTTATTGGGTACATTTTCTTTATATTTTTATATCTGAAAATGCCTTTATGCAGATTTTAGTTTTTCGATCGAAATTATTGTACTCAATAACTTGTTGAGAAGAGGGAACGGGACATTATTGAATAAAAGGGCATAATAATAATTAATTAACAAGTTATTGGGTACATTTTCTTTATATTTTTATATGGAGAAAAGGGAATTTGTTATAAAAGAATAAAGATTGTTCAAAAGTCTGAAAAAAAAATATTGAAATTTATGAAAATGGATCCGATATTTTTAAGTGGACTCATGGACATTTATTAATTTTTTCTCTTGGAGCTAAAAAAGGTCTTTCTTCCATTGTTGGTCATGGAATCCGTAGAATAAGGAAATGTGACACGGAATCTCCGGAACATGATATAGAAGCAAGAAATCGTAAATTAAAAAAGCATTTTGTAATTCTTCCAGAACTTGAACCAATGGCATCTATTTTCTGATATAATTTTTTTTTACTGACATATGGAATATTTTATTTTGTGTAAAAAGAAGCTTGAAATAAATATGACTTTTATTCAAAAGTTGTCTGAAATTTTCAATTGTGATAAAATATGGGATCATGCATTTGTATTCTAAATTTCTCACCAGTAATTAAATCAAAATCTGAATATGATGGAATGGAATGGTAGACTTCTTTTTGAAGTTTTGACCTTAAAAGAAGACACTTCTAAAAATATCAATTGTATATTTGCATAATTTTTACACCTCACTTTTAGCATGAAGATGATAAATTTTATGCTGTCATTTTTTTACTTTCAAATGTCTAGGATTTTTTTCATTAGAAAAATGATTAGAATTGGAATTGTCATCATTAGAATATAATTATTACGTTTTTAATTCTTTCACATTCTTTTCTCATCTCTTTTCCCTTCATTTCCTCTCCTACCCTTTTTTGCTTCTTATCATTTTAATTAATAGCTTCTTATATTTCATCGTTTTTTTCTTTCCAATCAAAATTTGATCTTTTGCCTTAAAAGCAAAACTTCAAAATATTTTTGAGCTTGAATCATTTCCACCGACAAAAAATTGCAGAAAAAAATGTTGTACATTTTTTTATTTTTGTCTGCAATTTTTGTTACATTTTGTAACGGCAAATTAGAAGATGATCTCGTGCCAAATGTTCCAGGATTAATTTTTCAAAATAATTTTAAAACATATTCGGGATATTTAAATGGTGGAAAGAATGGTCAATGGAAAATGCATTATATGCTGACGGAATCCCGAAATGATCCCGACAAAGATCCACTTCTTTTTTGGTTTAAGTAAGTAATTAATTTATATGATAAAAGGATAAATTTGACCTATTTTTAAATTTCAGTGGTGGACCTGGTAAGTGTAACGGCGGATTACTGTAATCGATACTGTAGTGAACCAATATTAATAACTTGCTTTGTGGTTGCTGTAATCAATGGTTTTGTTTTGATTACGGTAGTCGATAAAAAAATACTTAGTGTCAACAATAATTTTGTAAATAATAGTTGTGAAATTCTGTATTGGCAAATTAAAGTATTGAGAAGATTACTGCAGTTCGGTATACTGTAATAGAAACTACAGTATTGCGATTGCATAAAAAGTAGCTCAATTATGTCTTTCTTTGAGCTTGAAAAAGCTCACAATTTCAAATCATCGTTTTTTTGAAAGGGTCGAAAAAAAAAGTTTTGTCTGGACTTTTATGGTAAACGTAGTATTTTTATCATTATCAGTAATTGCTGCTTCTTTTTTTGATGATTATGATCAAACTCTAATTTCTCATGAATCATAATTTTTTTGCATTTTTTTTATATTACTTTCCTCCAAAACTTTAAACTTAAGATTCTTGTTTAAATTTTATTTATTAATTAAATTACGGATTACAAATTTAAAAAAAAAACATTATTTTCCAGGATGCTCCAGTTTTTCGGGTTCTTTTGAAGAACTTGGTCCATTCTATATTAATTCAGATGGAAAAACTTTATTCGAAAATGTTTATTCTTGGAATGCTGTAAACTTTGTTTTTTCAAAAATAAATGTAAAATGAATATTTTCAGCGCGCAAATGTCCTTTACCTTGAATCCCCAATTGGAACCGGTTTTTCATATGACACAACAAATGCAAATTATTCTGATGCCAATGATGACCAAACTCGTGATCAAAATTATAATGCTTTATTAGATTTCTTTAATAATGTTGCACCTAAGTACAAGGGAAAAGATTTTTATCTTTCTGGAGAAAGTTATGCAGGTAAACAAACATCTTCAAATTGGGTACAGTATAGGCCCGTGCAACAAAAAGAAAAAGGGAGCTCGTTTTCTTTCTTTGTAAAAAAACTAGCTCCTTCTGAATCTTTGATCTCCTGAAGTCATTTATTGTTTTTTTCTGGTTTTCTTTTTTTAAGGATTTTAAGCATACAAATTCCTATTTTTTAAGATACAGTTTGTGTCATAAAGTGGTTTTTATGCTGAGATCTTGCTAAAACAAAAAATTCGTTGCACGTGCCTAGTACAGTACATTTTATGCAAATTTTAGGAATTTATTTACCAATGCTTGGCGCAAAAATTGCACAAAATCTTGCAACTTTTCCTGCAAATCTTAAAGTATGTTTTTTATTTTAAATTCTAATTATTACTGTAAACTACCGTAATCCCAGACCAAAAAAAAGTAATTGTACTGTAACGATATACTACAGTAATCTCTTTTATTATAATTTTTTACAGTGCTTAAATATTTTAGGGTATTGCAATTGGGAATGGTTTTATGAATGTTAAAATGCTTACAAATTCTTTAATTTTATGGAGCAATTATCATGGAAGATTTTCAATTGAGTATGCTTAATTACAGTAATTTGTTTTTAATCATAATATTAATTAATGTTTA
This sequence comes from Panagrolaimus sp. LJ2414, assembly GCA_024447195.1. Lineage (NCBI taxonomy): Eukaryota > Metazoa > Nematoda > Chromadorea > Rhabditida > Panagrolaimidae > Panagrolaimus > Panagrolaimus sp. LJ2414. The sequence continues at coordinate 1,005,351 of JAMRXY010000052.1, read as the reverse complement.
GTGAATGGCAAACTCTTAAATATTCTTGTTGCACCATAACTGATAAAGATAACTGTGATTGGACAAAATATTTGGTAAGCTCAAATAATATTGATTATACTGGTGATTCGTCGACCTGCGGAAAACTTTTAACGCCTGTCATCAATGCCACAGGGTAAGAGAAAAGGATCTTACAGTAATTTTTGTAGAAATCAATGATTTGTGAAATTTAAAATATCAAAATTGAGATTTAAAAATTTTTTCCACCGGAAATCGAAATTTTGATTTTGCAGAACCCTGATAAAAAATTACCATACTTAAATTCTGTATCCTTCATTCTATATTTCAGATATTTCAACATTGATCCATACAATTATTATGAAGATTGCTATTCTGGTAGTCATATTACTTACAAGAAATTTGGTAAACCCCAACGGCATTATTATCAAAAATGGAAGCAAAGCCAAGATGATGCAAGCGTAAATACCGCAGATTTGTTAAATCGAGATTCAACAGATAATTTACTTGGATATCCATGTTATCAAGAAGATTATGTTGCAAAATATTTTAATGATCCTGCAGTTCAAGATGCCTATCATATTGATCCAGCTTGGAGAAAGGCTGGAAAAGTATTTGGTGATTGCAAGTATGTTACAGTAGTATATGTAAAATAGTTACTGTAACTATTTTTTAGTGCTGATATATACAACAATTACAAGCTGACTTATGATGATATGGCACCATATTTTGATATCATGATTAAAAATGTATGTTTGGACTATTTTTAATTGCTTAACTTGATCCCTGAATTATGTCTTGAAACGAAAGAGATAAGCAAAACGAACAACGTTTTCGTTTCAAAACACTATTCAGGAATCAGGTTTAACAAAAAAGTATTAATTTAAAAATTTCATTTTTAGTTCAGCAATGTTCGAATTCTTGTTTACAATGGTGATGTAAGTTTATAAAAAAATTACTGTGTTTACTTTTAAAATTTTTCAGGTGGATACAGTATGCAATTTTCTCGGTGACGCAAAATTCATTGATGGAGTTGCATCGAATCATAACATGAATGTTTCAATTCCTCGACAACGTTGGTATTATCGTGATAATGTTGCAGGATTTTATCAGAGATATTCTGGTGGAAATAATTTCCAAATTGATGTTTTAACTGTTAAAGGTGCAGGTAAGTATACCTAAAATTCATTAAAATTTTCTAAAGAAAACGTTTTATAAATCATGATTACTGTATGTACTTCTCTATTTTAGGTCACATGGTACCCATGGATCGTCCAGGACCATCTGTACAGATGATTTCGAACTTTGTTTTATCCCCAACACCAGATTACAGTTCTTCACAATTTGTCGATCCGACAGTTAAACCCGCCCCCCTTCTCAACAATCCAAATACCACGCCATCTCCTGTAACCTTTTCTGACAGCCCGGTCACCTCCAATACAACCTTCAATACCACCACAACCAGTCCTGCAACAATTACAACCGGTAATCTCACCACCACAACCACCAGTAATGCTGGAAAAATTATTTTCTCTTTACCACTTTTAATTTTATCAATTTTATTACTTTAAAAAATTAAAGAAAGATATAAATGTTGTTATGTTAAAAAATCTAGGGTAAAATGCATTCAAAACAAAAGCAATAACGTATTTAAAAAAAGTGAGGATTTTTTCAATTTTTGTAGCAAAGATTGATAAAAACCAATCATTTCGGATTAAAAACAATGTTTTAAAAAAGTATTGCAGCTGAACTTGTTCATCGTGTCAAAAAAGAGGTCAAAATTTGGGGTAACATTTAATGCAGTAAATGTAAAACATGGCTCAGTTTAGTTTGACATCTTTATTGAACAAATCAAACAAGCGGGTCGGCCGACCGCATTCAATACATTTTAACGATAGCAAGTGAAAGCAAGAAAAGACATTTTCTTTGCTAACATATTTTCGATCAACAGATAACAATTTTTAAAACATTGAGAAAATCGCGATATTTCGCGACACATCGTGCGATAAAAAATCAATGAATAAATCAAAAAATAGCCGTAGTTAATGATTTTTAAGAATGCAGATGGATCCTGTGCATGCAAAATATCACAGAAAAAAATTGCATTGGTTTACCTAAAAAAATTTTTATTTGATTCTTTTCCGCCGCCGGCAAAAAAACCCTGAATTTTAGAAGCTGTTAAAAAATTTTAAAAATGTTTTTTCAAATTTTGAAAACATTTCTAAAAAATTTCTATAGCTTTGTCTCTTGGCATCCTAAAACATTTTGCCACAGTAACAAATTGTTCAACACAAAAATTTTGTTAATTTCAATCATTCATTTTCAACGACAAACTTTTTAATTTTTTTCCTCCCGTTTTCTTTGTCTTTTTTTCTGCTGCTTTTGTTACAAAAATATATATTTGTTACTGCTGCTGTCTAGGTGTATATTTTCTTCATCTAAAAATATTACTGCTTCATAAAGAATGTCTTCAGTGAGTCTTTTCTCTATTTAATTCAATTTTTCTATTGTGTATATCTTTTGTTTTTTAGACAAAGCCATCTGGAACATCTCCAAAACCTTCAACATCAGGAACAAAATCAACAAGTGAACATCAAAAAACTGATAATAATAAACCTTCAAATCGTACAGAATCTCGTTCCACGTCATCAATATCTTCAAATCGAAATGAGAATGATGCTGCTGCAGCTGCTGCCTCTCTTCCAGCGCAACCTGAACGATCAAAGGTAAAACGATTCTTTCTTAAAATTTCTGAAAAGATGGGCACCGTTGAACAAACTCATTATTCCCCAGAATTCCTTGAAACCGTACAAGAACTTGATAATTATAAAAAATCTCTGGAAGATGTCCTTCAAAATTTAGCTGGAGTTATTCAAAGAAATCCGAAGGCGCATTCTCCACGGCTGGAAAAGTTGGAATTTGAATATGCAGAGAATACGAATCCCTATGAATTGTTGTATCCTGCATTAAATAATTTTTGTGGATTCCTTAATGCTTCAGATGTCAAGAAGCAGGTTGACAAGGCTTCAAAACTTGGTGAAATACATCGTGGATTTCATCGTCGCTCAAAAAGATGCCTAAAAAATGTTCGAAAATTTTTACTGGAAGATTATGAAATTATTTGTGAAGCTAGAAAAAGTTTGTTTGCTTCTTTGTTTTATTGATTTTTATGTGATGATGTTTTTTTAGTATTGAATGATCGGCGAGAAGATATGGATTTCGCGAAGCATGAACTACTAAAAGCAAAAACTCCAGAAGTTATTGAAATGAAGAATAGTGTTTATGAAAATTCACAGAAGCATTTTGAGACTCAACTTCGAAAGGTAAGCAAATTATTTTGCGTATGTCATTGACTTTTTTACGGTAGAATGCTTAACAAGGCAATGGATTAATCTGTTTATTGCCGTATCACTGTAAATAAATCCGATGTTTGATTTTTGGATCAGTTTGACTTTCAAATAAACATATCCATCCTTTTATCAATCCCGGTTCCCGACCTTGTAAAGTTTTTTAAGATCGTTTTACTTGCCCATGTTTATGAATCAGATTAATCGTATTCACTGTAATTCACAATTTGGAAATTTCGCTTATGAAGTCACTCACTAATTTTTCTCAATTTTTTAGGTTGTGGCATTGCTTGATCAAGTTCCAAAAATGCGCGATTCTCATTTGAAAGATCTTCAATCGTTTCATGCTGTTTATAAAGTTTATCATGATCAAATGTCTCATGTTCTTACGTCTAAATAATGAATGCTACTGAAATATTTTAATTGTGTTTATCGTTTGTCTCTAAATGTGTTTTGCTAACTTTATTTTTTATTTTTTTTATTAATTATTAAATAAAAATTTTATGCTGGTTCAATTCAAATATCTCCAAACTGGTTTTTAGGTTAATTTGTGTCAATAAGAGATATTGTATTTGGCAGTGAATGATATATATGCAATTTACGAAGTATGCAAAGCTGAATTTATCAAAGCAGCTTTCAAAAATCGTAAAATCTGCATTCCTTTTTCTTTATTTTCGACATCTTTGAGATCAATTTTAGGTGATTCACAATCCGGTTTAATGAGCAAAGAAAGGCAGCAATTTTCTTCCATAATTTGTGAAGATTTAATTGATGAAAGTTGAAGCTTGGTGGAAGATTTTAAAATTGATGAAAAATAGGGTTGTCATGGGGTGGCGCGCCTGGGCGCGCCCGCCCGGGCGCGCCCGATGGTTGCGCCCGGTCCAAAATCCAAATGATGGTAATTTTTTCCGAAACATTGACAAAACAATAAATTATTTCCTTATATAATTTTCATTTTTAAGCCAAAAAACGATAAGTGGAACAATTAGCTATGTTGTCTTTAATTTTTAGCATGTGTTACAGTATCCTGAGGATACTGTAACACATGTAATTTAAGAAATTCACGTTTTTTTATCTTTAAAAATTAGTAACGACAAAAATAAGTAAATTCATGCTTAAATAATGCTATTTATAGCTAAAATACTCCTTTTTTGGCATTTTTATAATGTACATATTTAGGGACGATCAAGCAAAAAAAATTTTTCAAAAAAAACGCTTTTTTCATGGTCAGAAAAAAGAACAATAGAAAATGAAAAAGAAGAAAAAAAAATAATAGCTCAGTCGTTTGCGTCGCGGGCTTGCGTGCAAAAGGGGAGAAAAAAGAAAGAGGTTCGATTCCCCGCCAATGTAAAAAACTTTGTTTGACATTGATTCTTTTCTGGGTTTTTTAAAAAACATTGTACAAGCAGTAAAAAAAATAATTTATAATGTTTTTTTAATAAAATATATTATTTTATCATTTAGTTACTTGCAAATCTCAATATTGTCACTGCTGTTTAGCAGATTTAGTCTGCAATTGATATCGTTATAGCTATTCTTATTTAGCAACCCTTATCTGTTACCTTAAAGACAAACGATTTCCCTCCAACATTATTCCTCATACAATCTCATCTATAATCATTTAAGCAGTTCTTTTTAGCTAATGGTATATATATATTGCTATAACAATGCTTATTATATCTTTAGCTACAAATCTCAAAACCTAATAAATTCAAAAGAAGCAAAATAAATAACTACTTTTACTATATTCACATATATATATATATATGTATAAACAATAAACAATTAACCAAAGTAATAAACAATGTCCAAGAACTTTAACATCATTAACATCTATAAGATTCTTTTGCCGACGAAGATCAAGTAATAACATGTTTCATTGAGTATAATACCATCTTTAAATTGCTCTTGGAGTGATCTAAAAAGTAAATGAGTTATATAACGCTATATACTAAAAGAAAAACGAACGAATTTAAAATATTCTTCATTGATGTATGTATCACTTGTATCACAGCATCTTCTTCAGCTCCACGTTTTTTTCGATAACATGATCAGATCCATTTGTGGCATCAATACTTTCTTATCAACCATATTTATTTTAATTACATCTTCTTTGAACATGGGAAAACTAAAATAATGAACATTATTTATATATACAGAATAATTCAATAAAACAAACCTGCATATGACACAATAATAATCATAGCAGCAACAGAGACGATAGATTCTTGGACTTCCAAAGTGATAGTAGATGATTTTACGTCAGCAAAGACCACAACTTTGTTAGATAACTCCAAATTGAATAAGAGGAAAAACAACAACTTTACTTTTTTTGCAAAAATTTTGGCTGTGGCAAGTAATTGATTTTCAGTGAAAAAGGTCACTGAAGAAACAAAAATAATAAATAAAAATGTAATTCATTAGTAAAATACGATTAATTATTTTTTTTATTGCTTGTACAATGTTTTTTAATAAACCCAGAAAAGAATCAAAGTCAAACAAAGTTTTTTACATTGGCGGGGAATCGAACCTCTTTCTTTTTTCTCCCCTTTTGCACGCAAGCCAGCGCCGCAAACGACTGAGCTATGTCAGCAAGCGGCTTTGCGGCGCTTTTCCTTTGATTTTTTTGCTGACCATGAAAATAAAAAGTCATCGCCGAAGATTTGCTATTATATTAAAACTACTGAATTTAAATAAAAAATAATTTTACATCCGGAATCAGAAGACTCAGAGCTATCTGAATATACAAAAATTATTTGTGTAGCACAACTTTTATTTTTTGCTTGAACGTCCCTATACATATTAGTAAATTTGGATTTTGTGGTCACGGGCGCATGCGCCCAGGCGCGCCCGGGCGGGCGCGCCCACCTTTTTCGGAAAATCGGGCGCGCCAGCAACCCTAATGAAAAAGAATATAAAGAAGTTGAAGAATCGAAGCAATATTCCTGCATTCCACCAGAAAAAATTTCTGGATGTGCTTCAACGAAAGCTTCCATCCATCATGTAACAATGTTAACAAAGTTTCTATGTTAGTTCAATTATTATTAGTTAGAAATTGTTACTGATGTATTGTTTAAAGGTTTTTGTACAATCAGTAGTAACATCAATTCACATTTAAGCAAATGAAAATATTTGGGAAAGAAAGATTAATCTGTTTGAAAAGGGAGACGGAAGCAACACTTTTTTGTTTTTTCCTTCTTTTTTTCTTCGTTACCGTAACCAGAATACGATTTTTCCTCCAACTGTTTTACAAGCTAATCATCTGACCTTTAGATTGATTTTGTATGGAAAAGCAGAAACTTTTAGATTTGATTTGAAATTTTCTTCATAAATTTCAAAATAAACGTTTTTTGTCTTGTAAATAATATATTAAATGCTAAAATTAATTCAAACCTTGAAGTCATTCTGCAGGAAGATGTTTCAGTTTAACAATTTTTAATCATCCAAAAAATTTGACCCCAAACAACTTTATATAATTTTTATAGCCTTAATATTCATGAGCTAAACCCTTACTGTAGAAATAATTACTAATTGTTAATTATTTCTACAAATAGTGTTTCAAAAGAAAAATTCTATCACAAATTTTGGTTTTCAAAGTAACAAAAAACAATAAAAAATCTAATTCATTATTGAAGTCTTGCCCAATTAGGCAATAAACAATGTACAAGTAAAGTCTTAACATTTTAAAAAATTTCCTTGCATAATTCTTTTGAAAATAATAATAAAAAACTGTTTTTTAAGGTTGCTTTTGAAATATCTACAAAATATTCAAAAAAAACAGGCTTTTTCGTCTTCAATCTATTTTGAGTAATGAAAAAAGAAGAGAATCGATTCGATTTCATTTATTTTTCTTTCTCGAAAAAGGACGATCTGAAGACGGCATTGAAAAGGAAAAATAAAAACGAAAGATCTCTAGAGAGGTCAAATGAATGCATTTTTACAACAGCTGCCGAAAATTTGCTGCTCATTTTTGTTTATTTTTCATCACATTTTTCCATTAAAAGAATGTTGACCGAAGGTTCTTAGGAATATTAAAAAAAAACTAGCAAATAAATTATATCTAAACACGGATTCTCTAATATATGTCTGTTAAGCAAAAGACAGTAATGATACCGCAGACGACATTTCCAATCAGGCACTTTACTGATAAAATGACAAGACCCCAATTTTTCAAAATGTATCAAAATTGGCAAAAATAATTGGCACTTATTGAGAATACCCCCCCCCCCCCCTTATCTCAATAAGTAGTAAATATTTTTTGGCAATGTTGCTGCTTTCAACAACCTTTGATCCTTTAGGGACTGTCCAGAAGTTACGTAACGAGTTTTATGGGTGGATAGGGTAAAATGTTACTCGGCTGTGATTTTGTCGGCAAAAAGCTTTGATGTTTTGTTACCTAATGGGTGGGGGGTTCGAGATCTGGGATTTTACCGTTACCTAACGTCTGGACAGTACCTTATTGGTTTTTTTAATTTATTTTTTGTGGGTCATTCAGGGGGCGAAAATGCAGCCGTCCTCGGGCCAGGCCGGTGTGGTTTTTTTCAGCCGGAAATTTTGCCCACATTTTTGACCCCTTCAATCATTTCCTGCAAAACACATTTCTTTTCTTTATGATTCCCATACAGTGCACAAACATAATATCATATTATGATGATTACAAGCCGTCAATAATTAATTTTCCTTAAATAGAATATTCAGAATTTACAATGCTTCTTCCAATTTATATTTATTTTTAATTTATTTAGTTGGAATTGAATTTATAAAAGTATTCAAAGAACTTTTTTTTTATAAAAAATGTATTGAGTCATTTGGTTTTTTCATTCTTTATTTATTTGTTACGATGAAAAGCCGGACTTTTCAAAGTCCTAAAGTTAGTTAAAGAAAGCAGATTTTTTAGTTAAATATATAGGATTATCTCTCTTCATCATCAACAACATCATCAATATATCATTTTGATCCAATTGTCCTTCTTTTTTAGGCAAACCCTTTCAGTGTTTTTATGTGTCTTTCTCTCTGGACACAAACATAAACTGGATACTTACGTTAGACCCAACGTAAAGGGAGAAGAAGAGAAAAGAGAGACAAAAAAAAAGCTAAAAGCGGTTTCATGCAATCTTTTTTTTGCGACAACAAAAAAGAAACTGAAGCATACAAAAGAATGGGATAAAAGAAAAAAAGTTTTGACGGATTGAATAAAACCGGCAGAAAAAACGATGCAATCATAACAGAATTCCACAGATCTGTTCACAGAGAGGAAAAAAGTGATACTGCCCTAGGGCAATTTTGGACAATTTTTTGTATTTATTTGTTTTTTTTATTAAAATTATTAAAAATTGCTATTTAAAAATGAAAGTACTGATATTTGTGATTACTGTAGTAATATTTGGAAATGTTGAAGCTTTAAGTAGACCGCCACAATTGGTAAGTTTTATTATTTTCAGTATTTTAGAAAATTTAATTATTTTTTTCAACACAGTTTTTTTAATTAAACATACTACAGTTCTGAGTCTAAATTACCCCCTAAAAGCATTATTTTTACAGTAACACACTTTATTAAATCCTTCCCAATTTTAGGAATGTCATTCTGATGCCCTTCGACTTCATTTTGTCCCTGAAAGAATACCCTTCACAGGGCATGTCTACGTGAAAGGATTCTTTTATTCCTCTCGATGTCATTTAGATTTCACGCAATATTCTATGGCTTCACCATTCTATTTTCATATTCCATTTCAATCAGATTGTCAAGTTCGTCGTGAGCGACTGCAAGACCCTCGAGGGATTAGTTATAATGTTGTTGTAATTGTTCAACATCATCGGCTATTTGTTACTGCCGCGGATAAAGCCTACTCTGTTTCATGCTTTTATCGGGATACTCAAACAAATTTAGAACAACAGCTACAAATTGGGTAAGAGGGGATATATGAAATCCGAGATGAAAAGAGATTTGATATATCCATTTTAGTGATCTAACAACACAAATTATTACACAATCTGATGGCACTCCAACATGTGCTTATGATGTCCTCCAAGAATCTATGAATGGTCCAATAGCAAAATATGCAAATATTGGGGATGTCCTAGTTCATAAATTTACATGTGATTCACGTAAGTGGATTATTTTTGGATTTTCAAAATCTCAAAGATTTAATCCAATTTTCAGCTGATATGGGTATTCTTGTTCATTCATGCCGAGTCCGAGATGCAACTGGAAATGAATTTGCATTGTTGAATGAAAGAGGGTAAGATTTATAAGAGATTTGGATATACCCTTAGGCAAAAAGAATTTCAGATGTGCCACAGATACAACAATTGTAACGCCGATGAGATATAGTGATGATTTAAGAACGGCATTTTCCCCGATTGCGGCATTCAAATTTGCTGATCAAATGATTGTATATTTTACTTGCCAGATAACGCTTTGCTCAAAACGTGATAATGGGTGTGAAGGGATTACGGTAAGCTAAGAGCTTAAATGGAAAATATTATGTTAATTTGTGCCTAAATGATTTAACAAATATTATAACCTATTTTAGCCACCGCAATGTCAATATCAGCCATTGCCGAATGAAGATGGCGGGGAAGATATTACTGTAGTTGATACAACTCCAAGCCTTGAAACATCAGATTATTCTCAAACTTCAGCATTTCCAACATTTATTCCAGTAACTCTATCTCCAACATATTTCCCTCCAACCCTAACTCCACCCTACATCCCTCCAACCTTTGTTCCAATTACCCCAACAACAGCTCCAACCCCTCCACCATCAACAACAACGACACCTCGGAGCACAACAACAACTCCAAATTCTGATTCAAATTATAATGGCTCACATATGCCATCATCAATTCCTCCAGGGGATTATACTGAAAATTCGAATGCCGGATTTGGCGGTGGACGATATGCACCAGGAGGAAATAATTCACCATATTCAAATTCGAATATCTTTGATAAAAGTGGCACAACTACGGTATCACCAAGAATTGGACCTCTTCCACAACAAAGACCTGCAGTATTTTATAATGGAATTCCTGCAGCAAGACATGCCAGAAAAGTTAATGATTCTGAGCTGATTACCCTTGGAGTTACAGCTGAACAATTGATTATTTTTACAAAGGATGAAAAATCTGATGCAAAAGAGATGACCCGATTGGATAAAGATACTGTAGTATTACAGCATGATTCACAAATTTGCCAACAAGAAAAACAACAAATGGATGTAATTTGGATTTCAATTTGTGCAGGTAAGAATATTTTGTTTATTACGGTTACATGTAGATATTAGCAGATTACGGTATCACCTAAAGTACCCCAAAATACTACTGTAACAGCAAAAATAATTATCAAAACTACTACTGTATTAAATTTAACCAATAATTTTAGGTTGCATTTTGGCAGCAGTTGTAATTATTATTATTCAACGACAACTTTACAATCGAAAATTACAAAAATATTCAAACTTTTCACCACCAACTTTTGAATTAATTGGAATCAAACAATAATTATTTTATTTTTACCGTAATTTTTTTGCTTTTTATTCTTGCAATATTAATATGCTTGTTAGCAATAATTAATAAATAATATTTTAATATACTAAAATGATTTGACACATATTACTGTGTTAAATATTAATTTTATTAAGATAGATACCGGATAATACTGTAACACATCAACTATGATAAATAAACAACAAAATTATTCAAAATGAAAAACTACTGTATCGTATACAGTAATAAACGCATCTTTACCTAAATAGTTTCATCAAAAATTTGTTCAGGACCTTTTCCAACTCGAGTAACAATAACTTTAATGTTTTCGCCATCACTATGAGATTCTGGTCCATGAATTTTTGGATCAAAAAGTGCACTCTTCAAATTTTCATCAGCAACAGAATAATCAAATGATGCCTTTGAAAGGGAATTAAAATGTGCAATGAATTCTTTTGCAAAAATTTCTTGAACAATTACGACGGCATTTGGTCCTGCATCAAAGGTATATGCCGCTTTTGGTTCATCGAATTTTGAATTGAAAGCATGAATTTGTGCAATAATTTCATGTGAGAATGAATTCAAATAATTTAAAGTTGGAAATGAATCAGCACAAACGGCATGAAGGCTATTACTTTCACGCATTGTAATTTCAGCAAATTTTGGAAAGTTTGAAGTTCGAAGTGCTTCTTTAAGCCTAAAAATTGTTAGGTTTTATATCAGTGCTTTTACGCCATTACTGCCGGCGTTTTTAAAAGTTCTAAGGGGTTTTCCGAAGATCAAAGGATGCCGCTGGTTGCGGCGTTGATGGTGGTAACCAGAACCGTATTTAAGGGCGCGTTAAAGGTCTTAATTTTCACTTTTCAAAATTAAACATATGCAAATTTGTTGTAGTGCCAAATTTGACAAAACCCATACATCTATTGCCGCTTTCTTTAACCGGCGGTAAAAGATCAAACGAAATCCACCTTAAATTTTTTCAACCAGTGGAACTCATTTTTTGCCCTGTGGCGATATTTTAAAGGAGGAGACCCATTGTAAATAAATTTTCTTCCCTTTCATTCATTGGAGGTCTCGACACGAAAATTTCAAGAACTCCGAATCGAAGAATTCTGACGATATTATCTTTCATAATTATTTTTTCTGATTCCAAAATGGTATGAACTTTAAAAAATGGTTGGATAGAAGCTGAGTTTCAGCTTTTTCGCACAAATCCATGAATTTTCAAGAATTGATACAAAAAAGCTGAAACTCAGCTTCTATGCAGCCATTTTTAAAAGTTTATACCATTTTGGAATCAGAAAAAATAATTATGAAAGATAATATCATCAGAATTCTTCGATTCGGAGTTCTTGAAATTTTCGTGTCGGGACCTCCAATGAATGAAAGGGAAAAAAATTTATTTACAATGGGTCTCCTCCTTTAAAAAACAAAAACACCGCTTTATATATATGTAAAGAAGCAAGATTAAAAATAAATATCATATTCAATGTCATTCAAAAACTTACCCTTTAATATGCTTCGGAACAACATCACTAACTCGATGTTGAAATAAATAACTTGTATATTGTGTTCGTTGCATGCCTTCGCTAGAACCAACAGTTTTTTGTTCTTCAGTAATAACAAACACAAATGCCAAAAGTGTTGCAGCAAATTCAGAACCATAAGGAAGTTGAAAAACAAAGGTATCATTTGGTGAAATCTTTGTTGAATCCCAATGAACAAAACCTGGAAATAAACTTCGACATGCACTTCCAGAACCTACAACAAATTTGCATATTTTTATGGCAGAAAAGATCAAAGAAAGATACCGAATCTTGCTAATCTTGTAATTTGAAGATCATTGAGATTTGCGGCTTTCCCTAAAGCCAATGCTAACGCAGCAAATCCTGCAGCAGATGAAGCTAAGCCAGCTTTTACCGGGAATGAAGTAATTGATGCAACTTTGATATGAACTTTTAGATTACCTAAAATACCGTAATAGGATTAAATAAATTTCAAAAATAAACTGTATCGAAAAAAATTCGATTTTGGACAAAAAACTGAAAGCCAAAATCAAAACTAAATTATCAAAATTTAAACTAAGATTAAACTTCGGAAATCGAAAAAACGAAACCAATATTAATTTTTTTGATTACATTTTAACATTTTTTACCAACAGTAAAAAAAACTTGCCAAAAAATAACCGAAATGCAGTAAAAACTTTAAAGAATCGAGTTCCCTTTACACATGATTGAATTTTTCCGTTAACTTTTACTGAATCATCTGAAATTTCATCGGAGATTAAGACAGTTGTTTCAGCATAGAGATCATTTAAATTAATTGAGATTGAATCATTCAATGGCATGATTTCAATTTCTGATGCTTTTCCCCAATATTTAATAAATGCAATATTCATCGGGACCCGGACTTTTGCTTTTAATTGAACCATATTCGAAAGCTGTTTTAGGTCTAAAATTATAGTTATCAATTATTGTTGAAGGAAGCTGCTTCGCGATTTAACAAATGAATTTCTACAGTAACTTTTCAAGACATTTTCATGTTTTGGAAATTGACACTCTAACTGTTACATCATTAATTGTAACATTTTGGAGTCAATGTTTTTATTCCAGAGCTTATGACATGTGTAACTTGTGTTACCACAAAACATTAAACTTTGAAAAATAAAAGTTTATCGGAAATTTGCAACCAATCAAAAATTGTTTCAAACAACCAAACAAAAATATATATGAACAAGTCATTTATTAAATGTTACAAATTTTTTTGTGATAAATTAAACAAACATGCACGATTACAAATAATATATATTTTTAAAAAAATGAATGAAAGAAACTGATTATTGAGCTTTGCTTTTAAAGAATTATGTTTTTAGAAATTACAAAAAAGCTTTAGCGAAAAATGAAAAAAAACTGTATATCTTTTGTTTGCTTTGAAACTGTTAAATAATTATTTTTGATAAAGAGATAATGAAAATAATATTGGACTCAAAGGATTGAGTCTAAGTGAATGAATGAAAATAAAAGTGGAGAAAAAAATGTAATTGAAATTGGCTAAAAATAATAAAACTGAGGCAATTAGAAAAAAACTGAAAAAAACAAAGTGGCTAAAAGTAGGGAAAAAAGCGTAAAAAAACTAAAAGTTTTTGCTCGAAGATAGTAGTTTTTATGGATGGTAAATACTGTAATAATTACTGTAATAATTAAAATATTCGAAAGCAACACAATTTTCCGTATATTACAGTAACTAATTTTTACAATCTTATACAGTAAGACGTTGACATTATTAGGTTAATGTAAAGGTACGGTAACATTATTTAAGTTACCGTATTACCTCATATAACTTACAGTAATAATACAGTAATAAATTACTATCTTCTTTGCAGGACTTTTGGTCACAATAATAATAGAAGAAAGATAAACGGAATGTAAGGGTAACTGTGACCTACTAAAATTAAGAAAACAAAATGCACTGAAAATATTCAACAACAAAAAATAGAAGAAAGCGATATTAAAAATATATCTTACTTAAAAAGTTTTTTTGGCAGTTTTAATATAAAAAAATAACAACAAAAAAAGCTATAAATAATGATTATTTGTTTTTTTGTGATTTTTTAAAAACACAAAAAGTGTTGAAAGACTGAAAAAAATTCAAGACAACCTGAAGTTTGATGGAGTAAAAAATTAATAATAAAAAAAGTGATGATTATAAAAACACTAGAAAAATTTAGAAAAAAATGGAACAAAATTGTTTTTGTTGGAACACTTTTTGCCAAACATTTAAAAAATGGGATACTTCTTGCATCGAATTTTATCGATTTGGCTTTGTTGAAGAATGTCCGTAAAATTACAGTAATCTACAAAAACGACATTGCTCCTTCTTTTCTTTCAAAAAACTGATAACAAACAATCCGAAATTAAGAGAAATGAGCACATTTTAAAAAAACTGAGGTTATATCTTTTTTGGTTCTTTTGAAAAAAGGGTTTTTTTTTGAACTTTGGTATTAATTGAGTGGGAAGGAGAGAGAAATATGTATGTTTTGAACAAAAAAATATGTAAAAATTATCTTTGGCAGGGATTTATTTCTTTTTTAGGAAGTGCTTTGGCAATGTTATATTTGTGTACTTCGACGTGATTGTACTGGAAGTTTTCCTTTTCCACCATTTGAACCAGAAGATTTTCGACGAATTAAAGCTCGAGCAGTTTCAGGGAGTCTTGCTTCAACAACTTCAAATTCTGCTAATGGCATTCCGGTACTTGATCGACGAGCCGGAGTTGAATGAGATGAAGATTCAACAATATCCTGAACATATTAAACATTTAAATTTGAGAAGAACAAGTTTTAAAAAAAAATCAATAATGATAGTAACACAAAGTTGCAAGTTTTGAAATTTTCTGTTACTACACTTTTCTTGAAAAGCATTTTTATCTCAAAAATAAGAAAAGATTTTAACAAGGTATTTCAATAAATTTGCATAAATGACGAACCTGTCCACCAGATGTTTCTTGATCAAAAGATTTATTGGGCCGTACATAATGTGTCCGCCATGATTTCCTTCTCACAACTCCACTGTTTGATGCCACTCTGGGGGCAGTAGGTGCCACGGCAACAACAGCCGGCAAAATTGGACCACCTTGAGCTTGTGAAAAGAAAATACTTGCTTGATTTTTTGCCAGAGGGGTTGTTGCCTCACTTCCCCCAGATCCACTTGATTTTGCTGAAGATGGCAGGGTTGGAGTAGAAGATTCTTGAATCTCTTGAAATGGCTGCCTTGGAGTTATTGGTCCGCCTTCATCTTCCGAAGAAGAGGACATCAAAGCTTTTGGGATCGGAGAAATTTGCATATCTTCTGTTGAACTCATTGCATGATCAGATTTTGGGATTAGCAATGAGCGATTATCGAAAGGATGCTGCTTGAAATCCACAGATTTTGAAGCGCCATTATTCTTTGTTGGCATTACAGGTGACAAAAACCATTCGGATCTTGTTCGCATTCGTTTTGTTTGTTTTTCATGAACCCATTCCAGGTATGTCAGGGATCTGGTGGATTCAAAGGATTCTGGGCATTGATTCGATAACATCCTTTCAGGAATATCTGATTCATAACCCGTATGAATAAGAACCTTAAAAAATTGATTTTTTTAGTCGTTGATATTGTTCTCGAAAATGAAGTTAAAAATTACTGTTGTTAATTAAGCTTTATTATTTCAAAAATTCCTAAAAAAGCTACCGTACCCTTTTTAACATTAAGATATATTACTGTTAAACTAAAATCTTCAGCACTTTTATTTACAGTAAGCTATGGAAAAAAATTTATATTTGTAAAAATTTATTTTTTGTTGTTGCACTATATTTTTTGTCTCACTGCGAAAATTCTACAGTACTTTTTTTAAACTAAATTTAAAACAAAATAATTGATTAGCTTACTTACTTCACCCATTGATGCACTTAAGCGTTGTCCAGCAAATTCTTTTTCAAGTGGTTCAATATTTGAGCTCTGAATATTTGATGTTGTTCCGGATGTACCAGCACTGCCTGCAGTGATATCAGTATTCCGCCGACGATTATAATGTGATGGACCTGGTTCATCATCATCATTGTCAATATTCCCCCTTCTTCCAAATGATGTTCCTTCTGTAGGGGAATCACAAGCTCGATGAATTGCTGGTTGTGAAAAGGTTCCTGTAACTGAATTAATACGGTTTTATTCTTCAAAAGCAAAATCCCAAAAAAGTTGCAAAAATCAAAGATAGAAAAAAGAAGGTACCTTTTTTCAAAATAAAATCAATAATTAAATCAACCCAAACTTCAACAAAATTACAACTTAAAATAATAAACCAAGGTTAAACTTATCCAAAAAAACAACCACGCAAATTAAATTTTTTAACAAAATTAAAGCATTTTTTGTTAAATACCATATTTTACCACACCTCAAAAATATTATTATTACTGTATAAATCCAACCGGGATAATCACAAAATTATACATTTTATTTTTGCAAATAACAAGTTAAAATAGGGTAGCAAAAAACACTAAAAAAATAAATACACAAAAATAAATTTTCCTCATGATAAACTTATACAAAGCACCATGACATGGTGGTGGTCTAAAACAATATACAGAGCTCAACTTTATTGGATAAACATAATAAAAAGGGGAAACAAACCACTAACAAAACAAAGTAAAAAAACAAGAAGCTCAAATTATAATTTACAATAAAAAAAGAGAGCAAAAAATGGAATACAAAAATTGAGGATTATGTTTGATGAGTATATTTCAACCATTAATTCTGTTGACAGAGGAGAGCATTCCATAACAGATTAGTAGAAGAGAGAGATTATCATTGATAAGTGATATGG
This sequence comes from Panagrolaimus sp. LJ2414, assembly GCA_024447195.1. Lineage (NCBI taxonomy): Eukaryota > Metazoa > Nematoda > Chromadorea > Rhabditida > Panagrolaimidae > Panagrolaimus > Panagrolaimus sp. LJ2414. The sequence goes on along the minus strand of JAMRXY010000052.1, from coordinate 988,165 downwards.
CAGGATTCATCGTTTTTCTTTTCTTTCATTTTTTATCAAAGCATTAAAGTTAAATACATAGTTTCAAAAAAATAAAACAAGAACAGAAGAAGAGAGCGAGACATCAGATACTTTCATACCCGTAATACAGAGGGTTGAAGCAAAACTGAAAAATATAAAAGTAATAAGACATTTTCGAACATGTTACAGTAATCAATAGAAAATTCATAGAGATGAATGATAAAAAGCAGCATAAAGAAAGAATAGGGGTTTCATGGATTTCAAAGGGGTTATTACGGTAAAGCATAGTCGAAAAATGGATAGAATTTATGCACAAATTTGTAAAAATAAATTTTATAAACAAGATGTTTAAAAGTTTAAAGCAGTTGTTGCTCAAAAAATGAAAGCCTAAACTAAATTTACAAATCCCCATTCTTTTCTTACACCATCAAAAAAATCAAATCAAAAATTACAACTAGCAGATTCTCTCAATTCTAAATCATCAATTGCTCTTAAAATAGATGGATGCCTATGTTGATGATAATGCCTTATTGGAGTATTTTCATCAAAAAATCTTTCGCTTTCTTCTTCATTAATTGGTGGAGGAGGGGGAGAATTCTCTGGGGGTAAATCTGATTCATCAATCGCCGCCTTGCCATCTGTGACTTCATCACTTTCATCCTTATCACCAATAGAATAAATTTGATTGGGTGGAGTTGAAAGTCGATTCTTTTTTGAAAATACTGCTTTTGGTAATGGATTTTTTAATGAGCCACCACGCCGCACTGATGATACTGTAACTTTTGCAGGGGTAAATGAATTTTCATTATTTGTTAAAGTTTCAAGAGAATATGAACGGACAGCATCAACACATGCAGCGGTTAAATTGCTTATCATTGATGTTAATGTCGCAGAATTACGTTTTGAATTAAGCGTATCTATAAAAATACAGCAAAAACTGAGGGAATGGGTTTTTAAAAAAAAGTTTAAAAAAAGCAATTTTTAAAAAGTGTTAAAAGGAAAAAAAAAGAGTGGAAAAGCAAAAAATCAGAGAAAGCAAAAGAGGTGGGGATAAAGCTATGCCAAATAAATTAACAAAACAGACAGCAAACTAATGGATTAGGTGCGGAATCTACACAGGGGAAATGTTAGATAAAGAATTGATGAGAAACAAGTCACTTTTTAGTTCATTTCTTTCTTAAATTACTGTAATTAGTTTACAAAATAACTGACCTACTCATCAATTCTTTTAAAACGCAAATTAAAGCAAACAAAAGGGATAAAAACAGAAATACAAACATAGAAAAATTTAAAAAGTTATTATCAAAAAAACTTACTTGATGGATATTGAAAAGTGAAATGCCAATGTTCATCAACTCTCAGCGTTCTACCAGTAATTCGAGCATAAAATTCATAACATTCACGAGGAAATAAATTTGTATAACCAAAACCTTGGATAATCTTTGAGATAACTTGCGATGCCAATTTAAAACGCATAACATCTTCCAATTTTGCCTACAAAAAAATGGTTGATAAATTAGAAACATTTCAGATTACTTTATTATTCCCATACCTTTTGATTATCATGAATACAAGTATGAAAGAGTGATGGAGCAACAGAAATGCCAATAGCTTCAGGAGTCATTCGAGTTCCAAATGTATCTGCTGAATCACTAATTATCCGAAATGTGCCAAATAAAAGTACCAATAAATGTTGAGAGGGAACTGAGAGATTACATATTACTCTAAAAAGGTAAAGATTTTATTTATATCTCTTTATAAAAATAAATAAAATATTTACCTGCAAAAGACATTCCTTTGTTGATCATTATCTGGTTGTTGAACAATACCAAATAATTCTTGTTCATTTTCAGATCCAAAAATACCTCCAGGAAGTTTTGAAAGAAATTTCTAAAAACATTCCAACGATTATTATAATCCAACAACAATAATTCATACCTTTATCACAGATGCAGCAGTATAAACACTAATATTTGAAATATTTACAAGTCTACCATGCTGCATTATATGTGAAAGAGCTGAAAAAAGAGTTCTTAAGGTTTAAACTCTCTTTAATAAAAACTTACATCGTACTTGTGCTTGATTTCCAGGTGCTCTCCAGATATCCTTTTTCAATGGACCTTCTTTATTGACTTTCAAAAGCAGAACAAGTAATGTTGCAGGAATATCATGTGCAAATGCTTCACTAATTGGAACACCAAATTTGACTTTTTCAATTCGACCTCGATATCGGCCATGTAAATCATCTGTTCCACCACAGATAACCATCCCATATGCAGCAACGGTCATTGCAGAACTTACAGATGCAATTGTATGACGTCGGAGATATATGTCGTCTGAAAAGGTTCAATGAAAAGATTAAGAAACATGAAGAAAAAAAGTTGAGAAAAAAAGTTGATTAAAAATGCATTGAAAAAAAAAGAAAGCTCTTACCACACTCTTCAGAATCTGAAGCGTCTTGAACAATGTCTCGTTGACGTTTTTGAAATAACCGTGGCTTCGTCACAATGATTGGAGATGAGATTTCTGGAGTTCTAAAAAAGCAACAATAAATTACTAACATAGAAGGGATATATAAAATCTCAACCAAAAGGAAGACATATCATTGTTTGGATTAACATGAGATCTCTCTTTTGTTGTTAGTTAACAAATAAAAAAAACTAACCGGGTTTGTTGTTCTTGAACTCCAACAGTAGCAATCGACGACTTGACAGCCGCGGAGATGAAACTGTCAGAGGATTGTGGGAAAATTGAAGAAACTTCGCTGCTAAAAAAGGAATTTTGGTTTAAAAAATGTTAAATGAAATAAATCGAGGAAACAAAAGCTTTTTAAACAATAAAGAAAGTAGCAAAAGATCCAAAAGGATTACATGCTCGCGGGAAGATTGGCAAAAACGCGACAAAAAATCTTTTGTTTGTGTCTGATATCAAAATGACCAGCATACACAAAACAAAAACATGGTTTATTAGCTTTTTATTTGCTGGGTTTGTCTCAAAAAGAGCGAACAGTTATGCAAATTTTAAAACTGTCCCATATCTCTTATCAATTCAAGAAACTTACTTTTCTTGATTAATCGATCCGGTTGATAAACTTTTCGTTTTCGATAATGATGATAAAGGTTGTTGTAATTTTTGGCAGTTTTTACTTGACGATGATATATCATCGCCGATGCGATTTACAACAAATGTATTTTTAGTTGATAATGAATCTGTTGAAGATACATTCGAATGATGCTTTGAAAATGATGTTAATGAAGAGGATGAAGAAGTTCCGGCTGCTGCTGCAAGGGTTGATGATAATAATGGATTTGAGGTATTATTATCTGCAAAAGTTTTTTTCCAATGCTTTTTTGCAGCTTTATGCAAGGATGATGGTGGTTCAAGACGACTTTCACTTGTTGGTGTTACAGCAGTGGGAAGGTGATGAGAAGGAGGAAGTGGAAAATGTAGTGGTGGTTCTGATAATGGTAAATTTTCTTCTTCTTGTACGTGTATTGATGGTGAATGCTCTTTGAGAGCAACAAGATGGATTGAATCTGAAACAAAGAAAAAATGTTAATAAAGTATAAGACTTTTTTTCTGATAAACAAAAGGATTAAAATAATCTCTGTTTTTTGGCAGTTTTTAACAAGCTGCCAAAAGAAAAAACAAAACTCGCAAATAGTCAAGGATGAAAAAGAGAAAAAATAAACGTGTGTACATCTTCAACACTTATAAAAATTTATATATTTTTGGTAGAGCAAAAAATATAAAATCGAAATGCCACTTATGCAAATGCGCAGCAGCAAAGCAGTCATAGCTGTATGTAGAAGAGGAGAAAAATAAGCGGAATTGAGAAAAAGAACACAACATTATTTTCACTTTTTTTGGTGTGCGCGCGCAGAGTCCAAAAAAATATGAAGACGAAGAAGAAAGAGCCATTGGTTACCGAGTGAACGAACGAAGGCAAAAAAATATATAACACAAGAACATTTTTGTGACAATGCTCATTTTTGCAGACACACTCATTTTTCTCCTTCCTTCGTTCGTTAAAAATTTGTTATGGTCAATGCTAAACAAAATGGTTTGAAAAGAAATTTCTAGATGAAAGAATGAGAAAGGAAAGAAAAAAAGATGATGACCAATTCGTCTGGTATGAAAAAAGAACAAAATTTTGATGAGACATGTATGGCATTAATAAATTTGATGTTCCTTTTTTTAAAAGGTGCACTACACATCCATAAATAGATCAGAGACTTGCTGGAAGAGGTAATAGATAGATAGACTAGGGAAAGAAAAAGTCGAGATTTACTAAACTCCCAAAACTTTGAACACAAAAAAAGGTTACAGAAAGACAAAACATTCTTATAAATTTCTGTAAAATTGATGGATGTCATTTTTCCAGTGTTTATGAATTCCAGTTAAAGAAAAACAAAAAATAAAGACATAGAGTTCAAAAAAGCCCCAAGAGAAACTTACATAGGCTTTCAACGAATGTGGATTACAGTATTATCTAATGACTTATTCACAATAAATAAGTATTGTATTATTAGAATTTGCTAACTCAATAGATTTTTCTCCAAGCACCCTTAAATCAGCTGCAAAAACTATTCCTCAACTTCTATGATCTCTGCAAGGTTACCTACACCACGTTCAACACCGTATATGTTTTTCAAATCTTACCTAACCATAAAAACAACTACAAGATACAAACCTGTTGGAATGCCGTAAACATTATCTTTTGAATTTGTGCCATAAAGGCCATATGATGAACTTGATCTTCTTGTAACAGCATTGGTTAAAAAGTTTTTAAAGTCAACAAGAATTGCAGGAGCAGATGGACGTCGAGAGCCAGGCTGGGATTTTGGCTTTTTTGTTAAAAACAAATCATCATCTTGCAATTCATCATTTGGTTCTTCAAAAACATTTTCTTCTTGTAAACCAGAAGATCCACGCCGACGAGAAGATAATTGAAATAAACTTTTCCATTTTTTCGTAGATGGTGGAGATTCTGAGGTTGGTGAAGGCGAGGTTATCGGAGATGACATTCCGATTCTTATCAAAGAAGCGCCAAAAAGATATTCAAGATATTGATATTCTAGGATTTTAGATATCCGTAAAGATGATGAAATGAATCAATGCACCTTCAGTATTAGTGTTCTTTAGTAATCAGTTAATCAAAATCAGATGATAATCCAAATAAAGGATAAAATTAGGATCCAATAAAAAAATTGAGTTGAAGTTGTTCTTCGTTTGGCGGTGAAACACGTTTTGCCAAAACAAAAGTTGAAACACTTTTAAAAAAATTCCAATAACTTTTTTTGTCGATTCTTTTCTGCGCCTTTAGGTCGATGAGAATATTTTTTACTTTTTAAAAAATAACAATTCCGATGAGAGAAAAAAACAAATATTGTTATTATTATTCTTTATATTTTGAAGAATGCCAAAAGCAAAGAAGAACAAGACACCAAAGAAGATATTCTTCTAGAATTCCTTCTTCAATAAATCCACCCATTTTTTTTTGTTGAGAAAATTAGGCATATATTCTTTATTTTTCTATTCCTCTATCATCATCATTATTATCTATCTATCTCTTGCTTTCCATTCTTATGATAAAAAAAACATAACAACTTTCTTTCTTTTTTTATTAACTAAAATTTTATCTATCTCCATCTTTTAAAAAACATATAAATTCATTTGGTGTTGAACGCGTGTTTATGTCCTCTCTTCATCCATCGTCATCTTTGGTTCTTGTTTGTTATTCTTATTGGTGTTGGGGGTATTACTTTTTGGTGGAGAGAAAGAGGGCTAGAGACTCAAAAAACTTTTTATATTTCTTTCAAAAATTTATTTTTATAATCGAAAGAAGAAGAAGACGATCTATATAAAGGCAATTTTGGAAGGCAAAAAATTATATTTTCTTGGCATTATATTGAGAAAGACTTTATTTCATATTTCGGAAGGATGGAAATAATAACGTGAATGGAGAAAGAAGAGAAAAAATTACTGAGGAGGTGGTGGTAGCGGAGGAATAGTTTTTTGGATGGAGAAATACGAAAAAAAATTTGAACGAAATAATCCCCTTCACTTTTTTTCATCTTTTTGTTTTTTGTCTCTTTTGTTTTTTTTGAAGCTTTCACAATAACTTTTTGACAGATGATGAAGACAAAGAAGGATTGCGGAAAATATTTTTAAACCGTGTAATCAGAAGAATGTTTGTTAAACGAAATACAGAAAATTTTAAAGAGTGTCTTCGATTAAAATTTACTGTTGAATGATGATGTTCTCTGTATTAAAAACTATGATTTTGCATAAATGATTAAAAGTACTCATTTCTAAAAATTACTGTAATTGAAAGTAACTTTGACGAAGAAAACAAAAATTTCTATAAACTATACAAGTTTGATTACTGTAGCTGCTACAGTAATCCAAAAACTTTTTCTATCAGAATTTAAAATTCTGTGTCAAGATAAATTAAAAAGAACTTCGGAATATTCAATTTAAAAGCAGGTAAAAATTGAATGCTACAAATATCCTCTGAATATCTCTCCTGCTAAAATATCACATAAAATCCCATATCTGACATATCTTTTAAAAGTAAATGTAGTTTTAACACCTGTTTAACGTTTTTCTCTTTTTCTTAAGATAAATTAATTCAAAGGTTTCATACCCGCTTACTGTCTGACAAAAATGAAAAAGATGAAGCCGTCTTTAAATACAAAAATTTTGTGCCGCAAAAAGTTACATCCCTCTTTTTTCAATTTTACACCTGTTTTTAATGTAAAGGCTTTAATGAATAATAAAACAAAACTAAGAAAAAAATGAACACCAAATTTTAAAAACTAAACAAGGCTACAGAAATTTTTCTGAGACTATACGAACTACAGTAATCGAAGTGTTATTGGAATTACGGTCACCGAAAAATTTGCATATTGATCTTCTTGTAACAGTCTAAAAGTTTTACAATATCCACTCAAAAACTTTGATTCATAAAATATGCGAAATTAAAATGTCGCAGAAACTCAAAAGCATATGCAAATTTTTGCTATGAAGCTAATGTCGCTTCTTAAAACTTTTTTTAAGTTAAAAGTACTTCAAAAACTCAACAAAAATTGTAAAAAAACTGGCTCATTTTGACCCCTTTCTTTAATCTGTTAAATGATTAATCACGCCTGCTCTAAAAAAAATTTGGATCCTTTACCTTGACTTTAAAAAAATACAACCTTCACATAGAAAAACAGTCCGTGATTTTTGCAAAAAATCCCCTTTTAAAAAATTTCTATAAACTATAAAGTGACATGAAACCTTTTTCTTTAATTTTTTTCTTTTATTTGAAAATTTTAAAGGAAAAGGCAAAAAAAGTAATTATAAAAAAACCAGATTTTAAAAAGATTAAAAAAATAGAAAGAAAAAACACAGTCAAATTTTGTCAGATGATTTTTAAGATAAATAAATTTTAATTTCGAATAAAGAAAAAATAAGAAAAAAACAGATGTTTTGAAAAGAAATTAATAATAATAAAGTATTTCCGATTATATTTGATACTCTTAGAGAAAAAATGTGTGAGATGGGATTTTTGGGAAAAGACAAAAAACACCTTTAAACAATTTTAAAAAAGGTTAAAAAGTGAATTTTAAAAAACTAGATAAACAATGTTTTTTTGAAAATTGAATATTTTATAAGCAAAGTAAAGTAACATTGAAGATGATAATTTCAAAAAAAATCTGATAAAAAACAGCTGATAATAAGAAATAAAATTGAAAAGAGATTAACAAAAAATGAAAAACATCAAAATTTGAGATTACTGTATTTTTGTGAAAGTAACAAAAAAGTTAAAACTCTTTAAAAAAATGCTACTATCATGTTCAGAAAATTTGGGGCCCATTAAAAAACGCTAATCTTAGGTTGTTAAAAAGCAATAAATGAAAGGTATGAAAAAACTCAATTCGTCCCAATTCGGTAAACTTAGAAAATCGAAATACAATTTGCTTCTCCAAAATGATGCCAATAAAAGTCCAAAACTGACGTGATTAACAAAAAAGACAATAATTTTTGTTTTATACTTTTCAACAACAAAACACAAACAGGTCATGCCATAAAATGCAACATTTTTTTTGTATCCAAGGATACAAAAAAGTTCAAATACGTGTGCCAAAAGAATCATTCATTCATCACTTTCAAAGAAACAAAGTAACACAAAAAAATCTTGTTCAATCCAGAAAAAAAGGCATGAACTTAATTTTCGAGGGAAAAAATACTTTACATTTTTTGATGCCATTAAAATAAGACGAAAAACAGGAGAAGCGATAAAGGAAAAATTTTGTTTATTGCCCAAAAACAGAAGAAGAGTGAAAAAAAAAGAAAAAAAGCAGCTTACTCAATTTTTTTGGAGTCAAAACGGCACACAAACGAACGAACGAAAGCAGAAAAAGAAAAAAGGAATTAACTTTTTTTATTCTTTTTTCTTTCGGGAAAGAAACTAATCAAAAAAAGCATAGATATAAAAACGGGACCTTCTTATTTTTTTTATTTTTCAAATTGCGTAAAAAATTCATTCAAGAAATTTTTTGGCAATGGCTCATGACCATTGGCAAAATTTATATAAAAGTATTCCACCCAAAAAAAATGCCATGGCATTTGTGTAAGAAGAAGAGTGATGATGCCAATAAAAAAGATGAAAAGCAGGAATCAGATTAACGAAATCCCATCCAAATAAACAATGAAAGGAAAGGAAAGAAGCCATTTTTGAATGAATGGGAAAAAAAGAGAAAATTTGTTGTTCGAATTTTTATTAAAATTAAATTACGTAAATCAAGAAAAAAAATGTGCGCGAAAAATGAAGAAGAAAAAGATTAATTAAAGGCAGCCCCAAATCCTCCTACAATTCTTGTTTCTTTGGAGAAGGGAAAAATTTGTCGAAAATAATATTGGATTTGAGCAATTAGAAGAAGCGTTTATACAAAAATGAAGAAAGATTTATATGTTTTTAGAAGGAAGAAGACTTTCAATGGCATGGAAAAAATTGGAAAAATGTTTTCAGCAGCTGATTGAGTGTAATGAATCAGAAATTTGAACATTATAAAATATGAACTTAATGGTCCTAAAGATTTGATGGGATTCATGAGACAGAAAATTCGAATGAAAATATGCAAATTTTGTATTTAAAAATAAGTGGCTTTCTATGCCCCAAAAGTGCCAATTAGCTGTACAACCAACTGAGCTACAGCAGCAAAGTTTTTTAAAGTTACAGTAACCGAAATCACAGAAATGATATTCTTTGCGTTATGTTATACTTTCTTTTGGGTAGGGAGCACAGCGTAAAAAATAAATTTTAGATTTAGCATATAAGTTTTATATATTTGGATAGCTCAAGATGTTCGTAATCTAATGGTGTATTCAGATTTTTTTTAACTTCAGAAGTCGAAATATAATGGCGATTCTACGCCGCGCGTTTTAGTTTCAAATGGCAGAAAAAAAATTTCGGGGGGTGACCTCAAAAAATGTTGGCCGAGTGGGAAAACGCGCGCGTTCAACGAACAGAGGTGAAAAAAAGGGGATGGTTCGATTACCGTCGCGGGTAAAAAAATAAATAAGTAAACGAAATTTTAGATTTTACAATAAAATGTTTTTAAAAACATTGTATTGTGTTAAAAAAATTATATAAGCACAAAATAAAGCATTTTTAAATGTATTTTCGTTAAATATTCTACTAAAGGAAATGTGACTAAAAGTTTTTTGCATTCATTTTTTATTCATCATAAACGCTTTTGTAAAACACATTGACCAGTTAAAAATATTTAAATTTAGGGAATTGTAAAGATCTACCGTCGGATGTTTTAAGGGATTTAGCCAAAATTTGAATTTCGTTTTAAAATAGGAAAAAAATAGAGGAAAAAACCTAGACGGAGAGAAAGGAGGGATTAAAAATAATAATAAGTAAAGCATCATTTTCTTCTATAATTTTATTTTAAAAAACAGTTTTTACTCATTCAGATCTGACGTCGAGTGTTTTAATGGGGAGGGGGTTAGCCAAAATCTGACGCTCACCTTAAAAGTGGCAAACATCAAAGGAAAAATCTGAAAACATCTAACGGAGGGTGAGAGGGGTTGGAAAATTTGGGCAAAAACCCCTACATCTGATCAGGACAATCCCTTACAATGAAAAAAAGCAATGAAAATGAAAGATGTTTTCTGGAGTAAAAAAAATTACATAAGGATTTTCAATTAAATACTATAGATTTTTTTTTAAATTTTAGATATTTGAATTTAGTTAAAGCTCTGCCCCTGCGGGCTCAAAAGCAAAGAGGCTAGGAATGGGCCTGCAAAAAGTGGGTTTCGAGCCATGCCTAGTTACTGTGATAAAATCATTTGAGTCGTGCTCAGCAAACCTTGATGGTATTTTTTGCCCATTGAATTTTTGAAGGGTAATGAAAAAATGCCAAGATAGACGAACCTGAAAACTCGATGGCAAAATAATTTAGAGAAGTTATGTGTAGTAATTCTGTCGAGCTTCGACTATAGCAAGTTATTAAATATTTTTAACTTCTGAATTACCTACAATAATTCCCTCAAAATAATTTTACATTAATAAATTGTAAAAAATGATTGCTTTTCTAAAATATTATTTTTCAAATGTTTTTAATTATATTTTTTAAAAGTTTATTTAAAAGGCACAACGGCTTACAAACTAGCTGACAATTCATAAAAATGAATCCAAGTTTTGTGTCAAACCAATTCGTTACAATGCTGAAAAGAAAAACATAATAAATGCAAAATTATATAAATTTTGTTTTTGATATAATCATAGATCAACAACATCTTATTATTTGCTAACAAATGATATTTTTTGATGCTTTAATTATTTTTTTAACACAATACAATGTTTTTAAAAACATTTTATTGTAAAATCTAAAATTTCGTTTACTTATTTATTTTTTTACCCGCGACGGTAATCGAACCATCCCCTTTTTTTCACCTCTGTTCGTTGAACGCGCGCGTTTTCCCACTCGGCCAACATTTTTTGAGGTCACCCCCCGAAATTTTTTTTCTGCCACTCGTTTTTCTTTTTTTTGTCAAAAAGAGCATCGCTGTGCCCCCTACTTTTGGGGATAAACAAAAAATTTGGAAAAATGGAAAATCGATGAATAAAAAATCAGTATTGATAATTCACAAAAAATCAATGATGACAAAAAAATGCTTTAAAAACTACAGTAAACTATAACAGGTAAAACAAACATATGTAAGATAAAGTTTATCAATTACACCTTAAAAATCTTGAAAATCAAAAAGGAGTGTAGGAGGACGGAAACGAATAAAAACGAACACGGAAGAATAAGTCATCAAAAAAAACTAGAATGGATGAAAAGTAACTGACAATTGTGAGTAACTGAAACCATACAAAAAAAAATAAATACAATGCAACAACATTTTTTTTCTCTACGTGGAACATTTTTATTTTTGTTCTCTTTTCTCTTTTTTCTCCCTCTTTAAAAAATTATATATCCCCCTTTTCCGTTGGGGGGAGATACATTGTTGCGGTTGGTTGTAGTTGGGTTAAAAAGTTAAGTACCTCATTTTTTGTTGTGTTTCTGCAACAGCAGAAAAAAATCAGACAAGACAAAAAATTTATGTACATTTTGCTTCAGTAAAAATGAAGAGGGAGAGGAAAAAAATCAAAGCGTGTCGATTCTACTTTTTTTGTGTTGTTGCGCTTTTGCGTCGCTGCTGCCACGATTACTGCTTCCAATTCGGTTGCTGCGCGGAAACAAAAAAAGAATTAAAAAATTTAGGTCAATACAGCTGCTCACCTTCTCTCCGGGTAAATGCCAGCTAAAAACCCTTTTAACCTTTGCCTTTTTTTGCTTGTGTACATTGATGCACACCTTTATTTTTTTATTAATGTCATCAATAAGCCCACCAAAAATGGTAGGCAAAAAAGGGTTTAAAATAGAAAATAAAATAATTATAGCTTTATTTCTTTTTGAAGAGAGTATTTAAACAATAGCTTCTGCTTATGTCTTCTGCTGCGAAATATTTTTGAGGTCAATGGGAGTTCAAAGAAGGAAAAAAACGAGAGAATAAAAGCGAGTCGGGGAGGGTACTTGATGCGTTAAATGACATCAATTGAAAATTAAAGAGATCAATTATATTTATATTTTTAAATGAATGAAATTTCAAATTAGGTGGGTTTATTTTTTCAATGGTATTGACCCCATCAATTAATTAGTCATACATATTGATGATATGGTCAATATGAGCTCAAGAGATACAAATTAAGGGGGATATTTAATGGGGGTGGATATATCAACTCCAGAGAAGTCGAAGTAAAATGGAGTGGTTGTTTACGTATTTTTTTCCTTTTTTAGATCTCAAAACGAAAATAGTTTTGAAAGGATTTGTCTGGACAAAATGACCCTGATTTTCATGTCCATGCTGCACAAACCTGAAAATCAGGGGAAAAATACTTAAACCAACGCCTTTTTTAATTTTTTTAAAAAACTAAGTTAAAGACTTCAAAGACTTATATAGCTGTAGTCGACTTCATAATGATGATGATAATAATGAAATTTCTTTTGCTTTAAAAAGTAAACAGTATGCAAATCAGTCTACGATGAAATATTTTTTCCAAAAGTCTATTTTTGGTTTGAGGGAAAAATATTTTGGGCCTCCTCCTTTTTAGGTCTTCGTCACTTACACACACTTAAGACAAAAACAAAAAATTATTTCATTCATTTTTTGTTTATCAAAGGTCATCTTCAAAAAAAGACAGAAGCAGGAGCAAAAAAATAATAGCAATTTCAAAATCTTTGAGAAAAAATAAATAAGAAAACTAAACCACCTCTTTTTTTTGGTCAAATTTGAACAACACACTCGTAGCATTTTTGTCTCATTGAAAAATCCCAGGGAAAAGAAAAAAACAAGTTAGCTCAAAAATATTTTTTGAAAATCAAAAAGAACGTTTTTTTCAAATATCCAAAAAAAGAACGAACACTTAAAAAAATGAAAATTGTTGAAGATTAGATGGATTTGGATTTCTCTGAGAAAAATGAAAATTTATCTCTCCAACAAAAGAAAAACCATTCAAACTTTTTCACTCAAACCGAAATTTGATCCACCAAAAAAATGCTTGTGACCAATTTTTTTCTTTCAAAAAATATTTCATTTCTCTCACAACGAAAAAAAATTTAAAATTTTTTTTATTTTTTTCGTGGCAAGAAAAAAAAAGTAATCCATCCAAAAATAGGATTTTCCTGGCAGAATCTCATGTGTTTTTTCATAGAAAAATAGTATAATTTTTCATTCATGTTTGTTTTTTATCTCTCCAAGACACATATAAATCCAAAAAAACCGAAACAATACGATTCAATTCTTTTTTAGTACCATAAAAAGTCAACACTCATAAAATTCAAAGAGAGCTTTCAAATATCCAAGTCCAAGCACTACTAAAACTACTACTGGAAAAAAAGGAATCTCTTCAAACATTTTTTATTTTTAGAATCTTTTTAATTTTTAAAGCTTTAGTTTTTTTTATTGAAACAAAAATTCTTTTGCTTTTTTTTGTTGATGAACGAATATTCGAATGTTTGAAAAAGGAAAAGAAATTTTTGAAGAAGAAGAGAAAAATGAAGCTCGTTAAAGGCATCGCCTAAGAGAAAAAAAAGAAAGCTGACCAATGTCCGGTGGAACGAGAAGAAAAAATTTGAAAGGAAAAAATGAGAATTTTAGAATTCCAAAACAGACTCCTTGTTTATTTTTTCTCTTTTTTTGGAGAAAAAGCACATGTTTTTGCTTGCTCTTGATGATGTTTGCAAAAATTTGACTTCGTTACAAAATTGTAATTTTTTGAGAGAGAGAAAAAATAAATTTTTCCTTGTTTGTTGTTGTGTTATTTTTAGTTGAATGACTTTTCATTCATTCATTCATTCAGTTATGTACTACTACTGCAGTATAATTTTTCTCCCATTCAGTAATACTTTTATACATGTGTATAATAAAAAAAATAGTGAACGAATAAATGGGGTAATAAAAAAAGCAAAAAAGAGAAGCTCGAATGAGAGAAATCGAAATTTTACTTTGAAATAAAATAAAATTTTAATGAAGAAAAACATGTTTGTCACAATTTTTTATATCTAAAGATGAATGAATGATAGCAATCCATTTTGGTGAAAGAATATATAAAAAAGTGTTACTATACTTTTTTTGAAAATCGATATTTTTACTTTTAACTACTGTTAAAAAAAGTCTAAGAAAGTATTATTACAATAATCCTAAAAATTATTGTTAGTCACACTTTATCTATTATTACATCATTCTTACGCAAATTACTACAACCATAATTTTCTATTTTTCTTCCACCATTATTTTTTAAGTAAATTTTAAGTGATAAAGAAGTATGTCACAAGATAATTCGCATCGAAAACGTCAAAAATATTTAAGACTTTTTTAGAAAAAAGAAATAAACATAAAAAGAAAAAGATAAAAAGGGGATAATCCGTTCGTTCACTTTTGTGATGCCAAAAATGGAATACAAGAAAACATTGAAAAAAGGGTATTTGGATTAAAAAAACTATTTAAGGATTTTCAAAGATAATAATAATGTCAAATTTCTATTTTTAAAGACATTTTAGTTAAAACAAAATAGCTATAATTGGTAAATGAAAAAAGGGTAGTAAACATGTTAGGTATCGTTTGTTTGATGACATTTAAATTTTGAATGTCACACAAATTTGTTTGTCTTGCAACGAAAATGGATTTGAAAGGATTTGAATTGACAAAATGATCCTGTTCATGCTGCATTAACCTGAAAATCAGGGATCTAAAAAATACATAAAAACATTCGTACGGATTTGATAAATCCAAAAAGTGCCCTAATACGGCAATTTTAAACTACATTGAATTTAGCAAATCCGTCATAAGCTTTAACACCGGACATCAAAGAAGATTTAAAATCGAAAAAAGACTTTTAACCTTTGACTTTTGTTGCTATTTTTTAAAGAATAAATGCTTGAAACAAAATTGATCAAGAATTAAACATTGACAACTGTGAACCTAACAAATGAAAAATGCTAAAAATAATTTTCTTGAAAGACTAAAAAAAGAAAGATAAATGAAAGATTTCACATGTCTGTGTTATTTTGATTTCTTTGAAGGAAGTTCAAAAATGAGATCAAATCAATCAATTCAAGTTCAGTCTTCGAAAAAAGAAGAAGTGTTGTTTTTACACAAAAATTAGTAAAAATGTTTTGAAACAAAGCGTCAAAACATTGATTATTATTTTTTAAGAATGCTTGTAACAAAGTGTTTTTTCTTTCGAAAATTAAATACAAAAGAAAAATATAAACAATAGAAAAAAAGCTAACAAGCGGCAAAAAACGAAAATGAAAAACAAAAGCAAACTTTTTTTTTGCCACCGCCGGTGTTGCTTTTCTTCTTTTTTGTTTTTTCAGTTTTTTCTCACAAAAAATTAATCACCTTTTTTCTGTTATTTCGGGACAAAAAAAACAATCAATTTAGCAGAAGAAAAAAAGACAACGTTTTTAATCATTTAAAGAGTTTGAGAAAATAAAAGAAAAAAGAGAGAGTAATCGATTTTTGAGAAAAACTGTACATATATTACTGTAGTTTACAGTAAGAGATTTTGACTATCACTGACTCAAAATTTTGCATAAAATATTATTAAAAAAAGGAATTTTGGCAAAGTCTACTTTCCAGAAAAATTAAAACAAAAAATGAGGGAATGAATGAAATCCGCGGATCCAGTTTTTCAAGGGCGAAGTTTTGAACAAAAAAAAATTTGGGACAATGAAACATAAAAACATTAAACGAAGCCATTAAAATCAGAAAAAAATTTTGTGTTGTAAAATATGGCTTTTCCAGATGTCATTTATGTTTTTATCTTTTTATAAAAATGAGCAGTTCTGGGAAAAATCTGGGTTTATATGTATGTATCCGGATATAATAATAAATCTGTTTGATTACGTCTGAAAAAAGAAATAAACAAAATTAGTTTTAAAAATGCAAAAATAAATGTGTAAATTTATTCAAAAACGCGATGAACCGAAAAAAGAAAAGAAATCACGTTAAGGATAGGGTCAAATGTTTTTTTTAAGAAGTTAATGTACTCTGAGAGTAACGTTACTGTAATTGATAGTAATTAAAAAACGATATTTTTTAAAAATGTGTTACTATCATTAAGCCATAAATCACACTTTTATACAAAATGAGTGCACAAGTGAATCTTGCATCTTTAGTTTTTTTAGAAAGGAACTATACAATTCTCTCCTAACCACATTGAATTTTTACAGATGACGTTGCCGTCATAAAAAGCAGCAACAGAAAGAAAAAAATATAAAGATGGACAATACAATTTTTTTGCAAAGGAATTTTTTTGCTTTCCTTCCGTTTTGTTTGCAAGAAAAAACATTCTACTTCTTTTTTTTGAGGGTGGAATTTCCACATCATCTTCCCCTTCTTCTTTCTTATGTTTTTGGCTATATGGAAATCTTCTTCTTCTTTTCCCGAAGAAGGAAAAACAAGATTCTAAAAATAGCATCACTTTTTTAGCCATTGCTAAAATTTTTTCCATTTTTAGAAAAAAGCATTGAAGAAAGTTTCTTTCTTTCTTCAAAAACTCTATTTTTATACATATATCCCCGTACACAACATCTATCTACATATGTTATATCTCTTAAAGGAAAAAGTCCAGCCATGCATGGCCCGCAACCAGCTGTAACGAGCCAATGTCGTCTTCTTCTTCTTCTTTTTTTCTTCCACCTTTTTGCAGTCGTTGTTGAAGTGCCTTCAAAAAAATATATATTATATAAAAATAAAATGACGACACTGCCAAAAATGACTTTATTTTTCTTTTAAAGGAAAAAGAAGAAAACTAACAAATTTTCTTTTGACTTTGTTGCTTCAAATGGGATGCCATCTTTTTTTTGGGCTATAGTTTTTTGATGGAAGACAAAATTACTAATTTTTTATACAATCATCATTTTTTGGAAGGGTGAAAATAATTGGCTACAAGGAAACAAAATAAATGGGGATCTAAGATATCTGATTTTTGTTGCTGATTGCATATTACACTATTTTTTGCCACAAAATTTAGAAAAATTAACAAAAACTGATCGTATTTAGAATTTTTGCATAAAGATGACTACTCTTTTTAAAACATTGAAACAAATAATAAGTTGATCTCAGATATGTCATGTTATTAACTTTATTAACTTCCGAACACGATGATGGCAAAATAAAAATACCTAAAAACAGAAATCAAAAAGTGTCTTCTGATTGAAAAAGTTACTATAACTGATTGTAAACCAAAAATTTGCAATATCCCAAAAAGTAAGTTACTATCATTGTTCTAAAAAAGTGATAAAATTTTTATAAAAATTTAACAAATTTGACATTTTAAATAATTTCATTAAATTTTTAAATGAACAATACTTTTTGTAACAAAAAAAACTTTCAATGACTCAAAAAAAACAAAAACGGTCAAAACTCAAAAATCACAATCATCAAAAAAGCCTTTTTTGTTACTATTTTTAAAACGTTTTCAATCCTCTTTAATATCATTTTCTTCTTTTCTTTTTTCGTTACTCTCTCACACTCATAAATCCATATAACATCATCATCTTTTCCAAATAAAGAAAGTAAGCAACAAAAAATAGATAGATAAAATTTTTTTCTCAAAAACTGCTGCTTCTTCTTGCTTCATCTTTAACGAACTTCTCACGGTTACGTTTTATGTATTTCTATTTTCTATTTTTTGCTGCTACTTAAAATACGACAAAGACCAAAAAAAAGAAAAAGAAAGACCACCAAATAAACTTTAACCAAAAAACAAAAGAAGTTTTTTGCACTTAAAAATTTATATTTTGCTTGTGGCTACAATAAATATTCTTTTTAAAAAAAAAGAAGGATAATAAATAACAGCACAAATTTTTCCACTTCAATTATGACCAAAAAAGTTGAGAAGAAAAATTTGGAACAATTTTATATGATTTTTATAGTAGCTTGAAACAAAATTCAGTTTAAAAAAAGCTGAAACATTATTAAAATATATCAATCAAGAGGGAGGATAGCCTGTTTGATTGAAGGATGAAGAAGGTGTGTGAATGTGTTGAATAGGAATACATACAAAAGAAAGAACAAATACAAAAAGAGGTAGAAGAAGAGACAATGTAAATAAAATGGAAGTGAAATGAATTGTAACAAAAAAAAGAAATGAATTGGTCATTCACTCACTTAAATTTGGATTTTATTCATTCACTTGGAACACTTCAATTTAAAACTTGATTACACATTTTATAAAACTAACTTTTGACAAAAATGGAATAAAGTGGTGAATCAAGAAATACGTGTATTCGAAAAAGTGTTACAAATTTGAATGTTCATAAAATCACTTTTTGATGAGGTTGTTAAAAAACATGTGAATTTTCTTCAGTTTAGCGGGCAAGAATATTTTTTCAAAGTTCTTGATTTTCCAGTAATCAGTAAAACGTAGGAATTTAAAATCAATTAGTGGCATTTGTAGCTTAACAAAATAGCACATTAGTTTTAAAAATTTTAGGACATCTTGGTCATCTCAAGAATCCAAGACAAAATTTTTAGCGAAATGTCTGTGAATCAACGCTTTGTATTATTGCCTATAGCAGTCTTATAAAAATCCAATTCCAAAATAAATCCCAGTCAAAGCAAATTTATGACCTTTAACATTTATCAAAATAGCAAAAAAATTGAAATTTGCCATGTGACATAATGGTCCACAGACGCATCTCAAATGACGTCCTCCTCTTCTTTTTTTAATTATCCATAAAGATTGAAATATATAAATTTATATTTATCTAGACAGAAGCAAAAAAATGAAGCTTAAACTTGAAATTAATCTCAGACAATCATTATCTATCTTCTTTTTCGTTTTTTTTCCGACTCAACAAACAAATATATGATATATTAAAAATTGAAGCTTATTAAAAAAGAATATTATTCAAGCAAAACACAATTTTTTAGACTATCATAGAATTTTAGGAATGATATATGTTGAAAAATAGAACAAAAAAGGTTTCGGAATTAAAATTGTCGTTTTAAGAATAGGAACGATAGTAACAAAAATTGAACAGTACAAACAAAAATTGATTACTATCACTTTTCGAAATTATAGTCAGATTTTAATTTCTTATTAATAAAACCATTTTTTAGGCTATCAAAGAATTTTTGTCACGATTTCTGCTAAAATTTAGACATAAAAGTTACAGCAACGAAAATTTTCGTTGTGAAAACTATGATTTGAAAAATTTAAACCAAAATTGATTACTCTCCCTTTTAAAATTTTCATCAAATTTCAATTTTTTAAAACCAAATCATTCAACATTCCAACAGGTATTTTATAAAAACTTTGTATTTTAAAATATTCTGTTTTGCTTTCCTTCCTTTTCTTTCGAGCTCCAACCAGCTGGCAATAAAAATTGGAGAGAAAAAAGTCTATTTTAAATCGAAACATAAACAAAAGCTTTTTTTTATATTTGAATGAAAAAAATGATTTCTGTTTGAAAAAAAAAAGAATTTTGGAGTAGAAAAAAATAAAGTGTGAAAATCAACAAAATATTTTTTTCTGAGCTGCCAAAAATAGCAGTTTATAAAAATCTGCTGCTAAAAATGGAATTTTTGGAGCACAAAAAAAGACAATTGTTGTTTACAAATTTTTTTGTTGCTGTTTTTGTTGTTGCAAAGAGAGAAAGAGAGACACAAAAAAAAAAGTGGCAAAGGTTAAATGGAATTTTTTTGGAGGGTTAAAAAAAGTAATCCTTGAAAAAAATTTATTTCCTTCTTCAAACAATCGAATGCAAATAATAAAAAAGAATGGAAGAAGAAAAACATTGATATATTTTAGGCCAAAAAATGATAGTTTTTTGAAAAAAATAATTTAAATCAGCACGGCAGATTCAAAACAGTTTTTGAGCGGAGTTAAAACATGTCGTAATGGTTAGAGATCATCGACGCAAGGAAAAGAAACAAAGAAAAAGAAAAGAAAAGAAAAAAGAGTTTTTTTACTTTTTTTTTCCAAAATTTTACTAATTTTTTTTGGTGTTGGGTTAATATTAAACTTTTTTCACATTTTTTCTATACGTTTTACATAAAAATATCATGGCTACAATAATATCTTTACAGAATTTTAATATCTTATCTGGAAGCCAAAATCCTGCCGTAAGAGTTTTTTCAATTTGACCAAAAATCATGCGTTTTTGTCGCACTTTTTTGTTCAAAAAATCGGGAAAAATAAATTAGCGCATATAAATAAAATTTTTTCTATACGTTTTACACAAAAATATCATGGCTACAAGAATATCTTTACACAATTTTCATATCTTATCTGGGAGCCGAAATCCTGCCGTAAGAGTTTTTTCAGTTTGAACACTGATGAAAAAACAGTATATTTGGTGCTGTAAAGTAGTGCAATGGCTTAAAATGTTTATAATTGTTTTTTAAACAGGGTTAGAATAAAAAAAATTAATGCTAAAATGTAATTTAGCTTTTAAAATATATAAGAAAACGTTTATCTTTTTCTTTGAAATTGAAGCTTTTTTAAATAGTAGAGGCAAACGCGACTCCCGACACGAAAATGTTTTCTTCTTTGCAAACGTTTCAACTCCGCTTTGAATCTGCCGTGTCAGGAGTAAAAATTAGAATAAAAAGTCCTATTTTAAAGTAAGAATGGTTACTGTACATCAAAAATCTCCTACACCGAAAGTTCTACAGTGATAGTAACACATTTCGAGTGACTTTGAAAAAATAAGATTACTATCACTTTTTTCAACAATACTAAAAAACTATGTTAAAATTTAATTAAATTCGATTTCAGACTCTGGAACTTTAAAAAATTGAGATGTTTATTAAAGCATTAAATAAAATTATTTATAAATGCATACGTGAAAATAAAAAAGGGCAATGAGTAATACAAATAATGAAAAAAAATGTTATGAGTCTACTATAATTGAATCCAACTCGAGCAATTACATTGATGAATCAAACAAAAAACAGCACAAAGAGAAAAATAGAGTTTTTAAAATTGTTTTTTCGTCATTTAAAAAATGATAGCAACATGTTTGGTAAAGTTTTGTTAAATTCTGTTACTGTAGAGTATTAGAGATTACAAAAATTAGTGACAATAACAATAAAAAGTGACAAAAAGATTTAAAATCTGGCATAAAAAGGTATATAAAATGTAAAGGAATTTGAGAGGGACAACAAAAATATAAGAAGGAAGTCGTTCTACATTTTTAACAGAATGTTTTTTGCATGTATAAAAAACACACGCACACTTACACATTTTTTCATTCAGTTTTTTTCAAAAGTGAACGAGAAAAAGAGAGATCGATTGTTGTCTTTTTGTTAAACGAGGCCCTCCTTTTTAAAAAGAAAAATGAACGAAATGGTTGGCGTGCATGCAACTATCAACACACTATCGTTTATATATATCTACTATGTGTACAACAACCACTTCAATTTTAATACTATCCTATACCACAGCAAACAAGGACAACAACAGCAAAAAAGACGTAACAGGAACACAGAAGAAAAAGATGAACAAGAACAAGAAAAAAGAAGAAGAAAGATGAGAGAAAAATGATATAATAACGATAGGTTTTAATGGTCCCGGAAAAGGATATTATTATTTTTTTATGATAGAAGAAACAATTTTTCAATTTTTGTATGTCAAAAATGATTTTGGAAGGAAAGGAAAAGTTCAAATTTTGCAGGATTTTTGTAATCTGGAAAGGATAGATAAAATTGAACAAAATGGGCTTAAAAGCAAAATTAAAGAGGTACTTCAAAATGCGTGATTTTGATAATAATCAAAAACTGTAATAAGATCAGAACTATTAGGATCAATAACCGGATTTTGTATATCTAATATAATCTTCTAAATCCCAAATGTGCATTTGCATGGATTCCAAAAATCCTGCAAAACGGTCTAGTCAGAAAAAATATATAATGGAGGAAGCGCGAACGCTATTCTCCACACCCAAAAATTTAGCTGTTGGCGTATCCGATTCGGATAGCCATAGAAGTCAGCCTGAAGAACCAAAAAGTGCAATGGTCAAGCCTCATTCTAAAGATCTACCCTTCATGATCGGTAGAGTCTTCCAGCCAGGTAAGTTTATGAGTCATTCTTTTCATTTTATTTCTATCTTTTTTCAATGCAAAGAAAGAATGAAATGGAAAAAGAAAACAGAGAAACAAAGACATACACTCTCTCTTTGCAAAAAATACTTCTTTTTCAACTTTTTTTTGCAAAAAATACAGTGATGTTTCAAAAAATACTTTTATAAAAAAGTTGAATGAAAAAATTAAATAAATCCTAAAAAACTGAAGATCCACATCGAAGATCACCCAAATTTTTTTTTAAAACACAAACTAAAAATAAAAAAAAGTTTAATCAAAAAAAGAGACATTTGTTTTTTTTAATCTCGAAAAAAAGCGGAAGAAAAAAAGGAGGAAAAAAAAATGTTGTTAAGATCAAAGCCAATTTGCCGATATATAAAATCCTGATCGAATGACGTCAATACTATAAAATAAAAAAACTTTTGCACATTTTTTTACTGCTGCTGCTTTGTTTAATCCAAAGATTAATCAAACTTTGTTTCAATCTGTTTTTTTATTATCCGTTTTTTTTAAAGGTAGCGACAAAATGGTAAAAAATGTAGTTTTTTTCGGTTTTTAAAAATAAAGTTTCCGTTGTTCCAATGGTAGAGTGGTTAGCGCGCTGGAGCAACTTCCAATAAGTCTCTTTTCGAACTTCGAATCCCACCTGGTAAAATTTATTCAAATTTTTTTGTTGAGAAAAGTTTTTTTCCCGGCAAAAATTAATCATATTTTAAAAAAGCACCAAAAATTCTCATTAAAAAGTATTCAAAAATATGAGAAAAATTCCATTTTGGAATGTTCTGTTAACTTTAATCCAGGCACATACTTTTAAAAAATGTCTTAATTGAAAAAAAAGAATGTATAGCCTCTTGAGAATTCTCTCTGTTTTATGCCATTTTGAAAAATGAAATAGAATGGCTTAAATTTTGACGCTGAAAAAGAGAAAATTGATGGAGGTATTATTTTAAGGATTATGGAAGCAGAAAAAATGTCAGTTAATTAATATATTTGAGTTTTTAAAAATGTCAAAAATTTGGCACTTTTTGCAGGGTTTAAAATTTTTTGAAGTTTTTTACATTTATACTAGTACTTTTGCTGTTTATGCAAATTTATTTTTTTAAACTAAGATTTGAATAAGGAATTTGCATAACTAAAGTTAATCTATTTTTTATCCTCACCGAACAAAAAGTGCAAGAAAATATTTTTTAAAAAATGTCTAAAATAAGAAAGATATTAAAAATTTGCAGAACTGAAAAAATGAAAAAAGGCCAAAGACTGCGGCGGCAAAAATAAAAAAAAGTTTCCATTTTTAAATATTAAAATAAATTAACGATTCCAGTTTGCCTTTTTAGTTTTCGAAGGCAAAGAAAAAGACATTTAAAGATATATATCATTAATTTTGACATCAAAAGAAATCGATGATTAAAATAAAGTATCTGAATACCAAAGTGATGTGGTATAATATTAACTGAAAATGAGCTAATTTTTTTCTTAATAATTCTTGTGTATTTTAAAGAAGTAAAAAAATAAATTGATTTTTATGTCAATTTTCAATTTAAAAGAGGTCTGCAGTTTTGCACTTAAAATACTGGTACAAATTTAAACAATGTCTAAAAGTCATTTCGGGAAGACTTTTTTTTTTATTTACATAAAAAGTTATAAAAACATATTTATGCAAATTTTTATCATAAATAATTTTAATTTAATAATTTTAATGAAATTTGAAGCTCTGACTTTATCTTTTATCAAAAACAAAATGCTAAACAAAAGATTGAGAAACAAATGAAATAATTTGTATTTAATTTCCACCAAAACCTTCATCAACGGTAGCATCAACAGATGAAGAAGTTTTAAAATCCGAAAAACATTAAAAAAAGGCAAGCAAAAAATATGAAAAAAGAGAAAAGGAAGATATCAAAATGGATGAATGAAAAAAAACAGGGGAAAAAAGAAGTCAAGAAACGTTAGAAAAAGAAAGAGAGAGAGGACATTACTTTTTGAGGGCAACAAGGGCATCAATGAGACGACATCAAAGTATAAAAATGAGAGCAAGCCACTTTTTTGTCTCCATTCATTCAGAAAAAAAGAAGTAGTAGAAATAAAGATGAAATGGAGACAACTTTTTTTATTTTTTACTTCAACAACGACAAAAGTAGTACGTTGTTGGCATTATTGTTGAAGACGATGGCCACGACTAAATTGATGGTGTTCTTTTTTATACTTTAAAAAAATGTCCTTGAGAAAACCAAAAAAGTAGTCTTCATTTTTTTTGCCGTCTCAAAAAGACTTTTGAGAGTGTCTAACAATGTTTAAGCAACCAAGCAGCAGCTATTAAAAATAAAAAGACGAAGATGCCAAAAGACAAAAGTTGTGATGCCACAGGCATTATTCAAATTTTTAATCGAAAAACCTCAACAATTATTTTAGGCATTAGAAAAAGAAGTTCATGCCAAAATTTACCAAAGTTTGTCATCTAAAATTTCGAAAACAGTCACTCGTTATAAATTAAAATTGCCAAAAAGACAAAATTTGCATAATGGCACTTTTAACGCCACAATTCTTTTGAACACTTCTTAGCCAATGAGTCTTAGTCTTTAAGTATTCTAACAAATTCAGAGATCCCGAAAAACATAAAAATCAAAAGTAGATAACAGAAACATCAAAAGCAGCCCTTAGGGCATAAAAAAAGTAGTAGTCGTAGTTTCATTCATATAATTCTTTCATGCCTTGTCTGGCTTGCCACCGGAAGTGTCTATGTCTGTTCACAAAAAAAGTACAAATTTCTCAATGTAAAAATTCACGTGGAACAAAACTAATATAATGCCAAAATGGGTGGTGAAATATTAAAAGTCAAAAAATGGAATGTAATTTTTTTTCTTTTTTCGAAGATATAAAATAACTAGAGCTTTGAGATATTATTATTAAAAATTTTATGAACTTTTTCTTTTAAATTTATTATTTAAGGATTTATTTTATTTTAAAGAGATTTATGCATTTGTTAATGTCAATGGAATTACTAATTTTTGCAAAAAAATATAAATAAAAATATTACATAATCTGAAAAAGGAAGAAAATATGTCACCGGAAGTGCGCTTACAGAATAACTCAAAAAAATGAAAATGAAGAAGGCATTAAGTATTTATAAATAATAAAATTTAATATTTTAGTAATATTAATGTAGTGCGTATAAAAAATACTTACGTCTTTATGATTGCAAACTTCAATTTCAAAATAGGTTATTTAAATCAAAACTTTACTGCTTCAAATAATTAACCCTAAAAACGACAAATCAACTAAAAATCGAAAAATTTGCATAATAAATATAACTCATGCTTAATTATGAGAAAAAAATTTGACTGGCAGTAAGTTGTAATTCTGCGATCAAAAGCAAAGAAACGTTTTTCGTATTTGTTTATTTAATTGTTTACATTATTATTTTTTGGATGTACTCTTCTTTGTTTAAATATATATAAATTTTCGCTAATTTTTATTTGGATTGCAAAATTTTATTTCTATTTATATCACAATTTTGACGTCGAAAGTTTCTATTTTTAAACAAAAATAAATAATTTCTGTCATTGTTATAAACAAAATCTTTTGTTTATGTTTTGATAAAGTTAAGAATGTGGAAAAGCCAACACGGTTAATAATTGGTTAGTTTATTAGTACAGCTATCAATCACGCACCTGCTCGGTAAGGCGCTTTCAAGACAGAATAAAATACAAATCATAAAAAAGGATGACAGAAAATAAAAGAGCGAGAGACAAAAAAGAGCGAGGCGTTTGGGAAACATCTTGCCAAAAGATAATACAATTCAATTCACTCTAACAGTCATTTTATCAAAAAAACATTCTTGGACTTTCAAAGTTTCTTTTTTCAAAAATAAACAAAAACTAAAAAAATGATGAACACCGCCATCAACAAGAAAAAAATGACTAAACAAAAACTTTTTATTAACTTTGAAAATCTTTGTTGAAATTTAGAACATTGACAAAATGTTTAAATTACGGTAAAAGTAATTTATTTATACTGTAATTTAAACAGTTTATTATAATGGTTCAATAAGTACCTTCATTAGTTTTGAAATACTGCAATTACCAGAAAAAAACCAAATAAATACACTCCTTCTTTTATACTTATTTCTACAGGTAATAATCGTATAACTGAAAAACAATCTCCATAAACAAGAATTTTTTTATGAATGAAAGTAAACTTTGTTTTTTATTCTTGTATCTTTTTTTTCTATTTTAGGAAACAAATGAAGTGCAGACTTGTTTTTTTACAGCGGCTGCAAAAGTTTTGTTTTTAATATTTTCCGTTATTTTTGCAGCTGAATTGTGAAATTTCATAAATAATAATAATAATACATTTCTCTTTTTATAGCAGCAGACTTCTTTGTGAATGAATGAAAAAAACACGAAGAGGTGGTTTTTACTTTGAAAATAATAAATCTAATGCACCTTGTTTTTACTGTATTACAGTACAATTTGTACAAATTCTGTTGTTTTTTTTTCAAATATAAAGGGCTAAAAAGGTCAGTCAAGTAAAACTTTTGGTTATTAAAAGTATGCAAATAAAGTATGCTTGCAGGAATTACTGTCTTTGGACAAAAAATATCCAGAAAAACCACAACTACCTGTACTTTATTCAAAAAATAGCAGTTGTTTATTAAAATTATAAATAACAGTATCAAAGAACAAAGCACAACTGAATTGAAAATGTATCATTTTCCATTTTTTTAAAAAAACTCTTTCAAAAAAGTTATTTTTAAAAGCTTTTTATGAATGAAAAAAAAACATGAAAAAACTTTTTAAGCTTGAGAAAATGGATGAAAAAAACATGCAGTTTCCTGTTGAAACAAAAAAAAAATATTATATTTTTATATAGCCTAAAGCAGGCTTTTTGAGAAAGAAAAGATGCTAAAAATAAAAATATTGCTCCTGTTTTTAGTTTTTTCTTATCCGAGCTTTTTTACTTTTTGAGAGATTACCAAAAATTCTTGGAAAAAGGAACGAAAAAGATTGCAGAATTAATGAAGTTTATTATCAAAGAGTTTTATAAAGAACATGTCAAAGAACAGAAATGGTTAAAAGGGGAGACGTACCTCACATATAAGTTTTTTGCCTTTACTTCGATTGGGGGCCCAGACACAAAAATCTTAAAAACTCTGAATTCAAGATTTCCCATGATATTTTATTTCATAACGATTTTTATGGATTACAAAAGTGGAATGAACGTAACAAAATTGATTGGACATAAGCTGAGTTTCAGCTTTTTAGAATAAAAACATTGATGTTCGAGAATTAGTGCAAAGAAGTTCAAACTCAGCTTTTAATTTTTTATGTTAATTTGATTTTCGGAATCACTAAAAATAGATGTGAAAGAAAATGTCATCAGAATTCTTCGATTCAATCAGGTTCCTCCAATCGAAGTATATCAAAAAGTCTGTGAAGATAAATGGTAACAGTTTTTGTATCATCGTAGCAGTTCAAAATAAACGTATAATCAACTACAGTATACTCCTACTTTTTCTAACAATATATTTTTAAGAACCCATAACACAAAATTTTAATAATTAAAAGACAGAATATAAGAGCTATTTATATTTTTTGAAAAACACAAAGCAACTCAAAACTTAAATTATCTTGACCTTCTTCGACAGAAAATTACTACAACTAAAAGACGTCAGAAAAAGCAGAAGACGAACCTTTCAAAGAGCAACAGACGCGCGTAAAAATGTTTCAATTGCAAAAGAAAAACTTTCGAAACAAAAAATAAATTGTTTCCTATTTTTTGCAAAAACAGCGACAAAGAAATGACGTAAAAAATAAAAATAACTTCCTTCAAGCTAACAACGACCCCAGCGGCGGCGGCAAAAACAAAGAAGTTTTTTAAGAAATTATTTTTTTTTGACTTTTTATATGCTTTTTTGCCTTCCATGTTTAGTCATTTTTTTCTTGTTGATGGCGGTGTTCACCATTTTTTTAGTTTTGTTTATTTTTTGAAAAAAGAAACTTTTAAAGTCCAAGAATTTTTTTTTAAAAAATGACAGAAATTATTTATTTTTTCTTTAAAAATAGAAACTTTCGACGTCAAAATTGTGATAAAAATAGAAATAAAATTTTGCAATCCAAATAAAAATTAGCGAAATTTTATATCTATTTAAATACTAAATTGGAAATAAAAAATGTAAACAATTAAAAAAATAATGAAACGTAAAAATACCTAAGACCAACTGTGTCAAAAGATACAGTATTCTTGAGTATTACAATGTTGTTTCCTTTATTTTGTTTTCGAACAAATACAGATTAAAACGTTAAGATATTTCATATCCTTTTTGGCACTGACATGTTGCAATGACACTGTTTTGAATTTTTTTATGCAAACTACAAAGTCAATAAGTAGGATAACCAAAAAATACGGTATTGTCAAGGAAAAATGTTTTTCATGTTGGCATACAATAACGGTTTTATTGAAAAACCTGAACCAAAACAAAAAAATGCAGAAGTAAATCGATATAATAGTCAAATTTCATAATTGTTTTTTGTGTTAAAAAATAGAAACTTTCGACGTCAAAATTATGATAAAAATAGAAAAAAAATTGCAAAAATTTATATCTATTTATACAAAGAAGAGTACATTGAAATAAATAATGTTAACAATAAAGTAAACATTGAAATTTATAAAGTTCAAAAGAAACCAGCAAAAAAAGGATTCCGTAACTTTGCTTGCAAGTTTTTTTAGTTTTAAATGATCTGAGTTTTATAAAAGTAACTGATTGTTCATGTAACATGAATCAAATTTTTTTGTAACATGTAAAAAAAATGAAGTTACAAAAAAAATTTAATTTAAAATTGCCACGTTTAAAAAACGTCAAAAAATTTACTTAATAAAACTGAAGGATTCACAAAATTTTTAAAAAGATCTCAGAATTCTAATAATTTGATCAACCAATACAGCCATTCAACTTAAGCAGTTCAAAAAAGTAATTATTTATTCAAACAAAAGTGTTATAAAATAAATTAATTTTTCCAGAACAAAAAATGGTACACATTAAGATGAATAAATCTTATAAAAAAACAACAAAAAATAGTCAGCGTTAATTTTTTGTTTATTGATTTTTTATAGGCTGACATTTTTGCCTTTGAGGGTCAAATACCGTACTTTGAACTATTAATGAAACTTTTTGGGGATTATTTCAGAAGGTAAAACTGTTGCAGTAGCTTAATAATAACTAGTTTAAGATACTGCAATATTTTCATCACTTTTTGTTTCCTCTGAAAAATGAAGTCGATTTTATGAAAATTTTTATATTTTCATACTCAAAAAATATAATTACGTGAAATTCATGTTCAGGAAAACAATAAGGGAATGAAAAGCAATAAAGTTTTACAGTTGAACCTCAATTTTACGCGATCCAAGGGACCAAATAAAAATCACGTAAAATCGAGGTCCGATTTATAATGGGTTCTTTGTTGAAGAGACCGCAGACAAAGGCGCATAAGATCAAGGTTCGCGTAAAATCGAGGTTCGGCTGCATTTTAAAAAAAGTCATAAAATTGATAATGATGGTATGCAAATTCCACGATTTTCAAGCAATTATTCATTCGGAAGATCATCGCTTTCCTTTCCTTTGAATTGAGAGCACGTTAAACATGTCGCAATGGCGCAGTGGAGAGTGCAGAGGATTTCCAAAGTTAAGGCACCTTACGAGGTTATCAAGTGGGTTCATTCCCGCTTGATGGCAGTTTCATGTTCTCTTTGAGATATGAACTGGGCACATGTGTTTAGGGTTCACATTAACCAACGTACCCCTAGGAAATCTCTCTTGCCCTCTGTCGATGCTCACTCGAAAACACGGCCACGGCAAAACATAGGTAGTCCTGTGAGATATCATCGTAACCCGGTGATAGGGCTTTGAAGGTTGTCACACACCTATTGACATTCTGCGACTTCGCGTACAGCTGCCGAGTCAGATCTGTAACCCTTTCTACACTTAGATCGGGCGTCTGTCAAAAACCTTTCGGGGTTTTGGTGCAAGTGTGATACTTCCTAGGAAGTGCATGTTTTTGAATAAATTATTTTTTTAATCTAAAGCAGTCCTTTTTTTTGAAAATTTCTCCCTGACAATTTCTTACTCTCTCTCTCTCTCATTTTTTTCACTTTTTTCAATCACTTTTGTCAATGTTTGTATGCAAATTTTTTATCGCATGATCTCAAATCATGTCCGCCGCAGCATCCTGCGACCAGTGTTATGCTTTGCCCGCGCCCGCGCCCGCCCGCGGGCGCCCGCGGGCGCCCGTTGGCGGGCGGCGGGCGGGCGCGGGCAGTTTTTTCAAAAGTAAGCGGGCGGCGGGCGGGCGCGGGCAGATTTTTTCTAAGTCAGCGGGCGCGGGCGCGGGCGCCCGCGAGTAAAAAAGTAAAGGCATTTTCTTTTTTTTCTCAATGCTTTTTTGACAATATTTCTCAACGAAAATCTACAAAAAACTGCTTTTTTGCCATAAAAATCACACGGAAAGACAAATCATCTAATGAAGAAAGAAAAAAGTTTATCACCGCAATGACCTAAATGCCCTATGAGAACATCCAAGATTCTCTGAAATAATTTGCATTTTTTCACATTAGTGTCAATCATTTTTGATTGTCGAAAAAGAAAGAATAAACTGCTATGAAAAATTTTCCATCGTTATTAACTTCACCTGGATTTTGACCGATTAATGACATCATATACAGTACTACTTTAAGTAATTTTTGTTAATCAATATATCAATTATTGATATAGTCAAAATTTAAATTCATGATAGGTGTTGAAGATATGCTTTTGACCTATAGTATGCCAAATTAGCGATATGACATACTGTCGGTTTATGTATACATTGTCTTTAAATATTGAAAATAATAGTTTAAAATAAATTCAAATCAAAAAATAGTTTAAAATAAATTCAAATCAAAAAAGTCCGTGTTATGCTTCGCCCGCGGGCGCCCGCGGGCGCCCTTTGGCGGGCGGCGGGCGGGCGCGGGCAGTTTTTTCAAAAGTAAGCGGGCGGCGGGCGGGCGCGGGCGATTTTTTTTGAGGGTACGCGGGCGGCGGGCGGGCGCGGGCGATTTTTTGGAAAGTACGCGGGCGCGGGCGCGGGCGCCCGCGGAAAAAAAACAAAAGCATAACACTGCCTGCGACCACTGATTTTTTTAATTTTAAATAAAGGAATGAGAAATTCAAAATGCTTAAAAACAAAAAGGTGTGCTTGTTTTTTAAATAATTTTGATCAGAAAAACATAGTTTCCACGACATTTTCAAACAGCGAAAAGATTGAATTATGAAATGTTATCGGTTAAATGTGAGAGTTTCCTTAGTTTTGAGAGCTTGACATTAGTATTCTTTATTTCGATTCTAATGATTGGCTCCAATAAATGAATGAAAACAACATTGTTTGCGAAATAACCTTCTGCCTATTTTATGTTTACGGCAACTATGATATAAACGGTTTTGACAAATCCGGTGATATTACGTTGACATTCATTCATGTTTTATTTTCTAAAAATTGTGTCATAATTTATATTTAATTTATTTAATGTTGAAACATCACTGGCCCAATTGATTGAGTTGTAACAACAGTTTGTTGAAGAGAAGCATTTTTGTTGCAGAAAAAACATAACTTGTTTTTAATTTCTCTGCTGAGAAGTTTATTCGTGAAGAGAACGAACCAAATTGGTTTAGAAATTCGAAAAAACATTGTTTAATAAAAAATGTCAAAGATTTTTTTTTAAAATCCTTCAAATACTGTTATTAAGAAAAGGTAAAATTCAATACGTTGTTTATCCAAAATTCATTACATTTTTGGCATCAACAATAAATAAGGTGTGCCTGATATCATTTGTTCTGTTTTTATTCACTCAGCACTCAGCGATCATTAACAAAGTTTACATAACGTTCGAGTTTTTTTAACTTTTGAAAAACAAAAACAAGTTTTTTTCACAGCTTCAAAGTTCAAATAACGCTTATCAGAAACGATTGTCAAATTGTTTATTTGAAAGCAAGATATTTGTTATTATTGTTAACGTCAGAAATGCGGGGGTTTTTGTAACTGGAAAAGCATTGATAAGAATAAACTTCTGCAAAAAAATAAAACTTTCAAAAACATGTTTTTCAATTACTTGCTATTTTTGTCCGAAAAACATAATTATCAAAAAAATCCAAATTTTAATCAGCATTTTTGGAGCACCGAATAATGGCAAATGAAGATATAAATACGCAATAATTTTCTTGTTTCCAGCATCTTTTAAAATAGTTTAAAATATGAAGTTGCTTATTTTTGTTGGAGTTTTAGTTATCTGCTGTTATGCATGTAAGTTTATTACTGTAGAATACCGTACTTCAATTTTTTAATTAACTTTAAGACCCTGAAGATGGAAAAAAATGTATCCAAGTATGTCAAGAAAAATGTTCACCATGTAAAAGCCTATGTGGAGATAACATTCTTGGCAGCATAAAACTAGAATGTAATCAATGCCGAAATCAATGTCAACAATGCCTTGGACAATGTCATGAAGGGCATCTTGGAGGAGGTGGAAATATTACAGCTGCAAATTTTTCCTTCAAAGACTGCGAATGCAATTATGGTGATAAATGTTGTTGCCCAAGTGGATGGACTTGTTGCAATAGTAACAGACGATGCTGCTGTAATTCAGGATAAATGTAAATAAGTTCATTGTAAATAAATAAATTAATTATGTTGTATTTTTTTATAAAATTATTTTTAAAAGTTTTTTAATGGATGGAGACATGTTGTTTTCTTCTTTGATAAAATAAATTCACTGAATTAATGTATTTTTTTTTCCAGACAAGTGGTTGCTTACATTTAATTTGAATTTTTAAAAAATATTAAAAATATTAAAAATCACATCATATACAACAGCTCATGAGAGATAAATATAATTTTGGATTTGTCATGAAAATTATGTTGAGAAGCATCGTCCACATTAGGGATGGTGCGGGCGCATGCGCCCGGTCTTTTGCGCCCGGGCGCGCCCGGGCGCAAGGGTTTTTTCTCCTTATAAAATGTCGGGCGCGCCCGGTCTCAGGCGCGCCCGGGCGCAAAATAAGGAATGCGCCCGCGCCGGCGCGCCCGAGTTTTTCGGATTTTCGGGCGCGCCCGCATCCCTAGTCCACATAGCTATATCAGCTCAACATTGCGTCAGTAAAAAAAGTGGTGAAATTCTGATGACGTTGTCGTGTGCAGCGAAACCGTTAATAAAATAAATATCTAATTTTAATTACCGTCTCTTTCCAACTCTGGCCAACACAATCTTTCAATATTATGACAACTCATGTTTTAATTAAAATCATATTTTCGTGTAAATAGGATTTAAAAAATTTTTATCAACCAGAAATTAAATGGAAACATTATACGTGGAAAAAAAATAAACCATCTTCAAAAATATTTATATTCATGCGATTGAATAAATTATCGACGAAAAAAAGAAGATTGATTTTTAAAAATAAATAAAATCAAAGAAGCTGCACTATTTTTTCTATTGATTTTAGTGTATTAACATTTTAAAATATACAGTATGCCTCACTACTAAGATATGGCTATTACAGTAATTCAAAAGAAAGAATTTGAAAATACAGAAAAAAGAAAACAAATGTTTTGCAAAAAAAACTGAATTCATAGAGATATGACAAAAAAGTTTATTTCATCATAAACCATAAAAATTTGTTACAAATTTTTAATAGTACACAGAATTCTACAAACAATAAAAAAATATCACCGTAAAATAATATAAGATGTTTACAGCGGCTTTCTCAAAAAGTACATTCAATAGAACCAGAAGGATGCATTTTAAAAATTCTTTTTCCGTCTTCAGGAGAATCTTGAAAGATGAGATAGTATTCAGATGTAGAATATTCAGTTGAAGTTGGAATACCAAAATCGGCAAAGCGATTGATTTTGAATTGAATAACATTTTGGCATTCTTCATCAGCAAATGGTTTCCAAATATTGTTCTTGTTTGATGCATAAAAAAATGCCTTTTCATCCGACGTAAACGCAACCAATCGATTTGCGGTACAGTAATGAAAGGCTTTTTCGCGAATTTCTTGACGACGTTCTTTCATCTTCTTTTTCAATGCAGCAATGCACAACTTCTTTTCTCGATTATTCATAGGTTTCCAAAACCAAAAAATGACTTGCTGAGCTTCAATCCATTTCTCTTGATCCAATTCATTTTCTGGAAGCATCATTTCAACAACAGGAAATAATCTTGAAGTGTATTCTTGTAAAAAGTTTGCAATCTTTGATTTCTTTGATTCATAAAGTTTTTGGCATTCTGCTTTTGAGACAATCCACTGAGGTTCTAAATTTTTGATCGTATTAGATAAGAATAGAAACAGGAAGGGCTTACCGTAATCATTTGATGATTGTAATTCAGCAATTTGATTATCTTTAGATGTAACCATATCAGAAGATTCAGAAAGTTCTGATTCAAGCTGTGCAATTTTCACAAGTAATCCATCATTTTGTAACTTTTCAGTAACAAGCTTTTCGTTTTTCTCTTTACAAGCATTATTAAGATCATCGATTTGAGCTTTTAATTCAGAAATTTGATCATCTTTTGATGTTACCATTTCAGATGATTCAGAAACTTGTAATTCAAGTTGTGCAATTTTTACAAGGAATCCATCACTTTGTTTCTTTTCAGTAACAAGTTATTTTTCCATATCTTCAAGATTCTTCTGTAATTCTGTAAGCTTTTCATCTTTCTCTTTACGAGCATTAGAAATTTCATCGATTTGAGTTTGTAATTCAGCAATTTGATCATCTTTTGATGTTACCACTTCAGATGATTCAGAAAGTTGTGATTCAAGTTGGCCAATTTTCACAAGTAATTCATCACTTTGTTTCTTTTCAGAAACAAGCTTTTTGTCCAGATCTTTAAGATTCTTCTGTAATTCTGCAAGCTTTTCGTCTTTTTCTTTAGGAGCATTAGTAAATTCATCGATTTGAGCTTGTAATTCAGCAATTTGATCATCTTTAGATGTTACCATGTCAGAAGATTCAGAAAGTTGTAATTCAAGATGGGCAATTTTCACAAGTAATCCATCACTTTGTTTCTTTTCAGTAACAAGCTTTTCGTCTTTCTCTTTACAAGCATTAGTAAATTCATCGATTTGAGCTTGTAATTCAGTAATTTGATCATCTTTTGATGTTACCATGTTAGAAGATTCAGAAAGTTGTAATTCAAGATGGGCAATTTTCACAAGTAATCCATCACTTTGTTTCTTTTCAGTAACAAGCTTTTCGTCTTTCTCTTTACAAGCATTAGTAAATTCATCAATTTGAGCTTGTAATTCAGTAATTTGATCATCTTTTGATGTTACCATGTCAGAAGATTCAGAAAGTTGTAATTCAAGATGGGCAATTTTCACAAGTAATCCATCACTTTGTTTCTTTTCAGTAACAAGCTTTTTGTCCAGATCTTCAAGATTCCTCTGTAATTCTGCAAGCTTTTCATCTTTCTCTTTGCGAGCATTAGTAAATTCATCAATTCGATCATTAAGATCTTTGATAAAGAGTTCCAAAGTTTTAATGTTATTCAAGGCATCTTCTTTTTCAGCTTTAACTTGATCGATTGTCTTCTTCGCATCTTCACGTTCTGCAGCAGCAAGATTAGCAAATTCTTCTTCTTCATATTTCGTTTGTTCAAATTCCTGAAGTTGATTTCTAGCTTCTTCATATTTCATTTCCAAATCAGTATATCTTTCCTTGATTTCCAGATAATCCGCCTACAAAAATGATAGCTTATAGTTTTTTGTTCATAGAATTAATATTCAGAATAGTATGCAAATTGTTCATAAGAAAGCAAATATTTATGGAGAGTTCAGATTTGGGAGCTTTTTGCGGTTATACCTAACGTCAGCAGTGTCGCAACTTAGGGAAGTGTCATGGCATCGCCTTCGATTGCCAATTTAAATCTAAATTCATACCAGGTAAATGAGATGTTTTTAAAACTATGTAAGGAATGGCACATCCTTTAAAAATGGTAAAGTTGCGACAGTTCTTAGAAGAGGGGGCAGATATTTGGCAAAAATTAACAAAGCGAACCGTTGACTCAGTGATATTGTGCAAATAAAAAAACAAACTTACAAAGATATCCGGATTTACGTCAGTCATAATATTTTCGTTATTTCTGTCGCTTTTATTCAAACCAGAAGAGTCATCGGCATCCGATCGTTTTGGAATTTTCTGTAATTCAAACTTATAATTTCTGTAAAGTAATAAAAATTTATTACCTCATGAATAACTGCTTCTTCATTATCATAAGCTTGTAGACGTTTCATTGTGATGGAATTATATCTAAAAACATACAAATGATTCTTATTGAACAAAATATATAATTTTTACAGCAAAAACACGAAAAAAACATAATTTCAGATTTAGATGGATTTAAATTAATACAAGAATTTTGCGTATACTTAATTGAGCTAGATTGAATGAAAAATTGAAATATTAAAGAATCTTTTACTAAAGACGTGACGAAAAAGAAGGATAACGAACAAGAACAATAAAATTATGATGGTAAAAATGACAAAAGAGCTTGTATTAAAACTAAAAAGATATATCATATTTATTATCATTAATGATTAATTTATGGATTAATGATTAATCCATAAAGATATTGAATGATCAAGGAAAACTAAAATGGAATATAATGTGGCCGATTTGATTTCTTGTTTTTTTAACTTTTTTACTAAAGCAAAAATAACGAAAAGGAAAAGAAATTTTTGGCGCAAAAAAAGTTGAAGGATGATTTTTTGAATCGAAAAAAGCAGCGAAGAAAACAAAAAAAAGAAAGAGAAAAAAAAACAATTTTTTACGAAAAAAGTTTGGCGCGCGCAAAAATGTTTTTTGTTTGTTTCTTCAATGTTGAACTGCAGGAATTACAACATGGACAAAACTAAAAATCAACAATCGCAATAATAAAGGTTAACAGAAAACATAATTAGAGACCACCATTGTTGGTTCAAAACAGTTTGCCAAAGAAAAAAAGTGATTCATTTTTTTCCAGATTTTTCAGACAAGGTTTGAATTTTTCGTGTCGAGAACACAGAAGGCAAAAGCGGTTTTTTTAAATTTGTGAAGAAAAAAAAGTTTTTTCTTTTTCGTTTGTCGAAGGAATGTTGCAAGCAACATGCAAAAAAAGTGCAAGAGAAAAAATGAAGCATTTTTTTCGAATCACTTTTTCTTTTAGATGTCAACTTCTGATAACAAAATATAAGCTTCTACCTTATTTTTTTATTATTTTTCTTTTTATTTTTGAATTCTCCATATCTGAAAGTATCCTAAAAGACATTTCGCATACCCCAAAGCTAACAATTTTTTTTTCGTCGGTTGTCCCTAAACATAATGCACATAAATTTAAATTTAAAGAAAGACACAAAAAGCGAATTTTAAAGTTATTTTTGATCATGAGTAAAATAAAAACATTGCAAACAAATGTGTGACAGCAACCATTTTTTTAAATAAGATATAATAATATTGGTAACTATTATCAGAAATTATGGCTCATTTTTGCTGTAACTTAAATCTATTTTGATATTAGAGTAAGCGGCATTGCTTTCAACATGCATGTTGAAAGCAAGTTCAACATTCATAACAAAAAACTAATAAATTTATAGGATACAAACACATCAAGGATAAAACATGTTTTAACAAAATGTTTGTTAACACAAAAAAAAATTAAACAAGGATTATTTAATAAAAATCTATGCTTTTACATTTGAAATATTCAACTTCTAAAAGTTTCTTGCTAATGAAAATTTGAAACAAGAGCCAATCTTTAATAAATTGCATAATTCTTTAAGTCGACGTAGATCAAATGGATGGCCCCTTAAAGATTTTATTGTATAGTTTTGATCTAGGAAAGGATACTATAAGCTTGGTTGTGGCAAAAATCAGGCAAAAGGCAAACAGTTTCCTTAACAAATTTTTATGACAACCTAAAAACATACTTAAGTAAGTAAGTATACTTGATTACAAAAAAGATCTCAGAAAATCGAAAAGCTTCG
The DNA here is from genome assembly GCA_024447195.1 of Panagrolaimus sp. LJ2414. NCBI lineage: Eukaryota > Metazoa > Nematoda > Chromadorea > Rhabditida > Panagrolaimidae > Panagrolaimus > Panagrolaimus sp. LJ2414. Next base: position 949,971 of record JAMRXY010000052.1, on the reverse strand, counting down.
ACATTCGTTTTCACGTTTTTCTCTCGCCGTTTTTTGTGTGTTAAGAATTTTAAAGAAAACTAACCACTTATTGCTATTATCACGACAGTTCAATTTAAATACTTGAAAGTTAGGTGTCAAATACCGTACTTTCAACTATTAATGAATCCTTTTGGGGACTATTTCAGAAGGTGAAATTGTTGCAGTAGCTTAATAATAACTAATTTAAGATACTGCAACACTTTTATTACTCTTTGATTAGAGATCGGCAGGGAACAATAAGCAAGTAGTTGGGTACATTTTCTTACTTTTTTGATTCAAAAAAAATGTGATTTACATGTTTAAAAACCCAAAATACCGTACCCAACAACTTGTTAGCCTGCTCCTTCATAGGAACAGGTCTTTAAATAATAGATTTCAGAAGAAACAAACAGAAAACTATTTTAAAACAAGTTGTTGGGTACATTTTCTTACTTTTTTGATTCAAAAAAAATGTGATTTACATGTTTAAAAACCCAAAATACCGTACCCAACAACTTGTTAGCCTGCTCCTTCATAGGAACAGGTCTTTAAATAATAGATTTCAGAAGAAATAAACAGAAAACTATTTTAAAACAAGTTGTTGGGTACATTTTCTTACTTTTTTGATTCAAAAAAAATGTGATTTACATGTTTAAAAACCCAAAATACCGTACCCAACAACTTGTTAGCCTGCTCCTTCATAGGAACAGGTCTTTAAATAATAGATTTCAGAAGAAACAAACAGAAAACTATTTTAAAACAAGTTGTTGGGTACATTTTCTTACTTTTTTGATTCAAAAAAAATGTGATTTACATGTTTAAAAACCCAAAATACCGTACCCAACAACTTGTTAGCCTGCTCCTTCATAGGAACAGGTCTTTAAATAATAGATTTCAGAAGAAACAAACAGAAAACTATTTTAAAACAAGTTGTTGGGTACATTTTCTTACTTTTTTGATTCAAAAAAAATGTGATTTACATGTTTAAAAACCCAAAATACCGTACCCAACAACTTGTTAGCCTGCTCCTTCATAGGAACAGGTCTTTAAATAATAGATTTCAGAAGAAATAAACAGAAAACTATTTTAAAACAAGTTGTTGGGTACATTTTCTTACTTTTTTGATTCAAAAAAAATGTGATTTACATGTTTAAAAACCCAAAATACCGTACCCAACAACTTGTTAGCCTGCTCCTTCATAGGAACAGGTCTTTAAATAATAGATTTCAGAAGAAACAAACAGAAAACTATTTTAAAACAAGTTGTTGGGTACATTTTCTTACTTTTTTGATTCAAAAAAAATGTGATTTACATGTTTAAAAACCCAAAATACCGTACCCAACAACTTGTTAGCCTGCTCCTTCATAGGAACAGGTCTTTAAATAATAGATTTCAGAAGAAACAAACAGAAAACTATTTTAAAACAAGTTGTTGGGTACATTTTCTTACTTTTTTGATTCAAAAAAAATGTGATTTACATGTTTAAAAACCCAAAATACCGTACCCAACAACTTGTTAGCCTGCTCCTTCATAGGAACAGGTCTTTAAATAATAGATTTCAGAAGAAATAAACAGAAAACTATTTTAAAACAAGTTGTTGGGTACATTTTCTTACTTTTTTGATTCAAAAAAAATGTGATTTACATGTTTAAAAACCCAAAATACCGTACCCAACAACTTGTTAGCCTGCTCCTTCATAGGAACAGGTCTTTAAATAATAGATTTCAGAAGAAACAAACAGAAAACTATTTTAAAACAAGTTGTTGGGTACATTTTCTTACTTTTTTGATTCAAAAAAAATGTGATTTACATGTTTAAAAACCCAAAATACCGTACCCAACAACTTGTTAGCCTGCTCCTTCATAGGAACAGGTCTTTAAATAATAGATTTCAGAAGAAACAAACAGAAAACTATTTTAAAACAAGTTGTTGGGTACATTTTCTTACTTTTTTGATTCAAAAAAAATGTGATTTACATGTTTAAAAACCCAAAATACCGTACCCAACAACTTGTTAGCCTGCTCCTTCATAGGAACAGGTCTTTAAATAATAGATTTCAGAAGAAACAAACAGAAAACTATTTTAAAACAAGTTGTTGGGTACATTTTCTTACTTTTTTGATTCAAAAAAAAATGTGATTTACATGTTTAAAAACCCAAAATACCGTACCCAACAACTTGTTAGCCTGCTCCTTCATAGGAACAGGTCTTTAAATAATAGATTTCAGAAGAAATAAACAGAAAACTATTTTAAAACAAGTTGTTGGGTACATTTTCTTACTTTTTTGATTCAAAAAAAATGTGATTTACATGTTTAAAAACCCAAAATACCGTACCCAACAACTTGTTAGCCTGCTCCTTCATAGGAACAGGTCTTTAAATAATAGATTTCAGAAGAAATAAACAGAAAACTATTTTAAAACAAGTTGTTGGGTACATTTTCTTACTTTTTTGATTCAAAAAAAATGTGATTTACATGTTTAAAAACCCAAAATACCGTACCCAACAACTTGTTAGCCTGCTCCTTCATAGGAACAGGTCTTTAAATAATAGATTTCAGAAGAAATAAACAGAAAACTATTTTAAAACAAGTTGTTGGGTACATTTTCTTACTTTTTTGATTCAAAAAAAATGTGATTTACATGTTTAAAAACCCAAAATACCGTACCCAACAACTTGTTAGCCTGCTCCTTCATAGGAACAGGTCTTTAAATAATAGATTTCAGAAGAAACAAACAGAAAACTATTTTAAAACAAGTTGTTGGGTACATTTTCTTACTTTTTTGATTCAAAAAAAATGTGATTTACATGTTTAAAAACCCAAAATACCGTACCCAACAACTTGTTAGCCTGCTCCTTCATAGGAACAGGTCTTTAAATAATAGATTTCAGAAGAAACAAACAGAAAACTATTTTAAAACAAGTTGTTGGGTACATTTTCTTACTTTTTTGATTCAAAAAAAATGTGATTTACATGTTTAAAAACCCAAAATACCGTACCCAACAACTTGTTAGCCTGCTCCTTCATAGGAACAGGTCTTTAAATAATAGATTTCAGAAGAAACAAACAGAAAACTATTTTAAAACAAGTTGTTGGGTACATTTTCTTACTTTTTTGATTCAAAAAAAATGTGATTTACATGTTTAAAAACCCAAAATACCGTACCCAACAACTTGTTAGCCTGCTCCTTCATAGGAACAGGTCTTTAAATAATAGATTTCAGAAGAAACAAACAGAAAACTATTTTAAAACAAGTTGTTGGGTACATTTTCTTACTTTTTTGATTCAAAAAAAATGTGATTTACATGTTTAAAAACCCAAAATACCGTACCCAACAACTTGTTAGCCTGCTCCTTCATAGGAACAGGTCTTTAAATAATAGATTTCAGAAGAAACAAACAGAAAACTATTTTAAAACAAGTTGTTGGGTACATTTTCTTACTTTTTTGATTCAAAAAAAATGTGATTTACATGTTTAAAAACCCAAAATACCGTACCCAACAACTTGTTAGCCTGCTCCTTCATAGGAACAGGTCTTTAAATAATAGATTTCAGAAGAAACAAACAGAAAACTATTTTAAAACAAGTTGTTGGGTACATTTTCTTACTTTTTTGATTCAAAAAAAATGTGATTTACATGTTTAAAAACCCAAAATACCGTACCCAACAACTTGTTAGCCTGCTCCTTCATAGGAACAGGTCTTTAAATAATAGATTTCAGAAGAAACAAACAGAAAACTATTTTAAAACAAGTTGTTGGGTACATTTTCTTACTTTTTTGATTCAAAAAAAATGTGATTTACATGTTTAAAAACCCAAAATACCGTACCCAACAACTTGTTAGCCTGCTCCTTCATAGGAACAGGTCTTTAAATAATAGATTTCAGAAGAAATAAACAGAAAACTATTTTAAAACAAGTTGTTGGGTACATTTTCTTACTTTTTTGATTCAAAAAAAATGTGATTTACATGTTTAAAAACCCAAAATACCGTACCCAACAACTTGTTAGCCTGCTCCTTCATAGGAACAGGTCTTTAAATAATAGATTTCAGAAGAAATAAACAGAAAACTATTTTAAAACAAGTTGTTGGGTACATTTTCTTACTTTTTTGATTCAAAAAAAATGTGATTTACATGTTTAAAAACCCAAAATACCGTACCCAACAACTTGTTAGCCTGCTCCTTCATAGGAACAGGTCTTTAAATAATAGATTTCAGAAGAAACAAACAGAAAACTATTTTAAAACAAGTTGTTGGGTACATTTTCTTACTTTTTTGATTCAAAAAAAATGTGATTTACATGTTTAAAAACCCAAAATACCGTACCCAACAACTTGTTAGCCTGCTCCTTCATAGGAACAGGTCTTTAAATAATAGATTTCAGAAGAAACAAACAGAAAACTATTTTAAAACAAGTTGTTGGGTACATTTTCTTACTTTTTTGATTCAAAAAAAATGTGATTTACATGTTTAAAAACCCAAAATACCGTACCCAACAACTTGTTAGCCTGCTCCTTCATAGGAACAGGTCTTTAAATAATAGATTTCAGAAGAAATAAACAGAAAACTATTTTAAAACAAGTTGTTGGGTACATTTTCTTACTTTTTTGATTCAAAAAAAATGTGATTTACATGTTTAAAAACCCAAAATACCGTACCCAACAACTTGTTAGCCTGCTCCTTCATAGGAACAGGTCTTTAAATAATAGATTTCAGAAGAAACAAACAGAAAACTATTTTAAAACAAGTTGTTGGGTACATTTTCTTACTTTTTTGATTCAAAAAAAATGTGATTTACATGTTTAAAAACCCAAAATACCGTACCCAACAACTTGTTAGCCTGCTCCTTCATAGGAACAGGTCTTTAAATAATAGATTTCAGAAGAAATAAACAGAAAACTATTTTAAAACAAGTTGTTGGGTACATTTTCTTACTTTTTTGATTCAAAAAAAATGTGATTTACATGTTTAAAAACCCAAAATACCGTACCCAACAACTTGTTAGCCTGCTCCTTCATAGGAACAGGTCTTTAAATAATAGATTTCAGAAGAAATAAACAGAAAACTATTTTAAAACAAGTTGTTGGGTACATTTTCTTACTTTTTTGATTCAAAAAAAATGTGATTTACATGTTTAAAAACCCAAAATACCGTACCCAACAACTTGTTAGCCTGCTCCTTCATAGGAACAGGTCTTTAAATAATAGATTTCAGAAGAAACAAACAGAAAACTATTTTAAAACAAGTTGTTGGGTACATTTTCTTACTTTTTTGATTCAAAAAAAATGTGATTTACATGTTTAAAAACCCAAAATACCGTACCCAACAACTTGTTAGCCTGCTCCTTCATAGGAACAGGTCTTTAAATAATAGATTTCAGAAGAAATAAACAGAAAACTATTTTAAAACAAGTTGTTGGGTACATTTTCTTACTTTTTTGATTCAAAAAAAATGTGATTTACATGTTTAAAAACCCAAAATACCGTACCCAACAACTTGTTAGCCTGCTCCTTCATAGGAACAGGTCTTTAAATAATAGATTTCAGAAGAAACAAACAGAAAACTATTTTAAAACAAGTTGTTGGGTACATTTTCTTACTTTTTTGATTCAAAAAAAATGTGATTTACATGTTTAAAAACCCAAAATACCGTACCCAACAACTTGTTAGCCTGCTCCTTCATAGGAACAGGTCTTTAAATAATAGATTTCAGAAGAAATAAACAGAAAACTATTTTAAAACAAGTTGTTGGGTACATTTTCTTACTTTTTTGATTCAAAAAAAATGTGATTTACATGTTTAAAAACCCAAAATACCGTACCCAACAACTTGTTAGCCTGCTCCTTCATAGGAACAGGTCTTTAAATAATAGATTTCAGAAGAAATAAACAGAAAACTATTTTAAAACAAGTTGTTGGGTACATTTTCTTACTTTTTTGATTCAAAAAAAATGTGATTTACATGTTTAAAAACCCAAAATACCGTACCCAACAACTTGTTAGCCTGCTCCTTCATAGGAACAGGTCTTTAAATAATAGATTTCAGAAGAAACAAACAGAAAACTATTTTAAAACAAGTTGTTGGGTACATTTTCTTACTTTTTTGATTCAAAAAAAATGTGATTTACATGTTTAAAAACCCAAAATACCGTACCCAACAACTTGTTAGCCTGCTCCTTCATAGGAACAGGTCTTTAAATAATAGATTTCAGAAGAAACAAACAGAAAACTATTTTAAAACAAGTTGTTGGGTACATTTTCTTACTTTTTTGATTCAAAAAAAATGTGATTTACATGTTTAAAAACCCAAAATACCGTACCCAACAACTTGTTAGCCTGCTCCTTCATAGGAACAGGTCTTTAAATAATAGATTTCAGAAGAAATAAACAGAAAACTATTTTAAAACAAGTTGTTGGGTACATTTTCTTACTTTTTTGATTCAAAAAAAATGTGATTTACATGTTTAAAAACCCAAAATACCGTACCCAACAACTTGTTAGCCTGCTCCTTCATAGGAACAGGTCTTTAAATAATAGATTTCAGAAGAAACAAACAGAAAACTATTTTAAAACAAGTTGTTGGGTACATTTTCTTACTTTTTTGATTCAAAAAAAATGTGATTTACATGTTTAAAAACCCAAAATACCGTACCCAACAACTTGTTAGCCTGCTCCTTCATAGGAACAGGTCTTTAAATAATAGATTTCAGAAGAAATAAACAGAAAACTATTTTAAAACAAGTTGTTGGGTACATTTTCTTACTTTTTTGATTCAAAAAAAATGTGATTTACATGTTTAAAAACCCAAAATACCGTACCCAACAACTTGTTAGCCTGCTCCTTCATAGGAACAGGTCTTTAAATAATAGATTTCAGAAGAAATAAACAGAAAACTATTTTAAAACAAGTTGTTGGGTACATTTTCTTACTTTTTTGATTCAAAAAAAATGTGATTTACATGTTTAAAAACCCAAAATACCGTACCCAACAACTTGTTAGCCTGCTCCTTCATAGGAACAGGTCTTTAAATAATAGATTTCAGAAGAAATAAACAGAAAACTATTTTAAAACAAGTTGTTGGGTACATTTTCTTACTTTTTTGATTCAAAAAAAATGTGATTTACATGTTTAAAAACCCAAAATACCGTACCCAACAACTTGTTAGCCTGCTCCTTCATAGGAACAGGTCTTTAAATAATAGATTTCAGAAGAAATAAACAGAAAACTATTTTAAAACAAGTTGTTGGGTACATTTTCTTACTTTTTTGATTCAAAAAAAATGTGATTTACATGTTTAAAAACCCAAAATACCGTACCCAACAACTTGTTAGCCTGCTCCTTCATAGGAACAGGTCTTTAAATAATAGATTTCAGAAGAAACAAACAGAAAACTATTTTAAAACAAGTTGTTGGGTACATTTTCTTACTTTTTTGATTCAAAAAAAATGTGATTTACATGTTTAAAAACCCAAAATACCGTACCCAACAACTTGTTAGCCTGCTCCTTCATAGGAACAGGTCTTTAAATAATAGATTTCAGAAGAAACAAACAGAAAACTATTTTAAAACAAGTTGTTGGGTACATTTTCTTACTTTTTTGATTCAAAAAAAATGTGATTTACATGTTTAAAAACCCAAAATACCGTACCCAACAACTTGTTAGCCTGCTCCTTCATAGGAACAGGTCTTTAAATAATAGATTTCAGAAGAAATAAACAGAAAACTATTTTAAAACAAGTTGTTGGGTACATTTTCTTACTTTTTTGATTCAAAAAAAATGTGATTTACATGTTTAAAAACCCAAAATACCGTACCCAACAACTTGTTAGCCTGCTCCTTCATAGGAACAGGTCTTTAAATAATAGATTTCAGAAGAAACAAACAGAAAACTATTTTAAAACAAGTTGTTGGGTACATTTTCTTACTTTTTTGATTCAAAAAAAATGTGATTTACATGTTTAAAAACCCAAAATACCGTACCCAACAACTTGTTAGCCTGCTCCTTCATAGGAACAGGTCTTTAAATAATAGATTTCAGAAGAAATAAACAGAAAACTATTTTAAAACAAGTTGTTGGGTACATTTTCTTACTTTTTTGATTCAAAAAAAATGTGATTTACATGTTTAAAAACCCAAAATACCGTACCCAACAACTTGTTAGCCTGCTCCTTCATAGGAACAGGTCTTTAAATAATAGATTTCAGAAGAAATAAACAGAAAACTATTTTAAAACAAGTTGTTGGGTACATTTTCTTACTTTTTTGATTCAAAAAAAATGTGATTTACATGTTTAAAAACCCAAAATACCGTACCCAACAACTTGTTAGCCTGCTCCTTCATAGGAACAGGTCTTTAAATAATAGATTTCAGAAGAAACAAACAGAAAACTATTTTAAAACAAGTTGTTGGGTACATTTTCTTACTTTTTTGATTCAAAAAAAATGTGATTTACATGTTTAAAAACCCAAAATACCGTACCCAACAACTTGTTAGCCTGCTCCTTCATAGGAACAGGTCTTTAAATAATAGATTTCAGAAGAAACAAACAGAAAACTATTTTAAAACAAGTTGTTGGGTACATTTTCTTACTTTTTTGATTCAAAAAAAATGTGATTTACATGTTTAAAAACCCAAAATACCGTACCCAACAACTTGTTAGCCTGCTCCTTCATAGGAACAGGTCTTTAAATAATAGATTTCAGAAGAAACAAACAGAAAACTATTTTAAAACAAGTTGTTGGGTACATTTTCTTACTTTTTTGATTCAAAAAAAAATGTGATTTACATGTTTAAAAACCCAAAATACCGTACCCAACAACTTGTTAGCCTGCTCCTTCATAGGAACAGGTCTTTAAATAATAGATTTCAGAAGAAATAAACAGAAAACTATTTTAAAACAAGTTGTTGGGTACATTTTCTTACTTTTTTGATTCAAAAAAAATGTGATTTACATGTTTAAAAACCCAAAATACCGTACCCAACAACTTGTTAGCCTGCTCCTTCATAGGAACAGGTCTTTAAATAATAGATTTCAGAAGAAACAAACAGAAAACTATTTTAAAACAAGTTGTTGGGTACATTTTCTTACTTTTTTGATTCAAAAAAAATGTGATTTACATGTTTAAAAACCCAAAATACCGTACCCAACAACTTGTTAGCCTGCTCCTTCATAGGAACAGGTCTTTAAATAATAGATTTCAGAAGAAACAAACAGAAAACTATTTTAAAACAAGTTGTTGGGTACATTTTCTTACTTTTTTGATTCAAAAAAAATGTGATTTACATGTTTAAAAACCCAAAATACCGTACCCAACAACTTGTTAGCCTGCTCCTTCATAGGAACAGGTCTTTAAATAATAGATTTCAGAAGAAATAAACAGAAAACTATTTTAAAACAAGTTGTTGGGTACATTTTCTTACTTTTTTGATTCAAAAAAAATGTGATTAACATGTTTAAAAACCCAAAATACCGTACCCAACAACTTGTTAGCCTGCTCCTTCATAGGAACAGGTCTTTAAATAATAGATTTCAGAAGAAATAAACAGAAAACTATTTTAAAACAAGTTGTTGGGTACATTTTCTTACTTTTTTGATTCAAAAAAAATGTGATTTACATGTTTAAAAACCCAAAATACCGTACCCAACAACTTGTTAGCCTGCTCCTTCATAGGAACAGGTCTTTAAATAATAGATTTCAGAAGAAATAAACAGAAAACTATTTTAAAACAAGTTGTTGGGTACATTTTCTTACTTTTTTGATTCAAAAAAAATGTGATTTACATGTTTAAAAACCCAAAATACCGTACCCAACAACTTGTTAGCCTGCTCCTTCATAGGAACAGGTCTTTAAATAATAGATTTCAGAAGAAATAAACAGAAAACTATTTTAAAACAAGTTGTTGGGTACATTTTCTTACTTTTTTGATTCAAAAAAAATGTGATTAACATGTTTAAAAACCCAAAATACCGTACCCAACAACTTGTTAGCCTGCTCCTTCATAGGAACAGGTCTTTAAATAATAGATTTCAGAAGAAATAAACAGAAAACTATTTTAAAACAAGTTGTTGGGTACATTTTCTTACTTTTTTGATTCAAAAAAAATGTGATTTACATGTTTAAAAACCCAAAATACCGTACCCAACAACTTGTTAGCCTGCTCCTTCATAGGAACAGGTCTTTAAATAATAGATTTCAGAAGAAATAAACAGAAAACTATTTTAAAACAAGTTGTTGGGTACATTTTCTTACTTTTTTGATTCAAAAAAAATGTGATTTACATGTTTAAAAACCCAAAATACCGTACCCAACAACTTGTTAGCCTGCTCCTTCATAGGAACAGGTCTTTAAATAATAGATTTCAGAAGAAACAAACAGAAAACTATTTTAAAACAAGTTGTTGGGTACATTTTCTTACTTTTTTGATTCAAAAAAAATGTAATTTACATGTTTAAAAACCCAAAATACAGTACCCAACAACTTGTTAGCCTGCTCCTTCATAGGAACAGGTCTTTAAATAATAGATTTCAGAAGAAATAAACAGAAAACTATTTTAAAACAAGTTGTTGGGTACATTTTCTTACTTTTTTGATTCAAAAAAAATGTAATTTACATGTTTAAAAACCCAAAATACAGTACCCAACAACTTGTTAGCCTGCTCCTTCATAGGAACAGGTCTTTAAATAATAGATTTCAGAAGAAACAAAGAGAAAACTATTATTAAACAAGTTGTTGGGTACATTTTCTTACTTTTTTGATTCAAAAAAAATGTAATTTACATGTTTAAAAACCCAAAATACAGTACCCAACAACTTGTTAGCCTGCTCCTTCATAGGAACAGGTCTTTAAATAATAGATTTCAGAAGAAACAAAGAGAAAACTATTATTAAACAAGTTGTTGGGTACATTTTCTTACTTTTTTGATTCAAAAAAAATGTAATTTCCATGTTAAAAAACCTAAAATACCGTACCCAACAACTTGTTAGCCTGCTCCTTCATAGGAACAGGTCTTTAAATAATAGATTTCAGAAGAAACAAAGAGAAAACTATTATTAAACAAGTTGTTGGGTACATTTTCTTACTTTTTTGATTCAAAAAAAATGTAATTTCCATGTTTAAAAACCCAAAATACCGTACCCAACAACTTGTTAGCCTGCTCCTTCATAGGAACAGGTCTTTAAATAATAGATTTCAGAAGAAACAAAGAGAAAACTATTATTAAACAAGTTGTTGGGTACATTTTCTTACTATTTTGATTCAAAAAAATGTAATTTCCATGTTTAAAAACCCAAAATACCGTACCCAACAACTTGTTAGCCTGCTCCTTCATAGGAACAGGTCTTTAAATAATAGATTTCAGAAGAAACAAAGAGAAAACTATTATTAAACAAGTTGTTGGGTACATTTTCTTACTATTTTGATTCAAAAAAATGTAATTTCCATGTTTAAAAACCCAAAATACCGTACCCAACAACTTGTTAGCCTGCTCCTTCATAGGAACAGGTCTTTAAATAATAGATTTCAGAAGAAACAAAGAGAAAACTATTATTAAACAAGTTGTTGGGTACATTTTCTTACTTTTTTGATTCAAAAAAAATGTAATTTACATGTTTAAAAACCCAAAATACAGTACCCAACAACTTGTTAGCCTGCTCCTTCATAGGAACAGGTCTTTAAATAATAGATTTCAGAAGAAACAAAGAGAAAACTATTATTAAACAAGTTGTTGGGTACATTTTCTTACTATTTTGATTCAAAAAAAATGTAATTTCCATGTTTAAAAACCCAAAATACCGTACCCAACAACTTGTTAGCCTGCTCCTTCATAGGAACAGGTCTTTAAATAATAGATTTCAGAAGAAACAAAGAGAAAACTATTATTAAACAAGTTGTTGGGTACATTTTCTTACTTTTTTGATTCAAAAAAAATGTAATTTACATGTTTAAAAACCCAAAATACCGTACCCAACAACTTGTTAGCCTGCTCCTTCATAGGAACAGGTCTTTAAATAATAGATTTCAGAAGAAACAAAGAGAAAACTATTATTAAACAAGTTGTTGGGTACATTTTCTTACTATTTTGATTCAAAAAAATGTAATTTCCATGTTTAAAAACCCAAAATACCGTACCCAACAACTTGTTAGCCTGCTCCTTCATAGGAACAGGTCTTTAAATAATAGATTTCAGAAGAAACAAAGAGAAAACTATTATTAAACAAGTTGTTGGGTACATTTTCTTACTTTTTTGATTCAAAAAAAATGTAATTTACATGTTTAAAAACCCAAAATACAGTACCCAACAACTTGTTAGCCTGCTCCTTCATAGGAACAGGTCTTTAAATAATAGATTTCAGAAGAAACAAAGAGAAAACTATTATTAAACAAGTTGTTGGGTACATTTTCTTACTATTTTGATTCAAAAAAATGTAATTTCCATGTTTAAAAACCCAAAATACCGTACCCAACAACTTGTTAGCCTGCTCCTTCATAGGAACAGGTCTTTAAATAATAGATTTCAGAAGAAACAAAGAGAAAACTATTATTAAACAAGTTGTTGGGTACATTTTCTTACTTTTTTGATTCAAAAAAAATGTAATTTACATGTTTAAAAACCCAAAATACAGTACCCAACAACTTGTTAGCCTGCTCCTTCATAGGAACAGGTCTTTAAATAATAGATTTCAGAAGAAACAAAGAGAAAACTATTATTAAACAAGTTGTTGGGTACATTTTCTTACTATTTTGATTCAAAAAAATGTAATTTCCATGTTTAAAAACCCAAAATACCGTACCCAACAACTTGTTAGCCTGCTCCTTCATAGGAACAGGTCTTTAAATAATAGATTTCAGAAGAAACAAAGAGAAAACTATTATTAAACAAGTTGTTGGGTACATTTTCTTACTTTTTTGATTCAAAAAAAATGTAATTTACATGTTTAAAAACCCAAAATACAGTACCCAACAACTTGTTAGCCTGCTCCTTCATAGGAACAGGTCTTTAAATAATAGATTTCAGAAGAAACAAAGAGAAAACTATTTTAAAACAAGTTGTTGGGTACATTTTCTTACTTTTTTGATTCAAAAAAAATGTAATTTACATGTTTAAAAACCCAAAATACAGTACCCAACAACTTGTTAGCCTGCTCCTTCATAGGAACAGGTCTTTAAATAATAGATTTCAGAAGAAACAAAGAGAAAACTATTATTAAACAAGTTGTTGGGTACATTTTCTTACTATTTTGATTCAAAAAAATGTAATTTCCATGTTTAAAAACCCAAAATACCGTACCCAACAACTTGTTAGCCTGCTCCTTCATAGGAACAGGTCTTTAAATAATAGATTTCAGAAGAAACAAAGAGAAAACTATTATTAAACAAGTTGTTGGGTACATTTTCTTACTTTTTTGATTCAAAAAAAATGTAATTTACATGTTTAAAAACCCAAAATACAGTACCCAACAACTTGTTAGCCTGCTCCTTCATAGGAACAGGTCTTTAAATAATAGATTTCAGAAGAAACAAAGAGAAAACTATTTTAAAACAAGTTGTTGGGTACATTTTCTTACTTTTTTGATTCAAAAAAAATGTAATTTACATGTTTAAAAACCCAAAATACAGTACCCAACAACTTGTTAGCCTGCTCCTTCATAGGAACAGGTCTTTAAATAATAGATTTCAGAAGAAACAAAGAGAAAACTATTTTAAAACAAGTTGTTGGGTACATTTTCTTACTTTTTTGATTCAAAAAAAATGTAATTTACATGTTTAAAAACCCAAAATACAGTACCCAACAACTTGTTAGCCTGCTCCTTCATAGGAACAGGTCTTTAAATAATAGATTTCAGAAGAAACAAAGAGAAAACTATTATTAAACAAGTTGTTGGGTACATTTTCTTACTATTTTGATTCAAAAAAATGTAATTTCCATGTTTAAAAACCCAAAATACCGTACCCAACAACTTGTTAGCCTGCTCCTTCATAGGAACAGGTCTTTAAATAATAGATTTCAGAAGAAACAAAGAGAAAACTATTATTAAACAAGTTGTTGGGTACATTTTCTTACTTTTTTGATTCAAAAAAAATGTAATTTACATGTTTAAAAACCCAAAATACAGTACCCAACAACTTGTTAGCCTGCTCCTTCATAGGAACAGGTCTTTAAATAATAGATTTCAGAAGAAACAAAGAGAAAACTATTATTAAACAAGTTGTTGGGTACATTTTCTTACTATTTTGATTCAAAAAAATGTAATTTCCATGTTTAAAAACCCAAAATACCGTACCCAACAACTTGTTAGCCTGCTCCTTCATAGGAACAGGTCTTTAAATAATAGATTTCAGAAGAAACAAAGAGAAAACTATTATTAAACAAGTTGTTGGGTACATTTTCTTACTTTTTTGATTCAAAAAAAATGTAATTTACATGTTTAAAAACCCAAAATACAGTACCCAACAACTTGTTAGCCTGCTCCTTCATAGGAACAGGTCTTTAAATAATAGATTTCAGAAGAAACAAAGAGAAAACTATTTTAAAACAAGTTGTTGGGTACATTTTCTTACTTTTTTGATTCAAAAAAAATGTAATTTACATGTTTAAAAACCCAAAATACAGTACCCAACAACTTGTTAGCCTGCTCCTTCATAGGAACAGGTCTTTAAATAATAGATTTCAGAAGAAACAAAGAGAAAACTATTTTAAAACAAGTTGTTGGGTACATTTTCTTACTTTTTTGATTCAAAAAAAATGTAATTTACATGTTTAAAAACCCAAAATACAGTACCCAACAACTTGTTAGCCTGCTCCTTCATAGGAACAGGTCTTTAAATAATAGATTTCAGAAGAAACAAAGAGAAAACTATTATTAAACAAGTTGTTGGGTACATTTTCTTACTTTTTTGATTCAAAAAAAATGTAATTTCCATGTTTAAAAACCCAAAATACCGTACCCAACAACTTGTTAGCCTGCTCCTTCATAGGAACAGGTCTTTAAATAATAGATTTCAGAAGAAACAAAGAGAAAACTATTATTAAACAAGTTGTTGGGTACATTTTCTTACTATTTTGATTCAAAAAAATGTAATTTCCATGTTTAAAAACCCAAAATACCGTACCCAACAACTTGTTAGCCTGCTCCTTCATAGGAACAGGTCTTTAAATAATAGATTTCAGAAGAAACAAAGAGAAAACTATTATTAAACAAGTTGTTGGGTACATTTTCTTACTATTTTGATTCAAAAAAATGTAATTTCCATGTTTAAAAACCCAAAATACCGTACCCAACAACTTGTTAGCCTGCTCCTTCATAGGAACAGGTCTTTAAATAATAGATTTCAGAAGAAACAAAGAGAAAACTATTATTAAACAAGTTGTTGGGTACATTTTCTTACTTTTTTGATTCAAAAAAAATGTAATTTACATGTTTAAAAACCCAAAATACAGTACCCAACAACTTGTTAGCCTGCTCCTTCATAGGAACAGGTCTTTAAATAATAGATTTAAGAAGAAACAAAGAGAAAACTATTATTAAACAAGTTGTTGGGTACATTTTCTTACTTTATTGATTCAAAAAAATGTAATTTCCATGTTTAAAAACCCAAAATACCGTACCCAACAACTTGTTAGCCTGCTCCTTCATAGGAACAGGTCTTTAAATAATAGATTTCAGAAGAAACAAAGAGAAAACTATTATTAAACAAGTTGTTGGGTACATTTTCTTACTTTTTTGATTCAAAAAAAATGTAATTTACATGTTTAAAAACCCAAAATACCGTACCCAACAACTTGTTAGCCTGCTCCTTCATAGGAACAGGTCTTTAAATAATAGATTTCAGAAGAAACAAAGAGAAAACTATTATTAAACAAGTTGTTGGGTACATTTTCTTACTATTTTGATTCAAAAAAATGTAATTTCCATGTTTAAAAACCCAAAATACCGTACCCAACAACTTGTTAGCCTGCTCCTTCATAGGAACAGGTCTTTAAATAATAGATTTCAGAAGAAACAAAGAGAAAACTATTATTAAACAAGTTGTTGGGTACATTTTCTTACTATTTTGATTCAAAAAAATGTAATTTCCATGTTTAAAAACCCAAAATACCGTACCCAACAACTTGTTAGCCTGCTCCTTCATAGGAACAGGTCTTTAAATAATAGATTTCAGAAGAAACAAAGAGAAAACTATTATTAAACAAGTTGTTGGGTACATTTTCTTACTATTTTGATTCAAAAAAATGTAATTTCCATGTTTAAAAACCCAAAATACCGTACCCAACAACTTGTTAGCCTGCTCCTTCATAGGAACAGGTCTTTAAATAATAGATTTCAGAAGAAACAAAGAGAAAACTATTATTAAACAAGTTGTTGGGTACATTTTCTTACTATTTTGATTCAAAAAAAATGTAATTTACATGTTTAAAAACCCAAAATACCGTACCCAACAACTTGTTAGCCTGCTCCTTCATAGGAACAGGTCTTTAAATAATAGATTTCAGAAGAAACAAAGAGAAAACTATTATTAAACAAGTTGTTGGGTACATTTTCTTACTATTTTGATTCAAAAAAATGTAATTTCCATGTTTAAAAACCCAAAATACCGTACCCAACAACTTGTTAGCCTGCTCCTTCATAGGAACAGGTCTTTAAATAATAGATTTCAGAAGAAACAAAGAGAAAACTATTATTAAACAAGTTGTTGGGTACATTTTCTTACTATTTTGATTCAAAAAAATGTAATTTCCATGTTTAAAAACCCAAAATACCGTACCCAACAACTTGTTAGCCTGCTCCTTCATAGGAACAGGTCTTTAAATAATAGATTTCAGAAGAAACAAAGAGAAAGCTATTATTAAACAAGTTGTTGGGTACATTTTCTTACTATTTTGATTCAAAAAAATGTAATTTCCATGTTTAAAAACCCAAAATACCGTACCCAACAACTTGTTAGCCTGCTCCTTCATAGGAACAGGTCTTTAAATAATAGATTTCAGAAGAAACAAAGAGAAAACTATTATTAAACAAGTTGTTGGGTACATTTTCTTACTATTTTGATTCAAAAAAATGTAATTTCCATGTTTAAAAACCCAAAATACCGTACCCAACAACTTGTTAGCCTGCTCCTTCATAGGAACAGGTCTTTAAATAATAGATTTCAGAAGAAACAAAGAGAAAACTATTATTAAACAAGTTGTTGGGTACATTTTCTTACTTTTTTGATTCAAAAAAAATGTAATTTACATGTTTAAAAACCCAAAATACAGTACCCAACAACTTGTTAGCCTGCTCCTTCATAGGAACAGGTCTTTAAATAATAGATTTAAGAAGAAACAAAGAGAAAACTATTATTAAACAAGTTGTTGGGTACATTTTCTTACTTTATTGATTCAAAAAAAATGTAATTTACATGTTTAAAAACCCAAAATACAGTACCCAACAACTTGTTAGCCTGCTCCTTCATAGGAACAGGTCTTTAAATAATAGATTTCAGAAGAAACAAAGAGAAAACTATTATTAAACAAGTTGTTGGGTACATTTTCTTACTATTTTGATTCAAAAAAATGTAATTTCCATGTTTAAAAACCCAAAATACCGTACCCAACAACTTGTTGGCCTGCTCCTTCATAGGAACAGGTCTTTAAATAATAGATTTCAGAAGAAACAAAGAGAAAACTATTATTAAACAAGTTGTTGGGTACATTTTCTTACTATTTTGATTCAAAAAAATGTAATTTCCATGTTTAAAAACCCAAAATACCGTACCCAACAACTTGTTAGCCTGCTCCTTCATAGGAACAGGTCTTTAAATAATAGATTTCAGAAGAAACAAAGAGAAAACTATTATTAAACAAGTTGTTGGGTACATTTTCTTACTATTTTGATTCAAAAAAATGTAATTTCCATGTTTAAAAACCCAAAATACCGTACCCAACAACTTGTTAGCCTGCTCCTTCATAGGAACAGGTCTTTAAATAATAGATTTCAGAAGAAACAAAGAGAAAACTATTATTAAACAAGTTGTTGGGTACATTTTCTTACTTTTTTGATTCAAAAAAAATGTAATTTACATGTTTAAAAACCCAAAATACAGTACCCAACAACTTGTTAGCCTGCTCCTTCATAGGAACAGGTCTTTAAATAATAGATTTAAGAAGAAACAAAGAGAAAACTATTATTAAACAAGTTGTTGGGTACATTTTCTTACTTTATTGATTCAAAAAAAATGTAATTTACATGT
This sequence comes from Panagrolaimus sp. LJ2414, assembly GCA_024447195.1. NCBI lineage: Eukaryota > Metazoa > Nematoda > Chromadorea > Rhabditida > Panagrolaimidae > Panagrolaimus > Panagrolaimus sp. LJ2414. The sequence continues at coordinate 931,742 of JAMRXY010000052.1, read as the reverse complement.
TTAAAAACCCAAAATACAGTACCCAACAACTTGTTAGCCTGCTCCTTCATAGGAACAGGTCTTTAAATAATAGATTTCAGAAGAAACAAAGAGAAAACTATTATTAAACAAGTTGTTGGGTACATTTTCTTACTTTTTTGATTCAAAAAAAATGTAATTTCCATGTTTAAAAACCCAAAATACAGTACCCAACAACTTGTTAGCCTGCTCCTTCATAGGAACAGGTCTTTAGATAATAGATTTCAGAAGAAACAAAGAGAAAACTATTATTAAACAAGTTGTTGGGTACATTTTCTTACTTTTTTGATTCAAAAAAAATGTAATTTCCATGTTTAAAAACCCAAAATACAGTACCCAACAACTTGTTAGCCTGCTCCTTCATAGGAACAGGTCTTTAGATAATAGATTTCAGAAGAAACAAACAGAAAACTATTATTAAACAAGTTGTTGGGTACATTTTCTTACTTTTTTGATTCAAAAAAAATGTAATTTCCATGTTTAAAAACCCAAAATACAGTACCCAACAACTTGTTAGCCTGCTCCTTCATAGGAACAGGTCTTTAAATAATAGATTTCAGAAGAAACAAAGAGAAAACTATTATTAAACAAGTTGTTGGGTACATTTTCTTACTTTTTTGATTCAAAAAAAATGTAATTTACATGTTTAAAAACCCAAAATACAGTACCCAACAACTTGTTAGCCTGCTCCTTCATAGGAACAGGTCTTTAAATAATAGATTTCAGAAGAAACAAAGAGAAAACTATTATTAAACAAGTTGTTGGGTACATTTTCTTACTTTTTTGATTCAAAAAAAATGTAATTTACATGTTTAAAAACCCAAAATACAGTACCCAACAACTTGTTAGCCTGCTCCTTCATAGGAACAGGTCTTTAAATAATAGATTTCAGAAGAAACAAAGAGAAAACTATTATTAAAAAAGTTGTTGGGTACATTTTCTTACTTTTTTGATTCAAAAAAAATGTAATTTCCATGTTTAAAAACCCAAAATACCGTACCCAACAACTTGTTAGCCTGCTCCTTCATAGGAACAGGTCTTTAGATAATAGATTTCAGAAGAAACAAACAGAAAACTATTATTAAACAAGTTGTTGGGTACATTTTCTTACTTTTTTGATTCAAAAAAAATGTAATTTACATGTTTAAAAACCCAAAATACAGTACCCAACAACTTGTTAGCCTGCTCCTTCATAGGAACAGGTCTTTAAATAATAGATTTCAGAAGAAACAAAGAGAAAACTATTATTAAAAAAGTTGTTGGGTACATTTTCTTACTTTTTTGATTCAAAAAAAATGTAATTTCCATGTTTAAAAACCCAAAATACCGTACCCAACAACTTGTTAGCCTGCTCCTTCATAGGAACAGGTCTTTAAATAATAGATTTCAGAAGAAACAAAGAGAAAACTATTATTAAACAAGTTGTTGGGTACATTTTCTTACTTTTTTGATTCAAAAAAAATGTAATTTACATGTTTAAAAACCCAAAATACAGTACCCAACAACTTGTTAGCCTGCTCCTTCATAGGAACAGGTCTTTAAATAATAGATTTCAGAAGAAACAAAGAGAAAACTATTATTAAACAAGTTGTTGGGTACATTTTCTTACTTTTTTGATTCAAAAAAAATGTAATTTACATGTTTAAAAACCCAAAATACAGTACCCAACAACTTGTTAGCCTGCTCCTTCATAGGAACAGGTCTTTAAATAATAGATTTCAGAAGAAACAAAGAGAAAACTATTATTAAAAAAGTTGTTGGGTACATTTTCTTACTTTTTTGATTCAAAAAAAATGTAATTTCCATGTTTAAAAACCCAAAATACCGTACCCAACAACTTGTTAGCCTGCTCCTTCATAGGAACAGGTCTTTAGATAATAGATTTCAGAAGAAACAAACAGAAAACTATTATTAAACAAGTTGTTGGGTACATTTTCTTACTTTTTTGATTCAAAAAAAATGTAATTTACATGTTTAAAAACCCAAAATACAGTACCCAACAACTTGTTAGCCTGCTCCTTCATAGGAACAGGTCTTTAAATAATAGATTTCAGAAGAAACAAAGAGAAAACTATTATTAAAAAAGTTGTTGGGTACATTTTCTTACTTTTTTGATTCAAAAAAAATGTAATTTCCATGTTTAAAAACCCAAAATACCGTACCCAACAACTTGTTAGCCTGCTCCTTCATAGGAACAGGTCTTTAGATAATAGATTTCAGAAGAAACAAACAGAAAACTATTATTAAAAAAGTTGTTGGGTACATTTTCTTACTTTTTTGATTCAAAAAAAATGTAATTTACATGTTTAAAAACCCAAAATACAGTACCCAACAACTTGTTAGCCTGCTCCTTCATAGGAACAGGTCTTTAAATAATAGATTTCAGAAGAAACAAAGAGAAAACTATTATTAAAAAAGTTGTTGGGTACATTTTCTTACTTTTTTGATTCAAAAAAAATGTAATTTCCATGTTTAAAAACCCAAAATACAGTACCCAACAACTTGTTAGCCTGCTCCTTCATAGGAACAGGTCTTTAAATAATAGATTTCAGAAGAAACAAACAGAAAACTATTATTAAACAAGTTGTTGGGTACATTTTCTTACTTTTTTGATTCAAAAAAAATGTAATTTACATGTTTAAAAACCCAAAATACAGTACCCAACAACTTGTTAGCCTGCTCCTTCATAGAAACAGGTCTTTAAATAATAGATTTCAGAAGAAACAAAGAGAAAACTATTATTAAACAAGTTGTTGGGTACATTTTCTTACTTTTTTGATTCAAAAAAAATGTAATTTCCATGTTTAAAAACCCAAAATACCGTACCCAACAACTTGTTAGCCTGCTCCTTCATAGGAACAGGTCTTTAAATAATAGATTTCAGAAGAAACAAAGAGAAAACTATTATTAAACAAGTTGTTGGGTACATTTTCTTACTTTTTTGATTCAAAAAAAATGTAATTTCCATGTTTAAAAACCCAAAATACAGTACCCAACAACTTGTTAGCCTGCTCCTTCATAGGAACAGGTCTTTAAATAATAGATTTCAGAAGAAACAAACAGAAAACTATTATTAAACAAGTTGTTGGGTACATTGTCTCACTATTTTGATTCAAAAAAAATGTAATTTACATGTTTAAAAACCCAAAATACAGTACCCAACAACTTGTTAGCCTGCTCCTTCATAGAAACAGGTCTTTAAATAATAGATTTCAGAAGAAACAAAGAGAAAACTATTATTAAACAAGCTGTTGGGTACATTTTCTTACTTTTTTGATTCAAAAAAAATGTAATTTACATGTTTAAAAACCCAAAATACCGTACCCAACAACTTGTTAGCCTGCTCCTTCATAGGAACAGGTCTTTAAATAATAGATTTCAGAAGAAACAAAGAGAAAACTATTATTAAACAAGTTGTTGGGTACATTTTCTTACTTTTTTGATTCAAAAAAAATGTAATTTCCATGTTTAAAAACCTAAAATACAGTACCCAACAACTTGTTAGCCTGCTCCTTCATAGGAACAGGTCTTTAAATAATAGATTTCAGAAGAAACAAAGAGAAAACTATTATTAAACAAGTTGTTGGGTACATTTTCTTACTTTTTTGATTCAAAAAAAATGTAATTTCCATGTTTAAAAACCCAAAATACCGTACCCAACAACTTGTTAGCCTGCTCCTTCATAGGAACAGGTCTTTAAATAATAGATTTCAGAAGAAACAAAGAGAAAACTATTATTAAACAAGTTGTTGGGTACATTTTCTTACTTTTTTGATTCAAAAAAAATGTAATTTACATGTTTAAAAACCTAAAATACCGTACCCAACAACTTGTTAGCCTGCTCCTTCATAGGAACAGGTCTTTAAATAATAGATTTCAGAAGAAACAAAGAGAAAACTATTATTAAACAAGTTGTTGGGTACATTTTCTTACTTTTTTGATTCAAAAAAAATGTAATTTCCATGTTTAAAAACCCAAAATACCGTACCCAACAACTTGTTAGCCTGCTCCTTCATAGGAACAGGTCTTTAAATAATAGATTTCAGAAGAAACAAAGAGAAAACTATTATTAAACAAGTTGTTGGGTACATTTTCTTACTTTTTTGATTCAAAAAAAATGTAATTTCCATGTTAAAAAACCTAAAATACCGTACCCAACAACTTGTTAGCCTGCTCCTTCATAGGAACAGGTCTTTAAATAATAGATTTCAGAAGAAACAAAGAGAAAACTATTATTAAACAAGTTGTTGGGTACATTTTCTTACTTTTTTGATTCAAAAAAAATGTAATTTCCATGTTTAAAAACCCAAAATACCGTACCCAACAACTTGTTAGCCTGCTCCTTCATAGGAACAGGTCTTTAAATAATAGATTTCAGAAGAAACAAAGAGAAAACTATTATTAAACAAGTTGTTGGGTACATTTTCTTACTTTTTTGATTCAAAAAAAATGTAATTTCCATGTTAAAAAACCTAAAATACCGTACCCAACAACTTGTTAGCCTGCTCCTTCATAGGAACAGGTCTTTAAATAATAGATTTCAGAAGAAACAAAGAGAAAACTATTATTAAACAAGTTGTTGGGTACATTTTCTTACTTTTTTGATTCAAAAAAAATGTAATTTACATGTTTAAAAACCCAAAATACCGTACCCAACAACTTGTTAGCCTGCTCCTTCATAGGAACAGGTCTTTAGATAATAGATTTCAGAAGAAACAAACAGAAAACTATTATTAAACAAGTTGTTGGGTACATTTTCTTACTTTTTTGATTCAAAAAAAATGTAATTTCCATGTTTAAAAACCCAAAATACAGTACCCAACAACTTGTTAGCCTGCTCCTTCATAGGAACAGGTCTTTAAATAATAGATTTCAGAAGAAACAAACAGAAAACTATTTTAAAACAAGTTGTTGGGTACATTTTCTTACTTTTTTGATTCAAAAAAAATGTAATTTACATGTTTAAAAACCCAAAATACCGTACCCAACAACTTGTTAGCCTGCTCCTTCATAGGAACAGGTCTTTAAATAATAGATTTCAGAAGAAACAAAGAGAAAACTATTATTAAACAAGTTGTTGGGTACATTTTCTTACTTTTTTGATTCAAAAAAAATGTAATTTCCATGTTTAAAAACCCAAAATACAGTACCCAAAAACTTGTTAGCCTGCTCCTTCATAGGAACAGGTCTTTAAATAATAGATTTCAGAAGAAACAAACAGAAAACTATTATTAAACAAGTTGTTGGGTACATTGTCTCACTATTTTGATTCAAAAAAAATGTAATTTACATGTTTAAAAACCCAAAATACAGTACCCAACAACTTGTTAGCCTGCTCCTTCATAGGAACAGGTCTTTAAATAATAGATTTCAGAAGAAACAAACAGAAAACTATTATTAAACAAGTTGTTGGGTACATTGTCTCACTATTTTGATTCAAAAAAAATGTAATTTCCATGTTTAAAAACCTAAAATACCGTACCCAACAACTTGTTAGCCTGCTCCTTCATAGGAACAGGTCAATGGGAAATCACAAGAAAAATATGGCGTCAATCACAAAGCTAAAATTTCTATAAAACTGTTTTAAAAAAACAAAGTTTATTGCAAAAAAATGTACAAAAAAAACATACAAAAAATATACAAACGAATTACTCATCAAAACCTAAAGCTTGTGACATTCCTTCAAGAGATTGTTCAAACATTTCAAAGTTTGGATCCCGCGAAGCTGGAGATTGATTTGAATCCATATTTTTTTCTTCAAAAATATCATTGACTTTTTGGGTTGGCTTTCTTTTTCGTTTTCTTTTCTTGCTATTACTATTATTTATAAGAGCTTGATATTGTTGTGGAAAAGCAAAATTTCGTTCAGATTGAAATGACAGTCCTGAACGTTCGTAGACATCTTCAAGGGTGATATCAGAGGTTTCCAAAGAAGGGCAATTCTGGAAAAAATGACTCGGGTAAATATATGGAAGAGAAAAATATGACAATAATCTTACCGGATTCTTCTTCTTCAAAGTTTTAAATTCTTTTAATAATTCTTTGATAGATTTCATTTTTGCTGGTTGATACATATCGAGATCACAATCTGAAAAGTGATAAAAAAAATTAACCAACAGTAAAACAAAAGTTGTTAATTAATATATATTTATACTCATAGAGTACCATTACAGTACCCCAAACTGAACTTACCGGCATATTGTGGATTAAAATGTGTACTTTCACCTTCAACTTCATGTTTGATTGGTAAATGAAGCGGATTATCATCTTCCTCAAATTCAGAGTCATCACTTGATGGTGAATCATTGCCAGTTTTTTCAGCAGCAAAATTTATTAACATTCTTGCTCGCTTTCTTGCTCGATATTTTATCAATTCTTGATTATCCCGCTTTTTGAGGTTCGAAAATTTTGCACAATTGATTTTGATTGGAGTTTGTTCTGGTAAATTTGCAGCTTGTTCAAGAATTGCCTAAAAATGGAAGAGTTACGGTAATTTTGTACGTAGTTAAAACTAATCTTACATGTCTTGTTAATAGCATTCTTTTCAGCAATTTCATATAATATTGTCGAATGAAATGATCATACCATACTCGACGATTATCTTGAAGTTGCAAAAGATCTGATGGTCGATCAACATTGAAGTAACCAGCTGAAATTAGAACATTAAAAAACAATAATCAAGAAATAAACAAACCTCGGATTCTATTAAATGCTCGAGTCATTGGTGAACCAAAATAATAATTTGGATTATAATTGAATGCTGAATTAATACATTTTTGTACATCTCTTTCCGTTTCACATGTTTTTGGTAAATATCTCTAAAAATAAATAATCATTTAAAGACAACCAACAGATAAAAGGTTTAAAATAAATAAAAATACCCTTAGATGATTTTGTTGTTCAATTGAAAGTGATTGGAAAGTTTCTTTTGATAAAACATGATAGAAGATTGATTCCTGAAAAACTTTTATCAGACAATATATTATTAAATCGAGGCTTACATTCTCTAACATCAAATCTGGAACTTCAACAACTTCTCCACCAATCGATAATTGACTCATTGTAATTTCAATTGTTGAAGTTTCCGAAGCAACTGGGGATGCACTTTCTTCATACATAACAGTTTGATCAATTGCAGATGATTCTGGTGATCCTTCATTGTAATACATTGTTGCATCATTCTCATCAAATTCTTGACTTTCATCAGCGGGTACAGTATTCCCAGGAATTTGTCGATAATCAAATTCTGGATAAATTTGTTGTTCTACATTTTCAACAAAGATCTCAGTGCTTGGTGGCTGCTGAAAAATGTATTCATCTACAGCACCATAATAAACTTCTTGAATTTCTTCATCAATTTGAATAAAATGTCTAAGGGGTTGTTGTTGAGCTTGAGGAGTATTAAAATCATCGCCAAAATCCATTCGCCCAGAAATATTACTATCATCAAAATCCATAATTCCATCATTTGCAACTTCATCATCTTCAAGTCGTAAAGCTTGTATATTTGATCGATCAATTCTTTCTTCCCGATATCTTGTAGATTTTGAGGAACAGGGCATCATTCCGTATCCATCTTCTCTCAACCCAATTTCTTCCATTTCTCGATCAAGTTGTGCCTAAAATGATTAGATTAGATTCAAGACTCAAAAACAGTCACATCCCCCGGATTAGATGAAATTCCAAAAGTTATTACAGTGTTAAAAGAAAAAGCAAAAAAATCACTAACATTTCTTTCATCTTCTCTTGCATATTGTGCAAGTTCAGCTTCAACACTGCACATTGTATTTTCATCATATTCATCATTGATGGTTACAGTATGCTGTGGAAAATGACTTTGAATTGTATCGATCACAATTGCTCCTGAACCTTGTGCCGTTTCTGCCAGAGGTCGTTGAATTTCTTCCGGATCAAATTGTTCATGTTCGCCACTATAATCAAAATGTCGATCATCGTCAGAGATTGTCCTTTCAGAATCAGATACAGAACTTTCTTCCTCGGATTCTTCTAATCCATAAACGACAACAGATAGTGGATGATGTTGAAGGTGATGGGAATGTCGTGAATATGAGGGTTGTGGGGGCATAGGTCGAGGAGAATATTCTGGTGTTGGAGGTTTTGGAGAGGATTCTGGTGGAATAAAAATTATATCAGAATCTTCTTTTTCATCATGAACTTTTTCTTCATCAGAATCTAACACTATTTCTTCAATCTTTGGTTTCTGTTGGTCAAGTTTTAGTTCTTTAATGACATTTTTATTCGCTTTTTGAGTTCCTACAGCTTCAGGACTTTTCTCAACTTCAACAGCTTTAATCTCTTCAATTTCAGGTTCTCTTTCAGGAGTTTTATCTTCATCATAGATATCAAATTGGCCTTCAGAATGTGGTACTTCATGTACTTGCTGTTGTGTGAAACGTCGAGGCCTTCCACGTGGTCGTCCAGTTGCTGCTGTAGTTGTTGGAGCAATAACTTTAGTTGGTCGTTTATCTGTTTTTTCTCGGCGCTTCCGCCGAGTAATTGGCGCTTTTTTTCGACGTTTTGGTTTTTCAATTTTCTCAGGTTTCCATTCTTCTTGCTCTTCAACACCTTCTTCCATTTCAACATCTGGAGATGGTTGCATTTCATCCGAAGTATTAAGCCTTGATATCACTGTGGTTCTCGTCGATCGTCGAGGCTTTCGTGTTGATGTTGAAGAGGATGGAACAAGAATTTGGTCATCAAGGTCAACTGTAAAAGGATTAGAAGAATTAGTTTAATAAATTTTAAATATTAGCTAGAGTAATTTTAAAGTTTAAAAAAGCAATAATCCATAAGTCTGTAATATTTAAAAAAACTGACGTTCTTCTCCAGATAAAGTTTCATTTTCTTCTGCAACGGAATCGCTTGAATCTTCTTCTTCTGTCCATTCTTCCTCCATTTTAGAATATAATTAAAAAAATTTGAAGGCTTTTAATATTAAATATTTGTTGGAAAAAGTTATAGTTTGCTTTCTGAAATCCAAACTCTAAAAAATTCTAAAAATTTTTTAAATATTTGCGCAATATTTTTTTTCGTTTCAAGAATTCTTTGGTTATTTTTTGGTTGCAGATTTTTTCTTTTGACAAATTTTGAGGTCCATAAATTAATTATGGACCATAATTTCAATTTCAAAAATTTTTAGTCGACCTAAAAACAAATCAAAGTCTTATATTAGAAAAATGAAGTCAATTTCGACTAAATGGCATGCCCCATAAAAAAGAAGAAATTAATATGTTTAAGAATGTGTTTACAGTAATATTACTGATTATTAGCGATTCACATGACTGAATACAAGTTTTGCAATTTGCTTATTACAATAAAAATAACATACTGCAACTGCTTTTTTTTTAAATTCTTAAAAATACTTATAACTTAAAAAATATGTGTATCATTACAGTATCCTAATATCCGGTTATGAAACCAAACAAAATTTATTTTACGACGTTGACGTAAATATCATGCTTGACTGTTTTTAAAAAAATTGGTCGATCATTTAGTTTTATCAGAAAAGCATTTGGTACTTCTTTATTTTTGCACCCCCCCCCCCCCCTTGTTTTGTTTATGTTTTTCCTTCCTTAAACTAAAAACTTCTATTTAATACACAAACTTTCATATTTTCCATAAAAATCATAATGATGCAATGCAAAAATCAGCAGTTTGGATGTGTTTAGAGAAATTTTAGCGCATTTTTTTGCCACCACTTTTTTGGCTCTTATCTCTTTTCCATCTGTCTGCCTTCAAAAATGCGGAAATATTTTCGGGGGCTGATTGGTGGAGATGACAAAAAAGGAGCCACAAATCCAGCTAAATCATTCATTCTTCATTTTCACATCTTAGGATCGCCAGCTTAGGAACTTTTTTTCTCTTTTCTATTTTAGCCCTTCTTCTGCTTTCCTTTTTTTCTTAATTGTGTCTTAAAACTTAGTTTATTTTAAAAAAAAGATTTACAAATTCACTACAATTTTTTTAACTTCTTTTAATTGATAATGTCTTTTATATTTTTGCGTGCTTGTTTTATATCACAAATATTATTATTAAAATTGATTCAGATGGCATCAAAAGAGCATTGCAAGTTTTCAAAAGCAAAGCAAGATGTGGCTTTAAATAATTCAAATGATCTATACTCCAATTTTACTTTGAATAAAAGTCATAAATGCATTACACCAGCATTTGATCAAAAACCCTCAAAAAGTGTCCAAATTGGAAAAAGTCCAAATTACGGTAGAAAAAATAGAATGGCTGCAGTCCTTGAATGATAATCATTTTTTGCATATCAAAAAAATGGATTTTTATAAATTTTGTTCGAGATGATATCACCCAAAAAGTATCGTTTATTACCTGATGTTACTGAAGTAATAACTTCACAAAAAGATAATAAATGCAAAAAAAATCAATAAAAAGGACTTCAGTCTTAATAAAAGTCTCAGGTGCTGTTGGAAAAGGTTCTTCACAAAAAGATAGCAGCATTTCATTGAAAAAATCTCACAAAAATTTATCAAAGGATTACTTTGATACAGAATTAAATGATGCTAAAAAAGAATTAAAAACAGAAAAAGGCCCAAATAAAATGAAAAATGCTAGCACCCTTTCAGTTCATATCGCAGCATATGAAAATTTTGTTGAAGCTCAAGATTCTTTTGATGGTAAAGAATTAAAAAAGAAAGTTACAAAAATTACAGCAACAAAAAATCTCGAACAACAATTTGCTAGTTCATTATTCAATGTAAATACTGTGTTTTTATCAGTATTGGCGGTCTAGTCCATTCGGTCCAAATTTGGTCTTTGGGCCCAGTCCGTGGGAAAAAATTCCAAAAACTCTAAAAGTCAGTGATTCAGATGTAAAATTAAAATCCGGACAAATTGGCTCGAGCAGATTTTTCGGTGCCAATAGCTTAAAAAAGTAACAGTCGAAAGACCGAAAAACCGAATGGACCGGACCGCCACCACTAGTTTTTATCATTGCAAGATATTAACCCTTTTACATTTTTTTTACAGGATGAATTAGAATTTCCGAGGCAACAAGAAGATGAACCCCCTGCACCAGAAATTCAACAATTTGCAGCATCCCAGCGATTATTTGCACCCAATCAAGAACCACCAATTTTGGCACAGCAAGCTGTTCCTCAAATTCAGTATGTTTTCTTTTTTATTAAATAAATACATTAAGTATAGAAAATCATTTTTAAACTTCATTTTTTAATCATTTAGAGGTCTTATGAGATTGCAAATAGTTGGCGAAAGTGTGCATAATCAGATAATGTTGATATTTTACACTTTCGTTGATTTTTTGCAACTTCGGAGACCTGCAAAAAACATTTTTTTGCAAATTTGGTACTCACGCAGGCATCGGCACAAAAATTTTATGGCACTTTAAAATTCCCATGAAAATCCACCTTTGATAATAATATCAAAATACAAAAAGTTGTATGGCATGTTCCACGTTTTAGTGAAGGCCAACTCTATGTTGCTATTGTTTATCCGATAATATTTACAAATTTTTAGAGCCCAGACGTTGTTTTTCTTTTTTCATATTGAATGCGTTCTTTTTTTTGCATTTTTTTGCGTTACAAACACATTTTTTTTTATTCATCGTCGTCGTCGTCTGTCTATTCACTTTTTTCCCTTTCTTCAACAAAAATTTGTGCATCACAAAAAAAAAAGAAAGAAAGAGTCAGCCGTCGGGGCTGTTCTCCTTTTCCTTTGCTTTTCTCTCTAAATTCTTTTAAAGCTTCTTCTTTGCTAAATTTTATTCCTCATGTTCTACTGGTAAAAAATTTTACTAAAAACCTTAGATAGATATATAATCAATTTAGAAATATTCATTTTTTAAAAATAGAATGTGATTAATTTTTGTTTTATGAAATTTTTTGGCCGTCTTTCTTCAATCACATTTTATTTTCTTTCTCTCTCTTTCTTTCGTGTTCTTTTTTGTCATCGTTTTTTTATTCTTTAGCAGCTGATGATATTAGCTGATAGTAAAATTAAAATACTTGCAAAATATCATTTTGCCGATTGGTTGGAAGATATATTGCAATATTGCCTTTTATTGATCATTGCTTTTTGAAGATAGATTGATCGTACACTTTGTTTTGTAGTTTTACTAAATGGTCAAGTATTGTTAACTGACCATCAAATAACTACTCGGACTCGTCCCAAGAATTAGTATTGATGTTGGTAGCACCAGAAAAGTCTTCCAGAGTTAATCAACCTCTGTGGTTGTTTCTCTTTTTTCTGGTTGTTTAAATTGTTGTACTTTCATTGTGTCTTGCCTTATATATTTTTGCGTTTCTCTTATTTAATATTTTAACAAGTTCTCGCGTCTTTGAAATTTAAAAAATCTGTGAATAGTATCGAACCTTTACTTTATGCTTTTGGCCTCCCGACCCTTAAAATTTTTTTAAAACAACTTTGTGTATCTTGCTTTGTCACATTAAATTTTAATAAGCAAAACAATGCTTTTGTACTCATTTTCAAATATTTATTGATCTCATCATTTGCTTAATTTTTAGTGAAAATATGGATAATCGCGACGAAGACATTGATCACGACCTTCATCTTGATGAAGATGATGATCATCACAATATGGCCTTTGATGATGATTATGATGTTGACGATGATGAAAATGAACTTGATTCAACAACATCTGATGGCTTTGCAGAAGTTAATGTAAATACTGATCGTTTACCTCTTGTTCCATCAGAATTTTCAACCTTAGATGAAGCTTTACAAAATTTTGTTGCTGTTTTTGAATCTCGTTATGGACCATTACATCCATTTTGTTATTTATCAACTTTACAAGAATCATTAACTGAAGCATTTGATGCACCTGGTCGAGATGTGAATGAAAGAAAACCAGTTGCAATTTATCTTCATAATGATAATTCTGTTGCTTGTAATATTTTTGCTCAACAAGTTATGTGCTCTGATACTATTTCTCCATTATTAAAAGGTCAATTTATTACATGGGGATGGGATGTGACATATCCAGGTTAGGAAACAAAGCTTTTTCAACATAATTTAATATGTAATTTTATAGAAAATCGAACAAGATTTCTTGATTGGTTACAAATGTTAAATTTAAATGATGTTGTGCATGCAGTTGGACATATTCGTCCACAAAATTATCCAATTTTAATGGTATTAATTAAAGATCGTGGACATGTTCAACCTGTTGTATATGCAAGTGGTCATGATTCTCCTGATACTGTTTTGGAAAAGTAAATATATCATTGATATTATGACTTTATTAATAATCATTTATTACTTTATAGACTTATGCAAGGATTAGATATGTTTGTGGCAATAAAGAATCGTGCAATTGGTGAAGAAAGAGCTCGTGTTGAACGTGAAGATCTTCGTGCAAAGCAAGTTGCTGAATATGAAGAATCAAAAGCCGTTGATAAAGCAAAACAAGAAGAACGAGAACGGGTAGCTCGAGAAGAGCGTGAAGCAGCAGAAGCACAAGAGCGTGCAGAACAAGAAGAACGAGCCAGACAGGAAAAACTTAAAGCAACTTTACCTTCTGAACCTGCTGCAACAGATAAAGATATCATTACAATTCGATTACGATTTCCAACTGGTGATCAACAAATTCGAAGATTTCGTATGAATGAATCTGTTAAATGGTTGGTAGCTTATTGTGAATCTCTTGGTTATAATATGCAAACTTATCGACTTTTTACTTCAGATGTTCCTAAAAAAGATGTAAGTTTATAATTTATAAGTTCTCAATAAAATCTTAATTTGCATATTTATAGGTTGCAACATTGGATAATAATAAAAGTTTTCGTGAACTTAAATGGCCTCCACGTGAACAAATTACTATTGATGAAAAGTAAAGAAAAATCGGCATTTTCAAAACCGGTGATGATTGTTTAATCCTCTCTTCTGTGTTTCTTTCTCTTTTTTTGCCGTGTATTATTATTGTTTTTGTTTTAATTGTGTTATATCAGTGCTGGTGGTTGAGGTTTTTATACCTTCAAAAAACCTTTAATAAATGTCTTTGAATTTTAATTTTGTATAAGTTTGGATTTAAGAAAATGAAAGATCTCTGTTATTTTTGGAAAGGTTGAATGACACTTTAAGATTTATGTTTTTCGAGAGAAATGTGTGAAAATATTCATTAAAGGATGATAGGATAATTAATCTTATTTGACAGCTCTGGGAAATGAGTGGGAAGAATGCAACTTTTATGGAATATTAATGAGTATTAAATATTACTGTAATAAGTTGTGTTAAAACTGTAGCTACAGTAATCTTTTGTGATTACTGTAATTCACTAAATTATCATTTTTAAATTATCAGCAAAGTGGAAATTTTGATACAAAAAACTATTATCAAAATGTTGCGACAGACATTTCATTTTTATCATCAATCACTCTAACACTTTTTTTGCGATATCGAAACTTTTTATTTAACATACTTAAAAAATAGTTTTTTTAAAGACATAAATTTTTTTAAAACACTGAAAAACAGTGCTAATTTTTTATGCATAGAGATTTGATATAGGATTTTTTAGAGAAAATGGATTTGAGAAAACACCTCTGCCGTTCGACGACAGATAAAATTAAATCGAAATTTTTTGTTGTTAAAATTAATTGATGTTCTAATGGGATTAATGAAAACGATTAACTTGATAAATTTATATTTTTGCTTTTCTTTAATAATATCCACTTTTACAAAAGTGGAGGGCATAAAATTATCAACTTCATCATCTTCGTTGAAAGCTGATATCCGGCATGATTCTGTTTTGAATGTCACAAGAATCAATATGGAAATGGAAGCTTCAAAACATTTATTCCAGCAATGGCAAGATCAGGCTGTCAGTGGTTTAATGGCTGCTATCGCATCAAAAAAGTTAGTCTTTTTTTTGATAGAATTAGAATCTAAAAAAAATATTAGATGTGTTTTTTAGAAGATTTCAAAGGCGATTGGCAAAACTTGGGGATAAAAAATTAGCATAATCTTTTACACTTTCTTTGAAGTTCAGGATGGCCGCCCCAAAAGAGCGGGCACCCTAGTAAAAATATATTTTTCAGATGAAAAATCGTTACAGCAGTTTTTCATTTAAAAAACACTTAAAATTTATGTTGTTTTAAAAATTATCTTTAAAATTTATAATTATTGGTTACTGTAAATGTGGCCCGTTTCAGAATCTCAAAAGTGTCTCAAGAGGACGCCGAAGCACATGAAGCATGTGCCAAATCTGCTGATACTGTACTGAAACATGCTCAATGCGTTTCTGACCTTCTTCAGAAACCACTTATCCGAGTTCAAGAACCTCCAGATCGAGATACCCGAACTCTCTTCAATCGACTCAAACCACAACAAATTCATCAACCTGCAAAACCACTTGAAAAACTTAAACCTAATCAACGAGAAAAAGTTCATAAAATTGTGGCACATCCGCAAAGAAAATCAACACGTTTTGAAAAGCTTTCAACACAAAGCAAGGATAAATTTCATCCCCCAACAGATTTGCATAATGATCCCATTTTACGTCAAATCCCTCAATGGAGGACAAAATCCATTTATAAACAAGTTGGAGCATTTACTGTTAACAAAGATCGACGAAAGAAGAGATATATCATGAAATCAGCAGACAGCTATCATCTCCAAGATGGCAGCACAAAATTATCCCCTCTGGGCATGGTTGCAAAACATTTAACTCAACGAATTTTAAAAGTTAAAAATAAAACAACTGCAATTTCGTAGGTTCTTTTAATTATGCAAATTTTTTGCAAAATCGAATATTTTTGCAATAAATACCCTTAAGGCATAGATATCTGTGAGCTATCTTTAATTCAAATTTTAGATGGCAATCAATAATTGATAAAGCTCAAAAAACAGCTGATAAAAAACGAAAACTTAAAAAGGCCCGACAACATCTTCCCAAGGATTCATTGGAGGACACGGTATTCAAAGTACTGGGCAGCAAGGATCGTTTTCTTAATGACGTAATTATTTATGCAAATTTTCTTTAAAATTTGTGACAAACTATTTAGAATTTGGGTGAAATTCTGAAAGATAAAAACAAAAGAAAACACCTGCTTGGACAAATGAGAAAAGAAACCAAAACTCCGCAAAAGAAGCTAATGGGCCTTCTTCGTGATGGAATGAAATTAGCATATTCGATTTTAGGAAAAAATACAACAAATTTTGATGACAAAAATTTAAAAATTATGTCTCCAAAATTGTTCAGTGTTATAAATGAAGAAGGCGAGGAAGATGATCCGGTAGGCTTTTGTTTGATATTTCTGTTTATGCAAATTTTTAAATTTTTTGGGATTGTCACATTTAAATATGAATTAGCAATTACAAAACAACAAAAACTCACGAATAACAGAACCTTCTTGAGGGGGATTTGATAAATCCATTTATCCAAATTTTTTATACATTTTTTCGAAGAAAGCACAGTCGAGTTTCAATGGGAAATTGACAAATTGATTATACCTAACTTTTAAAAAAACCATCTTAAAGGTGATTTGATCTATCAATTTCATGCATTTTTTTTACAGATTGATGTTTTATCACCATCATTGTTATCTTTACATGGAAATGGAAAAGGATTGGAGCGAGAATTAAGCCTTCCAAATTTGGTCAAAGGTTTCACCACAGCCGATCAACAACAATGGTTGGATTTAATTTTTGAAGCTTCTGGAGTTGAAGAAAGTCTTCAAAAAGCTGACGATGCCTTAATTGCCGAAGAATTTCAAGCTCGGAAAAAAAGATCCTACGAAGAAAAAATGCGAACTTCAGATGGTCAACCCCTTTATTTTACAAAAGAAAAAGCAATAAAAACTTTGGGGGATTCAGAAGCCAGACGAATTGAAATTTCAGAATCTTTAATGAAATCATATACTAAAAATCAAATGAAAGAAATGAATGAAACGGGATTTATTATTCTGAATCAACAACAGTTAGAACTTGTCTATGGCCAAAATTCACCGTATGCAAATTCTAAAATGTTAGAATTTTACTCAAATTCAACGACAAAAGAAATTCATGATCGAATTGAAAGAGAAATTTTGAGTTTGAAGGATTATTCATACAAAAATAATTCTACTGAAAATGGGGCAAATATGTCACAACAGCAAAGATCAAAGAGAGCGATTATTGCTTCCCCGATTAATGGAGCTACAGTAGCCTTTGATCCAGTTCTTCCAAGTCAGCCGATTGTAAGTTTTTAAGATTTCCTGTTACGGTAGAAAAAATTTCAATGAAAAATTCTGATTTTCAAAAATCATCTTAGAATCATTTACTCGAAAAATTTACATAATAGCTTTTTTAAATTTGAACAATTTTCAGATTCTGTCACCCATCATTTTTTCAGTTGTTGTTGGATCTCCGGCACTTTTTGGTCCAGTTGCTTTAAGCCCATGGTTATTTTTACCAGTAATTTTATCACCCCGAACTTTATCCCCTCCAGTCTTATCCCCGCTGGGTTTCGTTCCAGTTGTTTTAAGTCCATTAACCCTGCATCCAGTTATCTTTTGTCCTGGTAATAAGAGACAATGTTGTAAAACATTGAAATTAATATTATGTCATTTTTTTAGGAATTTTCAATCCAATTGTGCTCTCACCATTAACTTTAAGCCCTTTTATTTTGTCCCCGCAGGTAAGCTACAGTATACATTATAATTATTAATTATTTGGATTATAGGTTTTTACTCCAGTAATTTTGAGTCCATTAGTCCTTAGCCCATTCATTTTAAATCCATCGTAAGTTTTTGTAGCGAAATTTGGATTATCCAAACATTTTATGCAAATTTCTTGCGCGACTAAAGACTATTAAAATGAACCTCAAATTTTTAGGGTTGCAAGTCCAGTAATTTTATCTCCTTTCGTTTTGAATCCAGTCATCTTTAGCCCACTTGCTTATACGGCTTTGGTGTTATCGCCAAATGCTTTATCCCCAAATATTCAAAGTAAACTTTATTCTGCTGAAGTAATCTTATCACCTAGTTTTTTAAGTTAAATTATAAACGTTTGATAAAAATGTTGTTATAAAATAATAAAGTGTTTTATTAATTTAATATTTCAATATTGCAATAGTTATTTATTTGTGTCTCTAATTGCAAATATCGGGGGGAAAGGGGAAGGGGAGGGGGATGAAAATGGTCAAGTCACAGCACTGGGTACAGGCGAATCTGACAGCAAAAAACTGACTTAAAAACAGCTATTTTGTCACAAAATGTGGTGCCAAATTTGCATAAAGTGTCAGAAAGAATCGGGGATGTAATATATGATGAAGAATGGCATGACAAACATTAATCACTGCGCAGAAATCGTTTAAATTAGGTATAGGCGAATCTGAAGGCAAAAAATTGACTCAAAAACAGGAAAAACAACTATTTTGTCACAAAATGGCTTATTAATTGTTACAAGATCAAAAACTTGTAACTATAATTATTTTGTATCCAGTGCTGGAGATAAAGTCGGGATATTATCTTTTAAGTTGGAGATAAGGTTGGGGGCTTGAGATGATTAAATATACCGTAATAACAAAGGGGATTTGAAAAAATAAAGCCAGGAGAAGTTAATGTAAATTAATTTGGGCATTTGAAAATACAGTATTTTTAATTTTGGAAGTTACTGTAACTCGGTTACGGTGTTTCAAAAAATTGACTTAAATAGGATTTTTCTACCAAAAAGGCTGTAATTACAGTAACACGTTTCAGCAATACAGTAATCAAAAATGTCTAAAATGTATACATATAGGCATTGGGAATAATTCCCAAGTCAGATGTCTAAAATATAGGTATTGGAACTTTTTTTTGAATGCTTACATTTTAGACATCCAAAATTTTGAATGCCTATGTTTTAGGTGTCTAAAATATAGATCACATACTACTGACCAAATATTTTTTGATGTTTACCGTAACAACTGGACGATTTCCATGACTTGTCAAAGACTATTTTTTTCCTGATTAACCAGGTCATGGGGCATTTGTTAATCTAGTTTTTGTAACTTGAAAAGCTTATAAAACAACTTTCTTTTTTCTCCCTTTGAACTCTACCGCATCACTAAACTTGTTCATCACTGGGACCCTGCTAACGAATGATTGAAAACTTGATTTTTAATGATTTAACAGTTTATAGGGCATAAAGAATTTAAGCAAATACAAAAAAAGAAGTTGTATTAGAACATACCAAAAATATATTCAACCCATTTTCAGAACTTTAGAATCAAAAATTTGCATAAAAGTTTCAGATCGCATTTTTCCTGGACATTATGATAGAAAAATAAAAAAATTAAACAATAATGAACTTTATTAAACTCACAGATTTCGAATATGGGGGCCTTAATATCTGTGAGATCAAGAAATTTTGAAAACGAAGCCCTCAGGGCTTTAAAATTACTGTACTCAAAATGTACATTGAAAATTTTGTGAACTTTCATTTAAAAAAAAAAGAAAATGAAAGTTGAAAAAAAATGTAAAAATGGGAATAAAAAAAGAAAAGAGAAAAGTCGTTGTTGCAAAAAATAAAAGAAAAAATGGTTGCAATAAATTTCAAAATTTCAAAAAAAAGATAAATAAAAAGATATTATTAATATCATCATGAACAGCAAGAAATATTTTATGTCTTTAAAAGAATGCCCTCTCTTTTTTTTCAACACCATTAGCTTATTCTTGGTTAGAAAATGCTCATGGCGTTGATTCTGATGAGTTGGAAGTATTTTCTTTAAAATGTAATAAATTATTAAAAAAGCGAAAGAAAATCGCTAAATTTTTAACGACTGATAAAAAAAGCGTCGCGTCGAGCGCGCCGCGTTTGCCCATCCCTGAATTTATTATAATAAAAGTGCCGAAATCGGGTCCCGCAGCGAAAATTTTGATTCAGGGATGTCAGATTCGGATTCCCTGACCTCGAAAACCTATGTATGTTTAAAAATAGTAACAATATCTCAAACACTATGAATATGGCACCTGATCTAAAAAAAGTGCCATATTTTGCTTCGAGACCATAAAAGTACGGGATATGGTAGGAATTGAGCTCTAATATTTTGGTTCCAGGCTTGTTAAGCATGGTCGAAAACGTAGGTTCACTCTTTGGAGGCACTTTTTTCCGATGCCAGAATAGTTCTTTTTTTTGAAAAATTCAAAGAACTTGTTTTAATGCTGCTCAATGTTGCAGAAGCAACAAATTTAGCTATTGATTTTGGAAAGAATTGTGTTTTATGTAATTGTACTCGAGATAAAGTTGAAATTGATATGAGATTATTTATGCAAAAATTCCGACCAGAAGATGCATGGGAAAGTACTGGTACCAAAGACGACCTTCATGTAACATAGGTAAACTTTTTATTTTTTTACATTTGAATTACCGTACTTTGTAAAAGCCTAAAATTTAAACTTTTTTCAATTTTAGTTGACATTCAAAAAAGGTGTCACAACTCAAAGATTGCAAATTTTATTTCCTGGTGTTTGTGAATCTGAAGCATTGCATGCTTTAAATAATTCAGCTCAATATTTCAAAGGAAGAGCACGAAAAGAACAAATTGCTAATTTTTTAAAATAAACCTGCATTTCATTATGAAAAACATTTTTTTGACGAGATTCAACCGTGTTAAAACATGGATGAATCTCGACAACTTCCGTATTGTTCAAGATGTCAAAATTTGGTTCCTGATCTCAGTATTATTAATAGTCCCCAAGGTTCCTATTTCCAACAATTAGAACTTCTTCAAAATTCAAAATTAAATTAATATAAAGTTTATTTAAAAAATCAAACAGAATTCACAACAACAATTAAAAATATAATATTTGAAATCAAAGTTTGAAGTGATTCAGATTGATTAAAGAATTATCTAAATAAATGGCCGTTGATAAAATGCAATAAAAAGGTAAAACATAAACCTACATTCAAAAACACCATAAACATTTCTTAAAAATACAATTAGTTTAAAATTTAATATTATTCTGTATTAATTTTCTTTCTCACTTTGAAGATGACGTTTTCTTCTTTATTGATGCATTACGGTATGATGGTAATTCTTCATCACTGTCTTCATCAGAAATAAGACCAAGAAATTCAACACCAAGATCAAATATATCGTTTTGATTGAGAAATGAACGATAACGTTTTTTATATGAAACCTAAAATAAAAAAATCCATTGTGAAAATTAATATTTAGAAAGTCCGTAAATCTTACTTTAGAACCAATTTTGTCATCTCTAGTTTCACCACTTTGATTCAAAGAATTCTTTTCAAAATATGTTGAACGACCACCATTTTTAAGATTCATAGCCTAAAATCATTACTTAAAAACACGACGAATAATAATTACAAAAATCTTACTTGAAAAACACGATTCTTTAGATCACTTGAATTTGATGCAATAAAAGATTCCTTTTTGCGAGAGATTTGATCAACAACTTCAAATTTTTCAAGCTGTTTTACAGTTTCCAATTTAATCTTTTCCAATTCCGTGTAAAGTTCCAGAACTTTCTTTGCATCTTCAATTTCCATTTGAATTCTTTTGATCTTTTCTTTGCTATTTTCAGCAACACCAAAATTTGAAGAAGCAGCAGAAAAACGACGAGAAGAATCATTCAATTGAGTTGGAAAAGTTGTGTTTGAAGATGACGTCAAAGAATTTTCATCCATAAAATAGAAAGAATCAATTTCTGTTGGATAAGTTGGCGGAGGTTGCTGATAATGACAAGGATTATAATTATATTGTTCTGCAAAATTGTTTGGAGCAAATTCAGGAGGTTCATTGAAATGACCAGGAGCAAAAGGAATTTCTGTTGCTGATGTCGGAGGATTCATTGTTGGACCAGCGTATGCCTGTGAAGTCTACAAAAAACAATTATAAGCAAATATCCACTTTTTTTGGTTTTGGCTGACATTTGATCTTTTGCAGCTTATGGCAAAAGATCAAAAGTCAGCCGCCTAAATACTGGCCTCATAAAAAAAGTTTAAAAATACAGTATACTTTCCCTAAGGGCACAAACATAAAGGTTGCAAAGGTTAAAATATCAATTGAGAGATTATGGGTGAAGTTGCGGCACTGTAAAAGCAAAAATAAACTTACAGGGAAACCATTGTAACATGGATAAATTGGAGGAGGAGACATTGCAGGAAGAAAATTTAAAGCATCAGAATCAAAGCGAATTGGATAATATTGTTGTGGTGGTTGTTGTTCAACTTAAAAACGATAAAACATTTAGTATAAACATAGAAATATTAAAAAAAACATACCAAATGATGGCATTGATGGAGATAACATTTCAGGAGGATAATTTGAAGCATCAGAATCAAAGCCAACTGGATAATATTGTTGAGGTTGTTCAGCACCCATAAAATCCATAAAATAAAAAGAATCAATTTTTGTTGGATATGTTGGTGGTGGTTGTTGATATTTATAAGGATTAAAATTATATTGTTCACCAAAATTGTTTGGATCAAATCCAGAAGATTCAGCAAAATAGCATGGTGGAGAAAAAGTAATTTTTGTTGATGTTGAAGGATTCATTGATGGTCCAGTGTATGGATATGAAGGCTATAAATAAAACAATGAAAGTAAAAAATTATAGTATAAGATTCCCTAAGGGATTGTTCATATTCAACGTTGGATATTTTCAGAAATTTTCAAATCCATTTCCCTCTCTTCATTAGATTGTTTCTTTGATCTTTGCCGCTTTCAAGATGAGCATCAGATTTTAGCTCCCTTTCTTTCTTTTTTAATTAGCCAATGTCAGATCTAGACAGTCCCTTAAGGGTACGAACACAAAAGTCGCAAAGGTTATATTAATCATGTTAAGTGAAATTGGAGTACTGTATTTTCAAGTATTAATCAAAAATAAACATACAGGGAAACCATTGAAACAAGCAAAAACTGAAGGAGGAGACATTTCAGGAGGAAAATTTGAAGCATCTGATTCAAAGCCAACTTGTTGTTGTGGTTCTTGTTCAGCTTAAAAACGATTAAAAATTTAGTATAAACATAGCAATATTTATAAAAAACATACCAAATGGTTGCATTGATGGAGATGACATTACATATGCATAATTTAAAGCATCTGAATCAAAGCGAACTGCAAATAGATGTTGTTCTTTTTCAACTTAAAAATTAATTAAAATTAATGTGATCCGAAATCTTATCAAAAAAATCTTACCGAATGATTGCATTTTTGAACAATTGTCACATAATTTATACTGTAGCGGAGCAGTCCCAAAAACCGGATATAACATTTCTTTTACCAAAACACAACAAAAAATGGAAGAGAAAAAGAAGTAAACTTTTGATGACAGAAAAAATGTTTGATAATGAAAGGATAAACAATGATCTCGAATTCTTTTTATACTGTTTCAACAAACAAATCAATAACGTAAAATTTGCATAATGTTTCGAAGAAAATAAGATGTTTCTGCTGTTGCAGATAATCAAGTTTCTTTGCGACGCTTTCAAACATGTTTGTGATTACAAATTAGATTGCTTAATCTGTAAAACGAGTACGGTATATCATACTAGTGTTACCGATATTGCCAAAATGGAGGCGCCGATGCCAACGCCGGACAGGATTTTTTACAAAGTCGAAAACATTTTCTCAAAATTATTCTTAAAAGGTTGGAAATGTATATTTTTATCAATAATAGCATTAATAATGCATGTTTAATGGTAAATCTAATAGAACAGTTGAAAATTAAAACATTTTGTGTAAAAAATATCAGTAACATCTGTTCCAGGTGTTAAATATCAGTAACATCTGTTCCAGGTGTTAAAGAGTGTGGATATCTTTCCAATTTATCAAGACGTTGAAGTTTTGGTGCAGTTTTTGTCTTCTCAGGTTTAAATCGATTAAGCTTTAGCTGATTATCGGCATCTTTTGTTGTAAGAAATTGTTCTGTTTCAGAAACAATTGTATCATCTTTAATTATCTGAGGATGAATATTTTTACAAAATGTTGAACAAAATGTATCAAATAGAACAACTGTTTCAGCTGTTTTATTATTTGTCATTCGTAATTGATGATGGCGTTGTATTGATGCAATTTGTTCATAAGTTTTTGATGATTTAAATGTTCTTCTTTGATATTGTTTTGTCGATATTGAAGCAATTGTATTTGTTCCAAATGGTAAAACCTTTTTACAAAGTATTTTTCCAACAATTGAATTAACAGAAATAATATCATCATTTGTCTTCTCAAATGAATTTATAAAATCAAAAAAGTAATCCATACCGATTAATATATCAGGTTTTTTGTAAATAATTGAATTATTTTGTGAACCATGTTTATTCATTTTAAAAAGGGGAACAGATCCAGCAATTTCTTTAGTTGAATTTGCATATATTTCTTTTGTGCCATCATTTGTTTTGATTTTCATTTTAACCAAGGATGATTTATAAGAAGACTTCTTTGCACCGAAACCAGTAACATGTAGATTTTCTTCTTGAATTTGTTCAAGCTTTAGCTTTCTAATAAGTTCATTTGTAATGTACGATTGTTGAGATCCAGAATCAAAGATAACAACTGTATCAGTTGTTTCTTTTGTAACTGGATTAATGACAGTAATTTCTTTTGCTAGTAGCATTCCTTGTTTCTTTGTAACATTAACGAAAGAGGTAGATATTTTTGCAGTACATAAGAACCATACATGATTTCCTTCACAAATTTGACAGATCATCTTCTTTCTACAATTTGATGTTTCATGATTTTGTAATGCACATTTTGTACAGAAATTCTTGGATCGTAATTGTTTGAGCTTATCTACAGCTGAAATAAAGTTTGGACATTTTGCAGCAAAATGGAATTTATCATCACATAAGCTACAACTGTAATTACCAGCTGTATCAGCTGGTTTTTTAAATTCATTTGCTTCAGTTTTAGATGTATCATGTTGAAAGATATTAGCCGATTTTTGTTCAAAAAAAGGCTTTTTCCTTGAAAAACTTTCTGATGTAATTTCAGCTTTTAAAGTACATTCCTTCATTTGTTCCAATATCATTTCAGTTGTTACATTTTTTGTTTTCACTTGGAACCATAACAATTCACCTTTTTGTTTTGGAGGCATTTTTTCAATGATCTCAGTTTGCAATTGATCATTATCAATATCAACTCCATAATTCTCCAGTTGACGGCACATGTTAGAAATACTATTTACAGTATTTCTTAAGCTTTTGGGATCAGAAGTTGCAGGTGGAATCGAACGAAGATTCTTGTTGAGTTCTTTTAAGATTAGTTTTTGATTTCCAAATCTTTCTCGAAGAGTTAAAACAACAGTTTCATAATTTTCTTCAACAATTTCAAATCCAGAAATTTCATCCAATGCTTCACCTTCAAGCAAGCCAACTAGTGCATCCAATTTATCAACATTTGAATACGGAAGATTATGAACGTTGATTTTAAATCTTTGCCAAAATGGTTTCCACTTCAAGTAATCACCATTAAACTTTTGAATATTTAAAGATGGGATCCGCAACGGTTGTGAAGTAGTTGGTACAACTGTTGCAGCGACCATTTTAGGTTCAGGTGATATTTTAAGATACCCACTTCCTTCCAGTACAATTCTTTTGACATTTTTGAATATGGTTTTATGTGTTGTTTTCCAAGTATTTGTACGAGTTAATAGTTCATCTTTTTCTTTATCATCATTTTTCATACTATTTGCTTTTGTTCGAAGTTTTTCTAGCTTTTGATTCCATGTATCCAGATCTGCTTCCATTAATGTAATTGAAGCCTGAAATTGTACCTTTTGTAGATCAGACCAAGGAGGTGGAGTTCGTTGATATCGTTCAAGGTAATCATTGTAATTTTGTGTAATATCTTCTGATAAAACATCCAGATCTGAGAAAATTGTGTCAACCATTTTATTAATTTGTGGTTGAGATTTTTAAATAGACTGTTACAGTATATTTAATACAAATTAAAAATTGAATTTGTGTTGATAAGTAACTATTACAGTTACTATCAAAAATATTTGCTGTTTGCAGTAACTTATCTGAGCAACTATTGCAGTTACCGATTATTATTGATGAATGAAGTTGTCTTGGTAAGCAACTCTTACAGTTACTACCAAAAATTTGTTGATCGTAGCTCTGGAAGTAACTGTTTCAGCTACTACCAGAAGTTCTTTTATACAGAGGCACCAGCTTGTCCTGGAGAAACTTGTTATCACCAGACAGATAATAATTTAAACGACTTTATTGAAGAATATAAAATAATAAAGAATGATAATATACAACTGAGAGAAAAAGTGATGACAACAAGCCTTTTTATAGACATTTGTTGTTAAAGGTATTGTCCAAGGTAGAACAAATCTTTTTTATTCTTTTAGATGACGTATCTTAACACGAAAGCAATATGCTCAGGAAAAACAATGGGCACGCGAGTGAAACATGTGTACTTTTTGTGCTCTCTCTTTTCTTTTTCTTTGTTGCTGCCTGAGCTTATTGCTTTCGTGTTAAGATACGTCATCTAAAAGAATAAAAAAGATTTGTTCTACCTTGGACAATACCTTTAATGATAATTATTATATGTAAATTTCTATAATCGTGGACGTTCTCCACGACAGCCAACGCCGGACAGGATTTTTTACAAAGTCGAAAACATTTTCTCAAAATTATTCTTAAAAGGTTGGAAATGTATATTTTTATCAATAATAGCATTAATAATGCATGTTTAATGGTAAATCTAATAGAACAGTTGAAAATTAAAACATTTTGTGTAAAAAAACTGTCTCCGGCGCCGATCACTAAAGAGAGGCGCCGGCGCCTCGGTAACACTGTATCATACACAAGGCCGTAGGCAGAAAAAAATTTCGGGGTGGGCATTTTCATTTCAGGGGGGGGCACGCCTTTGATCTTTTGCCGCCTTAACACGGCGGCGGCAAAAGATCAAAGGATTTTCCCCAGTTTCGGGGGGGGCACGTGCCCCAAATGCCCCCCCCCCTCTCTACGGCCTTGATCATACAGTAACAATTAATATCCAAAAAATTTGCCAAGGATTACTGTATTTCAAAAACAAAAAAAATTCAAAAATACATTTATTTACTTCGGATAATTAAATAAACACAAAACATTGCAATTAAAATATACAATTGATTAAATTAATTACCAGGAAAACGTTGTTTTTCTCCATCAATTCCAACAAAGCACTTATTCAAAGCATAAAATCGAACCAAATCATTCAAACTCGAAAAGCGTCGAATTTTATCACATTCAACATAATAATTTTGTCCTCGTTTAATAATTGCGTAATGTCTGAAAAATAGTATTAACATTATTTATGACTACCGTAATCATTATAAAACATACTTGAATTGTTTTGAGGGAGTAATATATAAAACATATAAGCGAACACATTTTGGAAGATTACCGTAATCACCATTAAAATCAGGTAAACGATGATAAAAATAGCATGCATCTGCAAAGAAATAATTTTTGCTTTCTGCTTCTTCCAAAGTTTTATGTCCAATATAATACCTAAAAACCAATCAATCAATAAAAAAGATAAATAAAATCCAATCTGCTTACCGACAAATTAATTCAAGATCAGAAGCTTGTGAGATAAATTCTTGTTCGGTAATGGCTTCAGATTTTGCAGCAGTTCGAACATCGCTTTCACTGCTTTCTCCACCACGTTTATCTTCAAGATATCCAAGATCGGCATACGGTAAATTTGACCAAGGATTTGCAGAATTTTGACGAGTTTTTTTATTCTTTCGACGTGCAGATTTCGGAGTCTTGCTTCGAGGATGGGATTCTTCTTCCGTTGAAGTTGAAACTTTTAATTCAATATACCTAAAAATCAATGAAAGGATCAGAGAAAATTACAAACTACGATCCCTATTTCCCAAAAAAATCATAAAATTAGCATACCCAGTATCTTCAAGAACACTTTCAAGCTTTGGATATTTTTCAGTGTAAGCTCTTCTCTGCTTTTTATCCTTTCGACGTCCGAGACTTTGTCCATCAGTATCATTTTTATCACTCAAAAAATCATAGAATGTATCATCATCATGAAAAAATTTTTCTAAGTGTCAAAAAGAGAATAAAAAATTTCTAAGTCCGAAAAGTGAATGACTTTTCATGTTGAAAAAAGGAATAAAAATTTTCTAAGTGTCGAAACGAAAAGAAAAATTTTCTAAGTCCGGGATTTTATAAAAACTTAAAAATTTAATAAAAAATTTAAATTAAAAACAAATGCAAAAAACTTTAAAGCAAATTTATAGTCCATAATTAAAGGAATCTAAAAACAACAAATTTTTAATTTTTCGTCCAGTCATAGGACCCAGATCCTCGAAAAAAGTTTAGGTCTTCGATTGGGCTGAAAATTTCTGGAAATAAACTTTAGCCTCATACAAACCTACTGTGAAAATTTGAGGTTCTGGAACCTAAAATTTTTATGTTTTTCACGCGTTTAAAACCCATACATGTTAAAATTTACACCCTGTAGTTTTCTTTTTGTGTATTTTTTTGTTTGAAAAAATTTGTTGAAAAAAAATGTAGAAAAATGCGTGTAAAAAGTTCTTCTCTTTCGTTGTCTGTCGCCAGAATCAACCTTTTTCTCTCTTCTCTTTTTTTGCTGCATAAATGTCTCTCATTTCAAAGTTTTTATCAGGATTTAATTTCCTTTAATTAAGGTAAATTATTAAAACAAGCTCTTCATTTTTGGAGTGGCTTTGTAAATTTTGGAACGCTTCTGCATTGTTTGTAGAAGCAAATAAATTTTTTTTTGAAACATGTTCTGACTGAATGCTAATTAATTGGTCCAAGTGTGTGTTTAATGTTTTACATTGTTGATGTTTCATTAATAGGCATGGACGCGGGACTTGAAGTCCCGTCCCGGGACGGGATCCCGGGGGGACGGGATGGGACAGAGTTTCACCGGGACGGGACTTGAAAAAATTTTTTCGGGATCCCGTGATTTTTATTATTTTAAGGAAATTCGGTGTATTTGATTAAATTTATTTTTAATTTCCATTTTGTATTGTTACTATTGCTAAAAACTATGTTAAAAAATTGTAGCATTAACTAAATTGCACATATACACCTATAAACTGTAACTTTTTTACAGTATGTTTGGAAAAATCAACATTTTACAATATTTGAAAATTTTTAACAAATCCCGGTCCCGTCCTGGTCCCGTCCCGGGACCAGGCGGGACTTATCTTGACGGGACGGGATCGGGACTAAAAAATGGTCCCGCGTCCATGCGTATTCATTAACAAGTTCTTTAATAAATTGAAAAAAATGATGACGAATTTCTGTTTGTCTTACATCATATGATACGAATCTTGATGGAACATTCAACAGTTTTGCAGACACCTTTGTTAATATTTTTTTGTTTGAATAAGGGCGCCTCAAATCAAATTGTACTTTTTCGTAAAAAACATTATATTTTTCTGTTAGGCCAAAATTGATAACTTCAAAGCATTGATTTCTTGATTTCGAATATTCTTTTTAGTATTGAATATTTTAAAATTTAGTCATGTTAAAATTTATTTTCATTTTTGTTTTTATCCAATTTGGATTCTTTGATCCGAATGCCGATTTCGCGACCTGTTGTCAAAGAAAGGGTTCACCGGAAGAATGTATTGAGTACTGTACTTATGATGCTCTAAAAAAGCTTCGTCAAGTATGTTTTTTTGTTAAAAACCTTTCCATATTTTTACCTCCCTTAAACATTATTCTACAGTACCCTAAACTTTTGTAAATAAAATTGTCTAGGAACCAAGAGATATTTTGACTCAGTCCAAAATACAAGATGAATGTACAAAGATTGAAGTCGTTGCACCATTTATTCAATGTATGCAAAAAGAAAAAGATAACCGAGATTGCTGTAAAAATGGTATGGTTGATTCAGAATATCCCTATTGCCTTGATTTATGTGATGGAACAAGAATAATCTCTGGTGTTGATAATTACCTCAAATGTCAATTACTTGGAATTCGAAATAGAATTGTTAAATGTGGTAAACGAGCTTAAACAAGTTTTACCACGTGTAACGGACCGATCTTAAGTAATTGAAAAGTTATTATTTTAAAGTTATTTAAGTAAAGATATTTAATGCAATTTAAACATTTAATTGTTGTATTCTTTCTATAATCAAAGTCGATTGCCTTCATGTCTTTACTATCTCAGTCAATGCCCTCTCGCACTTTCCTTTTCCCTTTTTCGAGCCAGGTGCCTAGTTGCGTCTTTCCCTCTCCCCTTATAAACGACGCACACAAAAGAAGAAAGAGAGAGACGTGATTGACTTTCGTTGCCGGTGGTTTGCAGGCCGTCAACGTAGAAATAACTGCATGTCCATCTATTCCCTCTGGCAACTACCAACTCCTTTGCAAACTGCAGAATATTCCTGCAAAATATCATATGGGCATACCAGAAATAGAAACGAACACAATCAAAATCATGAATCACAGCCGAATCATGGCTAAATCACCCACCGACGCATGATTGAGAAACGACTTCAGATGCTCACATTCACATGCGCCTCACTCAAACAAGCCAGTGGACGAACGCCACCAGAAAAGTATAAAAGCATTCCCTTTTCCCCATTTTATCGTCGACCTCTAGCATAGTCTAGAAAAGTATAAAAGCCTATCGTTGAATTGTAAAATAAATATAGCTAGCGTAATTCTAAATAATAAATTGTTTGTAAATTAATATCTGAAGGAATCACAAATAAGTGTAATTACTCGGAGTAGCTAACCGGGGACGTTACACACGTACAGTAACTTCCGTGAACTCGAATTTGCTTCTGTTGATGTTGTTGTTGGGGTTCATTGCATTGACGTTTTTGAGGTATTGATGCTTCTATTTTACGGTAATGTAGTTGTTTAATTGCTTCTTTCATTATCTAAAATAAGAAATTTTAACAAAAAGATACTGCATATTAGTCTTAAATCTTTGACATTCGAGGGGTACAAAATTACAGTATCAAGATTTTCTTAACAAATAAATATAAAAAGAAACTAATTTACCTTAACCTTATTTTGTCGAGCTTCTTCAATCATTATTTGTTCAGGAGTTTGTTGTGTCTTCTGTTGCAAATGTTTACTTGGAATCTTTTGTAAAAATGCTTCCTTCCAATCTGCATTTCCGGTATAAACCATTTTTAAAATTTCAGCTCTTGCAGACAGCGATAAATCTTTGAATCCTTGATGCCATTTAATATATTTGTCAATTGGTAATCGATAAGCTATAAATCCATCAGATGAAGCCGCAGTTGTTGGAGATTGCCAAACACCATTCTGCTCCATTGTTGTATGAAGTACAAACGCTTTAAATCTTGTAATATCACCATCAATATATCTTGGAGCAGTTTTTGAAATCACTGCTAGTTCTTCTGAAAAAAACATTATGATAGACGGATTACTGTAATAGAGAAAAGTTTACCAGGAGCAATACCAGAATCAAGAACAGATTTGAGACCTCTTGAAGTGATTTTCGGAACAAATTCATGCTTTACAACATTTTCAGAATCTTCCATTGGCACAATTTCTTCGAGATCATCGAATTCTGTTAAATCAAATGATGGAAAATTTGTATCCATTGTTGCAGCAATTTTTGGAGAATTCCCTAACGCAAATGTCCATTTTCTATAAATAGTATTGGATTAATATAAAAAAAATACAGCAATCACATACGATCGAACTAATCTTCTAACAAAATTATCCATTAGCAAATTAAATATTGAAATTCTAAAAAGATTTAGATAGAACCAATTTTGGTCGTAGAGAGGTTTGACTTGACTAAAAATGAAGATAAAGACACTGTATTAGTTAAAGGTGCTTTTTTACCTAACATATTTTGCAATATTCTTTTCAGAATTTCTTTGTAAAAATCGGCAATCAACAATTAGCTGTGGCATTTTTTCATCAACTCTTTCTTGAGCCATTAAACGTGAACCATGAATTGCATTTATTTGGCCTAAAAAGTGGAATAAGCAAAACAAGTACATTTCACTTTAGATAACATACGTCAAAATTCTGTTCCTCGTAAATCCAAGTAATCATAGAAGCCTCTACCGTATACCATTTCACAAGCATTATAATGTTTCTCTTTCTCTGCCAAGATCTAAAATATCCGATTTAAAACATTCTTGTTAATGCAATAAAAAGCATACTTTACTATTTTGATATTTATCACTTTCATTTTGTTGTTCATTTCGATCTTTACTAATCTCAGAAAAGTAAATACTTCGAAGAAATTCTTCTCGTTCACCAAAATCTCGAACATGCAATAAAAAATCCCATTGTGAATCATTTAAATATAGTGGAAGTTCATGAGAGAATTCTTTTATCACCTAAAATCTACACTTATTATTCTAAATGTAAGAACGAAAAACAATGAGTGTGTATTTCTTATGATCTTTCACTAATATTCGACATTTCAGATTCGGTTTGAAGGAAGTCGAACAGATGAAACAAAAATCTTATTTATGACTGATGGAGTCCTTCATAAAGAGCTACAAACTGATTTAATGCTTTCAAGATATTCCGTAATTATTACTGATGAAGCACATGAACGTTCAATGTATTCTGATGTTTTGATTGGTCTTCTTTCAAGAATTTGCTTTCTAAGAGAAAAAAATCATTTCCTTTAAAGCTTATCATTATGTCTGCAACCCTTCGATTAGCAGATTTTACACAAAAACGTTTATTTCCATCAATGACTCCAAAAGTGATTAAAGTTGAAGCTCGACAATTTCCAGTTCAAACTCATTTTGAACGTAAAACTTCAGATGATTATCTTGAAGCAGCATTTAAAAAAGTTTGTAATATTCATGAAAAGCTTCCTGACGGTGCTATTTTGGTATTTTTATCTGGACAAGGTGAAGTTAAACGATTGCTAAAGCTGCTGGCACAAAGATATCCATTGAAAGCAAAGAATGTAAGAGGACATTTAACTAAGAATAGAGATAAAAAGGTACGGTATAAAGAAAGGGATACTGTAATTATCGAATTTTTTTAGAATACAGAAAAAGAAAAGTTAAAGCTTTCAACTTTTACTCAACAAGCTTCAACTTCAACATTGGATGGAAAAAGTGTTGCCTCAAAAGTTGAAGCAGAAGATGATACAAAAGCAGATTTGGATGAATTTGGTCCAGCTGATTGTGGAATTCTTGATGATGATTTTGATGATTCTGAAAAGCTTTTTGATGGTAATCTTCCTCCTCCACCTCCTGGTTTATCACCACTTTATTGTCTTCCATTATATTCACTTTTATCATTCTTCAAGCAGCAGCGAGTCTTTCAACCTCCACCAGAAGGTACAAGACTTTGTGTGATTGCTACAAATGTCGCTGAAACATCTTTAACAATTCCAAATATTCGATATGTTGTTGATTCTGGAAAAGAGAAGCGGCGAGATTATGATCCAATTACAGGTGTTTCACAATTTAATATTCATTGGATTTCTCAAGCTTCTGCTGAACAGAGATCAGGTCGAGCTGGCCGGGTACAAGCTGATCATGCTTATCGACTTTGTTCTTCTGCAATGTTTGAAGATTTTACAGTATTCTCACAACCAGAAATTATGAATAAACCTGTTGATCAACTTGTTCTTCATTTAAAAGCAATGAATATTGTTAAAATTTCAAATTTTCCATTTCCAACTCCACCATTACCTGATCAACTTGAAACTGCTGAAAAACGATTACGACTTATGGGTGCCCTTTCAGTTACAGATGGATCGGTAATCATTGTTTTACTTTTGCTTTTTATCAATTACGGTATATATATTTTTAGAAAGATGCAAAAGTTACAACATTAGGAAAAACTTTGTCAATGTTTCTGCTATCTCCACCATTTGCAAAAATGTTAGCAATGGCAAATCAGCATGGTCTAATGCCATATGCTATTTATCTTGTCTCAGCTTTATCAGTTCGTGAACCAATTACCTATATTTTACATGAAAGAGGTGAAAAGGGATTGTCCAGAAATCACGTGACCATGAGGGGGGAGGGAGGGGGTAAGCCAAATGGTCACCCGGCTTTGATGTTGTCGGCAAAAAGCTTTGATCTTTGGTCACGGAGGGAGGGAGGGGGTCTGAAAATCACGTTTTGTTGGTCACGTGATTTCTGGACAATCCCAAATTCAACTGAAACACAAATGAAAATGAAAACCGTCCTAAAGCAAAGACAAAAATGGTGTGGTCTTGGACAATCTCGTCGACTTGGTGATTTGACCGTACTTTTAAAAGCTTTGGGTGCCGCAGATTTTGGACAAGTTTGTCTTTCTCTTTTTTACAGTAATCTTCTAATTAAATATGTTTTTAGATGAATCCAAAGCAATGTGAAGATTTGGGATTACGATATAAAGCAGTAGTAGAAATTCGAAAAATGCGTCGACAACTTGTTAATTTAATTAATACTTCATGTAATTTAAAGCAAGAAATTACAATTGATAGAATACATGAACCACCAACAGATGAACAAGCTCGTTTACTTCAACAAATTTTAATTGCATGTTTACCAAATCAAATTGCAAAACGAGTTGATCAAAGTGAAAGCGGTGAACCGGTCCCGAAAGGGGCATATCAATGCCAACTTCTTGAAGTTTGTTAATTTCTTTACTTTTTTGTACATACAAAAGCTCCTCAAAAATCAAAAACTTTGATTTTGTAAAAAATTCGAGTTTGTTCTAAAACTTCTATTTTTTAGGAATATTGTTTTATTGATTCTTCATCCATGTTATATCAAGATCAACCAGATTATGTTATTTATCAAGAGATTGTACAATTTAATAACAAGAAGTGTTTACAAAATTTATCAATGGTTGAACCTGAATGGCTCCCACAGGTATTATTTTTTGTTACCAAATTAATAGGTGAAGAATACAATAATTTAAATAACTGAAATTTGTACTCTCTGAGATTACCGTATTGAGGATTATCCATTTACAGTAACTTATTTCTCCAATATTTTTAGCTTGCTGAACCATATTGTGAATTTAGTATGCCAGATCCAGAGAAAGATATTTCAACATTTGATCAAACAAGCGGATAAGTTGTTCTAAATGCTACTGTAACATTTGGGGATCGAAGATGGCCGTTGAAAGCTGTAAAACGAAAAATGCCAATCAATATTTTACATTATAAACATTTTGCTCGACTTTTCCTTGGTGGACATGTTTGTTTGAAGCTTGCTCCAAATGTTCCAAAAATGCTTGCACCTCCTGAAACAATGACAAAACCATGGGCAAATTTACAAAAGCGAAATGAAAAACTTTTGAATGCTTTAATTGCAGAAGAAATTTTGACAAGAGAAAAGTTGCATAAAATTTGGGCAAAGAAAGATGATTATCGTACAAAAAACTTGCACATATACAAAGCTTATTTGATTTGGGCTGAAGTCAATAAAAGCAGTGAAATCAAAAACTCTGATGCCAATAAAAGTAGGGAATAAGAAATTCAACAAATTTTCTAAATTTCAAATACAGGTGATTTTAAAAAAGCAATTTAGAAAATTTGTTGAATTTCTTATTTGATTTCCCTACTTTTATTGGCATCAAAGATTTTGATTTCACTGCTTTTATTGACTCCAGCCCAAATTAAATAAGCTTTGTATATGTGCAAGTTTTTTGTACGATTTCCCGACTTTTATTGATATCTTTGATATATAGTTAACAATAATGCTCAGTATTAATACCCCTTTTTTAATGACACATTTTGGTCGATTTTTAAATTTTTAAAAGGCGCCACGGATTCTCTTGTGAAAATAGTGACTAAGTTGGTATAAATCACAGCTTTGTTATATAAAACTGAGATAAAGTCTGAGATAAAGTCTTAGGTCTAAGATAAGCTCATAAAGTCGCGTAATGGAAAGCAAATAGAGGCTGAGCGTTGAAAAGCTTGTCTGATCTGTGAGATACAGCATATATTTATGTATTACGTAAAATAGAACAACAAAAACTAAGCGATCAATAATTTACATAATTATAATTCATAGCTAACAAAATTAGAAAGTATTACATTTTTACTTGCAAAGAAAACATTAGGGGCAAAATTATTTTTTACAACCGGGACAAAAAGAACCAAAAAATAATTTTTTAAGCATTTCAAAACACATCATCACCTTTCTTTACATAAAAAAATAACTTTTTGCTAGATTTATGTTCAGTATTCAAAAATGAATAATTAGCGCTGTGGGTCACAAATGCAACCCGGCCCATTTTACTGTGGGCTTTTTAATCTATATTTATTTTAAATAATTACCGGCAACAAAAAAATTAATGTAAAAATTAGCAGGCAAATTTTAATTTTTTGCGGGCCGGATTTTACCTGACCCGGTCCATAAAATGTGAACCCAACGTTTTACACATTGTCAAATTTGCAAAAAAAGAAAAAAATTCCATTTTTAAAAAAATTTAAAAAAATTTTGCGGGACCTAAAAATTTTTTTGGGGCGGACATTTTATGGCCCGGGCTAAAAAATGCGATTGAAAAATAATTTTTATTTTTAATTTAAAAGATAAACAAAAAAGCTTTTTTAAATCTCAACAACAAAAAAAGAAATCAAAAGCTTTCTTTTGCGCGCCAAAAAAACTCCCACCACGAAAAAAAAATGAATTTTTTGGACTTACAAGTAGGGTTGTACATTCCCCGGGGAATCGAAAAAATGAGGGGATTCCCCGGGGATTCCCTGGAGATTCCCCGGGGAATTCCCCAGCATTCCCCGGAAGTGCCATTTTGTAATTTTAAAATTACAGTACCCAAAAAATGTTAAAACTTGAATTTTTAACATAAATTAAAACATTTATATATTTTTAAATGGTTTTTTAAGCAAAAATGACCTTCTTTTTACTAAAATATTTAATTTCTAACAATATTTTTTTTCTATAAGGCAAAAAAAAACGGGGAATGGAAAGCATTCCCCGCAAAAATCGGGGAATTCCCCGGGGAAGGGGAATTGACAACCCTACTTACAAGCAAACCAACGAAGAGACATCAGCATCATTTTTTGTGACAAAACTTTCTAAACCACGTTGTACTGGTTCGATTTTTTTAATTTTTTTTTTATTTTTCAACATTAATGGACGCCCGGAAAGGTAGTCCAAACATAAAAATAGTAAAAAAGTCAAAGATAAGAAGAAAAGTTGGGGTTTTACGTTTTGGGGTCTGTGGCAGTTAGGGAAGTGAACCCAAATTGCCCCAGACTCCCCTTCGGGTCGTCCTGGGGCCAATTTATTGGAAGAATATTTGGAATGGTTACCTGTTTCAATGCATGATAAAATTCAACTTGAATGGCCTCCGTTATAATTGCCTTGAATTTGTTGTTGATTTTTTTGCAGAATTTATTGTATTACTGTAGTTGTTAGAGGATTACGATAATCTGTTGTAATTTCCTTTAAAGTTGTTATTTTTGTTGAGTTTTACTTTGTTGAATTTTAAAAGTTTATTTAAATAAAAATATTATTTTTAAAGTTTTCGAAATTTTAATGATAAAACGTTTAGTTAAAAATACAGCTGAAATAATCTGACCTAGTTATTGTAGCATACTGTAATTTTTTTAACAACTGATTACGGTAATGTACGTTATTCTGAAAACTTATTACAAATAGAGCTATTAAAGTTTATGAAAAACGCCAAGATTGTAATTGGTAAAAAAATGTTTAAAAATAGAAAGCTTACGTCCGCCATCATTTCAAATAAAAACAATGATTCATTATTTTTTGTTTTTGCTATCACCAAAAAAACAGAGACACCCTCATTTATATGACTTAAAAGTATCAACAACAAAATTTTTATTGTTATTTTTTATCATTGATAAAAACACTTATGACTTTCACGAAGCTTTGAAAAAATTTTTGGCGACGAAAAAAGAGTCATGTTTTTCAAAAAATCTTAGAAAGATGGATGCCAATAATAATATTTTGCAGCGTCCAATTTTTGGACATTTTCTTTCAGATAATATTAAAATTAAAATTGGACAACTTTATGATTTAAGAGATGAAAGCTTTTTGCCATCATCACTTTTAAAGACAGAATTGCTACCAGCTATTCGAGTTTATGATGATGAAATATGTGTAAAAATTAAAGTTTTTAAAAGACCATTTTTTGCAGAATTCATTTCAGCTTTGTCAAATGATTTATTAACACAGGTTTGTTTTTGACTACGAAAACTTTATATAAAGCTTACTGTAGGTGGTACTGGTTTTGAAGATTACTGTAGCTAATACGATTTTGTAAAATTTAATCTTTATGAAATTACTATTTTTAGCTAAAAGCATATGCAAATTTGGGGATATTTAAAACTTTAACAACTGATTCCAGAATTCTGTCACCAAATTCAGATGCTTTAATCAGCATAAAATGATGACAAAATTTATTTGCAGCCTGTTCAAACATTTCTTGAAATCTATTTCACGGGCAATCCAGAGATATCTGAAATTCCATCAGAAGCTTCAAATTTCCTTTACAAATTTGTTTCTTCCGAATCCATTTATCGCCAAACATCAGCAGAATATATTTCATTCAAAGAATTCTTTGAGAGCCTAAAATCCATTTTTGAGAAACATCGATGTTTTCCAATTTCCGTAAAATTCACTTCATTACTGGATTTAGGATTATTTACTATTGATAATCGATTGGAAACCCTTCAATGCAGTTTTGAATCACATGAATTTTTCTTAAATTTTTTCGTGAATGTGAAATTGCAATTTTTAAACTTCAAGGAACTTTATCATCACATTTAAAAATATTTACTTTAATGATTTTGAAAAAGTTACGACAAAGTGAAATTTATTTGGCTGAAATTATGGAAAAGTTTAATGTAATTAATTTAATTTTGAAATAACATTTTTGATCATTTTTGGACCGAAATTGGGAAATATGTTAGTTTAAAAAAACCTAAATTTTTGAAACCCAAATTACATCTATTTTGGTATTCCGATTTCGTAGAGTCCTGCTGCGAAGTCGATGTCTTAAAGTTGGTGTCTGAAGTCCCAGTTTTATGTAATTTTTGAATTAGGATGAATCTTATTCATCCTAATTCAAAAATTACATGTCTTATTCATCCTAATTCAAAAATTACATGTCAAAGTCGAAACAATACAAACAAATTTTAAATTTTCTATCTTTTCAGGAAACTTCAATCTATGACAAACCAAAACTTGAATCTTTGCAAAGCGAAATTGAAAACGATCGATTTGTACAATCCATTGAAACTTTCATTCGAAATTTCGAATCTCAATTTGCAGCAAAACAATCAAATTTTGTTGACTTGGAAATTCAAAAATTACTCCATCTTTCACCAGAAAACGTAAAATTTGTTTTAATAATTGGCGAAAATGAAAAACAAAAAATGGATTTCATAAATCTCCTTATCAATATCAGTCAATGTTCAACTTTTAATGAAGCTTTAACGTACAAAATGACCACCTTTCTACCGTACTCAAATACCTCAAAACGGAAATCAATAGTTTTAACAAAGAATAATCAAACAACAATTTTTATTACTATTAATGGAATGGATTACTGCAATAATACACTAACATTCCAAAATGAATGCTTGCTATCAAGTTCAAATATGTACAGTTTTACAGTATAAAAGAATTTACATACAAAAAAGGATACAGTAAACAATAAAAAAAACAATTCAATCAATACAAGCGAGTCATACACAAAATTTTTGCAGTTGCAATTAAAAGTGGTGGAAATCGAAGAATTTGTTTTGTTGTCGGACGATTTTCAGGTATAGATTTTAGGCAATCATTAAAAATATCAAGAAGATAGTGATCAGAGATTCGAGAAGGTTTTTCAAATTTTTTATGAATTACATTAAAAGCTATTAAATTTTGATTTCCATGAAAAACTTTTTTGAGTTCAAACATTTCATACAACAGACATCCAAGTGCCCAAATATCCATTTCTGTTCCATAAATTTGTTCTGAAAAATTGGTTACTGTAATGTTGCTAATGTTGTAAATATAAATGCAAAACTTACGATTATAAACTTCTGGTGGAATATAAAAGCCAGTTCCAACAACACGATTTTCACTTTTAACGAAATCTTCTTCATTTTCAATGATTTTTGAAATTCCAAAATCTGCCAATTTTGCAATCTTTTTTGATCCATTCAATAAAATATTTTCAGGTTTTAAATCTCGATGAATAACATTTTTTGAATGTAAAAAATCCAAAGCCATTGTTATCTAAAATCATATTAATAAAGGGTGAGATTACTGTAAAAATGTGAAAAACAAACTTGAGTAAAATATTGTAAAATAAGATCATAATCAAAATAATCAATTGGATATGCTGATTTTCGTCGACGAATTTCTTCTCCCAAATTTCCACCTTCTGAATAATGTGTAATAATATGAAGTTTTGAATCAGCACTAAAGAAATCATAAAATCCAACAATAAATGGATGAGAATATTTCTTTAAAATTTCAGCTTCTTCTAAAAATTGTAAATTTATTAAATTCATGCTGTAATAATATCAAAATATAAAAACTTACTAAATTGTTCATCGGTGCATTCAATCGGGATTACTTTAATCACAACTTTTTGCCGACGAATATCTTTCATTTGTTCATATAAATAACATTTTCCTTGGGCCCCTTCACTCAAATATTTCAACATTTTTAAATCTTTTAATTT
This sequence comes from Panagrolaimus sp. LJ2414, assembly GCA_024447195.1. Taxonomy (NCBI): domain Eukaryota; kingdom Metazoa; phylum Nematoda; class Chromadorea; order Rhabditida; family Panagrolaimidae; genus Panagrolaimus; species Panagrolaimus sp. LJ2414. The sequence continues at coordinate 891,146 of JAMRXY010000052.1, read as the reverse complement.
TTCTTCCATTTTTTCTAATTAATTGATACAGCAGCAATAAGTAATTTTGGGGAGATAAGACTTGAAAAATGAAATGAATAATTTGATTAAAATAACTTTTTCAAGAACCTTTAAAAAAGCTTCCATTATTATTTTTCGAATAAAAAGTGCAACAATTTTTTTTTTTCATTTTAACTTGGCACTCTGATTAATTATTGATTACTTCGAAGAAAATAAAAAGGTTTTGTCTTTGTTTGGATTTTCGTGATGTTGTTTTTAAGATTTTACAAGACGTGTAAAGTTTAAATATGTTTATATTCATCCAACATCAAGTTTTGTTAGTGTAGTTCACCACCTTCTACAGTATTTTCAACATGGTACGGTACTTCAACCACCTATCTTAACTTTAAATTTTTTTTATTGGAATCACCGTTTTTAACTTTTAAAAACCATAATATTTTAAAATTTGATAATAAATATTTTATTTAAAACAATAAAGAATAACATCAACAACAAAATTGATATGAATGGGAAACAGAAAAATGCACATTTTTAAAGCTTTTAAAAAAGGATAGGGAGAAACAAATAAAAACATTAATGGTTCAAAAGCTTTTGTAATTGCTTGAATAACTTTGTCAATTTGTTCTTTGGTATTTTCTCGACCAAGACTAAATCGAACAGTTTTTGATGCTTCAGCAGCGCTTCGACCACATGCAAGTAAACATGGTGAAAAAAAGGCTTCTAAAATGAAATCACATAAGCTTAAATTCATTAATAAATTTAATAGTTTTTAGAAATTTTAGGTCAGCTTTGGATAGCTTACTTTCAATAATTTTTAACTTTTTTATTGGAGAAACATTGCAAATTTTTGTATTTGTGAATCTGGAGACAGACGACTCAAAAAACCGAACTTGTTAGAATAACTGAAACATTGATTTTTCAATCCATTGATTTCTTTTTTCTATCTTTGATTTTAACTTTTTTTTCTGTTATTTTTATATCGTTGTGTCTGCGTCAATAATAAAAATTAAATTAAATAAAAGTGAACGTCTCAATTTAAAAGTGATGTTTGCAAAAGTAAATAAAAGATGACATGGATGAAAAAAGGATTAAAAATTTAATTCGTTTTTAACAATTAAATTTTTTCGACGGTGGTACAAAAATAACAAAATTTTTAAACAATGAAAATCAAGGAAAGAATTTGTTTAAAATTATGGATAAAAATTTAAATTGATTTCTTCGTTATTGAATTTATAAATTTTAAAAATCAGGGGATTTTTAAAATCTCAAAATTTTTGCCATTTGGTTGTTGCTATAATTTTTTTAAAGGTTAAAGAAGAATATGCCACCAAATTTGGAGTCGATTAAAATAGTATAACAATGATTTGTTTGATAATTCTCAATATTTTTTATCACATTTCCCCGCCTTTTTTAACCAATTTTTATTCATGACAAGAATATTAAAACACAAATTTTAAAAATATACCCTGTTTAAGATTACGGTAGAAAATCAACACGATTTAATTTTATCACGTTTTTGAATCCATTATTCTTTGATTGGATAAAAACTTTTTTTTGTGTGTTTTTTGACTGTTTTTTGGGTTAATTACAACAAAATTTTATGTTTTGTTTTTATCACACAAAAATGATTAAAACAATTTAAATTCAAGTACAAAAAATTTTTGTGACAAAAGTTGAACATTTTTTCTATGAGTGTACGTTGAACAGAATTATTGTTTTTGTCGCAAAATTGAAATAATAATTTCGTACTTTCATCCGCTCCCGATTTCTTTCGTCGCCTACAAAAATAGAAAAATGACCCACAAGGTTTTATAAAATGATAAACGCAAAAACGTGTTTCGCGGGTTCAAAAAGGCCATAAAGTCATAAAATACGGCTGAATTTGTTGCAATATGGAAGGAAACATGAGAAACTGAACAAATAAAAAAATGATCAATCTAAAAGTTTAATAAATTTTTATCCGTCCATTTTTTGGAATTTCTTCGTATCATTTCCAACGGCGCCGTCAACTGGGGTATTTTGGAAAACTTCAAAAGACGTTGCCGCACATCAAAAAATGCCGACGGCAATGGCGGTGTTATACAAAAAACGAATACACTGTTTTCAAACTACAGTATTTTACAATTTTCATTGTTCAGCAAAAACATCTTCCATTTTTATTAACCTAATTTGTTACAAAAAAAATTTTATACCTACATTATTCGATTTAAGTCGCTTCAATGTCACGACATGTTATCTGTTTGCTACAGTAATATTCCATTTATTTCCAGTTTAATCTATCCCTTTTTAATTGTCATACACTAAATTCAGTCACTTCCCCATTTTTTCTCCAATGTTTGTAATAAATATCATCCATAAAAATTAAAAGAGATATATCAAATCTTCTGGAAGAAATAATAAAATTTCAGGTACATCGTTTCTATCACATTTTTTAAATTTAATAAGGTCACATTTAAAGTTCATCAAGAGCATCTTCCATGAAAGAATTGAATTTCTCCGGGTTTTTTATATCTTTTTTATTTAAAAAAATTATCGTCCATTCTCGAACTTTTGACAGTATCTTTTTTTGGTTTCTAAAATTAAATTTCGTTTTCTCAAAAAATAAAATTTACTGTATGTTATTCAATGTTGCAGATTTATAAATGTTACTATTTTATTTTATTTTTTTCAATTTTATTTTCACACGTTTATTGTTTGATTGAAGCTGAAGCATTTCATGATCCAAAGCATAACATTACAAGAATAAATTTGGATAAAAAATCTTCAATTGAATTATTCAAAAAATGGCAGGATCAAGCTTTAAGTGGTTTAATGGCTTCAATTGCATCAAAGAAGTTTGTTTCTATTTAAATATCTTTTTTAAATGTTTCTAATAGTACAAGGACATCAGCAGGATTTTATTTCGGAGGGGGCAAAAACACATTTAAGGTGGGACACTTTTGATCTTGTGCTGACAACGGTTAAAGATTAAAGAAATTTTATGATTTTGGTGGGACAAAGTGCCCTTGGGCCCAACTTTGCTGACTTCCTTGTATCTCGATAAAAAAATAAAAAGAACTTTAACAAACTTTATCCGTAATACCGTATTTTTTAGGATTGGTACAGTATCCAAAAAGCATGCAGCAGCACATGAAGCATGTGCAAAATCGGCTGATAATGTCATCAAACATGCAAAATGTGTTTCTGATCTTCTTCAGAATCCATCAATTCGAGAACCTTCAAAATCTTCAGCAACAGAAAAAGAAAAGAAAGCACTTTTTACTCGATTAAAACCAGAACAAATTCATCAACCTGTTGATCCTTTAAATCCGTCATCAAATGGCCAACCACGAAAAATTCAAAAGCAAAAAACAATAAATATTTCAAAATCAAAAAGAATGCAGAAATACGGTAAAAAACGAAGAAAGGACTTGAAAATCAGAAAACAATTACCGTATCCATTCAACAGATTTGTTCGAAGATTTCATCCAAAAAGTTACCGTAATCTTCCTTCCCGAACTTTCAATCTTGCAAGAAGATATCCAACTAAATTCAAGAAATACATGCGTCCAAAATATTCATTTCGACCAAAACCTCGAAGATATATGGGCGCCAAGGCAATTCATTTCTGTCCAAACCGAAATTATCGAAACTTTAATCGACAGCGGTCTTATGAACATCGAAATATTTATCAAAAACCAGAAAAAATTGGAGCTTTTCAAGTGGTGGCAAGAAAAAAGCGATATTCTGTTCATTCAGATTCTGAATACGCTCTTCATAATTCTCAGATGGATTTAACACCCATTGGAAAAGTTGCACAAACTTTAATGAAAACTATTTTGGATGTCAAAAATAAAACTTCGAAAATACCGTAAGCTTTTTATTTTATTTATTTATTAAACGTTTGGAGGGGATATTGGAAGACATATTGAACAAATCCATGATTTTGGATATATCCCTTAAAAGGAGATATACACAATCCAAAATCATGGATTTCATATATCCAATTAATTTATTATTTGCCCTTGTTTAATTTCGTTTTTCAATTAACTAAATATTTAATTGAAAACCAAAAATTGGCTTACGGGATTTGAGATATCCGTTTATGCAAAAACTTTTCTTTGGGACTCAGATATCGATTATTAGAATAAAATGTGATATTTGGAGCACATGTCATGTAAAATACTGTAACAAATTTTCAATAATTATTTTTTGAATCAATTTTTAGATGGCAGAGAACCATGGAAAAAGCTCGAGAAACAGCATCTCATCGAAAAGAGATGCGACAAAAAGCCCGAATGCGAGAAACTGCAGATCCTTATGAAGCTATGGCATTTAAAGGAATGAACATTGGAAAAGGGGTAACAAATTTATAAATCAAATATATATCAATCAATATGCAAATTTAGGACCTGTTGGATATTCTTGAAAATCCTAATGAACGAAAAGATTTTATCAATAAAATGAAATTGAATCAAAAAGATCCCACCTCAAAACTTATGGGATTATTCCGGGATGGAATAAAATTAACGCAATCTTTGCTTGGAAAAAATGTTTCAAATTTTGATGAAAAAACGATAAAATTGATGTCTCCAAGGTTATTTAGTGTTACAGAAGATGATAAGGGTGAAGATGGGAATGATGATGATCCGGTAAGCTTGAAGGATTTAAAATTTCCGTTTATGCAAATTTTTTGCTTTTTTGGGGTAACCCCTTTTGAGATCAAATTAAACATGTGACAAACAACTAAAATTCAGGGTTAATAGGATCCCTTATAGGGGGGATTTGGCGTATTTATTTATGCAAATTTTTTACAGTTTTTGAGTTACCACACCTGAGTATGAAATATAACTGTTATTAATATTTAAAAGGGTTTTCCAAAGGGGGATTTCATTAATCTGTTTATGCAAATTTTTACAGATTGATGTTTTATCACCATCTTTATTATCCTTGCATAATAATGGAAAAGGACTTGAGCGAGAATTAAGCTTGCCAAATTTGGTCAAAGGTTTCACCACTGCCGATCAACAACAATGGTTGGATTTAATTTTTGAAGCTTCTGGGGTTGAAGAAACTCTTCAAAAAGCTAACGATGCCTTAATTGCCGAAGAATTTCAAGCTCGAAAAAAGCGTTCCTACGAAGAAAAGATGCGAAATTCAGATGGTCAACCTCTTTATTTCACAAAAGAAAAAGCCATTGAAGTTTTGGGAGAAGGCGAGGGAAAACGAACGGAACTCTTTGAAGCCCTTATCAAATCATACACTCAAAAACAGTTGAAAGAAATCAGTGAAAATGGATATGCAATTTTAAATCGAGAACAGCTTGAGCTTTTATATGGCCCTTCTTCGCCTCATAAAAATGCAAAGATGATTGAAAATTACGGTAATCGAAGTGAGGAAAGTATTCATGAACAAATTTATGGTGAAATACATCAATTAGCAACAAATGAATCATTTCAACGCCGACAAAAGGATATCGTTTTATCACCAATTATCTATGCAAATTTTCTGTTTGTTCCAGAAGAAACTTCGCAACCAGCTGTAAGGCTTCCCCCGATCTATCTCAGTGCTAAGCTAAATATGCAAATTTTTAGATTTTGTCTCCTATCATGTTCACGAATATTGTCGGATCACCGATTACACTTGGACCAACAATTTTGGGTATGTTGAGGTTAGACGATTGCGGTAATCTGCTTTGTTGGAATTAGTTATATCTAAAAAATGGCAAAGATTAAAGGAAAAACCTGATGGACGGGGTATTTCAGAAAATCCAACGTCTAATCTGGACGACCCTGTTAGATTTGTCTATCAACCTAATTTTTCCCTAAATAACACCAAATTTTAGGTCCTTTATTACTTAAATATGAAAATTTTAGGTCCATGGGGTTTTCTTCCTCTCATTGCAAGTCCAAGAACTTTATCCCCCGCTATTTTAACCCCATTTTTCTTTGTTCCAGTTATTCTTAGCCCTCTTACTTTACATCCAATTATCTTGAGTCCAGGTAAATCGTATTTTTAATATCACTGATACCATTCAAATTTTCAGGAATCTTTAATCCATTTGTTTTAAGCCCCCTTCTTTTAGCTCCATTAATTCTTTCCCCGCAAGTAAGATTTAAAGGGATACGGTAATAAAAGCCAAAATTTATTTTTTAGGTTTTTACTCCATTAGTTTTATGCCCTCTGGCGTTATCCCCGTTCATCTTAAATCCGACGTTAGTTTAAATATCAGACTTTTATTAAAATATTGAAAAATGCCCATTAAATTTTCAGTGTTGGAAGTCCAGTAATTTTATCGCCATTCGTTTTAACACCTGTAATATTTTCGCCGCTGGCACTTTTTGCCCTTGTTCTTTCCCCAAATGCTTTATCTCCAGTTATTCAATCAAAGCTTATTGCAGCTGAAATTGTTTTATCTCCCAGTTGGCTTAGTTAAGTCAAAGTTACGTTTACCAAAACCAAACTATCCAATGTTTATAAAGCCTTGAATTTGTACAAAATATGTATTGTAATAAAAGTGATTTGTTAATTAACATAAATAAATAAACATTTAAAACCGTTTAATCTTATTTTTCAACATAAATTTTTTTAATAATTTTATAAAGATAATTTTTTTTGACAACATTCTGAACGAATCTCTTTCATTTCTTCAAAGTTGTCGAGATTTGTGATCACAACAAATCGCGATTTTTTCCGTTTTCTTATCTTTTGATTGCATCAAGCAGTAGGGTTGTCAAATTTCCCGGGAAATCAGAAACAGCGGGAAATTTCCCGGGAAATTTCCGGAAATTTCCGGGAAATTCCCTCTAATTTCCCGATTTGTCGATTTTTCAAAAACTGCTATTTGAATACCCAAGAAAGTTTAAATGTTACATTTTGACGAATAAACTCTAATTTAGGCTTTGCTACACCTTTTCATATCTTTCAAAGCAAAAAGAACAACTTTTTAATAAAAATTAGTTGCGTATTGCTGTGTTAAAAGTGTAAAAGTTTGCGGGAAATCAGACAAATTTCCCGCAAAAATCAGGAAATTTCCCGGGAAATATTTCCCGAAAGTTCCTTTGACAACCCTAATCAAGCAAAAAGCTTTTCTTGCTTGAACGGTTCACTTGTTAAAAATGTAATCCTTGCGATCGGCCGATCCGCTCACAGGACAAAATATTAAAGTTAAAATAAAGTCCTTAAATTCATACCACTTTTGACTTCTTACATTTCACCTTTTTTGACATGGGGGCTTCACAAACAAAGAAACCACCTCATCATTAACTTTAAAAATTCTTTTTATTTCTGTTGCTTCTGCCAAATTATTGTTTTATTCAATTATTACTGCAACAGATTTTCAACGGTCTTTTATTCAATGGTATATTTTTACTCATATTCACCAAAAGCTTATTTATCAGCTTGCTGAATAGGCCTGCTATCCTTATGCCGCTGCAATTATGGATTTATTCACCAGAAGACAAATAAATACTGTGGTTCGTGCCTTACCACTTATGTGTGCATTAGCACTGCTAGGTACCTTCTGATTCACACACATCCTGTTTGCATGATTACACTGCTCGATCACTAAACGATGATTCAGTTATGCCAAAATGAAATGCTTTGGATTACTATGGACAGGACCCACTCGCCTCATTTAAAGTTGGACCACAATAAAGAGCATTCGCCTCACTGATAGTTGGACAACAACAAGAAGCATTGGCATCCATAATCAATAATCCTTAGCCAAGTCTAGTTTAACTGTAATCTTACCATAGCATCGTAGCTAACCATTGAAACCCTTTTTTTAACAACAACCTTTTTTCTATAATAATAATATTAACTTAAAATAAAGTCCTTAAATTCATACCACTTTTGACTTCTTACATTTCACCTTTTTTGACAAAAGTCCAAATCAATTTCAAACATGAGTTTTTCAAGGATTCTTGAAACGAAAAAATCCACAACGCAAAACAAATTTAAAAAAAAACAAAAAAGATTTTCAAAGCTTCGTTGATTTTGTTATTTTTTGGCTTTGTTTTATCTGAATAATAATCTTTACATTGAATCATATTCAATTTCAACATACATGGAGGGTGAAGTAAGTTATTTTGTTGCAATTTATCTTCCACATTCTTACTAGTTAATCTTTTCAGGTATTTTTTACGGATTCCGTTTATCAACCAATTGAAGAAGAAGACCATGGCTTAGATATTGATCATGAAGCAGATTTTAATCCTTCAACTTCTGATGAACCAAAAAAAGAACCTGCAAAGTATGTGTATCCCTTGATTGTAACCATGTCTTTAAGTTAAATTCTTTTTAGAAAAACAACCAGAGATTTTTCAACTCAAAAGAAAATAACACAAAAAATTCGACAATTTATTGATGAAGATGATTTAATTCGAGTATCAAAGACAATAAAGAAGCTTAAACCTGGGCAATTAAGTTCTGGAGTTCGTCGAATGAAGCATGATGTTACAGCTTTATCAAAGATTGCTCCAGAAATTCAAAATACTATAATAGGACCAACAAGGCTGAAGGTTGCAGATAAGGCAAAATTGAATGAACTTCGCGATATTCGAACATCTGTTGAAGAAGAAACTGATGCACAATTAGCTCCTTTGATGTTTTATCCAAAAGAGACAGATTTATTTACTTTTCGACCTCCAGGATATGATATTCATAGTGGTAATACTTCATCAGATATGTAAGGATATTTTCTTTTTAGATATGTAATAATTTTGTGATGGTATTTTCAGTAAACAATCTAAAGTGTATAAAAGAGTTAATGAATTAGCTCAAATTAATGCTGTTATTCATAAACTTGATACCGATATTGTTAATCTTGAAATGGAATCTCTTCAAAGCTTCCAAAATCGAAAATATATCAAAGAACCATTAGAATATGAAGAACCTAAAGATGAAGAAGAAACATGTGCACGTATTCGTCCACTTTTAAAAGTTATCCGACGACCTCTTGTTAAAGCTGATTTAATGCACAAACCTCGTACTTCTTATCATTATGATGATGATCCTGTTTCTTCATTAGCAGCAGTACATTCTGATATTAATGGTCAATATTCTTTATTTAGTGATATTCGACATGAAACTCTTATTCAAGAAGAAATGGCAAGAAGAGGATATCAACATTATCATGATCATTTGTAAGTGTTTACTGTATTCAAAACTAAATTTTGAAGAATAAATTTTAGGAATAAAATTGCTGCAATTGCAGAATCTCTTGAACGAAATAAGAAAATGGTTGTTGATGAAAATGATTCAAACAAAAAAGGTGGTCGGCGAAAGAGTGAAGCAACAGAGAAGGGTGATGAAATGATAAAAATGGTGATAAAACGGGTTGTCCCCCCAAAAGGGAATAATACAAATCAAGAAGCAACATATGAAATTTCAAAGAAACAAGATTCAATTAATCCAAAAAAGAAAATCTATAGGAATTCTCTTGATGATACAAAAAGAAAGCAACCTGCATCATCAAAACCTTCAAATACTGGAAATTCAAAGAAAAAAGCTAAGAAAAATTTCAATGCTTCTTAATCAACATCTAAATGATGGAAAATGATTGTTATGAATTAAGTTTTTGTTTTGTACGTATAATAACTTTTTACGTTTTTTGTTTATGTTGTAATTACCTTGTAATAAATTTTTAGAAAGTTTTATAGGGTTACAGTTATTAAGTGTTTAAATGGGTTATAACTGCCGTGGACGATTTACTTTTTGGCTGTAAATGTGATGCATCATTAGTTGTTGTACACCAAAAAGCACTATAAGGGATTATCGAGATCTAATGCAAAAGTTCTAAATTTTTAAAACTATCTTCAGCCGATTTGTTTCTTTGATCTTTGCCGTTTTAAAGTAACGGCTAAATTTTGACTTACCTCTTCAAAAATCCCAATTTGTGATCGTCAGATACAAAATTATTATAAAGATACTGTAACTGATGCTTAATTACCGTATTATCAAAAACTAATTGCATAATAAAATTATTTAAGTTTATTTATACGTTACATTATAGAAGTGGATAAATACATAATTAAGCATGAAAAGTTGAAGATTCTTCTTCACTTTCATCATCTTCATCAAAATGATAAACACTTTCAACATCACCTTCCAAAGTACTTTGAGTAAAATCATCGTCACCACTATCAAAATCATTCCATGTTGTTGAGTCTTCTTCTGTGTCATCAACATACAATGTACTATCAGCATTACTTTGAGTATCATCAAATTCAGATTGTGTATCATCTTGTAAAATAGGAGCAAATTCAATTTTCCAATTAACACTGAAGCCTTGATGAACATGAAAGGATGAAGTCATCGTAGATTTATCATAATCAAATTTAACATTTGGTAAAAGTCCATCATATCTTTGTAACTAAAAAATGGATAAAATAAATATTTTATAGTCTGAATCTTAAAAAAATATTATTCAAATTTTCGATACCCCTTCTTCTCCTTTGGTCTTTACTGCTTTTAAGGTGAGCAGCAGATATTGCACAATTTCCACTCAACAAGCTGGGGCACCAAGGGAAGCCTTCAAAACCACAAAAATTCTTTGATCTTTTTCATCGGCACAAGATCAAAGGCGTGCCACTTGAAATGGTTTTCATCTCCCACCAAAAAAACAATTAACTTACACGAAATAAAAATTCATTATGATCAATAATTTTGAATAAAATTTCTCCACTAATATATGTTGGAATTTGATTTAACCAATTAAAATTTATACCTAATAAAGAATTAACCATTGGATGAAAAGAAGCTTGAACAGCACATTCAGCAGCAAGATATTGAAGATTTGGAAAAGCTTGGAAGAGTAAAGTTGAAGTCTTTTTTAAAGCAGCACGAGAAATATCATATGAACCAAAGCCACAACAATCAAAGATCAGTTTTTCGACACCAAGATATAAAACTCTGAAATAGCTGTTGTTGATATTTTGGATATTTAATTAAAATTTTAATTAAAAAATTGTTAAACAAAAAAACAAACCGTTTAGGAACATGATGAAGAAGATCTGCAAAACTTGAAATAATAATTTTATGACACTTTGATGGAATTAATAAAGCTTCCTAAAAATAATGCAGTTGATTAATGTGGATGAAGTGGAATTTTCAGTACATTTATTTGCTCGAACTGATAAGGCAACACAAAAGCTTACACGTTGAAATCTGCGCGAGACCACTTTTTTGCTTCTGTTTTTTACCTAATCAGGGCGACCAAAAGTGTTAGAAGAAAAAACATACCGAAAGTGATGAATTTCCACAAAAGACATGTTGAGAATAAATGGTATCAAATTTGCAATTATACCGTAAGAAATATTTGTATCGAAGTGGAAGATTTGCAAAAAGTGTTAAATGTTTCAAATCTATAAAATACATGCAAAATCATTACACAAACCAACAAAAGTAATACTCGAACATACCATTTTTACAAAATTTATCCAGAATACTGTAACCCTGTTCATTTGTTGGGCATTCATAAATACAGAGATGATCGATTGATGAAAGACAAGTTTGCAAAATAATATTCTTCAATTCCCATTCATATCCAAAACAATGAACTTTATCCTTGACACACTAAAATATAAATTTAATCATTACAACGATCAATGATGCATCACGTGTACATGTTCACTTCAGAATTATAAAATCCTTTGATCTTTTGCCGTCATCGGCACAAGATCAAAGGATTGCTCCCTTGAAACGGTTTTTACCTGCTCCGAAATAATATGCTGTTGGCGTCCTTGAATACAGTAATAATAAAAAGTATTAAAACTTACAAGATCAAAAGTACGATCACGAAAATTGATTCGATTTGCACGTGAAAAATAATTGAGAGCAGTATTGAAAGGTTCTCGTCCAGAAAGCATAAATTTTGCCAAAGCTCCTGATATTTCTTCATATTTTTCAGTTCCACAATTTAATTCTCCAATTAGGCCAAGTAATAATTCTTCATTCAGCTTTGGTTTCATTGTTGTAGTTGTTGATGACATTATTTTCAAGCAACCAACTTCAATCTCACCAAATTGATGAAGATCGAAAAAAACAAAATGAAAATCAATGCAAAAAACTTGCGAATATTTTTTTTGTCAACTGTCAAATAAAATTTGCATATGTAAAAAAGCTGTCTTGAATTTGTATTTGTCTGGTTTAGACATAGCCGCGGATTTCATATTTTTGTAACAATATCGACAAGGGAACCGCCAGAAGTGATTAGCGAGTTATTATGCCAAATATGGTTAAAAAGTATCCTTAGGAGTCGAAAACAAACATAAAATTTTTTTACGTGCCAGTCGCAAGGTTACGGTACTTTTTTGGCACTTTGAAATTCCGATTAACATCCTATTTTACATTTGTCATTCATTTTCTCAGTGTGACAAAACGTGCTTCCGTGGCGCAGTTGGTTCACTTTGGGCTTTCAAGCAAATGTTGAAAGTTCGAATCCTCCCAATGATTTTTTAATTTTTTGTTATTTCTTTAAATAGTCTTTTTATTTTTTAAAGCAGAAATACAAAGATATTCAACGACTTTCTTCTTCCACGTTTTTCATTTATACAGTATCCTTCTTTTTTACGAAGCTTTTCATCATGACCTTTAAACAAAGCTTTGTCGTGATGAATTTTCGTAAAAATTTTACTGGCATCATTTTCTTTAAATACAGCCCCACAACAATTTTTATTGTTGTGATTCAAATTATAATACTGTATTGACGATCGAAGTTACCAGAGTTGCATGCACGTTTACACCACCTGACTCCAAGGTAGCCATTGCAAACAATCATCCAACAGCTTTTCAATAATCAAGAAACAAATAAATTTTTTTTAAATAAATAGATTTTTGTTCAAATTTTGATTTTCAAACAAAATATTTTGTCTAGCTTCAATGTTATTTTTTTCCATGTCGCAAAAAAACAAAATTATAACGAAAATGTGATTTTTGTTCTTTGCGGGTTGTTTCGTTTTAAAAATGTTATTGCTAATAAAAATATAAAGAAAAAAGACTTTTCGAAAAACATCTTTGTATTTCTGCTTTAAAAAATAAAAAGACTATTTAAAGAAATAGCAAAAAATTAAAAAATCATTGGGAGGATTCGAACTCTCAACATTTGCTCGAAAGCCCAAAGCGCAACCAACTGCGCCACGGAAGCACGTTTTCTCACACTGAGAAAATGAATCACAAATGTAAAATAGGATGATAATCGGAATTTCAAAGTGCCAAAAAAGTACCGTAACCTTGCGACTGGCACGTAAAAAAATTTTATGTTTGTTTTCGACCCCTAAGGATACTTTTTAACCATATTTGGCATAATAACTCGCTAATCACTTCTGGCGGTTCCCTTGCGAGATACAGCAAATTATTCAAATTTTTAGACAATCCTTAACCGGTCAAAGGGCTACTGACTGGGCTGGGTCCACTACCGTGCCAAATCCGGCTTTCAAAATTTGTAGTTATGCCAATGAAATATCTATTTTTTCAAGTAATTAGAGTTTCAAGTTCTTCGAATTTGTTTCTGCTTGTAGTAAGAGCTTCTTTTCTTATAAAAATTAAATGAAAGAAATACAAAATTTTAGTAAAAAACGTGTGAATTTCTTTATTTTTTTTGTAAATTATATTTATAGTCTTTCTTAGCACTTTTCACATAACTTAACATTTTTTCAAGCTTACATAAATTGCAAATTTTTAATTTCTTTTATAACAGTAGCACTCGTTTGAGCATGCTTAATTTTTTAAAAACTGAGACAAGGAAGAACATTATTTAAGTTTATCTCATTGAGCTTTTAATTAGTCTACTGATATCAATTAAGCTTTGTTCCATCTTCTGAAATCAGGTTTTGAGCTTATAAATTGCAATTTTTAGAAAGCATAAATTTGTTACATTAAAATTTTCTCCAAAAACAATGTCTCTCGGAATTTCTGTTGAAGATGGGATTGTTTTATTCCTTGAAATTCCGGGATATATCTTTCATTCAACAATGGCATTTTTTATTGGATGCCAAATTTATCAAAATGCTCGATCTTTTAATAGTGCATTTTTTATTCTGTTTTTAACTATCTCAATCGCAGATATTTTTTATTACTTACTTTGCGTAAGTTTTTTTACAATTAATATTTTGGACAACTGATTACTGTAATTCTACCGTAATCTAATAACCGTATTAGTTTCTTTAGGAACAATAGCTATTGTTCAGATTACGGTACTCTCTTTCTAAATATAAATTTTTTAGTCGATAATGAATATAAAACTTCCGCAATTTGGTATATGGACAGATTTTTATGTTTATACTTCAGAAGGCTGGATTTCAACAATAGGGTATTACAGCGGAGAATATTTTGGAATTTATCAAGCATTGGCACATTTTGTCATTTCATTGAATAGGTTCAATGTTTTCTATTTTCCAAAAACTTTTAACAAGGTAATTTTTGTTAACACTGTTAAACCATCAGGATACTGTAACAATTCTAACGAAAATTCAAAAATTTAAATAAAATTTTTAAGAACTGGAATGGCACAAGATTTCATATAACTCTGCTTCTACTTTTCTTAATTCCATTTCTTTGCATGTCATGGCATTTAAATCATAAAATTCTTTATTATTATGTAACTCCAACTTCAATTGCCCAAGCTGTTGATGATAAATCCATTCAACTTGCAATCAGTATTATGGGGCTAATAATTTTTAGTGTTACTTCAATCTTTGAAATGGGTCTAGGAATTGCAACATTAATCAAATATCGTGAATTGGAAAAATCTGGAAAAATTTCAGCAAATCAAAAAGCAGCTGTTATTTTGTTTTGTAAGTTTTTCTTACAAAAAATTACATATTTTCCCATTACTGTAACCTAATGAGAACAAGGCTACGGTACCTTATTCAGTGCTTTCCAAATTTAAACATATTTTTTCTTTCTAAAATCAGATTTATATTTTTTCCCATTACAGTACACTCTCTCTGTTTAACAGCAGCACAATTTTTGAGAACAATTTTTCATGCCAGTATTATTACAGCAATGTTAACCTCAAATTTAGCAATAGCAAGTTTTATGCAAAAACGTCTTCCAATTATTGCAGACATTTATGCCTTAACTGGGTCAATTTTTCTATTTTTTATTAGGTAACTAATTTTTTAAAACATGCTTTGATTTATTTTAAATTTTCAGTAAAAAAGTCCGACATGCATATTTAAAATTCTACAGTAACCATTGTTGTTGCAACAAAGTTCGAAGAGTTTCAATTTCGCCTCAAAAATCTACGACTAAAGTAATTACAATTAGTCAAAAAGATACCATGTTTTAAAATAAAAATAATTTTTTTACGGTAAAACTGTTTAACAGACTGTTAAAATTTTTGTAGTTTGTGTGAATTTTTAATTTATTATAAAATGAACATTTGCATTTTGGAGTATTGATAAAAAAGTTAATTACAAAAAATTAAAAGAACATAAAAAACACAATTTAATCATTCTTGCTGATGCTGTTGCGAAGGAAAAGCTTGGTCCATGGGAACAAAAGTGGCAGCAGTGTTGGTGTAAAATGGAATAAAATTTGTTGGAAGTTTTTCAGCGTCTTTTTTAGCTCGCAAAAATTGAAAGCATCGAAAAACGATAAAAAAGAACCAAACATGAAGAGCAATAACAATAAATTCAAGGAAAGCTCGGGATAAAATAATCTTTGATGGAACTAAAAAAAAATTGGTTTGACGATTTTTTTGAAGAAAAACATGATCGATCATATTCATGTAACATGTATGTGACGACCTGACGATCAGGGTCACATCTCTTCATAGTGGTTAACATTGTGCGACCCAAGAATTAATTAATTTATAATAGGGTTAACTTATGTATTTTGGGAATGTATAGATCTTATTGAACCAAATATTAGGGTTCACATGGAATGCAGCAAAGAATCGATATTTTGCTTACGTAAGTTCTGCACTTTTTAAGTAAAAATAACGGGTAAAAGGTCCACGCAATTCACCCCATTTGTTGCCAATCATTGCCGTTCGGTCTTTCTCATTCTTTTTTGCACAAAAACTAATTTTTCATCAACCATTAAACTTTTGATCAATCCATAAGTCATTTTAATGGCACAAAAATTTATTCAAATGAGTGGATAATTGATTAAGTTTATTGAACCTCTCTTGTCGCGACCAAGTCTATTGCTTTTTTGCTTGATTTTAGTATTGAGTTTTTGTTGCGATTCAATGGAGCGCATTTATTTTTGAATATTTAAGTTTTAATTTTTGGGGAATTTGTAAAAGTAAAAAAATGAGAAAAAAACTATGCAAAACAAAAATTACCCGCAATGTTTTTTTAAAAATACAAAAGTTGCAACTGTTTTGTAACAAACATTATTAATTTATAAGTTATTTTTAACAAACACAATTTTACTATAACTTTTAAAAGCATCTTCATATTTTAAAACAACTAAAGATTTTTTTGACAATTTATTAAAATAATTACAAGGAACAAGTCCACAAACCTGGATCCATAATTTCTTCCATTGTATATTCAATTTCATCCCCCAAACTATTCTGTTTTGGAACAAACCGATATGCTTCTTCAGGGTAAAACATCAAATATATTAATGGGACAAACATAAAAAATGTTGCAAGTGCAATACCAATTCCCTGAAAAAGATAAATACTCTGTGAAAATACAAAAATCACAGGCTTCATGCCCATTGGGATTGTCTTGATATGACGTCATAATGGAGGGATGTGATTACCTCCTTTGATGTATGTAGGAAGGGAGACTAGATTTAGAAAAAAACGTGTGAAAAAATGAACTTACAAAAACAACGAAAAATGGAATTAACCAAAGTGGGCGTTCAGCGTTTACGCCATAAAGTGTTAAAACAATTATGGACGCAAAAGTTAAATCAGCAATTATCCGAAATGTACTTAAATGACCAGGACGAAAAAGTGCCGCAAAAATGATTGTGAAAATGATTAAAGAAAGAATGAGATAACAGATAATCTTTGTGGCAGTTGTAATATGGCATTGTCCACAACAGCATCGATATTTTGGATCCAGTAATGCCGCGGATGATTGATTCATTGCTTTTTAAATTTCTGTAAAAAGAGTTTATTGTCTTTAAATTGTGATAAAAAAAACATAATCGCTTTATTAATCATAAGTGTTTAAACGCCGCCCCCGCCGGCGGTAATCCAAAAAGTTCAAAGGGATTTGCCGAAGATCAAAAGTTGTCGCTGGCGGCGATGCTTCAAAAAAGTGGGAATACTGTTAATCGTCATTAAAGTAGAAAACGGCGGTATACGTATTTTTTAACTTTAAATTTTTTTTCAAAATGCACAAACCTGACGATCAGGATTTTTTCTAATGTTTTTCTGCCTGATCGTCAGGGTTGAACAAAAAAAGTTAAAAAATTAAAACACATACCGTTGCTTCCTTTTAAATATGGATTTTCGTAAACAACTCAAAAAATTTAATCAAATAGTTTGTTAGCAAAAATCAAATGCAAAAACAAACTTCTACGAAAAATCTTTTTTCTGATTTTCCTTTTTTAAATAGACCGATCAAATATTTATAAACAATTGATTGAAAGAAAAAATCTGATTTTTTAGTGCTTTAAAAATTTTTGGGATCAAATATCAACTTTAATAAACAAAGACAAATAATTGTTTGTTTTTTTTACTATTTTTTGAGCCAGTTGACGAATAAAACTCTCCAACCACCTTGCGAACAACTACCGTAATCATCAGGATGCAAAAGAAAGGTGAAAATGAAGTCACCTTTAATCTATTCCTCTTAGAAAAGTAGCAAAATAAAAAAGGTCTTGAGAGAGATTCATTGTTATAACTTATAAGTTTTTTTCCATCTATTGGTCATTTCAACACTGTTGGGAAAATATACAATCAGAGAAAAAGTAATATGTATCAAAAACTCCGTTTTTTACAAATGTTGGTGTATTGAAAAAATTATATCCAAAAGATCGTTTCGCTTCCATTAATAGCATAACATTTAGAGATGCTAAAAATCAATTCACTGCTTTTTTAAAACACATTTGAAAGGTTTGTGGTATTTTATCTTTGAATTTTTTATTGGTGCAACAAATACACTCAAAAAAGACTACAAATACATAAAACAAATATACATAAGGGACTACCTAGATCTGACATCTGCAAAGTACTGTAAATTTCTTACTGACGTCACAATATTAAACATTTTTAAGCTTTGAAGTTTTTCCAAATTTGCATTTTGGAACAAATTTAAAAAGTCAAACCGAGTAACAGGAGTAATTAAAAGATATTTTATCAATTTCGGTCAGGGCAATGCGATATTTCGAGAAAAATTTGGATTTTGTTTTCTTTAAGGTTGTTGATTTCCCGCAATTTCCCGGGAAATGAAAATCACCTTTTTTGTGTTTGTAGTTCGTGTATTTATTATTTTTGTGTACTGTTTTTAAAAAAGAGGTCCCAGACCTATGTCTTATCATGCCCAATACCAATTTTTGTGATTTATGTAAAAAAGTATCCATTTCCCGGTCATTTCCCGATTTTTCCCATTTCCCGGGAAATTTCGGGAAATCGACAACCCTAGTTTTTTTTGATTAAACTTTTTACCCTATTTTTTTCGATATTTCAATATTTTAAATTTTGATGTCGCCGATCCATGGTTAGGGTTAGTGAAATCAAAAAAATGTCTAAGAAATGAATGGAAAAAAGGTTTCTTATCAGGATTAAATTTTTGATAAAAAAAATTATTATCATTATTTATTGAAAAGCAAAATTTTACAAAAACTAATCTTCAAAAATGGTTAAAAAACATTTTTAACCAAAAATATAAAATAAGAAATGTCAATTATAATTTTTAACAAAATTTAAGAAATTTCTGAATTATTTTTTCGTGTCATTAAAAAATATGCATACATTGCAGCTCCTTTTGCAACAACTTCTTCAGGGTGTTCTTCACGACATTGTATTGCAGCAGGAAATTTTTTTGTGAGCATTTCCTTAATCATTGGCATTCGAGATCCACCACCAACAAGAAGAATTTTTGAAATTTGATTACTTTGAAATCCACTTTCTTGGAGGACTGTTGCAATGAAAGTTTGAATTTTGTAAAGCAAAGGTTTTGCCATTACTTCAAAGGTTTCTCGGGTTATTAAAATTGTATTTCCATTATCCGGAAGAAATGTGTCAACGTCCAATCTACAAAAAATAACTTGTTATGATTCCAATAATTTGCATAAATTGGTGACCAGTTGCCCAAGTTTGTAATTTTTTTTAAATTTGAAAGTGACCTATGTCCAGATATTACGTCATCAAAATTTCGACTTTTTTGGACCCCTACCTCCCTATGCGTCATATAATCTCTTTGATGTTTGCCACAACATCAAAGTGGCGTCATAATTCCCTGTCACCCTATCGATGACGTAATATCTGGACAGCCCCTATTTCTGCAAATTATCCAGGGACATGAAGTAATTTTGGAGTGCTTCACGTCCCTAATCCTTCCTGTAACTTTATAAAAAAACCAACTCACCGATCTTCTTCTCTATCTTTAACTGATAAATTTTCTTTAATCTTTTGGCATTCTGCTAATAATTTATATTTTTTCTTTTGATCATTCCGCACAAAAACCTCAAAATCACGCTCCAATCGATCATTAAAATAATTGAACAATAAATTATCGAAATCTCGTCCGCCAAGGAAGCTATCTCCTGCTTCTTTAATTATTTCAATTTGATTTATGGCAACTCTGAATAAACAAATATCCAAAGTTCCACCTCCAAGATCAAAGACAAGCATGGTTGAATTTTGTTCAAATTCAAAATCATGATTATCAAAATATCCAAATGCAGCAGCAACTGGTTCAGGCAAAAATCGAGGATTCCATTCTGCAATTTTTGCGGCTTCCAAAGTTGCAACTTTTTGAGAATCTGTAAATGCTGCGGGAATTGTTATCACTGCTTTTGATAAAGTTTCGCCTTGAAATTCTTCAACTTTTGTTTTTATATGTTTTAAAAGAATTGCTGAAATTTCTTCCGGAGTTTTCAAAAATGGACCATTTTCACATTGAACCAAAAATCCTGCTTTACCATTCATATTCGCCAATTCAAATGGCCATGCCGGATCAGGAACAAGATATTCAAAATCTTTTCCCAGGATTCGCTTTGAATCAAATATCGTTGATTTTGAAGCATTTTGAAGTTTTTTCAGGTTATCAACAACGATTTGCCCACAATAAGATTGCTTTGGATTGGTGAATGATACATAAGAAGGCATTAATCGATCACCATTATTTTCAATCCCAACTGTTTCAATTTGATGCACTTTTCTTACAGCTACACAACATCTTGAAGTTCCTAAATCAATTCCAATTGCATTAATTCCCTTTTGGAAAGATTCAATTCTAGGTGGAATTTGGTAGACTTTTGTTTTTGACGGAGACGGGCTTCGAGTTGAATATGGATCGGCCGGAATAAAGTTTGGCGATTTAGGTGGTGGAAGTGGCACTTTCTTTTTTGTTTTTTGTAATGTATTTGAATTACCGGAATTGAAAGGAGGATGATCAGTTTTTATACTAAAATTAAGGAATGAATTTCAAAATGTTAAATGAAAATACAGAAAAAGGAACACTTTTAAAATATTGTTCAACACCCAACTATACCCTTGGGGGGACGTGGACTATCTTTCTCTCCATTCTACCCTGCCCCCTTTTTATCCTCATGACAATTCATTTCCCAAGAAATTTGAAAAGTTATTGACTGTAAAGGGTAATTTTCGCATGTTAAAGGAGAAAACGTATCACATATAAATTTTTTCAGTTGTTACCTTTTCACTTTTTCGGCACCAAAAACATTCATTGGATCCTCTATTTTTTGTTCGCTGAATCCGCAAAAAATGAAAAAACACCTCTAATGTTTTTGTAAAAAAAGATTTACACGTGTTTTTAATTTTTCGCTTTTAGTTTTGACTTATTCAGATTTAAAACCATCCTAGTTTAACAACAAAATGTTATTTTTTTACACTTTTTTTTATTAAACTATCTGTCTCTCGCTAAATATGTATTGGCGGTTTAAGCCTACCTTGAAACTTGAACTTCTGAACCCGATTCTTTATCCATAAGCTTGAAAGAGCAAATTCCATTTTCATCAATATTCAGGGTCACTTCATCACAGGATTTAAATGTTTGTTTTTGAATAACTTTATCATATTCAATTAGCTAAAATGTAATATATAATATTTTAAAAAACACAATTTCCGTACTTCTAACACTGATTCATTTCTATTATTGTTGCATTTCAAGTTAAGCAATTGTTGATGTGGAAGAAATAGATATTTTCCAGAAATATAAATTCTTTCAGAATTTAATTTTAAAGTTATTCGACGATGAATCAATTTCATTTGAATACGGCAATCACCAATTTTATTGGTAATATTGATTCTAATAAAATCCTCCCAATTAAGGCTTGGAAGTTTTTCAGTGTTTAAGCTATATACGGTATTATCAGTTGCAAAATATTCTTGTATAACTTTTTCAACATCAAACTTCTGACATTGATAAAAATAGAATTTTGAAGAAGAATAAATAATTTTGATCTTTTCAATTTCACCTTCTTCAATTTGTTTATCGTGCTTAAAAAAAGGTGGCGATTTACATATTTTTAAAAAAACCTGGATTTTTAGGTTTGTGCAGCACGAACCTGATAATCAGGGTTTTTTGTCAAAGCAAATTCATTCAAATTTATTTTCGTTAAAAGACCCAAAAAAAGCAAACCTACTTTAAACAATAAAACAAAAGAATTTTGTACTTTTGTCCAAACGAAACTCTTTAAGCCATCAAAAATCCAAATCCAATCTTTTTCTTCAAATTTTTCTTTTGAAAAATAAATCACTTTTGTTAAAAGTAGAACAGCTTTGTCAACAATTTTAGCATTTTTAAATCCGCAATTTTTGCAACCTTCCAAGTATCGTTTTCTCATGGTACTGTCAATACAGTCATCCAAGCAAATCAAAGCCCATCCAAGTGAATCATTCTTAAAGCCAATATTCATTTTTTGATTTATATATTTAAACAAATCATCAATTGAATCCAAAGACAAACACTTTGAGCTAATATATTTTTCTACGGTTTCTTTTTGATTTGCATAAAATATAATACGATCATTTCCAGGATCAATAATCAAATGAATAACCATGATACTTTTTTCTTACAGCTTGTTTGAAGCAATAAAAACGACACAATTATAAAAAGTGTTAAACAATGTAAAAAAATGTTATCAAAAACATTAATACGGCCCCTTTGCAGGAGTAGTAAAAGAATGTGTTTTCTTTACCGCAATCAATACCAATTTTGATGGTCTTATCAAAATGTCGGCAAACAATGCTAGCTTGAATAAAAAATTGTTCCACATCTTACAATTGTTACCCAAACTCACGGCAATTTTTTTAAAATTTAACAAAATCAATACTGTTCAACAGAATTTAAAAAGCGTTTTTTTTGATCTTTTAAAAACACCCTCTTTATGAATTCATTATAAAATTTTTTATCTTCAACAGTACAATCCAAAATCCAAAATGGTATAGGATATACCGTATATCCCTCATTTTTTTGTTTATAGAAGTATAAAATTACCAAAAAATATAAACCTTAATGAATAGAAGTTTATGTATTTTTTGCTAAATATTTATTATTTATCATATTTTAACAAACATTGTTTTCAAAAAACCATTATTATGCTTTCTTATTTATCAAACTTGAAAATGATTGCAGCAAAAATGTTTTTTAAAAATATTTCCATTTGGAAAAATTTTGATATTAAACAAATGATTCATTATACAAATGCTCAAAGTGCTCTATTTGTTTCTCTTAAAAAATTATTTTTCGTATTTCTTTTAAGAAAAAAAAAACAAACACATTTTTTTTGTGCTGTAGCAGTTTGATAGGAAAACAATTTTTGAATATTTTATTTTTGAAATTAAAATTAAAAATGAACATTTATTTAAAAAGAGTGTTTTGATGCTTCTAAAAACACCTAATGATACTTGGGACACTAAGGAACTTGGCAACATAATTATAAACAATACTGAAAACTGCAAAAAAATTTTATTTCTAGTGGTATACATTTATACCTATAAAATTACATGTCATGATAATTGCAAACGTTTTAAAATTTATGTATTTTTTGTCATTCAAATTTGCTTTATTATTTATCAAACTTGTCAAAAATTACCCAAAAATTTTTAATTGCAAACTAAACACGTAATTTAAAAAAAAAGAATCCTTGAAGGAGAAAAAAAAATTGAGGTGGTCTTATTCATCCAAAAAATATCGAACAACAAACCCTTCATCATTTTTATTTCTCAATCATATGCAAAAAAAATTTTGTCGTCGATGAAAGATTAGCCTTGATTTGATGATGTAAAAATGACAAAGAACAAAATTTTCAAAAAAAAAATCGAGAAAATAAAATTCAAATTAAAGGAAGAAAGAAAAAGTGAAGAACAAAAGAGATTAATAAAATCCATGAAAAAATTTGCTTAAAAAATGTGTTTTTAGGTTGGAAAGGTAGAAAGTGAAGTGGAACAAAAAGTTGAAGTATAGGCATGATTTTGATTACTGTAGGTTGGAAGGTTAGCAGCATTTAATTTCGGAGGAGGTAGAAACCGTTCCAAGGAGCCACCTTTGATGTTGTGCCGATTGCGGTAAAAGATAAAAGGAATTTTGTGATTTACAGTATCAATGACATAAAAATACGTACACATATTTAAAAGTGGAATTCTTGTGTCCGGGACTGATAATGGGGCAAAAAATGCATTGTTCTTCTTTTATCCCCCAACAGTCGAAAAAAGTAAGTCCGAGAAAGACCATGCATTTATGTGTCGATGAATAGGGATGCGCATAAGTTTTTAACTTTTTTCCAGATCTCGGCTTACAAAGCGTTTTGTGGGACAACCAAGGTCTCAAAATATTGCATTTTTTATGTGATAATATAAAATAAAAGAAAAAATAATATAAAATATAAAGGAATCATCAAGAATCGCAAGATTCTGAATCGTATTTTTTCTTCAACTTTTTTTTGCTTTCCAAAAATGCGCGCATGCTGCAGCAATGTTGCGACTCGGTGCGCAGTCTTTATTGATGATGTTGAAGATGAACTTTTCAGCAGCAAAAAAATAGAAAACTGTAATTTTACGTTTTAACTAATTTAATGTTGTTTTTTAATTAAATTCAGCAATTAGAAACATAAAAAATGATGTTGCAAGCAAGAAAAAAGTGTATTTTTGAACTATCGGCTGTGTTTAAGTATAAAGTTTACATTCACCTCAAAACTGTGTTAAAATTTTTCAGATGGCTTTAGGGAAGTTCGTTTATTTATTAAATGATGCATTTTTGTATGGGGAAAAAGATGCGGTAAAAAGCTAAGCAGCATAAGGCATCATAAAAATACAACAATGATTTTAGATATACGCATCAAGAAGCAATGACACTCTTTTGAGTATAACTTTGTTTGGATAAGCCCGGATAACTTTATTTGACTTTTAATAGGTGTATATTTATGTGAGAAATAACATATTCAAGAATCAGAACTTCACATCATTTCACAAGAATACACTGTTGGATTGAATGATCCTTTAAGATCGAGTTTACTGCTAAAACATCATTTTTTTATATTCAAACGTGTTAAAATTAACTTCTTGCATTACCAAAAGATTCAGTAAGTAGTTCTCCATCTCTAACAACATAAAAAAGAAAAAATAAAGCTTAATATGAGGTTAATTAAAGGATTTTATGTATCTCATTCAATACCTTCAACATCAATTTTAACTTTTAAAAAAAGAATAACTCTCGACACGAAAAAAGTTTTCTTCTTCAACGTTTGAAAAAAAGTGAAAGAAAAATAATCTCGTTTTTTTCGTTTATGCGCACCCCTATCGATGAAATTTGCATCTTCAATAAATAGTTAGAAAGGGATCTCTCTCTTTAAATATTAGATGTACAAATTTTTGTCAAATGTAAATTACAGTAGGCTACAAAAGTAGTTTTCAATAACTCCTTGACCGATAACTACAATCACACCCTAAAAAAATCACTGTAACACATTTTTTGTTGCCCTTAATTCTTCGAATTTTGCCTCCAAAAAACTTCTAGAAATTTGTTTCTCCTAATTGGTTTAACTAAAAAAACATTTGTTTTTTTTTCATAGACAAAATCAACTTTAATTTTTTCCCAATGTCCATTTTTTGATGTCTTTCAAAATAAAATTTTTGTTCCATTTTAGTTCCTTAAAGTTCTTAAAAAATTTTGTTCATTGAAGCGTATGAAAACAACTAAAATAAACTCAAGAATGAAAAAAAATAGAAAAGGTAAAAAAAGCAGGTTAATCTTGTCTGCCACTCTTTTCTGAGGGGATACATAAATAAATGAGAGATAAAAGAAGGTTTTCGGGAAATATTCTTTTTTCGGGGCGTTTTTTTTGCTTGAACATCAGTTTTTTTAAGTTTTAAGGCATTACGGTAAATGGAAGTAGTTTGGTTTGATTTTTTTGCTCATTTTTATCACTCATATTTTATTTCATTTTTAGATGAAGTTCATTGACGCTGAAATTCAATTGCTTTTTTCAAATTTATTTTTGTAGTCTTTTTTTGGTATATGATAATTTTTAAAAGAACTATCAAAGTTATTGTTAGCTTACAGTAATTAATTAGAGTATAAGTTGCCTAAAAATATTTGATTGACAGTTTCAACTTTTTTACAGAAAACGGAAATTTACCTATTGTTTCCTTGAAATAAAAAAATTTGAATAGATTTGCTTCGACACAAAACGCTGATTGTCTGGTTCGTTCTGCATAAATCTGAAATCAGGAATCAAAAACGTATGTAAATCGCATTCTTTCAAAATTAATTTTTTGTTTTAAAAAATTTATGTTCCTTTAAGGCTTCAAATTCAATGTCTACCTAATTTTAGAAAAAACAATGTAATTAAATGTTTTTAATTACACAGACAATCTTTTTCTCGTTAATTTTGACGCGTGTAAATCCCATAAATTTCAAGGCCAAAAACTTTTTATTACAACTTTTGTGTTTTTGACGAACTTCCATGTCCCAAATACTTTTTTGTATTTAATTATGTTTCTTGCAAAAAAAACAAAATTTTCAAAGATCTCCATTTTAATACAGTAGTTTTTCTTAGGATGCTGCTGAGGTGGAATTTAATATTTTTTGTGATATTTTTTGTGCCTGTAAAATCTGTAACTGAAACAAAAGTTCGAAAAGAGAAAGGAGTGGATTTTGTGGATTTGAACGAAAAAGATACCGATGATATTGTTATGAAATGGAATGAACAAGCTATCAGTGGTGTAATGGCTGCAGTCGCAAGTAAAAAGTAAGGGTTTTTTTATTACTGTAAAACTTAAAGGCCGAAAACCACTTCTAACGCTAGACGGTTGCTTAACGCATTTATGCAAATTTGGTTTTTTTAACAAGGCTCTTCTAGCAAATCCTTAATATGCAAATTTTCATTGTTTTTTACGAAAAAATGCATTGTATTCCTAGCACCTTCTTTTTTCTCAATGGTAAATAAAAAAGAATCATTCATTTTTCGCTTGGTTATCAGTCCCTGGCGAAAGAAAAAAATTTAGGAAGTGAGCCTTTTAAAAATCTTAAAATATAAAGTTTCCACAATAAACCCAAACGCCGGCAATGAAAAGAAAGGAAAAACAATAAAAACTTTTGCTCTCGTGCGCGCGCGAAACTTGGAAATCCTTTTTTTTAAAAAAAGAATTCAGCTTCTTTTTTTATTGCGAATCCGTTTCTGTTGAAGTAATGTCTTAGAATTTGCAAAAATTAAATAAAGAACCTCCTAAGGAATATGGGGATATCTTTGGTTAAGCGATATCATCAAAATTAAAAACCTGGCTAGCTAAAATGTGACAGATTTTTGGCGCAAAAACAGGTGTTTTTTGAGAGCGTTCGTCCATTTTGTTTATCGGTTCTATTTACAAAATAAATTGCTGTGGCCGAAGTCTAAAATTAACTAAAATTTTATTGGTAAAATTAAAATTTATTTTTTCTTTTTTAAAAATTGAAGAATGCATTTTGTAAAACTTGTTAATGCGAATTTCTATTTTGTTCATTATTTAATAATTTCTGTTTGTTAAATTATTAGTGAAAAGTTTTACTTCCAAAAAATGGATTAAAATATTCAAAAAAAACAATTAATAAACACCTTCGTTTTTACTCACTATTCTTTTCATTCAATTGAAGCAAGAAAATATATAAATTTGGGAAAAACCTTATTTATAGCAACGTTTTGAAGCCACAGCGACAAAGAAAAGCAGTCATATTGGGGATGCAGAGAGAGAGAGAAAAAATAAAAATCGATTCTTTTTTTAAAAAACCTTTTTGTGACTATTGCCGTTGTCAGTGATCTAATATTTATGTTTGTCTGTCATAAACAAAAAAAGAAATAAAAAATTGCTCTTTTTTTGGTTGCTACTATCTGGTACTTTAAAAAGTCGTCAACAATTAATGCGCACCAAAAATTTGTTAAATTTCAAAACTTTTCATTTGCCTTATATTCTTTAAGTGTAACAAATTAAACGAAAAAATTCGGCACATTGATCAATGTGCCGAATTTTTAATAGACTTTCTAAAACACCGTTATTTTCAACACGCTCAAAAAACCGTTATAAAGTGTGTCCCAAAACTTTAGCCGAGGTACATTTTGATAGAATCTGGTATCTGTGTTAAAAGCGATTGTTACCACCGTATTCCTCATGTTTAAAAACCCCTATAAACACAATTTCAGCTACCGTACTCTTCTACAATTCGCGTCGGGACATTAATCCCAAAATGTGGGTGTCCCAAAACTTTAGCCGAGGTATAGAAAAAATTGAAAACACAATAGAAATAAACTAAATATTGTTTGGATGTTGTTCAGCATGCTTAATTAAACTTATTTGTGAAGAAAAAATCAAAAAATATTTACTGGCATCGATTTGACACCAAGTTGAAAATGCCATTTTTGCCGTTTTTTGCACTTTTCAGGTGCTATTATCTCTGCGGGAAAACAATGTTAGAGAAAACCATATATGCCATTTTGTAGCCCATATCAAAGTTACTAAGTCCACCAAGTTTTATAACTCAATATATAATGTGCGCCTTCGGGCACTTTTTCGAAAAACACAATTTTCACCTTTTTTCAGCGTTTTTCAGCGTTTTTGATAAAATTTTGCATTTTTTTGGATTTTTGAAATTCTGATTTGAGACAGGTGTTCGAGATTGAGTCATGAAACTTTATAGGCATGTTTAGTATGATAAGGGCTACAAAATGGCATATGCAGCACCTTCTAAAATTTACTGTGAGTCATTTTATAGGCACCTGAAAAGTGCAAAAAACGGCAAAAATGGCATTTTCAACTTGGTGTCAAATCGATGCCAGTAAATATTTTTTGATTTTTTCTTCACGAACAACCTTAATTAAGCATGCTGAACAGCATCCAAACAATATTTAGTTTATTTCTATTGTGTTTTCAATTTTTTCTATACCTCGGCTAAAGTTTTGGGACACCCAAATTTTGGGATTAATGTCCCGACGCGAATTGTAGAAGAGTACGGTAGCTGAAATTGTGTTTATAGGGGTTTTTAAACATGAGGAATACGGTGGTAACAATCGCTTTTAACACAGATACCAGATTCTATCAAAATGTACCTCGGCTAAAGTTTTGGGACACACTTTATATCATATTTTTTTTTACTTTAAAAACAATAAAAATATAATTTGAATTGATAGAAATAAAATTAGAGCAAAAACAAGAACATCTCTTTTTTTGCAAAAAAACAGTTTTTGGCGTTTTGTAAAAAATCAACTAACAACAGTTTTTCGTTTCGCTGTGCATTGAGGGCTTTCTGTATCATTGATGTAGTAAAAGATCATTTAAACAATTCTAAAATATGATATATTTATTTTTTTGTAAAAAAAATGAAGTTCAAATTTAGAATATTTAATGTCTTAATAGAAACAAACGAAGTAGCACTTGACATTATTCTAAGTCTTTTATAGCCCAACAAAGGATATAATTAAATAGCTTTCATTTTTGGTAAAAAAACAAAATATTCAAACAAAAGTAATCGTTTATATTTTACGCTAAATGAAACCCTTTTTTGGACTGCCGTTTTTTTGAAGATTAAATAATGACTAACGAGCAAGCAGAAATAAAAACTCAAAGGCTTCGTTTTTTCTTAGGCTTATTATGCAAAAAAATATAGTAATTTTATTCCATCTTTTTAAATATGCATTTCCTTTGATTTATTTTTTCATTCAAAACTTGTCATTTTCGGAAAATGAAATATTTTATGTACTAACAAATCACCAGAAAAAAATATTCATATTTTATTTATAAAATCCAAAAATGCTTTCTGAACCAGCTATCTTGGTATTCTTATAGCTCAAAAAACAATGTAATAACTCTCTAATTTTTTCAATCATATGAGAAACGTGTACATATCAATTTTGGTTAAAAAAAGCCTGATTATCTTTAGTAAAATGAAATATTCAAAGAATCTTTTTAGATTTCTTTGAGATCAGACTAAAAAGTGAGAAAAAAACAAGAGTTTTGTCCGTTGTTTCTAAAACGTTCGATGAGAAAAGTGTAAAAAAGCTATGTTTTTTTCACAAACATTGAAAAAAAAAACATTTTTTTTCTCTTTTCGATTATAAAAAATGCATTTTAAAAATTGCGATACGTTTATCATTCGTATCCTATACAAAATAAAAAACCTTTCGGTTTTGGTCTCACACATGTGCACAGCCCTACTCTATGATTTTAAAAGCAAAGAAAAAATCGAATGCTTCGTTGCACTTTTTTTTCTAATGTTTTCGACGCAAAATTTATGATAGCATTTTTTATTGCATCTTTTGAAATATTTTTGAATTACTTTTTTTGTCAAAAATTGGTATTTTCGGAAAATGAGATGTTTATTTTTCAAGGAACCATAACAAAAAATTCAAATTTTTTATCTAAAATGCGTCTTTGATTTTCATTTCAGAATTTAACAATGATTATTAAGGTTTTTGAAAGTCGTTTCTTATTATAATAAAGTATCTATTTATGGCAAAAAATCACATCGCCTGATTATTATTTAATGCAAAATGAAATATTCAAAAAAGTTTTTGATCTTTTTTTGAGATCAGACACAAACAAAAAAGTGGGGAAAGAAAACTTTGGGAGTTGTTTAAAAAATGTGTTATGAAAAATGTAAAAAAGCAATGATTTTGTTTAAACAAAAGCAGACAAAACATTTATTTTCTCTTTTTGAAAATAACAAACAAACATTTCAAAAATTTCATCATTTTTTAGTGCAAAATATTTGACCAAAGATGAATTGAAAGATCTTGAAAGTTGTTCAAAGAATGCAAATACAATTGAAAAGCATGCTGAATGTATTATGCCAGCATTAAATGCCAAAGTTTACAGAAAAGATTTTGATAAGAATTTTCAGAATTCACAAGATCTCATTCGCAAATTAGTGCCATCAAAATTTGCTGCTTCAGATAGCAGTGCCGAAGCACCTGAAAAATTAAAGTCCCAAGAAATGCCAGAAAGGAAGTCAATGCCAAAGAAAGAAAATGCAAAAATGCCAGCTACATCATTTTCGGCACAAATGCCACAGCCATCACCAAAACCAACAAGAAAATTCCGGACCGATCGAATCCAAAAACCATCAAACTTCAGATTCCCTCAAGCAAGACGAATTAATTCAGCTGAAATTAGCCGACCTAAATTCATTCCAAAAAGTTATCGAATGGCAAAATATTCAATGCAAAAAATTGGAAAAAAACCATATCGAAAACATTTCTTCAATGCCAAATCTATAGATTTCCGAAATCGAGTTCCGCAACTTTGGAGGGCTTCTTCAAGGGAACAAAATTCAATCCGTAAAAGTAAAGAAGAATATTATCATCAGAAAAAAGTTGGCTCATTTGTTCTTGATCATCGACGTCGTCGAAAACGTTACACTCCAAGATCCGCTTCATCCGTCTACAGTATCAATGACAGCCAAAAAAAGTTAACTCCAATTGGACTTTTTGCTAAATTCTTTATGGATGATATCATCGCAAAAAGGAATAAAACTGCAAGAGTTCCGTAAGTTGTTTTTTTTTATTCCTTTAGGGCATAATTAATTAAAGATTACAAAACTTTAATTTTAAAATTTTAAACAATTTTTGATTTTGCCTAATTTATCTAATTTAAATTTAAAATGTGATCCTAAAATATCGATTACAAAATTTTATTCAAATTTTAAAAACTGGTAAAAATATAAGATACAAATTTTCAGATGGCAAAACATGGTTGAAAAAGCAAAGAAAACAGCTGTGAAAAAGAAGGAAATGCGAAGACGGATGCGAATGAAGGAACAAACCCCACTTGAAGAAATGGCCTTTAAA
Organism: Panagrolaimus sp. LJ2414; assembly: GCA_024447195.1. Classification (NCBI taxonomy): domain Eukaryota; kingdom Metazoa; phylum Nematoda; class Chromadorea; order Rhabditida; family Panagrolaimidae; genus Panagrolaimus; species Panagrolaimus sp. LJ2414. The sequence continues at coordinate 859,754 of JAMRXY010000052.1, read as the reverse complement.
TTCTTAGATCGAAATGGGTCACCCCCAAGGGTAAGGGCTTCTTGTTTTGATGCTACCTATAAGAAAATGTGCATATATCCATAAGCGAAAAGTGCTTTTCCAAAATTTACTCTAACATCTGAAATACTTTTTGACGAGTAGCAAAATGCAGATATCCAAATTTTCAAAAAGAAGAATTTATACATCCCTTTTTATCCCCTCTTCAATAAATTTATGCAAATTTTCATATAACAACAATTATTGATTTGTAGGACATGGATGACATGATAAAGAAGCTATTCTCGGATAAAGAATTTCGAGAAGCCGAAAAGAAGAAAGCAAATGCTGGATCACCGCAGCGAAAGATTTTGCAGTTGATGAGAGATGGAATTAAGATTGCATTTGCAGCTGCCGGAAGAAATACCTCAAATTTTGATGATAAGAATCTTAAAGTTATGTCTCCAAAGCTTTTTAGTGTTACCAATGAAGATGAAGAAGGCGAAGAAGATGATCCGGTAAGTAGGCTTAAATGAATTTGACATATCTGGTTATGCAAAATTTGCTAATAATCCGATATAAAAAAGTTCATTCGATAAGTTATGCAAATTTGTTTGTTAAATTTGCATAATACATTGAAGAAGGGATTTGATATATCCAAATGCAAATATTTTACAGATTGATGTTTTATCACCATCCCTTTTATCTTTGCATAACAATGGAAAAGGACTTGAACGAGAATTAAGCCTTCCAAATTTGGTCAAAGGTTTCACCACAGCCGATCAACAACAATGGTTGGATTTAATTTTTGAAGCTTCTGGAGTTGAAGATACAATCAAGCAAGCCGAGGATGCTTTAATTGCACAAGAATTTCAAGTTCGTGAAAAACGTTCCTACGAACAGAGAATGCGAAATGCCGATGGCGAACCCTTATATTTCACTAAAGAAAAAGCGATCGAAACTTTGGGAGATCCAGAAGCAAAAAGAATTGAAGTTTCAGAATCTTTAATTAAATCATATTCGAAAACACAAATGAAAGAAATGAATGAAACGGGATATGCAATTTTAAGCAAAGAACAAATGGAATTAGTTTATGGTCCTGGAAGTCCACATGCAGATGCTCAAAAGTTGGCACTTTTTGCAAATATGAGTGCCGAAGAAATTCACCATCGAATTGAAAAAGATATTAAAGCAATGGCAGAAAAGCGAACAATTCGGAAGAAAAGAACGATTTTACTTTCACCTTTTGTAAATTCCGCTGTATTGTTTGCTCCCGAAGTTGCTTCTCAACCAATTGTAAGAAGACATATTGATATTGAAACTGTTGATAATTAAATATGCAAATTTCAGATTTTGAGTCCAATCTTGTTCACCTCAGTTGTTGGCAGTCCTGCAGTATTAGGCCCTATTGTAAGTGCCCAAACTTAATTTCAACATGTTTTCGGAGTTTAATAATGAAATTAGATTTATGTAAATTTTTTAAATATTTCCATATTCAAGGATGATGTCATCGCTAAAACTAAAAAAACTCTTGTGCAAATTTTATTTTTAAATTAAAGGAGATACCTATAATTTTTTTATGGATCATGTTTCTATATTTTGTAATTTCAGATTCTTGGTCCATGGTTGTTCCTTCCCCTGATTCTCAGTCCTCGTGTTTTATCCCCGGCTATCCTTAATCCATTCCTTTTTGTTCCCATTATTCTCAGGTAAGAATTTCATTGTCTTTGATTCATGGCAAAAAAATTTTAGTCCACTTGCATTACATCCTGCTGTTCTATGTCCTGGTAAGATTTCCATAATCCTTCTTTTTCATCATTTTTTATTGAATTTTTTTAGGAATGTTTAATCCGATCGTCCTGAGTCCATTGGCTCTAACTCCATTTATACTTTCTCCACAGGTAAATATGCAAATTTTTAAATTTTAAATTGACTCTATTGATTTCAGGTTTTCACTCCAATTATCCTTAGTCCATTGGTTCTTAGTCCATTCATCCTTTCTCCAACTGTAAGTTTAGAGTTCTGTGCCAAAAAGATACCCTTAAGGAATATATCAGTTTATGCAAATTTTTTATTTTTCAGGTTGGAACTCCAGTAGTTCTATCTCCATTTGTTCTGACTCCTGTTATCTACTCCCCGCTGGCTTTATTTGCATTAGTATTAAGCCCAAATGCTTTATCTCCCCTTGTTGAATCAAAACTTTATTTGGCCGAAGTTGTTTTATCTCCAAGTTTCTTGAGTTAAAAAGAAGAAGAAAACGGTTTAATATTTTTTAAATCTAAAAGCAAAATGGTTATGGTACAAATAATGAATTAAAAAACTTAATGCAAGAATGACATTTGTTTTGTGTAATAATTTTTAATATAAATATTTATATGAGCTAATAAATTTATTTTTAAACATTTTGTCTTAAAGAAATGTGTAAAAATCAGATAAAAGAATTATTTATGATAATTTATGCAAATTATTATTCTTAAGTATCCTTAGCAATCACACATTTCAGAATCTTGATTTTGCACCCGCCAAAAACTAGAAGTTGGTTTTAGGTAAAAAATTTAAGAAAATTATTCAATAAAAAAGCAAATTTAATCTAAAATTGAAAAATTTTCAAATTCTTCGAATTCATTTTTTCTAATCGTAAAAAATAAATGCTTTGCCAGATTTTTTATTGTTTTGAAAACAATCACTGCTTTTTTACACTTTTCGCATGGAACATTTTATAAACAACGAACAAATTTCTTTTTTCTTTCCCGTTTTTTTGTGTCTGATATCAAAAAAGCAAGGAAAAAATACCAGAAAATTTTTTTGAATATTTCATTTTACTAAAAATAATTAGGCTATTTTCTGCCATAAAAATAAATACTCTTTTAGAATAACAAAAATTACAGGAGGTTCAAGATTCTTGAGCCTTTTCATTAAATAATGAAGGCAGAACAAACATTGTCCATTAAAAATTTTTAGATAAAATTTAAATTCTTGAAGCAAAAACATCTCATTTTTCAAATCATATTCTTTTTTTGCAAAAAAAGTAAATCAAAAGAAAGATATTCCAGAAAATGCATTGAAATCATTGCAAACTTTTTTGCAGTTTGAATATAAAACGGTAAAATATAAAAGTTTTCAGGATTTGACCAGAAAACGTCAAAAAGGTTCCAAATTGTAAATTCAAAACTTTTTTGAAAAAGGTTCCAAAAAAATTTTTTACCGAAAAAAGGTGTTTCAGAAAACGTGTTAAAACTGTAAACTTTTTTTACGTTTTAGAAGGTATTTGAGGAAACCCCTTCAAATTGTAAACTTTTTTTACAAATTAGAAGGTATTCACTAAAACCCTTTCAAATTGTAAGAGAAAATTTACAATTTGGAACCTTTTTGACGTTTTTTGGTCAAATCCTGAAAACTTTTATATTTTACCGTTTTATATTAGAAAAAATGATGCAGTGAATGAATTTTTCTTCTGCTTGTTTTTTATGATAAAATGACAGAAAAAACGTCAATTCAAAAAACTTTTTATATTATTTGCTTTTTCTTCAAGAGAAAAAGCGTTCCAAAATTTATTTAGGATTTATTCCAAGCCACACAAGATGTGAGCGGAATTTAATGTTTACCTCAAACTTGGGTAATTAAACCGAAGAAAAAATAGTTTTTGCAACATTTCTGCTGAATTTAATTGGAACAAAAGCAGTGGTTGGGTCGATGGTGCATGAAGGGGAAGAGAGCAACATTAAACAAGAGACAGAAAAGAAAGAGAAAAAAAGAAAGCAGATGAAAAGATTTTTATTCGACTGCTGCTCGGCTTTTTTTGTGTCCCTTTTTTTCTCTTTCTTTCGTTTTCCGTTTTCGCCTGCCAGCGACCTTCAACCATCGAAGTTGCTGTCGCTGCTGCTGCGACCGTCCTCGACTGACTTCGTCTTTTTTTCTGCGTTCTCTAATGTTTCTTTTTAAAATGCAGTGTTTCTAAAAAAGACCCAAAAGAACCCAACCACTGCTTCCATTCTCTTTTTTTGTTTCATAAATTTTTATTCAACCATTTTTTCGTCGGTTTAATTACCCAAGTTTGAGGTAAACATTAAATTCCGCTCACATCTTGTGTGGCTTGGAATAAATCCTAAATAAATTTTGGAACGCTTTTTCTCTTGAAGAAAAAGCAAGTAATATTTATTCAGCAATGAAAAATATCGAACGATCCCTGCTGTAAAAAGTTTTGCAATCCTAATTTTTTCAAGACGCCCCATAAAAAATTACAAAATCGAATTTGTATTTGCATGTTTTAATTGCTGTAAAAGATCAAATAGAAGCATAATTTTTTTTTAATATCTGACACATGTTTATTTTTGTTTCCGCCTTATTAATCATTTTAAAAAATAATTAATTTTTTAAATCAAAAAAAATTATAAGACATCAAAATAACAAAAATTTGTGTAAATAATCATATTTGAAAAGAGCTTTGATAAGAATTGCTAATGATTTAAATGAGCCCAAAATTATTCTCGGTACATAAACGACTTTTTAAAACAATATAGATAAACTCGTTTATGTAAACATGACTTCTTAAATTAGGGCTTCATAAAAAATAGGGATCGGGTCAACAAAGCCCACTGCATTTTTTAAAAACATTTTATTGTTACTATATGCACTTCTTCTCCTTTCCCATTGTCAGGTTTTATCATCTTAAAAAATCTATAAGTTAATCTTTCAAAATCTCCACGAGAATCATCATAAATCGACATTGTTTATGATAAAGAATCATTGAAATCAATTATACGATGAGACAATATTAAGATTTCGAAGAAAAATGAAATCGAAAAATTCCATCCGAATTGCTTTCGAAACAATTAAAAGAACAATGGGATTTAATAAACAAAAGAAATCATTGATCCATGTGTAATAAGCTAAAGCAAATTGTTCAAGATCAGGGAGTCCTCCAGCAACGGCAATAATTAGCATAATATATCGAGCAGCAAATAAAAGTTGAATAATGAAAAGAATTAAAGCTTGAATGAATAGTCGAAGATCCAATAAATTGTTTTGATTTAATTTTGTATTTTTTATGAGGTGGCGATATCGAATAATGGTTGCAAGATTAAATATGAGTGATACAATGGAAGTGAAAAAAATGACAACCAATGCAGAGGTCGAGGTATACTGTAATTGTTATGGTTAAGAAGGATATCAAAAAAGGGTTATGCAAATTTTTTGATGAGGTGTCAGCAGGGAGGCCTCTCGAAACGGTTTTTGACCCTCTGAAAAAAATGCAGCTTATGGAGGAGAAATACAAGTTATGCAGATTTTTTTAAATGACACAAGTCCTTGCAAACACCTGTATATAAAAGATCAAAGGCGGTAAATGTTAAAAAAACTTACAACTTGAACATTCGGATCTTCATATTTTGGATGGATTTCTTTATCAGCTCCAGTGATATAAATTGCAGATGCCCCATATCTTGGAATTAAGATTAACGTTGGAATAAATGGCAAAAACCAAATTATCCAACTTCCAAATTTCGGCAAAATTGATTTTGAGTTATAAAAATTAAAAGCAGTCCAGGTTCGATTAATCGCAATTGCAGTATGCAAAATGCATTGATTATAAAAGAAGAACCCGGATAAACAATAATCAATTCTATGAAACCAAGATTTGCTTGAAACCATGGCTTTAATTCATTGAAAAGAAGCATCTTAATTCCCAAGAATGGAACAATCACATTCATTATATCCGCAATAGAAACCAAAAAATAAAGCTTGAAAAAAGTTGAGGCAAATGGAAATTTATTCTTTAAAATTTTGACAAGAATAAAAATTGTAACAGAAATATGAAAAATAAAAAATGGTAGGATTACTCCCCAACGAATGTAATCACTTGTTTGAACTGTCATATTGCGGTTATGCAAATCTGAAAAAACGAAAATATGATTAAAAAGGATTAGAAATCAGCAAAATTGGAATCCTAGATTAGGATATTTCGCCAAAAAATTTGTCCTGAATTTTTGGTGACACTTAAAGTCTAAAGAAAAAGTAGAAGTTGACTCTTTCTTCGAATTCACTCGCATATAAAATTTGGGACATTTACATTTCGGTCTTCCCATAAAATCCAAAACAAATTTTTGTGCAAAATATTTGAGAATTTAAAACTATTTATAAAAGCAACAAAAAATTTATTCTAGTCAAAACTTGTCTACAAAAAAATTACGACTTTCAATGAAAATTTTATTATTCAAAATTTCAGTAACTAAAAAATAAAAAAAAATTTTGTAATAAAATTAAAAATTATAGCTGCAGATTTTTGTCTTTTCTTAAGTATCATATTTTGGAGTGGTTTATGATTATTTATTCAACTTAATTTTCACCTGTTTTTAGTACATTTATGGCTATCATTAAAAAGTACTTTCCAAGAATTTTCAGTTTCATAACTTTAGCAAATGAAATAAAAATACTTTTATAATAATAGGCGAAAAATTTTTTTACTAAATGTTTCCGTGTAGCCTAATTTTTTTTGAAATACCACTCACCTTTTTTATTGGTAGACAAATATCGTTCTTTAATCGCTAATATAAATAAATATAAAAAAGTGAAGAAATTTAACTTGATTTTTAATTTTTAAGAAAACCTTTAATGGTATGGTTAAAATTTAAAAAAAGATTTCAAAACTTCTTCATTTAAAAAAACTTACAGTAACAAAAAAAACATAATGTTTAACAGCACATTATTTTATTGTATTTTAATGTAAGGGGAACTCAGGAACTTTACTCAAAGTTCTGCAACAACATCGAAAAGCTCTTGTCATTTTGCTTAAACTTTGTAGTTTTTCATGCCCGTGATATCAATCGATTCCTAATAATGGTGGCTATTATATAATAACAGTAAAAAAATATTTATGTAAAGTATTACTCAGAATCCTGAAGTTATTAACCAAATATTTTTTTGCAGCAGTTTTGTTTTTTTTTAAAGTTTTGCAAAATTGAAGTAACCGAATACCTGTACTCGTATTTTAAAACAAAGAATAATTACAAAAAATGTCTACTCCCTTTCTGGTTCATGCGGGATGGGTTCAAGACAGGGGTCCGTCGGCCCTCGGCATCCTTATTTTGCACTACAAAAAGATGGATTTTTTATAATCGAAAACAGAAATGAATGTTTTATTTGCTTTTTTCATGTTTAGACAAAAACATTTTATTTTACACTTTTTGCATTCGATCTTACATTTTAGAAAACAACACACAAAGTTCTCTTGTTTTCCACTTTTTTATTAGTGTTTGATTATAAGAAACCAATGGAAAAACTTTTTTTTCGAAATTTGAATATTTCATTTTACTAGCAATAATCAGGCTTTTTGAATATTTCATTTTACTAGCAATAATCAGGCTATTTTCTGCCGTAAATAGATACTCTATTATAACTAGGGTTGTCAAATGGAGATCTCCGGAGATCTCCCGAAAAAAATTTTTCAACACCAAAAATTTTTAAATTTTTTTTACATTTTTGATGATTTATTGATAACGAAAACAGTCAAAAATCATCAGAAAAGCATTAATTTTGGCTCATTTGACTGTAATTACCTATTCATAATTTTTTTGTCGCTCAAAACTTGTTAAGATATTAAAAAATTTACTACAATTTTATGTTTTACTGACATTTAATCTTGTAAAAAGATTACAAAGTTGTCAAACTTAATTATTATGACTTTATCAATGTTTATACTAACAAAAAAAATTATTTTTGGTACCTGACAGCCTATTTTGGAAAATCGGGAGATTACGGGAGATCTCCCGGGAGATCTCCCGCCATTTTAAATCTCCCGGGAGATTTAACAACCCTAATTATAACAAAAAAAAGAACTACAATTTCCGTGTCCATAATTAATAAATAACGAAAGCAAAACAAACATTATACATTAAAAAATTTTAGATAATATCTGGTTTTTTTGCGCAAAAAGCTTTTCCTTTTCCAAAAATATACGGTTTTTGCGAAAAAAGTATATAACAATAATACACTTCTGAAATTTTTTTTGCAAACTTTACTATCATTGATATCATAAAATTTTTTGTTAGTTAAAAAAATAAGCATCGGACCAGAAGAACTTCAAAAAGGTTGGTCGTTGCTACAGCTTTTTTTAAAGCTTTAGTTGCTGAACTTATAATAAATATGTTTTCAAATTTGTTTTATTACATTTTGACTTTGTCGAATTGAATTATTTATTTCATAATGAAACTTTTTATTATCGGTTTTCGTTTTTTATGTTGCTCTTTAAGGCTAGAAATGATTTATGAAATAAACATCAGAAACAAAAAATAAATGAAATCAATAAAATACTGTAGTTCTTCGAGTGCTGGTTGCTTTTACAACCATTGTTGGTGGGGTTGGCATTGCACGTCCGATAATTGGAATATGACTAATTACGGTAGCAATGCAATAAAGTTGTCGTTTGAATTCATTTCGAAAATCAACACTAAATGGAGATTAAAACAATTAAACAGTTTAAAAACTTCGAAAACTTTTCAAAAGGAGAAACCCATTTCAAACAAATTTTTTAATATGCAAATTTTATGTTCTCGGCATTAATATACATTGTCTTCATTGCATCTTCTTTTTTTATCAATGGTGAATAAAAAAAGAAACAATGCATTTTTTTGCCTGATCATCAGTCCCGGGAGCAAGAAAGATTTGTATAAAATGGGACTCGCCTTTTAAAAGGTTTTTGTTGAAAAATTTTTTGTAGACACGTTTCAGGTTACACTAAAAACTTCACAAACCTCATTGCAAAATAGACAAAATAATTGCTACAAATTAGCATATTTATAAGAATAGCAGAATACAGTGAAATAACATTTTTTTCAACAGGCGGAAGAATGATATACTGTAAACTCATAATCACAAGAGATGCACTCTGGAATAATACCAAAACTAGGGCACAATATACAGTAATTGTACGGGTGACCTTCTTAATTGCTTCCTTGTCACCTAAAAAATGAAATACTTGTTGGTGTTGTAAAGTTAATAAATGCGAATGGCATTTTTACGTGTACAAATGCAAAAATTTTGATTGTTGTGTAACATGGAATGAAAGGAATGAAAGGATTTTTAGTTATGAATGCCCTTCGTTAAATCTCATGGCTTTTGAGGTCACTGCTCGAAAAGAAATTTTACAACAAAAAACGTCAAAAATTACAAAAAAACATTTTTTTATTATTTTTGTGAAAATTAATGTAGGACTTAGCTTTTTAGACACTTTTTACATGAGGAAATAAATGTTTTTTTGATGAAATAAATTAGATTGTCTCAAATGCAAAAGAGATCAAGAACCCAAAAAAGCAAGCTTTTTGTTGGAATTATGAAAGTTTGATAATTTTCTTTTTCTCAATTATAAACCTTTGGTCGTTTTTTTGATATTTTAAAATCTTTATGCAGCAAGAACGTTACAATCAGGGTATTTTTGACGAGGCAAATTCATTTAAGCCTAATTTTGTTACAAGACCAAAAAATGGAAAATACTTAAATAACTGCCGACTTTAAGAAATACAGTAATCCCATCCTATTTTTATAAGAACAAAATTACAAATATTTTAATACCCCCATTTAATGTAATGTTTATCTATGAACACCGTAGATGCGAAATAAAAACTTACTGATAACACTTTTAAATCGCATTACCAACCAAAAGAAAACATTTAAAGCAACTCCAACCCCACAAATGCTATTTTGAAAAATGTATGTAAATCTTGAAGCTGTTGGACCTGTTACAGATGGCAGATAACATATCACTGGTCTAAAAATAATTATCTCATGGGTATATCAATTCCCATCACGTAAAACTTACGTATTATAATTTGGTTCCATTTCAATATATGACATAATTGCCATTGAAAATCCAAAAATATTTGCCAAAACTACCATTACTAATATATACAGTACCCTATTCATTGTACGGTATCTGTAAATTTAACATTTCAAAAAATATTTTACATATCCAAATTTAAAGAACAAACTTTGATGGCCATAAAACAATGAAAATTCGATCAACTGCTAAAACTATAAATAAACAATATGAAAATTTTCCACTTAAAAATGAGGCAATCATCATGAAATAACAGGTTCGAAATGGTACAACGTTAATTCCAGAAAAGATGTAATATGCTAATACTGTATGGGACCATTGATTTCCAAGTCCTCCCAGCGCTTCCAAAGCAACAATGTAGTTGCACGGAGTTCTTAATGATCTGTAAACAATACTGTAAGGATATAAATGAAAAAAACTTGCATAATTAAAAATATTGAGTGCTACTACATAGCCTGCCTAAATCGTTTTTTTAAAATTTGCATAAATGATATATCAAAAACCATTGCTCTTGTACAAAACTTAGCTCTAATTAGAGTAATGAGAAATATATTTTTGAAAATTATAACTAAGACAAAATTAGCTTAAATGACATTTTAGAACTATCTGACTCTTCTAAAAACACGACCTGGATTTTATTCATGTATCCTACAGTAATCCAAAAAGAAGAAAGTACAAACTTTTTCTTGTAAACAGCCCAAATCATGCAAATATTTCCAAAAGTCCCGATTGGAAGTAAAATAAAAGTGATAATTCCAGTTGGGATTGCCAATTGTGTAATAATTCCAACATCTTTTATCAATGCCAATCCAACCAAGACTGATGCCGTTGTTGGATTTGTTCCTTGAAAAGGCAAAGGTGAAGTTGTATTAAAATCCATGAATAAAAATTTAGAGAGAAAATAAAATTTATTAAAGAAATGTTAAAGCAATGATTCTAAAAAGAAAAGTGTTGTAAATTTTTGCCTGAAAAACACAAATATGAAAAAATATGGTTGTTTCCGCCTATTTTTTTCTTTTCATTCATTGCTTCTTGAAACTTTATTAAAAATAGCACCAAAATTAGATTTCATACTTTTTCTTTAAAATGAAAAGACTACATTATTATTTACACAAAATTAATGCAATATTCACAAAAAACATTTTTTTTATAAAAGTCATTTTGCTGCTTGCATTTGTACTTTGCACATTTGTAAAATTGTCAGCTTTTTTTGTTTGTGTCTTCATTTTCAACATTTCAAAACATCATTTTGTAAAACGATAAAATATTCAAAAATATTTATTAAAAATATTTAGCAGAGACATAAATAAATATATCGTACAAAAAACTTGCACATATACAAAGCTAATTTAATTTGGGCTGGAGTTAGTAAAAGCAGTGAAATCAAAACCTCTGATGCCAATAAAAGTAGGGAAATCAAATAAGAAATTCAACAAATTTTCTAAATTTCAAAAACAGGTAATTTTAAAAAAGCAATTTAGAAAATTTGTTGAATTTCTTATTTGATTTCCCTACTTTTATTGGCATCAGAGGTTTTGATTTCACTGCTTTTACTAACTCCAGCCCAAATTAAATTAGCTTTGTATATGTGCAAGTTTTTTGTACGATTTCCGGACTTTTATTGATATCTTTGATATATAGTTAATAATAATGCTCAGTATTAATACCCCTTTTTTAATGATTCATTTTGGTTGCTCTTTAAATTTTTTAAAGGGCGCCACGAATTCTCTTGTGAAAACAGTGACTAAGTTGGTATAAATCACATCGTGTTATATAAAACTGAGATAAAGTCTGAGATAAAATCTTAGGTCTAAGATAAGCTCATAAAGTCGCGTAATGGAAAGAAAATAGAGGCTGAGCGTTGAAAAGCTTGTCTGAGCTGTGAGATACAGCGTAATTTTATATATTACGTAAAATAGAACACCAAATACTAAGCGATCAATAATTTACATAGTTATAATTAATAGCTAAGAAAATTAGAAAGTATTACATATTTACTTGCAAAGAAAACATTATGGGTAAAAGTATTTTTACAACCGCGGACAAAAAGAACCAAGAAATGATTATTTGAACATTAAAAAACACATCATCAACTTTCTTTACATGAAAAAATAATTTTTTGCTAGATTTATGTTCAGTTTTCAAAAATGTATATATATTAGTGCTGTGGGCCACAAATGCAACCCGGCCTATTTTACTGCGGGCTTTTTTATCTGTATTTATTTTAAAATAATTAACGGGAACAAAAAAATTAATGTAAAAATTACCGGGCAAATTTTAATTTTTTGCGGGCCGGATTTTACCTGACCCGGTCCATAAAATGTGAACCCGACGTCTTACACAATACCAAATTTGCCAAAAAAAGAAAAAATTTCATTTTCAAAAAAATTTTGTGGGTTACAAAAGTTTTTTCGGGCCGGACATTTTATGGTCCGGGCTAAAAAATGCGATTGAAAAATAATTTTTATTATTAAATAAAAAGATAAACAAAAAAAGCTTTTTTTAAATCTCAGCAACAAAAAAAGAAATCAAAAACTTCACTTCTCGCGCCAAAAAAACTCTCACCACGAAAAAAAAATGAATTTTTTGGACTTACAAGCAAAAAACCAACGAACGAAGAGACATCAGCAGCATTTTTTGTGACAAAACTTTCTCAACGACGTTGTAGTCGTCCGATTTTTTTAATTTTTTTTTTATTTTTCGACATTAATGGACGCCCGGAAAGGTAGTCCAAACATAAAAATAGTAAAAAAGTAAAGGAGACGCCGCAAAGTAGGGGTTTTACGTTTTCGGGTCTGTGGCAGTTAGGGAAGTGAACCCAAATTGCCCCAGACTCCCCTTCGGGTCGTCCTGGGGCCAATTTTTCCAAAAAGCTGCCAAAAAGAAAATAATAAAGATTAACTTCATTGCGACGATCCAAGCGCGCTACGGCGTGTTTTGCACACTTTTGCTCATGCGCTGCGTCTCTTCTTTTCGCTGTTCTTTTTTTTTCTTTCACGACAGAGTTAAAAAAAGAACAGAGAAAAGAAGAGACGCAGCGCATGAGCAAAATTCACGAAAAAACATTTTTTTTTAAAGTACGGATACTTTTGCTTTTTTATGCTAGTTTGTAAATTTAAGAGCATCAGCTATTTATCTTTTGTTTTTTAGTCATTGTATTATATTATTTCAAACATCAAGTTAGAAATTTTTAAAAATATTTAAAAAATTAATTAAAAATATTTGACAAAGAAATAATATTGTTTGCAAAAACCCAAACAAACAGAAAATGAATGTCGGCTATCCTCCGTCGATCCCAGCGAGGTACAAAATTGATTTGCTATTTACAAACTTTTTGGTCGTAAACCAATTTACTTTTTACTTACTGCTATATGTTTTGATCTGGGAAAAGAGCGAAGAAAAGAGACGGCTCACGGTGTGTCGATGCATGCAGTCACTTTTTTTCATCGCCTGCTTGTTTTCCATACTAAAATTTAAAAGACATTTTCTGGAAGAACCAGGTTGTTTAAACGAATTCTGTAAAAACACAAAAAAAAGTTATCACTATGAAATTAATCGTGCATTGAGAAAATAAAAAAAGAAGATTCTGATTCCGCAGGATTCAGAATCTTTCTTTTTTCCTTTGTAAAAATGCAGTGAAAATCTTCTTTTGGCGAAATGAAACTGTTGCGCATGCACAAAAATTTTAATGTTTTTTGTTTGAGTTTTGTATTGAATTCTGAATCCTGCGGAATCAGAATCTTCTTTTTTTATTTTCTCAATGCACGATTAATTTCATAGTGATAACGTTTTTTTGTGTTTTTACAGAATTCGTTTAAACAACCTGGTTCTTCCGGAAAATGTCTTTTAAATTTTAGTATGGAAAACAAGCAGGCGATGAAAAAAAGTGACTGCATGCATCAACACACCGTGCGGCTAGAAGTTTATTGATTTTTTGGCCACTGCACCCCTCTACACTTTCTTCTTCTCCAAAAACACTTTACATTTTGCAAAAAAAATTATTTTTTGTTTTGTTTTCTATTTTCAATATCGCACGCAAATTTTTTGTTAAAGAAACAATTTTTGAATATTTTATTTCAAGTATTACGGTAACACTGATTTAGCCAACCGTAAAGAAGAATTAAGAAAGCTCGTTAAGGATCTGCAAATCTTTTTGGATAAAAGATAAAAATAATTGTTTTTATTTCACATTTGTTAAGCTCTATTACAATTAAAAGATTTCATTTTTTATTTTATTCATGTTTTTTCTTCTTGAAAAACTTGAAAACTGCGCAAATCATTTATTTTATTAATTCAAGTTCTTTTATTAAACAAATGAAGTTAAAAATATGAAAACCTAAAATTTCGTTGCATTTTATCAAAAACAATTATCAACAATGACTTGAAAAAGAAACCCATAAAAAGGTTTGACCTCGTGTTCGTTAAATAACAAATTTTACTTATGTTTACCTCACTCATTGTTTCCGCTTTTCACTCTTTTTTTCTAACTTTTGCCCTTTTATTTTTTCCTTTGATCTTTATCTAATTTGTTTTTCTCAAACTTCTTCCTTCTTTCTTTAAACTTTTTTTGCACTCATTTTTTTTTATCGAAAAACGACCTTATTTGTAATGGTTGTTATAAAATACTTTTGCATTTTTATTTTTTATGTTATACTTTTTTCATGCCATGGCATTGAACATGATCTTTCATGCCAAAATGGTACATTTCTTTGTGGAAATGGTCGTTGCATTGAAGACGCAAAAGTTTGTGATGGATTTTTGGATTGCAACGATGTCGAAGCTTCTGATGAGAGCTTGAAGATTTGTAATGGTGAAAAACGACAAAAATGTGCTGGAATTAAAATTTATTGTCCAAATACAAATATTTGTCTTTGGCCTTTTGAGTTATGTGATGGCACAAATAATTGTGGAGATTTTGCTGATGAAAGCTTAGTAGGTTTTTTTTTCACTGAAAAAAGTGGAGCAAATCTTACGTCAGCAGTTTTGAGGATGGGGGTAAGCAAGAATCTTACGATCACCTTAAAAGCAACAAAGATCAAAGAAAAAAATCTGAAGGAAGTGTTGGCGAGTATCAAAAATTTGTAGTTTTTGCTGGTGACAGATCTGGACAACCCTTATACTAGTTTTTAAAAACTGAGATTGGATGCATGCTTACGTATTTTATTAGCGTATCTCCAAAAAATGTTAAAATTGAAACACTACGTAAACTGCCGCCTCCTTCAAGCAATTTTCAAAAAAAGTCATTATGCAAATTTGTACTTTAACATTAACGACAAAGTATTAATAGGTATTAGTTGAAATTTAGGTTTTACCATTTTCAAAATTAAACTCAAAAATCCCAGTTTCAACAGTTTAACAGTTTTATTACAAATTTAGGATTTTTGTGCAACCCATAAATGTTCCCCTCATCAAGTTCAATGCCCAAATGGTCGTTGCATTCCAGAAGAATGGTTTTGCAATGGAAAAATATTATGCCAAAATGAGACATGGGAAAAGGAGAACATAAAATGCACAGATGAAAATGGCAAAAAAGCATGTTTTGGACAAAACGCTTTCAAATGTGACAATGGCAAATGCCTTTCTCGGCTTGGTCTTTGTGATGGAGTTGATCAATGTGGAGATGGCTCTGATGAAGTCGAAATTTTTTAGGAAATCGATACAATATGCAAATTTTTAATTTTAGGCTTCTGATCGAAATTGCGGAAATCGAACTTGTTTAAGTCATGAATTTTATTGTTATTCGAATAAGCATCGATCTCAATTTGCATATGAATGTATTCCGAAGACCTTTACATGTGATGGATCAGCTGATTGCCCGGAGGGGGAGGACGAACATTTTGAACTTTGTGGAAAATCTCAAAATGTTAGTTGCACAAAATATGAATTTCAATGCAACAGCAAACAATGTGTTCCAGCTGATTCTGAATGTAATGGAATTGCGGATTGCTTTGATGCCTCAGGTATTGTAGTTTTTGACAGTTACCCGAAAGATGAAATCTGCAAAAACACAAAAATTTGCATATTTTGAAGTTTTGTTAATTTTTTAGATGAACATCCAAACTGCACTATTCACTCCAACAACGACAACAGCAACAATAACAAAACAACCCAAATTCCAGTAATTGGATGTCCAGAAGGGTACCTACTTTGTGGGAATTCTCGATGCATTTCTGAGGCAAAAGTTTGTGATGGCGCTTTTGATTGTAATGATAAAGATGTCAGTGATGAAAATGATAAAACTTGTTCAAAACAGCCCATCAAATGTACAGGAGATATGTTTAAATGTCCCAAAACAAATATCTGCATTTGGCCATGGGATTTATGTGATGGCATAAATAATTGTGCTGATTTTTCTGATGAAAATACGGTAACTAATTTTAAAGCATTATAATTTTTTTGAGAAGGTTACGGTAGTGTTGTTTAAGGCATACTGTAAAAGTGTTAAAATCCCTGATACTTATGTTCGATGTCCAAGTGGTCGAAGTTTTCCAGAAAGTTGGTTTTGTAATGGCAAAATTTTATGTGAACAACCGTGGGAAAATGAAAATATTAAATGTAAAGATGAAAGTGGAAATAAAAAATGTTTTGGAAAAAGCACTTTTCAATGTGATAATGGAATGTGCATTCCAAGATTTGAACTTTGTGATGGAAAAGATACCTGCGGGGATGCATCGGATGAGGTAATTCGGGCCATGCCTTCCCTTTCGCCTACCCGCGACCAATGGGTCGGGAAAAAATCAAAGTTTAAAAAAATAGAGGAAAAATATGAATGAATAAAAAAGAGTTAAAAATTACGGTAATGTGATCTGCTTTTTTAATTTGTTAAACATGAACCGTAAAATTAGTCATAAAACGAAAATTATTAATTTCATCTTAGGACTCATATAAAGGATCATATTTAAAAAGCAAATCTAATTCCAATTTTCCCAATCTATTTTTCTTCAAGCCCCCAAAATTTTAGTCTTCAAAACAAAATTGCGGTCATCGAACATGCCTGGATCATGAATTTCATTGTTATTCAAATTTAAATTCCTCAAAACCCAAATTTGAATGTATACCAAAATCTTGGACCTGTGATAAAGCAGTTCATTGCCCTGAAGGTGAAGATGAATCTGCAGAGCTTTGTGGACAAATTCAAGATGTAACATGTAACAAACGGGAATTCACTTGTAACAATAGTCAATGCATTTTGGGCATTGGTGAATGTAATGGCATCAAAGAATGCATGGATGGCTCTGATGAACATTCAAAATGCCCTCCTCGAATTACCATCTATACTGAATATGATGGCGTAAATCTCTACGAACAACATTTCCTTCCAGATGATCCAGAATTTATTGAATTTCAAAAAGATGCAAAAGTTATTCAAAAAACAAGCATTATTTATGCGATACAGTATTTTTTAACTGCTATCGTTTTAATTTATATTTTATGGAGGCTGTTTTTTAATTATCGAAGCTCTGTTTATATGCCATTCTTAACTGCTATCATGCTTTTGGGCTTAATTATGACCCTTGGCTCATTTGCATATTTTGCATTAACAATTTTTCCAATTTCTTGTAAGTTATGGTATTTGACAAAAATATTGATAAACTAGTAGTTTCGTTTAAGTTGGACAACCATGTCGATTCCAGAAATTTGTTAATGGCTTGGAAGGATTTTCGGTACAATGGTTATGGGCGGCAATGTATTTTCAAAGATATATCTCAATCTTTCATCCATTAGTCAGAATGAAACAGGATGGAATTTGGCGAGTTTTAAATAGCACAAAACTTTTAATTGCAATTCCAGTTGTAATTGGTTTTATCATTGCTGTAAGTTGTGTTTCATGACTTTTTGAGGATCAAATTGCTTTCTTGAGACTTCACCCAAATATTCATATTTTTGGTAGAAATTTGAACGTACCCAGTATTTTATTTCGGAGGGGGGAAATCATTTCAAGGGGTCGCCTTTGATCTTCCCCCGGCTGCGGCTAAAGATCAAAAGATTTTTGTTATTTCGGAGAAAAGACACGCCTCTGGTACTCCGATTCGATGATATCCGTGCTGACCCCCTTACAAATGTTGCATATTTTAGGCTTGGGCTGCATTGGAGTTTACTGTACATGATCGACATATCGGAGATGTTGTTCAAACATGGTGTCGACGAGATAGCATCATTATTTCGTTAGCATAAATTTAGTGATAAAATAAAATAATGCCACATTTTTAGCGCAAAAGCTCAACAGGTAATTTCAATTACCGTTGATTGCTGGAAATTTGTTATTCCATTCGCAATTATTTTATACCTTGATTTTGCAGTTGTTTTTCGACAAACTAAAAGTTCAATGTAATTATTTTTTTAAGTTTTACCTTTTCCAAAAAGAATCTTTTAGGTTCGCAGCAGATGCAAATGCACATTCAGCAAGGATTGAATCAAAGGAAAGAACAGAAGTAAGCTTTAAGTTATTAATCTTAAAGGTTACAGTAGCTACTACAGTAATTACTGAAAAATTTGCCTAAAAAATTCTTACTTATTTAGCATTTTTTGATTGCCATTTTTAGGCTACTCAAAAACGCCGTCAACAAAATATTAAAACTTGTTTGATTATTGTTACCATTGAAGCTTTGTTAAATTTGCCATTACGATTACATTCAATTTTATATGTTCATTTTCAACTTTATGTAATCAGTTATGAAATGTCCATGGCTTTAGCTATCATTTTTAATACAATGTATACAATTCAAATTGCTTTTAAAGCTGTAATCCTTTTAATTTTATGATACTCCAAATTGATGAACTTTTTTTACAGATTGCAACACATTTACTTTGTCGAAGTTATCGCCCAAAAGCAAAAGCTTCAACAACAACCCCCCGGACATACAGTACTTCAGTGCCTTCGTCACGAGAGTAGTTTGCCAAAATATGATAAAAAATATAATTTTTAAAAATGATTAAATTTGTTCGTGGTTTTTAAATCTTATATAATAATAAAAACATTTTTAAATGAACCTAAAAGCATTTTTTTCTTAAGCATGTTCGACATCGGTAAAATGAAATTTTTTGCCTGTCCATGCCTTTTAAAAAGTTTTGGTGGAATGCGTTTTAAGCAGTTTAAATTTGAGTTGGTAAATACTTGCGAGCACGGGTTTTCCAACTGATTATTTTTTCAGTTAAACCAATGGCAAAAGAAATGATAACAAAAATTGAAACCTGCAAAAAAACTTTGCGCCAAAATTAAAGAGTGCGAAAATGATTTGGATAAACGTCGAAATTCAAATTGGAAAAATAAAAAACTTTGGACATTTTATTTTCATTTTTTAAAAACTAATAACTTAAAGGAGGGATCTGGTAAATACTATTTACAATAATTAAAAATTAAAGTTTCACAGGAAATTCTTGAAGTTTTTCAAAGATATACTCGATTGTATATTTGTGATAAACAAGCAGTTAAACAATACCGAAATGTAATTGATAAATGGACCATGTATAATCAACGAAAAAATATTGGATTGATACTATCGAATATCTAACTTATTTTGGTGAAATTAAATTTGCATACAGCCTTTTGGAGAAAGATTTGAAAGCTGTAATTGGAAAACCTCATCGTTTTAAAGTCAAAGATGAAAAAGATCTTCTTCAAAAACTGATAATCTTTGGTAAAGAAAATGAATCAAATTGAAATAGTCAGAGAATCTCAGGGAATCCCAAAACAATGATGAAAAAATATAACCTCAAAAGCCCACTGTATTTTTTTATGATTCGAAATTATCTCAACATCTACCTTTTCATCGAAGCTTCATTCATTACATCAACAATGCGGCTGATCCCCAAAAGGTTTTATTGATCACTGAAATTTTGGTAATTTTTACTTAAATTACAGTATCTAAATTTACATGTTTTTAATTTCAAAAAGTGTTCAAACTATCGCAGTATGTTAAACTAGTTATTATTAACATACTGCGTCAGTTTGCACTTCTGAAATAATCCCAAAACGGTTTTATTAATCACTGAAATTTTGGTAATTTTTACCTAAATTACAGTATCTAAATTTGTGTGTTTTTGATTTTAAAAAGTGTTCAAACTTTCGCACTATGTTAAACTAGTTATTATTAACATACTGCATCAGTTTGCACTTCTGAAATAATCCCAAAAAGGTTTTATTAATCACTGAAATTTTGGTAATTTTTACCTAAATTACAGTATCTAAATTTGTGTGTTTTTGATTTTAAAAAGTGTTCAAACTTACGCAGTATGTTAAACTAGTTATTATTAACATACTGCGTCAGTTTGCACTTCAAAAATGATCCCAAAAAGGTTTTATTAATCACTGAAATTTTGGTAATTTTTACCTAAATTACAGTATCTAAATTTGTGTGTTTTTGATTTTAAAAAGTGTTCAAACTTACGCAGTATGTTAAACTAGTTATTATTAACATACTGCGTCAGTTTGCACTTCAAAAATGATCCCAAAAAGGTTTTATTAATCACTGAAATTTTGGTAATTTTTACTTAAATTACAGTATCTAAATTTGTGTGTTTTTGATTTTAAAAAGTGTTCAAACTTACGCAGTATGTTAAACTAGTTATTATTAACATACTGCGTCAGTTTGCACTTCTGAAATAATCCCAAAAAGGTTTTATTAATCACTGAAATTTTGGTAATTGTTACCTAAATTACAGTATCTAAATTTGTGTGTTTTTGATTTTAAAAAGTGTTCAAACTTTCGCACTATTTTAAACTAGTTATTATTAACATACTGCGTCAGTTTGCACTTCTGAAATAATCCCAAAAAGGTTTTATTAATCACTGAAATTTTGGTAATTGTTACCTAAATTACAGTATCTAAATTTGTGTGTTTTTGATTTTAAAAAGTGTTCAAACTTTCGCACTATTTTAAACTAGTTATTATTAACATACTGCGTCAGTTTGCACTTCTGAAATAATCCCAAAAAGGTTTTATTAATCACTGAAATTTTGGTAATTGTTACCTAAATTACAGTATCTAAATTTGTGTGTTTTTGATTTTAAAAAGTGTTCAAACTTTCGCACTATTTTAAACTAGTTATTATTAACATACTGCGTCAGTTTGCACTTCAAAAATGATCCCAAAAAGGTTTTATTAATCACTGAAATTTTGGTAATTTTTACTTAAATTACAGTATCTAAATTTGT
Organism: Panagrolaimus sp. LJ2414; assembly: GCA_024447195.1. NCBI lineage: Eukaryota > Metazoa > Nematoda > Chromadorea > Rhabditida > Panagrolaimidae > Panagrolaimus > Panagrolaimus sp. LJ2414. The sequence goes on along the minus strand of JAMRXY010000052.1, from coordinate 838,794 downwards.
GTGTTTTTGATTTTAAAAAGTGTTCAAACTTACGCAGTATGTTAAACTAGTTATTATTAACATACTGCGTCAGTTTGCACTTCTGAAATAATCCCAAAACGGTTTTATTAATCACTGAAATTTTGGTAATTTTTACCTAAATTACAGTATCTAAATTTGTGTGTTTTTGATTTTAAAAAGTGTTCAAACTTTCGCACTATTTTAAACTAGTTATTATTAACATACTGCGTCAGTTTGCACTTCTGAAATAATCCCAAAAAGGTTTTATTAATCACTGAAATTTTGGTAATTGTTACCTAAATTACAGTATCTAAATTTATGTGTTTTTGTTCACAAAAAGTGTTCAAACTTTCGCAGTATGTTAAACTAGTTATTATTAACATACTGCGTCAGTTTGCACTTCTGAAATAATCCCAAAAAGGTTTTATTAATCACTGAAATTTTGGTAATTGTTACCTAAATTACAGTATCTAAATTTGTGTGTTTTTGATTTTAAAAAATGTTCAAACTTTCGCACTATGTTAAACTAGTTATTATTAACATACTGCGTCAGTTTGCACTTCTGAAATAATCCCAAAACGGTTTTATTAATCACTGAAATTTTGGTAATTTTTACCTAAATTACAGTATCTAAATTTATGTGTTTTTGTTCACAAAAAGTGTTCAAACTTACGCAGTATGTTAAACTAGTTATTATTAACATACTGCATCAGTTTGCACTTCTGAAATAATCCCAAAAAGGTTTTATTAATCACTGAAATTTTGGTAATTTTTACCTAAATTACAGTATCTAAATTTGTGTGTTTTTGATTTTAAAAAGTGTTCAAACTTACGCAGTATGTTAAACTAGTTATTATTAACATACTGCGTCAGTTTGCACTTCAAAAATGATCCCAAAAAGGTTTTATTAATCACTGAAATTTTGGTAATTTTTACCTAAATTACAGTATCTAAATTTGTGTGTTTTTGATTTTAAAAAGTGTTCAAACTTACGCAGTATGTTAAACTAGTTATTATTAACATACTGCGTCAGTTTGCACTTCAAAAATGATCCCAAAAAGGTTTTATTAATCACTGAAATTTTGGTAATTTTTACTTAAATTACAGTATCTAAATTTGTGTGTTTTTGATTTTAAAAAGTGTTCAAACTTACGCAGTATGTTAAACTAGTTATTATTAACATACTGCGTCAGTTTGCACTTCTGAAATAATCCCAAAACGGTTTTATTAATCACTGAAATTTTGGTAATTTTTACCTAAATTACAGTATCTAAATTTGTGTGTTTTTGATTTTAAAAAGTGTTCAAACTTTCGCACTATTTTAAACTAGTTATTATTAACATACTGCGTCAGTTTGCACTTCTGAAATAATCCCAAAAAGGTTTTATTAATCACTGAAATTTTGGTAATTGTTACCTAAATTACAGTATCTAAATTTATGTGTTTTTGTTCACAAAAAGTGTTCAAACTTTCGCAGTATGTTAAACTAGTTATTATTAACATACTGCGTCAGTTTGCACTTCTGAAATAATCCCAAAAAGGTTTTATTAATCACTGAAATTTTGGTAATTGTTACCTAAATTACAGTATCTAAATTTGTGTGTTTTTGATTTTAAAAAATGTTCAAACTTTCGCACTATGTTAAACTAGTTATTATTAACATACTGCGTCAGTTTGCACTTCTGAAATAATCCCAAAACGGTTTTATTAATCACTGAAATTTTGGTAATTTTTACCTAAATTACAGTATCTAAATTTATGTGTTTTTGTTCACAAAAAGTGTTCAAACTTTCGCAGTATGTTAAACTAGTTATTATTAACATACTGCGTCAGTTTGCACTTCTGAAATAATCCCAAAACGGTTTTATTAATCACTGAAATTTTGGTAATTTTTACCTAAATTACAGTATCTAAATTTGTGTGTTTTTGATTTTAAAAAATGTTCAAACTTTCGCACTATGTTAAACTAGTTATTATTAACATACTGCGTCAGTTTGCACTTCTGAAATAATCCCAAAAAGGTTTTATTAATCACTGAAATTTTGGTAATTTTTACCTAAATTACAGTATCTAAATTTATGTGTTTTTGTTCACAAAAAGTGTTCAAACTTTCGCAGTATGTTAAACTAGTTATTATTAACATACTGCGTCAGTTTGCACTTCTGAAATAATCCCAAAACGGTTTTATTAATCACTGAAATTTTGGTAATTGTTACCTAAATTACAGTATCTAAATTTGTGTGTTTTTGATTTTAAAAAGTGTTCAAACTTTCGCACTATGTTAAACTAGTTATTATTAACATACTGCGTCAGTTTGCACTTCTGAAATAATCCCAAAACGGTTTTATTAATCACTGAAATTTTGGTAATTTTTACCTAAATTACAGTATCTAAATTTATGTGTTTTTGTTCACAAAAAGTGTTCAAACTTTCGCAGTATGTTAAACTAGTTATTATTAACATACTGCGTCAGTTTGCACTTCTGAAATAATCCCAAAAAGGTTTTATTAATCACTGAAATTTTGGTAATTTTTACCTAAATTACAGTATCTAAATTTATGTGTTTTTGTTCACAAAAAGTGTTCAAACTTTCGCAGTATGTTAAACTAGTTATTATTAACATACTGCGTCAGTTTGCACTTCTGAAATAATCCCAAAAAGGTTTTATTAATCACTGAAATTTTGGTAATTTTTACCTAAATTACAGTATCTAAATTTGTGTTTTTGATTTTAAAAAATGTTCAAACTTTCGCACTATGTTAAACTAGTTATTATTAACATACTGCGTCAGTTTGCACTTCTGAAATAATCCCAAAACGGTTTTATTAATCACTGAAATTTTGGTAATTTTTACCTAAATTACAGTATCTAAATTTGTGTGTTTTTGATTTTAAAAAATGTTCAAACTTTCGCACTATGTTAAACTAGTTATTATTAACATACTGCGTCAGTTTGCACTTCTGAAATAATCCCAAAACGGTTTTATTAATCACTGAAATTTTGGTAATTTTTACCTAAATTACAGTATCTAAATTTGTGTGTTTTTGATTTTAAAAAATGTTCAAACTTTCGCACTATGTTAAACTAGTTATTATTAACATACTGCGTCAGTTTGCACTTCTGAAATAATCCCAAAACGGTTTTATTAATCACTGAAATTTTGGTAATTTTTACCTAAATTACAGTATCTAAATTTATGTGTTTTTGTTCACAAAAAGTGTTCAAACTTTCGCAGTATGTTAAACTAGTTATTATTAACATACTGCGTCAGTTTGCACTTCTGAAATAATCCCAAAACGGTTTTATTAATCACTGAAATTTTGGTAATTTTTACCTAAATTACAGTATCTAAATTTGTGTGTTTTTGATTTTAAAAAATGTTCAAACTTTCGCACTATGTTAAACTAGTTATTATTAACATACTGCGTCAGTTTGCACTTCTGAAATAATCCCAAAACGGTTTTATTAATCACTGAAATTTTGGTAATTTTTACCTAAATTACAGTATCTAAATTTATGTGTTTTTGTTCACAAAAAGTGTTCAAACTTTCGCAGTATGTTAAACTAGTTATTATTAACATACTGCGTCAGTTTGCACTTCTGAAATAATCCCAAAACGGTTTTATTAATCACTGAAATTTTGGTAATTTTTACCTAAATTACAGTATCTAAATTTATGTGTTTTTGTTCACAAAAAGTGTTCAAACTTTCGCAGTATGTTAAACTAGTTATTATTAACATACTGCGTCAGTTTGCACTTCTGAAATAATCCCAAAACGGTTTTATTAATCACTGAAATTTTGGTAATTTTTACCTAAATTACAGTATCTAAATTTATGTGTTTTTGTTCACAAAAAGTGTTCAAACTTTCGCAGTATGTTAAACTAGTTATTATTAACATACTGCGTCAGTTTGCACTTCTGAAATAATCCCAAAACGGTTTTATTAATCACTGAAATTTTGGTAATTTTTACCTAAATTACAGTATCTAAATTTGTGTGTTTTTGATTTTAAAAAATGTTCAAACTTTCGCACTTTGTTAAACTAGTTATTATTAACATACTGCGTCAGTTTGCACTTCTGAAATAATCCCAAAACGGTTTTATTAATCACTGAAATTTTGGTAATTTTTACCTAAATTACAGTATCTAAATTTGTGTGTTTTTGATTTTAAAAAATGTTCAAACTTTCGCAGTATGTTAAACTAGTTATTATTAACATACTGCGTCAGTTTGCACTTCTGAAATAATCCCAAAACGGTTTTATTAATCACTGAAATTTTAGTAATTTTTACCTAAATTACAGTATCTAAATTTATGGGTTTTTGTTCACAAAAAGTGTTCAAACTTTCGCAGTATGTTAAACTAGTTATTATTAACATACTGCGTCAGTTTGCACTTCTGAAATAATCCCCAAAAGGTTTTATGAATCACTGAAATTTTGGTAATTGTTACCTAAATTACAGTATCTAAATTTATGTGTTTTTGATTTTAAAAAGTGTTCAAACTTTCGCAGTATGTTAAACTAGTTATTATTAACATACTGCATCAGTTTGCACTTCTGAAATAATCCCCAAAAGGTTTTATGAATCACTGAAATTTTGGTAATTGTTACCTAAATTACAGTATCTAAATTTATGTGTTTTTGTTCACAAAAAGTGTTCAAACTTTCGCAGTATGTTAAACTAGTTATTATTAACATACTGCATCAGTTTGCACTTCTGAAATAATCCCCAAAAGGTTTTATGAATCACTGAAATTTTGGTAATTGTTTCCTAAATTACAGTATCTAAATTTATGTGTTTTTGATTTTAAAAAGTGTTCAAACTTTCGCAGTATGTTAAACTAGTTATTATTAACATACTGCATCAGTTTGCACTTCTGAAATAATCCCCAAAAGGTTTTATGAATCACTGAAATTTTGGTAATTGTTACCTAAATTACAGTATCTAAATTTATGTGTTTTTGATTTTAAAAAGTGTTCAAACTTTCGCAGTATGTTAAACTAGTTATTATTAACATACTGCATCAGTTTGCACTTCTGAAATAATCCCCAAAAGGTTTTATTAATCACTGAAATTTTGGTAATTGTTACCTAAATTACAGTATCTAAATTTATGTGTTTTTGTTCACAAAAAGTGTTCAAACTTTCGCAGTATGTTAAACTAGTTATTTTTAACATACTGCATCAGTTTGCACTTCTGAAATAATCCCCAAAAGGTTTTATGAATCACTGAAATTTTGGTAATTGTTACCTAAATTACAGTATCTAAATTTATGTGTTTTTGATTTTAAAAAGTGTTCAAACTTTCGCAGTATGTTAAACTAGTTATTATTAACATACTGCATCAGTTTGCACTTCTGAAATAATCCCCAAAAGGTTTTATGAATCACTGAAATTTTGGTAATTGTTACCTAAATTACAGTATCTAAATTTATGTGTTTTTGTTCACAAAAAGTGTTCAAACTTTCGCAGTATGTTAAACTAGTTATTATTAACATACTGCATCAGTTTGCACTTCTGAAATAATCCCCAAAAGGTTTTATTAATCACTGAAATTTTGGTAATTGTTACCTAAATTACAGTATCTAAATTTATGTGTTTTTGTTCACAAAAAGTGTTCAAACTTTCGCAGTATGTTAAACTAGTTATTATTAACATACTGCATCAGTTTGCACTTCTGAAATAATCCCCAAAAGGTTTTATTAATCACTGAAATTTTGGTAATTGTTACCTAAATTACAGTATCTAAATTTATGTGTTTTTGTTCACAAAAAGTGTTCAAACTTTCGCAGTATGTTAAACTAGTTATTATTAACATACTGCATCAGTTTGCACTTCTGAAATAATCCCCAAAAGGTTTTATTAATCACTGAAATTTTGGTAATTGTTACCTAAATTACAGTATCTAAATTTATGTGTTTTTGTTCACAAAAAGTGTTCAAACTTTCGCAGTATGTTAAACTAGTTATTATTAACATACTGCATCAGTTTGCACTTCTGAAATAATCCCCAAAAGGTTTTATTAATCACTGAAATTTTGGTAATTGTTACCTAAATTACAGTATCTAAATTTATGTGTTTTTGATTTTAAAAAGTGTTCAAACTTTCGCAGTATGTTAAACTAGTTATTATTAACATACTGCATCAGTTTGCACTTCTGAAATAATCCCCAAAAGGTTTTATGAATCACTGAAATTTTGGTAATTGTTACCTAAATTACAGTATCTAAATTTATGTGTTTTTGTTCACAAAAAGTGTTCAAACTTTCGCAGTATGTTAAACTAGTTATTATTAACATACTGCATCAGTTTGCACTTCTGAAATAATCCCCAAAAGGTTTTATTAATCACTGAAATTTTGGTAATTGTTACCTAAATTACAGTATCTAAATTTATGTGTTTTTGTTCACAAAAAGTGTTCAAACTTTCGCAGTATGTTAAACTAGTTATTATTAACATACTGCATCAGTTTGCACTTCTGAAATAATCCCCAAAAGGTTTTATTAATCACTGAAATTTTGGTAATTGTTACCTAAATTACAGTATCTAAATTTATGTGTTTTTGTTCACAAAAAGTGTTCAAACTTTCGCAGTATGTTAAACTAGTTATTATTAACATACTGCATCAGTTTGCACTTCTGAAATAATCCCCAAAAGGTTTTATTAATCACTGAAATTTTGGTAATTGTTACCTAAATTACAGTATCTAAATTTATGTGTTTTTGTTCACAAAAAGTGTTCAAACTTTCGCAGTATGTTAAACTAGTTATTATTAACATACTGCATCAGTTTGCACTTCTGAAATAATCCCCAAAAGGTTTTATTAATCACTGAAATTTTGGTAATTGTTACCTAAATTACAGTATCTAAATTTATGTGTTTTTGATTTTAAAAAGTGTTCAAACTTTCGCAGTATGTTAAACTAGTTATTATTAACATACTGCATCAGTTTGCACTTCTGAAATAATCCCCAAAAGGTTTTATTAATCACTGAAATTTTGGTAATTGTTACCTAAATTACAGTATCTAAATTTATGTGTTTTTGTTCACAAAAAGTGTTCAAACTTTCGCAGTATGTTAAACTAGTTATTATTAACATACTGCATCAGTTTGCACTTCTGAAATAATCCCCAAAAGGTTTTATTAATCACTGAAATTTTGGTAATTGTTACCTAAATTACAGTATCTAAATTTATGTGTTTTTGTTCACAAAAAGTGTTCAAACTTTCGCAGTATGTTAAACTAGTTATTATTAACATACTGCATCAGTTTGCACTTCTGAAATAATCCCCAAAAGGTTTTATTAATCACTGAAATTTTGGTAATTGTTACCTAAATTACAGTATCTAAATTTATGTGTTTTTGTTCACAAAAAGTGTTCAAACTTTCGCAGTATGTTAAACTAGTTATTATTAACATACTGCATCAGTTTGAACTTCTGAAATAATCCCCAAAAGGTTTTATTAATCACTGAAATTTTGGTAATTGTTACCTAAATTACAGTATCTAAATTTATGTGTTTTTGATTTTAAAAAGTGTTCAAACTTTCGCAGTATGTTAAACTAGTTATTATTAACATACTGCATCAGTTTGCACTTCTGAAATAATCCCCAAAAGGTTTTATTAATCACTGAAATTTTGGTAATTGTTACCTAAATTACAGTATCTAAATTTATGTGTTTTTGATTTTAAAAAGTGTTCAAACTTTCGCAGTATGTTAAACTAGTTATTATTAACATACTGCATCAGTTTGCACTTCTGAAATAATCCCCAAAAGGTTTTATTAATCACTGAAATTTTGGTAATTGTTACCTAAATTACAGTATCTAAATTTATGTGTTTTTGTTCACAAAAAGTGTTCAAACTTTCGCAGTATGTTAAACTAGTTATTATTAACATACTGCATCAGTTTGCACTTCTGAAATAATCCCCAAAAGGTTTTATTAATCACTGAAATTTTGGTAATTGTTACCTAAATTACAGTATCTAAATTTATGTGTTTTTGTTCACAAAAAGTGTTCAAACTTTCGCAGTATGTTAAACTAGTTATTATTAACATACTGCATCAGTTTGCACTTCTGAAATAATCCCCAAAAGGTTTTATTAATCACTGAAATTTTGGTAATTGTTACCTAAATTACAGTATCTAAATTTATGTGTTTTTGTTCACAAAAAGTGTTCAAACTTTCGCAGTATGTTAAACTAGTTATTATTAACATACTGCATCAGTTTGCACTTCTGAAATAATCCCCAAAAGGTTTTATTAATCACTGAAATTTTGGTAATTGTTACCTAAATTACAGTATCTAAATTTATGTGTTTTTGATTTTAAAAAGTGTTCAAACTTTCGCAGTATGTTAAACTAGTTATTATTAACATACTGCATCAGTTTGCACTTCTGAAATAATCCCCAAAAGGTTTTATTAATCACTGAAATTTTGGTAATTGTTACCTAAATTACAGTATCTAAATTTATGTGTTTTTGTTCACAAAAAGTGTTCAAACTTTCGCAGTATGTTAAACTAGTTATTATTAACATACTGCATCAGTTTGCACTTCTGAAATAATCCCCAAAAGGTTTTATTAATCACTGAAATTTTGGTAATTGTTACCTAAATTACAGTATCTAAATTTATGTGTTTTTGTTCACAAAAAGTGTTCAAACTCTCGCAGTATGTTAAACTAGTTATTATTAACATACTGCATCAGTTTGCACTTCTGAAATAATCCCCAAAAGGTTTTATTAATCACTGAAATTTTTGGTAATTGTTACCTAAATTACAGTATCTAAATTTATGTGTTTTTGTTCACAAAAAGTGTTCAAACTCTCGCAGTATGTTAAACTAGTTATTATTAACATACTGCATCAGTTTGCACTTCTGAAATAATCCCCAAAAGGTTTTATGAATCACTGAAATTTTTGGTAATTGTTACCTAAATTACAGTATCTAAATTTATGTGTTTTTGTTCACAAAAAGTGTTCAAACTTTCGCAGTATGTTAAACTAGTTATTATTAACATACTGCATCAGTTTGCACTTCTGAAATAATCCCCAAAAGGTTTTATTAATCACTGAAATTTTGGTAATTGTTACCTAAATTACAGTATCTAAATTTATGTGTTTTTGATTTTAAAAAGTGTTCAAACTTTCGCAGTATGTTAAACTAGTTATTATTAACATACTGCATCAGTTTGCACTTCTGAAATAATCCCCAAAAGGTTTTATGAATCACTGAAATTTTTGGTAATTGTTACCTAAATTACAGTATCTAAATTTATGTGTTTTTGTTCACAAAAAGTGTTCAAACTTTCGCAGTATGTTAAACTAGTTATTATTAACATACTGCATCAGTTTGCACTTCTGAAATAATCCCCAAAAGGTTTTATTAATCACTGAAATTTTTGGTAATTGTTACCTAAATTACAGTATCTAAATTTATGTGTTTTTGTTCACAAAAAGTGTTCAAACTTTCGCAGTATGTTAAACTAGTTATTATTAACATACTGCATCAGTTTGCACTTCTGAAATAATCCCCAAAAGGTTTTATGAATCACTGAAATTTTGGTAATTGTTACCTAAATTACAGTATCTAAATTTATGTGTTTTTGTTCACAAAAAGTGTTCAAACTTTCGCAGTATGTTAAACTAGTTATTATTAACATACTGCATCAGTTTGCACTTCTGAAATAATCCCCAAAAGGTTTTATTAATCACTGAAATTTTTGGTAATTGTTACCTAAATTACAGTATCTAAATTTATGTGTTTTTGTTCACAAAAAGTGTTCAAACTTTCGCAGTATGTTAAACTAGTTATTATTAACATACTGCATCAGTTTGCACTTCTGAAATAATCCCCAAAAGGTTTTATGAATCACTGAAATTTTGGTAATTGTTACCTAAATTACAGTATCTAAATTTATGTGTTTTTGTTCACAAAAAGTGTTCAAACTTTCGCAGTATGTTAAACTAGTTATTATTAACATACTGCATCAGTTTGCACTTCTGAAATAATCCCCAAAAGGTTTTATGAATCACTGAAATTTTTGGTAATTGTTACCTAAATTACAGTATCTAAATTTATGTGTTTTTGTTCACAAAAAGTGTTCAAACTTTCGCAGTATGTTAAACTAGTTATTATTAACATACTGCATCAGTTTGCACTTCTGAAATAATCCCCAAAAGGTTTTATTAATCACTGAAATTTTTGGTAATTGTTACCTAAATTACAGTATCTAAATTTATGTGTTTTTGTTCACAAAAAGTGTTCAAACTTTCGCAGTATGTTAAACTAGTTATTATTAACATACTGCATCAGTTTGCACTTCTGAAATAATCCCCAAAAGGTTTTATGAATCACTGAAATTTTTGGTAATTGTTACCTAAATTACAGTATCTAAATTTATGTGTTTTTGTTCACAAAAAGTGTTCAAACTTTCGCAGTATGTTAAACTAGTTATTATTAACATACTGCATCAGTTTGCACTTCTGAAATAATCCCCAAAAGGTTTTATTAATCACTGAAATTTTGGTAATTGTTACCTAAATTACAGTATCTAAATTTATGTGTTTTTGTTCACAAAAAGTGTTCAAACTTTCGCAGTATGTTAAACTAGTTATTATTAACATACTGCATCAGTTTGCACTTCTGAAATAATCCCCAAAAGGTTTTATTAATCACTGAAATTTTGGTAATTGTTACCTAAATTACAGTATCTAAATTTATGTGTTTTTGTTCACAAAAAGTGTTCAAACTTTCGCAGTATGTTAAACTAGTTATTATTAACATACTGCATCAGTTTGCACTTCTGAAATAATCCCCAAAAGGTTTTATGAATCACTGAAATTTTTGGTAATTGTTACCTAAATTACAGTATCTAAATTTATGTGTTTTTGTTCACAAAAAGTGTTCAAACTTTCGCAGTATGTTAAACTAGTTATTATTAACATACTGCATCAGTTTGCACTTCTGAAATAATCCCCAAAAGGTTTTATTAATCACTGAAATTTTGGTAATTGTTACCTAAATTACAGTATCTAAATTTATGTGTTTTTGTTCACAAAAAGTGTTCAAACTTTCGCAGTATGTTAAACTAGTTATTATTAACATACTGCATCAGTTTGCACTTCTGAAATAATCCCCAAAAGGTTTTATTAATCACTGAAATTTTGGTAATTGTTACCTAAATTACAGTATCTAAATTTATGTGTTTTTGTTCACAAAAAGTGTTCAAACTTTCGCAGTATGTTAAACTAGTTATTATTAACATACTGCATCAGTTTGCACTTCTGAAATAATCCCCAAAAGGTTTTATGAATCACTGAAATTTTTGGTAATTGTTACCTAAATTACAGTATCTAAATTTATGTGTTTTTGTTCACAAAAAGTGTTCAAACTTTCGCAGTATGTTAAACTAGTTATTATTAACATACTGCATCAGTTTGCACTTCTGAAATAATCCCCAAAAGGTTTTATGAATCACTGAAATTTTTGGTAATTGTTACCTAAATTACAGTATCTAAATTTATGTGTTTTTGTTCACAAAAAGTGTTCAAACTTTCGCAGTATGTTAAACTAGTTATTATTAACATACTGCATCAGTTTGCACTTCTGAAATAATCCCCAAAAGGTTTTATTAATCACTGAAATTTTTGGTAATTGTTACCTAAATTACAGTATCTAAATTTATGTGTTTTTGTTCACAAAAAGTGTTCAAACTTTCGCAGTATGTTAAACTAGTTATTATTAACATACTGCATCAGTTTGCACTTCTGAAATAATCCCCAAAAGGTTTTATTAATCACTGAAATTTTGGTAATTGTTACCTAAATTACAGTATCTAAATTTATGTGTTTTTGTTCACAAAAAGTGTTCAAACTTTCGCAGTATGTTAAACTAGTTATTATTAACATACTGCATCAGTTTGCACTTCTGAAATAATCCCCAAAAGGTTTTATTAATCACTGAAATTTTTGGTAATTGTTACCTAAATTACAGTATCTAAATTTATGTGTTTTTGTTCACAAAAAGTGTTCAAACTTTCGCAGTATGTTAAACTAGTTATTATTAACATACTGCATCAGTTTGCACTTCTGAAATAATCCCCAAAAGGTTTTATGAATCACTGAAATTTTTGGTAATTGTTACCTAAATTACAGTATCTAAATTTATGTGTTTTTGTTCACAAAAAGTGTTCAAACTTTCGCAGTATGTTAAACTAGTTATTATTAACATACTGCATCAGTTTGCACTTCTGAAATAATCCCCAAAAGGTTTTATTAATCACTGAAATTTTGGTAATTGTTACCTAAATTACAGTATCTAAATTTATGTGTTTTTGTTCACAAAAAGTGTTCAAACTTTCGCAGTATGTTAAACTAGTTATTATTAACATACTGCATCAGTTTGCACTTCTGAAATAATCCCCAAAAGGTTTTATTAATCACTGAAATTTTGGTAATTGTTACCTAAATTACAGTATCTAAATTTATGTGTTTTTGTTCACAAAAAGTGCTCAAACTTTCGCAGTATGTTAAACTAGTTATTATTAACATACTGCATCCGTTTGCACTTCTGAAATAATCCCCAAAAGGTTTTATGAATCACTGAAATTTTTGGTAATTGTTACCTAAATTACAGTATCTAAATTTATGTGTTTTTGTTCACAAAAAGTGTTCAAACTTTCGCAGTATGTTAAACTAGTTATTATTAACATACTGCATCAGTTTGCACTTCTGAAATAATCCCCAAAAGGTTTTATTAATCACTGAAATTTTTGGTAATTGTTACCTAAATTACAGTATCTAAATTTATGTGTTTTTGTTCACAAAAAGTGTTCAAACTTTCGCAGTATGTTAAACTAGTTATTATTAACATACTGCATCAGTTTGCACTTCTGAAATAATCCCCAAAAGGTTTTATGAATCACTGAAATTTTTGGTAATTGTTACCTAAATTACAGTATCTAAATTTATGTGTTTTTGTTCACAAAAAGTGTTCAAACTTTCGCAGTATGTTAAACTAGTTATTATTAACATACTGCATCAGTTTGCACTTCTGAAATAATCCCCAAAAGGTTTTATTAATCACTGAAATTTTTGGTAATTGTTACCTAAATTACAGTATCTAAATTTATGTGTTTTTGTTCACAAAAAGTGTTCAAACTTTCGCAGTATGTTAAACTAGTTATTATTAACATACTGCATCAGTTTGCACTTCTGAAATAATCCCCAAAAGGTTTTATTAATCACTGAAATTTTGGTAATTGTTACCTAAATTACAGTATCTAAATTTATGTGTTTTTGTTCACAAAAAGTGTTCAAACTTTCGCAGTATGTTAAACTAGTTATTATTAACATACTGCATCAGTTTGCACTTCTGAAATAATCCCCAAAAGGTTTTATTAATCACTGAAATTTTGGTAATTGTTACCTAAATTACAGTATCTAAATTTATGTGTTTTTGTTCACAAAAAGTGTTCAAACTTTCGCAGTATGTTAAACTAGTTATTATTAACATACTGCATCAGTTTGCACTTCTGAAATAATCCCCAAAAGGTTTTATTAATCACTGAAATTTTTGGTAATTGTTACCTAAATTACAGTATCTTAATTTATGTGTTTTTGTTCACAAAAAGTGTTCAAACTTTCGCAGTATGTTAAACTAGTTATTATTAACATACTGCATCAGTTTGCACTTCTGAAATAATCCCCAAAAGGTTTTATTAATCACTGAAATTTTGGTAATTGTTACCTAAATTACAGTATCTAAATTTATGTGTTTTTGTTCACAAAAAGTGTTCAAACTTTCGCAGTATGTTAAACTAGTTATTATTAACATACTGCATCAGTTTGCACTTCTGAAATAATCCCCAAAAGGTTTTATTAATCACTGAAATTTTGGTAATTGTTACCTAAATTACAGTATCTAAATTTATGTGTTTTTGATTTTAAAAAGTGTTCAAACTTTCGCAGTATGTTAAACTAGTTATTATTAACATACTGCATCAGTTTGCACTTCTGAAATAATCCCCAAAAGGTTTTATGAATCACTGAAATTTTTGGTAATTGTTACCTAAATTACAGTATCTAAATTTATGTGTTTTTGTTCACAAAAAGTGTTCAAACTTTCGCAGTATGTTAAACTAGTTATTATTAACATACTGCATCAGTTTGCACTTCTGAAATAATCCCCAAAAGGTTTTATGAATCACTGAAATTTTTGGTAATTGTTACCTAAATTACAGTATCTAAATTTATGTGTTTTTGTTCACAAAAAGTGTTCAAACTTTCGCAGTATGTTAAACTAGTTATTATTAACATACTGCATCAGTTTGCACTTCTGAAATAATCCCCAAAAGGTTTTATGAATCACTGAAATTTTTGGTAATTGTTACCTAAATTACAGTATCTAAATTTATGTGTTTTTGTTCACAAAAAGTGTTCAAACTTTCGCAGTATGTTAAACTAGTTATTATTAACATACTGCGTCAGTTTGCACTTCTGAAATAATCCCCAAAAGGTTTTATGAATCACTGAAATTTTTGGTAATTGTTACCTAAATTACAGTATCTAAATTTATGTGTTTTTGATTTTAAAAAGTGTTCAAACTTTCGCAGTATGTTAAACTAGTTATTATTAACATACTGCATCAGTTTGCACTTCTGAAATAATCCCCAAAAGGTTTTATGAATCACTGAAATTTTTGGTAATTGTTACCTAAATTACAGTATCTAAATTTATGTGTTTTTGTTCACAAAAAGTGTTCAAACTTTCGCAGTATGTTAAACTAGTTATTATTAACATACTGCATCAGTTTGCACTTCTGAAATAATCCCCAAAAGGTTTTATGAATCACTGAAATTTTTGGTAATTGTTACCTAAATTACAGTATCTAAATTTATGTGTTTTTGTTCACAAAAAGTGTTCAAACTTTCGCAGTATGTTAAACTAGTTATTATTAACATACTGCATCAGTTTGCACTTCTGAAATAATCCCCAAAAGGTTTTATGAATCACTGAAATTTTTGGTAATTGTTACCTAAATTACAGTATCTAAATTTATGTGTTTTTGTTCACAAAAAGTGTTCAAACTTTCGCAGTATGTTAAACTAGTTATTATTAACATACTGCATCAGTTTGCACTTCTGAAATAATCCCCAAAAGGTTTTATGAATCACTGAAATTTTTGGTAATTGTTACCTAAATTACAGTATCTAAATTTATGTGTTTTTGATTTTAAAAAGTGTTCAAACTTTCGCAGTATGTTAAACTAGTTATTATTAACATACTGCATCAGTTTGCACTTCTGAAATAATCCCCAAAAGGTTTTATGAATCACTGAAATTTTTGGTAATTGTTACCTAAATTACAGTATCTAAATTTATGTGTTTTTGATTTTAAAAAGTGTTCAAACTTTCGCAGTATGTTAAACTAGTTATTATTAACATACTGCATCAGTTTGCACTTCTGAAATAATCCCCAAAAGGTTTTATGAATCACTGAAATTTTTGGTAATTGTTACCTAAATTACAGTATCTAAATTTATGTGTTTTTGATTTTAAAAAGTGTTCAAACTTTCGCAGTATGTTAAACTAGTTATTATTAACATACTGCATCAGTTTGCACTTCTGAAATAATCCCCAAAAGGTTTTATGAATCACTGAAATTTTTGGTAATTGTTACCTAAATTACAGTATCTAAATTTATGTGTTTTTGATTTTAAAAAGTGTTCAAACTTTCGCAGTATGTTAAACTAGTTATTATTAACATACTGCATCAGTTTGCACTTCTGAAATAATCCCCAAAAGGTTTTATGAATCACTGAAATTTTTGGTAATTGTTACCTAAATTACAGTATCTAAATTTATGTGTTTTTGTTCACAAAAAGTGTTCAAACTTTCGCAGTATGTTAAACTAGTTATTATTAACATACTGCATCAGTTTGCACTTCTGAAATAATCCCCAAAAGGTTTTATTAATCACTGAAATTTTTGGTAATTGTTACCTAAATTACAGTATCTAAATTTATGTGTTTTTGATTTTAAAAAGTGTTCAAACTTTCGCAGTATGTTAAACTAGTTATTATTAACATACTGCATCAGTTTGCACTTCTGAAATAATCCCCAAAAGGTTTTATGAATCACTGAAATTTTTGGTAATTGTTACCTAAATTACAGTATCTAAATTTATGTGTTTTTGATTTTAAAAAGTGTTCAAACTTTCGCAGTATGTTAAACTAGTTATTATTAACATACTGCATCAGTTTGCACTTCTGAAATAATCCCCAAAAGGTTTTATGAATCACTGAAATTTTTGGTAATTGTTACCTAAATTACAGTATCTAAATTTATGTGTTTTTGATTTTAAAAAGTGTTCAAACTTTCGCAGTATGTTAAACTAGTTATTATTAACATACTGCATCAGTTTGCACTTCTGAAATAATCCCCAAAAGGTTTTATTAATCACTGAAATTTTTGGTAATTGTTACCTAAATTACAGTATCTAAATTTATGTGTTTTTGATTTTAAAAAGTGTTCAAACTTTCGCAGTATGTTAAACTAGTTATTATTAACATACTGCGTCAGTTTGCACTTCTGAAATAATCCCCAAAAGGTTTTATGAATCACTGAAATTTTTGGTAATTGTTACCTAAATTACAGTATCTAAATTTATGTGTTTTTGATTTTAAAAAGTGTTCAAACTTTCGCAGTATGTTAAACTAGTTATTATTAACATACTGCGTCAGTTTGCACTTCTGAAATAATCCCCAAAAGGTTTTATGAATCACTGAAATTTTTGGTAATTGTTACCTAAATTACAGTATCTAAATTTATGTGTTTTTGTTCACAAAAAGTGTTCAAACTTTCGCAGTATGTTAAACTAGTTATTATTAACATACTGCATCAGTTTGCACTTCTGAAATAATCCCCAAAAGGTTTTATGAATCACTGAAATTTTTGGTAATTGTTACCTAAATTACAGTATCTAAATTTATGTGTTTTTGATTTTAAAAAGTGTTCAAACTTTCGCAGTATGTTAAACTAGTTATTATTAACATACTGCGTCAGTTTGCACTTCTGAAATAATCCCCAAAAGGTTTTATGAATCACTGAAATTTTTGGTAATTGTTACCTAAATTACAGTATCTAAATTTATGTGTTTTTGATTTTAAAAAGTGTTCAAACTTTCGCAGTATGTTAAACTAGTTATTATTAACATACTGCGTCAGTTTGCACTTCTGAAATAATCCCAAAAGGTTTTATTAATCACTGAAATTTTTGGTAATTGTTACCTAAATTACAGTATCTAAATTTATGTGTTTTTGATTTTAAAAAGTGTTCAAACTTTCGCAGTATGTTAAACTAGTTATTATTAACATACTGCATCAGTTTGCACTTCTGAAATAATCCCCAAAAGGTTTTATGAATCACTGAAATTTTTGGTAATTGTTACCTAAATTACAGTATCTAAATTTATGTGTTTTTGTTCACAAAAAGTGTTCAAACTTTCGCAGTATGTTAAACTAGTTATTATTAACATACTGCATCAGTTTGCACTTCTGAAATAATCCCCAAAAGGTTTTATGAATCACTGAAATTTTTGGTAATTGTTACCTAAATTACAGTATCTAAATTTATGTGTTTTTGTTCACAAAAAGTGTTCAAACTTTCGCAGTATGTTAAACTAGTTATTATTAACATACTGCATCAGTTTGCACTTCTGAAATAATCCCCAAAAGGTTTTATTAATCACTGAAATTTTTGGTAATTGTTACCTAAATTACAGTATCTAAATTTATGTGTTTTTGATTTTAAAAAGTGTTCAAACTTTCGCAGTATGTTAAACTAGTTATTATTAACATACTGCATCAGTTTGCACTTCTGAAATAATCCCCAAAAGGTTTTATTAATCACTGAAATTTTTGGTAATTGTTACCTAAATTACAGTATCTAAATTTATGTGTTTTTGTTCACAAAAAGTGTTCAAACTCTCGCAGTATGTTAAACTAGTTATTATTAACATACTGCATCAGTTTGCACTTCTGAAATAATCCCCAAAAGGTTTTATGAATCACTGAAATTTTTGGTAATTGTTACCTAAATTACAGTATCTAAATTTATGTGTTTTTGTTCACAAAAAGTGTTCAAACTTTCGCAGTATGTTAAACTAGTTATTATTAACATACTGCATCAGTTTGCACTTCTGAAATAATCCCCAAAAGGTTTTATGAATCACTGAAATTTTTGGTAATTGTTACCTAAATTACAGTATCTAAATTTATGTGTTTTTGATTTTAAAAAGTGTTCAAACTTTCGCAGTATGTTAAACTAGTTATTATTAACATACTGCATCAGTTTGCACTTCTGAAATAATCCCCAAAAGGTTTTATGAATCACTGAAATTTTTGGTAATTGTTACCTAAATTACAGTATCTAAATTTATGTGTTTTTGATTTTAAAAAGTGTTCAAACTTTCGCAGTATGTTAAACTAGTTATTATTAACATACTGCATCAGTTTGCACTTCTGAAATAATCCCCAAAAGGTTTTATGAATCACTGAAATTTTTGGTAATTGTTACCTAAATTACAGTATCTAAATTTATGTGTTTTTGTTCACAAAAAGTGTTCAAACTTTCGCAGTATGTTAAACTAGTTATTATTAACATACTGCATCAGTTTGCACTTCTGAAATAATCCCCAAAAGGTTTTATGAATCACTGAAATTTTTGGTAATTGTTACCTAAATTACAGTATCTAAATTTATGTGTTTTTGTTCACAAAAAGTGTTCAAACTTTCGCAGTATGTTAAACTAGTTATTATTAACATACTGCGTCAGTTTGCACTTCTGAAATAATCCCCAAAAGGTTTTATGAATCACTGAAATTTTTGGTAATTGTTACCTAAATTACAGTATCTAAATTTATGTGTTTTTGATTTTAAAAAGTGTTCAAACTTTCGCAGTATGTTAAACTAGTTATTATTAACATACTGCGTCAGTTTGCACTTCTGAAATAATCCCAAAACGGTTTTATTAATCACTGAAATTTTTGGTAATTGTTACCTAAATTACAGTATCTAAATTTATGTGTTTTTGATTTTAAAAAGTGTTCAAACTTTCGCAGTATGTTAAACTAGTTATTATTAACATACTGCATCAGTTTGCACTTCTGAAATAATCCCCAAAAGGTTTTATGAATCACTGAAATTTTTGGTAATTGTTACCTAAATTACAGTATCTAAATTTATGTGTTTTTGTTCACAAAAAGTGTTCAAACTTTCGCAGTATGTTAAACTAGTTATTATTAACATACTGCATCAGTTTGCACTTCTGAAATAATCCCCAAAAGGTTTTATTAATCACTGAAATTTTTGGTAATTGTTACCTAAATTACAGTATCTAAATTTATGTGTTTTTGATTTTAAAAAGTGTTCAAACTTTCGCAGTATGTTAAACTAGTTATTATTAACATACTGCATCAGTTTGCACTTCTGAAATAATCCCCAAAAGGTTTTATTAATCACTGAAATTTTTGGTAATTGTTACCTAAATTACAGTATCTAAATTTATGTGTTTTTGTTCACAAAAAGTGTTCAAACTTTCGCAGTATGTTAAACTAGTTATTATTAACATACTGCATCAGTTTGCACTTCTGAAATAATCCCCAAAAGGTTTTATTAATCACTGAAATTTTTGGTAATTGTTACCTAAATTACAGTATCTAAATTTATGTGTTTTTGTTCACAAAAAGTGTTCAAACTTTCGCAGTATGTTAAACTAGTTATTATTAACATACTGCATCAGTTTGCACTTCTGAAATAATCCCCAAAAGGTTTTATTAATCACTGAAATTTTTGGTAATTGTTACCTAAATTACAGTATCTAAATTTATGTGTTTTTGTTCACAAAAAGTGTTCAAACTCTCGCAGTATGTTAAACTAGTTATTATTAACATACTGCATCAGTTTGCACTTCTGAAATAATCCCCAAAAGGTTTTATGAATCACTGAAATTTTTGGTAATTGTTACCTAAATTACAGTATCTAAATTTATGTGTTTTTGTTCACAAAAAGTGTTCAAACTTTCGCAGTATGTTAAACTAGTTATTATTAACATACTGCATCAGTTTGCACTTCTGAAATAATCCCCAAAAGGTTTTATTAATCACTGAAATTTTTGGTAATTGTTACCTAAATTACAGTATCTAAATTTATGTGTTTTTGTTCACAAAAAGTGTTCAAACTCTCGCAGTATGTTAAACTAGTTATTATTAACATACTGCATCAGTTTGCACTTCTGAAATAATCCCCAAAAGGTTTTATTAATCACTGAAATTTTTGGTAATTGTTACCTAAATTACAGTATCTAAATTTATGTGTTTTTGATTTTAAAAAGTGTTCAAACTTTCGCAGTATGTTAAACTAGTTATTATTAACATACTGCATCAGTTTGCACTTCTGAAATAATCCCCAAAAGGTTTTATTAATCACTGAAATTTTTGGTAATTGTTACCTAAATTACAGTATCTAAATTTATGTGTTTTTGTTCACAAAAAGTGTTCAAACTCTCGCAGTATGTTAAACTAGTTATTATTAACATACTGCATCAGTTTGCACTTCTGAAATAATCCCCAAAAGGTTTTATGAATCACTGAAATTTTTGGTAATTGTTACCTAAATTACAGTATCTAAATTTATGTGTTTTTGTTCACAAAAAGTGTTCAAACTTTCGCAGTATGTTAAACTAGTTATTATTAACATACTGCATCAGTTTGCACTTCTGAAATAATCCCCAAAAGGTTTTATGAATCACTGAAATTTTTGGTAATTGTTACCTAAATTACAGTATCTAAATTTATGTGTTTTTGTTCACAAAAAGTGTTCAAACTTTCGCAGTATGTTAAACTAGTTATTATTAACATACTGCATCAGTTTGCACTTCTGAAATAATCCCCAAAAGGTTTTATGAATCACTCAAATTTTTGGTAATTGTTACCTAAATTACAGTATCTAAATTTATGTGTTTTTGTTCACAAAAAGTGTTCAAACTTTCGCAGTATGTTAAACTAGTTATTATTAACATACTGCATCAGTTTGCACTTCTGAAATAATCCCCAAAAGGTTTTATGAATCACTGAAATTTTTGGTAATTGTTACCTAAATTACAGTATCTAAATTTATGTGTTTTTGTTCACAAAAAGTGTTCAAACTTTCGCAGTATGTTAAACTAGTTATTATTAACATACTGCATCAGTTTGCACTTCTGAAATAATCCCCAAAAGGTTTTATGAATCACTGAAATTTTTGGTAATTGTTACCTAAATTACAGTATCTAAATTTATGTGTTTTTGTTCACAAAAAGTGTTCAAACTTTCGCAGTATGTTAAACTAGTTATTATTAACATACTGCATCAGTTTGCACTTCTGAAATAATCCCCAAAAGGTTTTATGAATCACTGAAATTTTTGGTAATTGTTACCTAAATTACAGTATCTAAATTTATGTGTTTTTGTTCACAAAAAGTGTTCAAACTTTCGCAGTATGTTAAACTAGTTATTATTAACATACTGCATCAGTTTGCACTTCTGAAATAATCCCCAAAAGGTTTTATGAATCACTGAAATTTTTGGTAATTGTTACCTAAATTACAGTATCTAAATTTATGTGTTTTTGTTCACAAAAAGTGTTCAAACTTTCGCAGTATGTTAAACTAGTTATTATTAACATACTGCATCAGTTTGCACTTCTGAAATAATCCCCAAAAGGTTTTATGAATCACTGAAATTTTTGGTAATTGTTACCTAAATTACAGTATCTAAATTTATGTGTTTTTGTTCACAAAAAGTGTTCAAACTCTCGCAGTATGTTAAACTAGTTATTATTAACATACTGCATCAGTTTGCACTTCTGAAATAATCCCCAAAAGGTTTTATGAATCACTGAAATTTTTGGTAATTGTTACCTAAATTACAGTATCTAAATTTATGTGTTTTTGTTCACAAAAAGTGTTCAAACTCTCGCAGTATGTTAAACTAGTTATTATTAACATACTGCATCAGTTTGCACTTCTGAAATAATCCCCAAAAGGTTTTATGAATCACTGAAATTTTTGGTAATTGTTACCTAAATTACAGTATCTAAATTTATGTGTTTTTGTTCACAAAAAGTGTTCAAACTCTCGCAGTATGTTAAACTAGTTATTATTAACATACTGCATCAGTTTGCACTTCTGAAATAATCCCCAAAAGGTTTTATGAATCACTGAAATTTTTGGTAATTGTTACCTAAATTACAGTATCTAAATTTATGTGTTTTTGTTCACAAAAAGTGTTCAAACTCTCGCAGTATGTTAAACTAGTTATTATTAACATACTGCATCAGTTTGCACTTCTGAAATAATCCCCAAAAGGTTTTATGAATCACTGAAATTTTTGGTAATTGTTACCTAAATTACAGTATCTAAATTTATGTGTTTTTGTTCACAAAAAGTGTTCAAACTCTCGCAGTATGTTAAACTAGTTATTATTAACATACTGCATCAGTTTGCACTTCTGAAATAATCCCCAAAAGGTTTTATGAATCACTGAAATTTTTGGTAATTGTTACCTAAATTACAGTATCTAAATTTATGTGTTTTTGTTCACAAAAAGTGTTCAAACTCTCGCAGTATGTTAAACTAGTTATTATTAACATACTGCATCAGTTTGCACTTCTGAAATAATCCCCAAAAGGTTTTATTAATCACTGAAATTTTTGGTAATTGTTACCTAAATTACAGTATCTAAATTTATGTGTTTTTGATTTTAAAAAGTGTTCAAACTTTCGCAGTATGTTAAACTAGTTATTATTAACATACTGCATCAGTTTGCACTTCTGAAATAATCCCCAAAAGGTTTTATGAATCACTGAAATTTTTGGTAATTGTTACCTAAATTACAGTATCTAAATTTATGTGTTTTTGTTCACAAAAAGTGTTCAAACTCTCGCAGTATGTTAAACTAGTTATTATTAACATACTGCATCAGTTTGCACTTCTGAAATAATCCCCAAAAGGTTTTATGAATCACTGAAATTTTTGGTAATTGTTACCTAAATTACAGTATCTAAATTTATGTGTTTTTGTTCACAAAAAGTGTTCAAACTCTCGCAGTATGTTAAACTAGTTATTATTAACATACTGCATCAGTTTGCACTTCTGAAATAATCCCCAAAAGGTTTTATGAATCACTGAAATTTTTGGTAATTGTTACCTAAATTACAGTATCTAAATTTATGTGTTTTTGTTCACAAAAAGTGTTCAAACTTTCGCAGTATGTTAAACTAGTTATTATTAACATACTGCATCAGTTTGCACTTCTGAAATAATCCCCAAAAGGTTTTATTAATCACTGAAATTTTTGGTAATTGTTACCTAAATTACAGTATCTAAATTTATGTGTTTTTGATTTTAAAAAGTGTTCAAACTTTCGCAGTATGTTAAACTAGTTATTATTAACATACTGCATCAGTTTGCACTTCTGAAATAATCCCCAAAAGGTTTTATGAATCACTGAAATTTTTGGTAATTGTTACCTAAATTACAGTATCTAAATTTATGTGTTTTTGTTCACAAAAAGTGTTCAAACTTTCGCAGTATGTTAAACTAGTTATTATTAACATACTGCATCAGTTTGCACTTCTGAAATAATCCCCAAAAGGTTTTATTAATCACTGAAATTTTTGGTAATTGTTACCTAAATTACAGTATCTAAATTTATGTGTTTTTGATTTTAAAAAGTGTTCAAACTTTCGCAGTATGTTAAACTAGTTATTATTAACATACTGCATCAGTTTGCACTTCTGAAATAATCCCCAAAAGGTTTTATGAATCACTGAAATTTTTGGTAATTGTTACCTAAATTACAGTATCTAAATTTATGTGTTTTTGTTCACAAAAAGTGTTCAAACTTTCGCAGTATGTTAAACTAGTTATTATTAACATACTGCATCAGTTTGCACTTCTGAAATAATCCCCAAAAGGTTTTATTAATCACTGAAATTTTTGGTAATTGTTACCTAAATTACAGTATCTAAATTTATGTGTTTTTGTTCACAAAAAGTGTTCAAACTTTCGCAGTATGTTAAACTAGTTATTATTAACATACTGCATCAGTTTGCACTTCTGAAATAATCCCCAAAAGGTTTTATGAATCACTGAAATTTTTGGTAATTGTTACCTAAATTACAGTATCTAAATTTATGTGTTTTTGTTCACAAAAAGTGTTCAAACTCTCGCAGTATGTTAAACTAGTTATTATTAACATACTGCATCAGTTTGCACTTCTGAAATAATCCCCAAAAGGTTTTATGAATCACTGAAATTTTTGGTAATTGTTACCTAAATTACAGTATCTAAATTTATGTGTTTTTGTTCACAAAAAGTGTTCAAACTTTCGCAGTATGTTAAACTAGTTATTATTAACATACTGCATCAGTTTGCACTTCTGAAATAATCCCCAAAAGGTTTTATGAATCACTGAAATTTTTGGTAATTGTTACCTAAATTACAGTATCTAAATTTATGTGTTTTTGTTCACAAAAAGTGTTCAAACTTTCGCAGTATGTTAAACTAGTTATTATTAACATACTGCATCAGTTTGCACTTCTGAAATAATCCCCAAAAGGTTTTATGAATCACTGAAATTTTTGGTAATTGTTACCTAAATTACAGTATCTAAATTTATGTGTTTTTGTTCACAAAAAGTGTTCAAACTCTCGCAGTATGTTAAACTAGTTATTATTAACATACTGCATCAGTTTGCACTTCTGAAATAATCCCCAAAAGGTTTTATTAATCACTGAAATTTTTGGTAATTGTTACCTAAATTACAGTATCTAAATTTATGTGTTTTTGTTCACAAAAAGTGTTCAAACTCTCGCAGTATGTTAAACTAGTTATTATTAACATACTGCATCAGTTTGCACTTCTGAAATAATCCCCAAAAGGTTTTATGAATCACTGAAATTTTTGGTAATTGTTACCTAAATTACAGTATCTAAATTTATGTGTTTTTGTTCACAAAAAGTGTTCAAACTTTCGCAGTATGTTAAACTAGTTATTATTAACATACTGCATCAGTTTGCACTTCTGAAATAATCCCCAAAAGGTTTTATGAATCACTGAAATTTTTGGTAATTGTTACCTAAATTACAGTATCTAAATTTATGTGTTTTTGTTCACAAAAAGTGTTCAAACTTTCGCAGTATGTTAAACTAGTTATTATTAACATACTGCATCAGTTTGCACTTCTGAAATAATCCCCAAAAGGTTTTATTAATCACTGAAATTTTTGGTAATTGTTACCTAAATTACAGTATCTAAATTTATGTGTTTTTGTTCACAAAAAGTGTTCAAACTCTCGCAGTATGTTAAACTAGTTATTATTAACATACTGCATCAGTTTGCACTTCTGAAATAATCCCCAAAAGGTTTTATGAATCACTGAAATTTTTGGTAATTGTTACCTAAATTACAGTATCTAAATTTATGTGTTTTTGTTCACAAAAAGTGTTCAAACTTTCGCAGTATGTTAAACTAGTTATTATTAACATACTGCATCAGTTTGCACTTCTGAAATAATCCCCAAAAGGTTTTATGAATCACTGAAATTTTTGGTAATTGTTACCTAAATTACAGTATCTAAATTTATGTGTTTTTGTTCACAAAAAGTGTTCAAACTTTCGCAGTATGTTAAACTAGTTATTATTAACATACTGCATCAGTTTGCACTTCTGAAATAATCCCCAAAAGGTTTTATGAATCACTGAAATTTTTGGTAATTGTTACCTAAATTACAGTATCTAAATTTATGTGTTTTTGTTCACAAAAAGTGTTCAAACTTTCGCAGTATGTTAAACTAGTTATTATTAACATACTGCATCAGTTTGCACTTCTGAAATAATCCCCAAAAGGTTTTATGAATCACTGAAATTTTTGGTAATTGTTACCTAAATTACAGTATCTAAATTTATGTGTTTTTGTTCACAAAAAGTGTTCAAACTTTCGCAGTATGTTAAACTAGTTATTATTAACATACTGCATCAGTTTGCACTTCTGAAATAATCCCCAAAAGGTTTTATGAATCACTGAAATTTTTGGTAATTGTTACCTAAATTACAGTATCTAAATTTATGTGTTTTTGTTCACAAAAAGTGTTCAAACTCTCGCAGTATGTTAAACTAGTTATTATTAACATACTGCATCAGTTTGCACTTCTGAAATAATCCCCAAAAGGTTTTATGAATCACTGAAATTTTTGGTAATTGTTACCTAAATTACAGTATCTAAATTTATGTGTTTTTGTTCACAAAAAGTGTTCAAACTTTCGCAGTATGTTAAACTAGTTATTATTAACATACTGCATCAGTTTGCACTTCTGAAATAATCCCCAAAAGGTTTTATGAATCACTGAAATTTTTGGTAATTGTTACCTAAATTACAGTATCTAAATTTATGTGTTTTTGTTCACAAAAAGTGTTCAAACTTTCGCAGTATGTTAAACTAGTTATTATTAACATACTGCATCAGTTTGCACTTCTGAAATAATCCCCAAAAGGTTTTATGAATCACTGAAATTTTTGGTAATTGTTACCTAAATTACAGTATCTAAATTTATGTGTTTTTGTTCACAAAAAGTGTTCAAACTTTCGCAGTATGTTAAACTAGTTATTATTAACATACTGCATCAGTTTGCACTTCTGAAATAATCCCCAAAAGGTTTTATGAATCACTGAAATTTTTGGTAATTGTTACCTAAATTACAGTATCTAAATTTATGTGTTTTTGTTCACAAAAAGTGTTCAAACTTTCGCAGTATGTTAAACTAGTTATTATTAACATACTGCATCAGTTTGCACTTCTGAAATAATCCCCAAAAGGTTTTATGAATCACTGAAATTTTTGGTAATTGTTACCTAAATTACAGTATCTAAATTTATGTGTTTTTGTTCACAAAAAGTGTTCAAACTCTCGCAGTATGTTAAACTAGTTATTATTAACATACTGCATCAGTTTGCACTTCTGAAATAATCCCCAAAAGGTTTTATTAATCACTGAAATTTTTGGTAATTGTTACCTAAATTACAGTATCTAAATTTATGTGTTTTTGTTCACAAAAAGTGTTCAAACTCTCGCAGTATGTTAAACTAGTTATTATTAACATACTGCATCAGTTTGCACTTCTGAAATAATCCCCAAAAGGTTTTATGAATCACTGAAATTTTTGGTAATTGTTACCTAAATTACAGTATCTAAATTTATGTGTTTTTGTTCACAAAAAGTGTTCAAACTTTCGCAGTATGTTAAACTAGTTATTATTAACATACTGCATCAGTTTGCACTTCTGAAATAATCCCCAAAAGGTTTTATGAATCACTGAAATTTTTGGTAATTGTTACCTAAATTACAGTATCTAAATTTATGTGTTTTTGTTCACAAAAAGTGTTCAAACTCTCGCAGTATGTTAAACTAGTTATTATTAACATACTGCATCAGTTTGCACTTCTGAAATAATCCCCAAAAGGTTTTATTAATCACTGAAATTTTTGGTAATTGTTACCTAAATTACAGTATCTAAATTTATGTGTTTTTGTTCACAAAAAGTGTTCAAACTCTCGCAGTATGTTAAACTAGTTATTATTAACATACTGCATCAGTTTGCACTTCTGAAATAATCCCCAAAAGGTTTTATGAATCACTGAAATTTTTGGTAATTGTTACCTAAATTACAGTATCTAAATTTATGTGTTTTTGTTCACAAAAAGTGTTCAAACTTTCGCAGTATGTTAAACTAGTTATTATTAACATACTGCATCAGTTTGCACTTCTGAAATAATCCCCAAAAGGTTTTATGAATCACTGAAATTTTTGGTAATTGTTACCTAAATTACAGTATCTAAATTTATGTGTTTTTGTTCACAAAAAGTGTTCAAACTCTCGCAGTATGTTAAACTAGTTATTATTAACATACTGCATCAGTTTGCACTTCTGAAATAATCCCCAAAAGGTTTTATTAATCACTGAAATTTTTGGTAATTGTTACCTAAATTACAGTATCTAAATTTATGTGTTTTTGTTCACAAAAAGTGTTCAAACTCTCGCAGTATGTTAAACTAGTTATTATTAACATACTGCATCAGTTTGCACTTCTGAAATAATCCCCAAAAGGTTTTATTAATCACTGAAATTTTTGGTAATTGTTACCTAAATTACAGTATCTAAATTTATGTGTTTTTGATTTTAAAAAGTGTTCAAACTTTCGCAGTATGTTAAACTAGTTATTATTAACATACTGCATCAGTTTGCACTTCTGAAATAATCCCTAAAAGGTCATTTCAGAAGTGCAATTATTTTTATAATTAAAAATACGAGAGTTTGAATTTTGGTTATATCCTAAAACTGACAAGCTAGCTGCTGCAAAAATGAAAAATAATGAATTTTTCATTGTCTTTTATTTGCGTTTTTTCATTGATTCATTATAAGGTATTACTCATTCAACTTATTATATTTGTAACTAACAACAAAACCTTTGCAAATGCAATGACAAGATTAACTGATCCATCAACAACAACATCGATGATTTCATTTTTAACATAGTAAGTCTCTCTTTTTCTCACGCACTTTTTTTAATGCTTCGTTAACATTAAACCTTAGTATTAAGATTCCATTCACTAAAATTTTTATTGTACTTCTTCTGTCTTTTCTTTTAATTGTATTAGTTTAGTTGAAAAGTAGTTGAAAAAGTTCATTATAATTTATTTATTTATTGTTTGTTTAATTTAATCTTGTTGTTCTTTTTTTTGTATTATGTATGTTTAATTTAAAATCAGTATGCGTTCGGGCATGCAAATAAATAATTAAATTAATTAACAAGGATATTATTTCAGGCGATATGATGAGATAAAGAAGATATTGGATATTCCTCGACAGAAAGTAAATATTGCAAATGGAGTTTTAACTGAAGGAAAGAAGTTTAATGATATCCAGATTTTTCCTGTTGAACATACATATGATCCGATTGAATGGAATGAAAGTTTAATATTTATATTGTGCATTAATAAAGCTTGCTTATAGAGATTAAGCCCAGAGAAGATGCATCAATATCTCGAGCTTTTTGCAGATCAAGCAAATTTAGCAAAGAAGGAATCTGCAATGAATTTATCCAAGCTTTGTTCCCTTCAATCTCAACTAACTTTTGCTGAAACTGCAAATCAAAGATTGTTGAATGCTTTTGCAGGATTGAGCAAATACTACAAGATAAACTGGATCGAATGCGTGAAACATATGAACATCAAGTTGCTCATGAAGGTAGAGCTTCAGAAAGACATATCCAATACCTTGGAAATCGAATTGAACATCTTCAAAGATCTCAACAAAAATATATTAATCTTATAAAAGATCATCTGGAATCTCTCAATAAAGATAAAAATAATATTACATCTGCCCTAAGGACAAGAATCGCTCAAAGCTTTCAACTTTTTAATAATCAACTTCATGCTGATGGATGTAAGTTTTTTTTAAAGTTTGGTTACTGTAGTTTTTAATAATTGTGTTTTTTAGTAAAAACTTTTGCTGGATATAAACCATCTCCTTCATCTCGGAACCAGTTAAGTGAAGATAAATCATATTTCTCTGAAACAATAACAACTTCTTATATGATGGAACAAAATGAGGCTTATTCAAGGCTACCAAGTCGACAGCAGCAATCTCAGCAACGACATCCTGAAAGTCGTCCTCCAACTTCTCAATCTCGGTATTATAATGTTCAAGGACAGTTAAGATTATCTCCACGGATATAGTTTTAGTTTTGCAATGAATAAAGATATTTTTTTTAATTTTGTTTTTTATTACATTAGTAAAACATTTCTTGGATAAACGCGCACTCGAACAAAACGATAGCAACTCGATTACATGAATAAAATTCTAAGAGATTTTTTTATTACTTGTAGCTTTCTTCTCTTTTTTGAATTTTCCTTAAATTAACAACCAAAATAGCCCATTTTACATTTATTTACCAATTTTTTAATTTTTTTGTTATGTATTTATCGTTAAAATTTAATGCATACAAGTTTTGATAAGAAAAACTCTTTTTGTTGTTCACGCGCGACTCGAACTTGCAAGCGGCGGACTCAAAAAACGGCCGTCGCACACCACTTAGACCCTTAGGCAGCCAAAAACGGTTTGGAGGTTGGAAAAAAAATTTCCTCTTGATTCACACGTGTATTGTAAATTTTAAAACCATTATAACTATCCATATAAATGCTTGTGTTTTATATACCATATAAATTTGAAAAAAAAAATGCTTTATATACAAATTTCCTTTGAACAAAATGAACAATATTGACATGCTTTATTTAAAGGCAGCGGCCGAGATAGAAGAAGTTTATTTTTTTTATACATGTTGCCGTCCCACCCCGAAAGCTCTTTATTAATCGAGTAAAAGAAAACACCTGTATAAAAAAAACTTCTTCTATCCCGGCCGCTCCCTTTAATATTAAAGAAATCAAGAAAAAACAGAGATTTTAAAAAGAAAATTCAATATCTTTTGGATCACAAATGTGATCGGCATCGGATAATTCAATATAGTTTTCGCCGTTTTCATTTTCACACAATTTTGCTTGAACAAATTTTCGTTTTCTCTCACAACTTCGGCAAACGAAATTTTTAGTTGAAGCCCGGTAAACAAAATTATAAACAATTCCATTTAAATCACGGAATATTAAAATCTTGTTCTTTCTTTTTTGTTTATTCATGATGAATTCAAATTTAAAAACGGGATTTTGAATTATTTTCACACTTAAATTTTCTGGTTGAAATTGTATTGGTTGACATTTATGATTATTTGTTTCCACTTCAACATATTCTTCGGTATTGTTGCGTTCAAGTTTTGCAGTAAGGGAATATTTGTGGATTCTGCATTTAATGCATTCAAAAGTTTTGCTTGTATTCTTCCATCCAAATTCATAGCATAAACTTTTATCAAATTTGGTAAAGATAATCAAACGTTCAACAAATTTTCCAGCGTGTTTTCGTTTTACAAGTTGATAATCATCTTTCAGAAGTTCGAAATTTCGAGTTTCAAATGTTTGTTTCCTTCCAACTCGACTAAATAAAAATGTTAGAACAACGATTATAAAGAAACACTATTTAAATTACTTTTTAGCACTTCTTTTATTTATCATTAAAGAATTTTGAATACTGTTATCTGCTTGATTGCTACTTGGTAACGGAAGACGCAAATCCTTGCTTTCAAGAATTCTCGAATAGGCTCGTTTTAAATGATCATCAATTGAAGTGACAAAATCAAAAAGTATAGCTTTCAAATCCATATAATTTACACTTTGACTTTTAATTTCTTCAATAATAGGAAGCAGAAATTTGTTTTTAAATAATTCTTCTTCTTCATCAGCTGATAAATCTGGAAGTAATGGAACATTGGAGGACTAAAAATTTTAGTTTGAAATAAATTTTAAAAGCAAATAAGGCACATACTATTTTAGCATTCTTAATTGAGCACAAAACGTTTTCACACAATTCATTATTTCGAAGAACAACTACAAAAACATTTTTCATGCTTCCTCCAGAAGCACAGAGAAAATTCTAAAAATATAATTTTTATTATTAAAGTTGTAAAATCTTTAAAATATAACTACTTGCCCCTCTTTGAAAATAATTTCGATTATATGTCGAGGTAATCTCTACAGATCCAAATTTGATATCCAAACATCTGTTAACATTGTTTACTTGAAGATCAAATTCTCCAAAGTATTCAATTTTACCAGATTTATCAAAAAATATTAATCGTTTTGTTTTATTTATGCTCTATAAGGATTAGATAAAAAAATTTTAAAAATGGAACAAAATTTAATTACCTCATTGAGGGAATCCATGTTGGAATTTAAATTCCAAAATAAATCAACAGTTAATTTTTTAAATAACTAAAGCAATTCACTCAACAAAAAATGAAAAAGAAAAAACCCAGGTCTGAAAGATTGCTGAATAAATTGTTATATGAAAAAACAAAATTGGCGCCAAAAAAACCAGCAGTACCTCTGCTATTTTCATTTCACTGTAAGCAAATAGGGGACGGGCAGAGATTTTCCCAAACAAAAAGACTTCGTTAATGCATCATCACTTAAGAGTTTATTAGTTTTTGTTGAAAAAGAAAAAGGGTCAGAACATTTGGACTGCACACCATTGGGTTACGCTTTTTTTTATAAGGGAAAAAAGCACTAAGGGCAAATAGGTCAATTTATAATAAAAACCAATAAATAATAAAAAATAATACTGTGTTTTATTAACTAACTACTGTACTGTCAAAAGTTTTCCTCAATGAAATGGCAATTGGTGAGTCTTGTTCTTCTCTTTGTTCGAGCTTCAAATTTTTCGTGCGATGTCTCTGCCAAATGTTTTTTTAGTAATTGGGAGAAAAAAATCTTGAGTGTTTTTAATTTTATAAAAATTTATTCATTTTGACACAAAAATTTTTTTAATGTTTTTTGTTCGGAAAAAAACTGAATGATGGAAAGCAAGAAAAAAAAAATTTTTTGTCGGTAAAGGTGGAAAA
The DNA here is from genome assembly GCA_024447195.1 of Panagrolaimus sp. LJ2414. Classification (NCBI taxonomy): domain Eukaryota; kingdom Metazoa; phylum Nematoda; class Chromadorea; order Rhabditida; family Panagrolaimidae; genus Panagrolaimus; species Panagrolaimus sp. LJ2414. The sequence continues at coordinate 806,190 of JAMRXY010000052.1, read as the reverse complement.
CGAAAGAACGCAAAAATATTGCAAAAAAGGAATCGCATTTACAATAAAAAATGTATAAAAACACATGTCAGAAAAGCTCATGGTGTTGGGTTTCTGCAATTATTTTGTGCATTTATTTAAAGTGAATTGAAAAATAAATTTTTAAAAAAAATTTGTAAGCATTTTAACATTTAATGACGTTAAAATGCTTACAAAAAAGTGGAATCGTCGAGAACGAACAAATGAAAAGTTAGAAGAAATTGTGCATGCCAAAACCCTTTTACAAGATACTGCTGAACTCTATATGTAAATTTTTCTTTTTGAATGCGAAGACCTCTAATTTAATCTTTTGGTTTCGTGATAAAATTTTTAATTAAAAATATTTCTCAAAGTTAGAATGTTTCTTGTACACTGAAAAAAAACCGGTGACAAAAATACTCTCACCGGTGACCATCGGTTACGAATTCGGTGACGCAACAGTGTCGAATTCAACACTGGTGAGGGAATTTTTCTCACCGCGGTGATGGTGTCAGTGTCGAATTCGTCACCGATTTTTTTCAGTGTAAACGGCAACCTTGATCAATGAATTTCATATTCAAATTTCAACTATTTGGTGTAAAAATTGACAAAAAGTAACTTAAAAATTGAAAAACAAAGTTTAGAGTGCTTTTGGTTTTTTCGCGCAAAAACACTGGAAGATTAAAAAAGTCAACAAAAAAAACAGCGCCGAAAAAAACTGTTGTTCTTCTTTTTCTTCCTTCGACATCGAAAAAAAATCGTTGAAAATAATTTTCATTTCGAAATTGGATGTGAAAAGGTGTTTTAAGAAGGGCAACCAACAAAATGTTGCGAAAAATACAATGCATTTTTTAAAAAAATATATAAATTTATAAAATGTTTAAATATTTTAGAGATCAATTTTCTAAAGATCAAGAAATTATTATTTTTTATTGAATAAAGTTGTAGGCAATTTTGTTCTTGTGCAATAAAAAAAAATAAAATTATCAGAAGATTCGTTATTTAAAAAATCTTAAAATTTTTCGTTTTAGCAACGCATTTTACAAGACATGAAAAAGTAGCACATTCTTGAACATTTGAAGTAAGGACTAAACGTTGATCAAATTCAAGGGGTTGACCTAATAAAGAAATTTTAAGTGCATCATTTTTGAAGACAATTTTAGCCAACCTAGCCAGCAGATAACTAAATCATCAAAATGGCAATGTCTCAAAAAAATTTTTTGTTATTTGGGTAGCCTTAATTATGGCATTTCTAAAAATACAAAATTTTAATCCCAAAGACCTTGCCATCATACTGTAAATTGATGATTTAATTACCTGAAGGGATCAAACCAGCAGATAGTTAAAAAATTCGATCAAAAATGACGATTCGTATAAAAACTATTAAAAACACGAGAGAGATCAGATTTCACTCATCAAAATATAGAAATCAAACATCTTCCAAAACAAATATTTTTGTATTACAAAATCACAAACTATTTTGTTTTTGACTCAAGTCCAATTCTTGTTTTAATTTCTACGAATTTCTTTATTAAAATATATTGATAAAAGTAAACTTAAAGTTATATTCACACAAAATGCACAAAAGGATGACTGTTGAATGTTTATATTTACTGCAGAGGGCGATGGCTGGAGACCTGTTATTTTTCTTCATTTTTTCTTATATTATTTATTTGTAATTTGTCGAACAAAAAACTTTTGAAATTTCTATTTATGAAATGTTGTTAAAAATAAAAACCATGAAAACAAAAACTTAACGTTCATCCGTTATAACGTTAATTTTGGTATCTGCTAAAAATATTTTTGGACAAACAGTCGTTTTAATGATTCATCATTAAAATTTTGTTGGTTTTTATATTGTTATATTTTTTTAATACTGAGCTTTCTTGCAATTCCATCTTCTATTTTTGGTAAATAAAATTATATTTTATGAAAAACACGACAATTTCATAAAACATAACATTGAAAAATAGTAATATTTTTAAGCTTTCTTATATGAATTAACCCTAACAGTAATAACAATTAAACGAGCCCTTTAATTACTTAATCAAAATTAAATGTACACATAAAAAAATCATCCTTCTAAATTATTTGCGACAACAACGTTGTGAGCTTATGAAAGAATGCAAGAAATTAAATTTTTCCAAATGTTTTTTCGATCCTGCAGCTATTTTTTGACAATACACGAAAGTTTTTTTTAGTTAATTATTTCTATTTTTTTGACAGATTAGAATGTCAAAGATTTGAATTAATTATTGTTTTGACTTCTTGCATTAATCCATGCAATATGTTAAGACATTTTTTTATTGTTATAACAAAAAAAGTTATCTGCAAGGACATTTTTGTTTTTTAAATATCGGAATAAAAAATTAAAATATTTCAATATTGATTAAGAAAAAAAGAAAAATCAAATACCTGCTCATTTTTTATATTTTTCAATACAATTACACGCACATTTTCATTTCAGTCTAGGCTTTGCAAAAAAAGGCGGGAATCAGAGAAACCTTTTGTTGTTGTTTTTCTTCATCTTTTTTTCTTATGTTTACGTGTCACATTTTTTGAACAAAAAAACTTTTGAATTTTTTATGAATGATTGTAAAAGGTAAAAATTATGGAAAACATAAATTTTACTTTTATCAGCTAAATTTAGTAACTTCAATTGCATATGCTTCAAAAATTATTCATGTGGCAAGGAATGACCGCATTATTTTTAATCAAAATGCAAGAAGTCTCAAACAAATGTCTAAAGATACCTCAAAAATGGCATTCACATAATAAAAACTCAAAAAAATAGAAACAAATTTATTTCCCTTATTTTTTAATATGAAAATGTTTAACAGTAAAATTTTGCTTATTTTAAACATGCAATTTAACACACTTGTAATTCCTTCAAATTTTTTCTAGTACAAATATTTTATTGTTTATAGAACCATATGTTTTTAAAAAACATATGACAGAAAAATCCCCATACTTTTTATTTATCAGTTTATTATAAATTTCTAACATAAAAAATTTCAAAAAAATAAAATTTGAAACAGAAACATTATATCTTGATAAAATGCTAAACAAAAATATAATTCTTAAACAATAAATGTTTATTTAGTTTTTGTTCAGCTGCATTAGTTATAAAAGTGAAGAGTAGGAAGTTCAAAGGTGCCGTAATCAGTCTTTTTCAAACCAATGAAAAAATCTTCAACCTTTTTCTTGTAATCCATAGAGATAAGACGGGCATCAAACTTGAGAGAAAATTGAATTTGTTTGTTTTCCTATATTAACAATTTAGTAATATTAGTTAGTACCTTAAAGACAAAAATGAATTAAAACTTACAATCATAAATTTTGAAAAGGTTTCAAAATCAAATGCCTCTGTCATGCAGAATAAATGGATTTTTTGAAGATTTTTGAAATGTTCCATTTCGACAAGTTTTTTGACAGTTTCGCATGAAATTTGTCCTTCCTCGCAAGTACTAAAAAATTAATTAACATTTTTAGAATTCTCAAAAATCATTATAGTTTAACTCACAAAGAAAGTTCTTTAAGCTTTGGCCACCTTTCAATAATCTTTTCAAGTGGAACAATTTCATCATTTTCTTTTACAAGACATGTAAAATCAGCACACTGAAAAAAAGTGGAAACTCTTAAGCACAGCCCAAAAATTTAACGGGCTACTCCTTCCCTTTTTTTAGGGGAATATAAAAACCTATCCCCTATTTTTGGGGGAAAAGGTTTCCTATCTGGTGCTGCTCTTATACTTTGTGCAAAAATATCACTATTTTGGGGGAAATCTTTTAATGTCAGAAGAAAGAACAAATTTCTTTTTTTCACTATTGCAAAAATTAGCAAAAGTGCACCTCTCTTTCTAAAGCATAAAATAGGGGAAAAAATTCCCTGAAACATGGGAAGCATTTCCCGTAAAATAAGGGAGCAGGCTTCCATCTATTTATGGTAACTATTTCCCATAATTATTTTATGTGAAACGGTTTCCCTTAAAAATGGTGGATATTTTTTCCCGTATTTTAGGGGAAAGCTTTCGGCTTATTACGGAATAAGGAGCACCTTTCTAAATAGGAGTAATCCCGATTTCAGCACCTATTTTGGTGGCTAAATTTTCCACCATTTAAGGGAAGGAGCAACCCGTCTTTTTTTTTCAGTGCACGTTCATGAACATTTGAAGTAAGGCATAAAATTTGATCAAATTCAAGGGGTTGACTCAACAAAGAAAGTTTATATGCATCTGATTTAAAGAGGATTTTCAACAACCATTCGGATGCGCAAGCAACTTCAAGAATATCAGTAATCCAAATTCGATAGGTTGCATTGAATAAATCAAGGGGAATATATTTACGAGCTTTACAAGGCAGAGATGAACATGTTGCACAATTATGGTCTTCCATGAATAAACAGCCAGTTGAACTTAGTGTTGGATAAAAATGCAAGCAAGAAAGAATCACAATTGAATTTTTATCAAAAAAATGTTTGCAGCTTTGAATAAGCTTTTGCCAAACTTTTGGAGATTTTGGATTAAGTAAAATATAATCCATCACAAATTTTGGGAATGAAAAACATTGCGGCTTTGAACTTCCAGAAATAAAAACATGTTGAATTAAAATATTCTGATCAGAAAAAAATCCTGCTTCAATATCCATTTTTGAGATGAAAGCAACAAAAATAAAAATAAATTTGCCTAAAAATAATTTTTTAAAGAAAAAAGCCAAAAAATATGTGTCGAAAGAAAGAAAATGAAAAAATCGAGACCATGAAAAAATGATACACAAAAAAAAACACATTTGCATTTTTGTTTGTTGTTTCGTTTTCCATCTTTTAGAAATTCTAAAAAATAGAAAACAAAAGAACGCAAAAATATTACAACAAAGCACTCGCATTTTAAACAAAAATATATAAAAAAAACATGTCAGAAAAGCGCAAAATAAAAATAATAGTTTCTTTTAATTTTTCATTTTTGCGCAGCGCTGATCGATATGTTGAAATCAAACATCTGCCAAAACAAATGTTTTTTTTCGCGATTTTTGTTAAATCAAAAAAGCGTCCCTGTCTGCAGTTGGCATGAACGCGGGACCACTTTTCAGTCCCAATCCCGTCCCGGTCCCGTCCCTTCAAGATAAATACCGCCCGGTCCCGGGACGGGACGGACCAGGACGGGATTGGGACTTGAAAAAATTTTTCAAATGTTGTAAAATTTTGATTATTCCAAGCATACTGTAAAAAAAGGTACGGTTTATCACTGTATTTACATAATTTTGTTTATGCTATTGTCCTTTTTTAATATCAAAATATAGTTTTAGTAATAATAACAAAAAAATGGAAATTAGAAATAAACTTTAATAAATACATCAAATTTCCTTAACATAACGAGAAATCCCGTGATCCCGAGAAAAAATTTTCAAGTCCCGTCTTGTCCCGTCCCGGTGAGACTTTGTCCCATTCGGTTCCGCATCCATGCCTAGTCTGCATGTCTGGTCCGTATTTTTCTTTTCATATTTCTTTGCGGAATATTCGTTCGATCTGCTCTTTGAATATTTTGTAAATGTAATATTGTCTTCAATGTTAACTAGAAAACATTTTTCACAGTAAATCAATGTCTTTCAATTTTTACAAGAAAAACGAATGCCAGCATTTATGTTGCTTGCATTTTTTAAAACAAATCGAAAGTTTGATTTTTTTGTTTAAGCAAGAAATTTATTGAAATTAATTGTCATTAAACTGAAGTGCTGCATCATTTGAATTCATTTATAACAATAAAACTTTGAAAAGATAATTTTTTAAAACAAATTTATTTTAAATTAAATTACAGAATGCACTTTCAATTTTTTCCATTTTTATTAAAATAACATAATTTTCTTCATCTTAAAAGCGATTTTTTGTAAAAATCGGACATTGTACCGGATTTCGAAAAAAATAAATTTCAAGTTTGAAGGCTAATTCTTCGTATATATACTAAATCGAGGTCGTAGATCACGAAAATGAAGTCGGTTTTGGCCAAAAATGCCATGGCACGGAGATATGCCATGGTATGCCCCCTATAGTGCCAAAAATCACAATTTTAAAAAAGTGCCATAAAATGTATATGGATCGACTCCCCTCAACCCAGGGAGTCATAATATAACAGATTTGACCGTTTAAACTCATTTTTTCGAGTAGTTATTAGGCTTCAAAGTTGGTGGTATACGGTAATTGGGTAAAATCACAGAAAATGTTACTTACGGGCATACTTTTTTTTGGTCTCATTCAATTCTCCAGATAATTTTACATATATGTGGGTAAAAATGAATGAAAAAAAGTGAGGCTGCGAGGGTGTTTTCTCCCTTTGAAACCAAAATCTGTATCTCCAGCATCATCTTGTGGGCATAACTCAATGATAATGATAGATATTGACATGCAGTGGCTTTTTTTATGTAAAACTATGCTAATAAATGAATTCTGGACAGTTTCAACACTTTTGGATACGATTTTGAAATATGGCATCAGCATGAAATTTCAAAATTTCGCAACATTAACCTCTTGGCAAAAAATCAAAGTTATGTTAATTTTTCTTAAAAAATATAAGAATTAGTGCTTTTAAAACATAAAACGGATGCATAAATATCATATAGAAGCTTAAAACACTTAATTGCAGGACTTTTTGATTTTTCCGGATAGATCGAAATTTAGCAATTTTATGGGGTATTTTCAACGTAACAAAATTATGTCAAAACTTAAAGATTATGTCATTTTTAGATGTTTACAATAAAATTTAGCATGTTTTTGATGTTTGTGGATGATTTTAACATTTGTGATAGGCAGCTTTAATTTTCGCCATAATTCTGGTAAGTAAAAAACACCTCAAATTTAAAATATCGCGAAAGAAAAAATAAATGTCGAGGGATGTTGAAATCATCCACAAACATCAAAAACATGCTTAATTTTGTTGTAAACATCTAAAAATAACATAATCTTTAAGTTTTGATATAATTGTGATACGTTGAAAATACACCAAAAAAGCAGTAAATTTCGACTTATCCGGAAAAATCAATAAGTGCTAGAATTGAGTGTTTTATGCTTCTAAATGATATTTCTGCATCCATTTTATGTTTTAAAAGCACTAATTCTTATATTTTTTAAGAAAAATTAACATAACTTTGATTTTTTGCCAAGAGGTTAATGTTGCGAAATTTTGAAATTTCATGCTGATGCCATATTTCAAAATCGTATCCAAAAGTGTTGAAACTGTCCAGAATTCATTTATTAGCATAGTTTTACATAAAAAAAGCCACTGCATGTCAATATCTATCATAATCATTGAGTTATGCCCCCAACATGATGCTGGAGATGCAGATTTTGGTTTCAAAGGGAGAAAACACCCTCGCAGCCTCACTTTTTTTCATTCAATTTTACCCACATATATGCAAAATTATCTGGAGAATTGAATGAGACCAAAAAAAAGTATGCCCGTAAGTAACATTTTCTGTGATTTTACCCAATTACCGTATACCACCAACTTTGAAGCCTAATAACAACTCGAAAAAATGAGTTTAAACGGTCAAATCTGTTATATTATGACTCCCTGGGTTGAGGGGAGTCGATCCATATACATTTTATGGCACTTTTTTAAAAATGTGATTTTTGGCACTATAGGGGGCATACCATGGCATATCTCCGTGCCATGGCATTTTTGGCCAAAACCGACTTCATTTTCGTGATCTACGACCTCGATTTAGTATATATACGAAGAATTAGCCTTCAAACTTGAAATTTATTTTTTTCAAAATCCGAAAAAACAGCAAAAAAGTTCGAAAATTACAAAAAATCGCTTTTAAGTATTGATGATCATAAAAATTATTTTAATCGAAAACTTTTGGCGATAATGGAAAGCGTCAAAATCCATTTTTGAGATAAAAGCAAAAAAATAAAAGATTTTTGCCTAAAAATATTTTTTAAGAAAAAAAACACAAAAGCCGAAAAGAAAATGAAAAAATCAAGACTATTAAAAAATGATACACAAAAAATACATTTGCATTTTTATCGGCAGAATTTTTTAAAGATGAAAAACGAAAGAGCGCAAAAATATTACAACAAAGCAATCGCATTTGCAATAAAAAATATAAAAACAAATGTCAGAAAGGCGCAAAAATGTTTTGACTTTTAATTTAATGGGGTAGTATTTTTTACAGTCGAACCTCGTTATAAAAGGGACCATGAAAAAAATACGTTATATCGAGGTTGACGTTATAACGAGGTTCTATTAAAGGGGCTCCTTATTAAAGGGACCGTAGATAAAGGACGTTATAACGAGGGAAACGTTATATCGAGGGACGTTATAACGAGGTTCGACTGTATCTTTGTTGTATCAAAATTAAATGAATATTTTTTAATATGAATACAGTATGACTTTTATTTAACAAAACAAAACTAAAAATGTAGTGAATATTTAGTAAATCAAATTTACCATTTTCTAATGTTGTCATAACAAGCTGCATTTTCAATATTTAAACTGATCTTTTATCATGTTCATCATGATAAAATATCAGTTTTAAACTGCATTTGCACATTTTTTGTAAGCAAAAAAATTGTTTTTCTATTTCATTAAATGTGTCATGAAATTAATAAAAACTTCAAAAAAAGCGGAACGAGTAGTTCAAAAAAATATTTAAAAAAATAAAAGAGATCGCTTTTTTGTGCGGCATTGATCGATATGTTGAAATGAATCATCCGCAACAAAACAAATGTTTCGTTTTTTCCGATATTTACTAAATCAAAAAAGCTTTACTGTCTGGCCCGAGTTTTTCTTTTGATATTTTTTTGGGGAATATTCGCTCAACTAGCTTTTTGAATGTAAATGTAATTTTTTTCAATATTAACTAGAAAAAAATGTCACATTAAATTTAGGTCTCACGTGCTCTTTTGCATCTTTTTTGGGTATTGTGTACAATTTTTTGTATTTCTTTTATTATAATATAGATGTTTTATTTCGCTAATTTTCTAAACACAAAAAAATTTATCCCAAAACACTGTTCACAAGTAAAAATGGCGTAGCTTCAGGAATCATGCAAATATAATCCTGTTCATCTGAACAACTTTGCGTGGCCCATCTACCATTAAATTGTCGAAAGAATCCGCAACCTTCTTTTGGATAACCATAATCTCAATTTGCTTAATTTACCATTGAATCATCTTCCCCCCTCCAAATTCCAATTCTTTCAAGATCACTGATCCCAATCCAATACAATCCTGCTAAACTTGATTCGGTCCTTATGAGTCCAAAAAAAGATTTTTCTTTAATAAAGTATTAGCACAGCGGACCTTTTCTTGCTTTTTGGCAGAATGTTTTTTGCTTGCGCAAAAAAAGGTGCATGCAATTAAATGTTGTAAAAAAAATTACCTGGTAAAACCAAATATTTTTTTTGCATTTGGAATCGATAAAAGACATATTTAGGATTATAAAAATGTAAAAATTAGTAATAAATTGTTAAAATATTACTGTAAAATACCGTATTGAAATTGACGATTTTTCGAAATTTCAAAAAATCAGAAAACAAAATTGTGTGGATGGATTCTGAAACCTAATGGCTAAAAATCTTGTCAGACGCTGGGGTAACAAAAAAATATAATTTGGTAGCAAACCCTCTGTTTAAAATTTTTTTACAGGTAATTTTGTAATTATTCCCATACAAAATTATAAACATGAGTACTGTAACTTCAGAATCCGGCTTCTGAAAAACAATATCGTTCTACAGAAATGTTCCCTGGGTCCATCTTAGTAACTTCGTTCACTTTTTGCCACATTTCAATTACTCATCTCTGTTTAATAGCGCGTGTAAAATTGGTTACGGTAGCTATTTCAACATACCACAAAAATTACTCCAAAACCCTAAAATTAATCGCAAATGCTAAATCTAGCCATAGAACATGCTTATAAATAGTTTTAAACACAAAACTTGGTTTTATAAGTAAAAATTATTATTTTTAAATATAATTACTTTTTCAACAAAACGATTGAAAATGAACTTTTTTCAAATAATTAATATTACTGTTTTAAACAATTTTAAAGATGACAAAACTATTTAAGACGTTAAATATAAGTATTTTTGACCATAAGAATTCGTTTGCGTTTAATTTTAGGAGTTTAGAGTAATTTTTGCGGTATGTTGAAATAACCGTTTTTACGCGCGCTATTAAACAGAGATGAGTAATTGAAATGCGGCAAAAAGTGAACGAAGTTACTAAGATGGACCCAGGGAACATTTCTGTAGAACGATATTGTTTTTCAGAAGCCGGATTCTGAAGTTACAGTACTCATGTTTATAATTTTGTATGGGAATAATTACAAAATTACCTGTAAAAAAATTTTAAACAGAGGGTTTGCTACCAAATTATATTTTTTTGTTACCCCAGCGTCTGACAAGATTTTTAGCCATTAGGTTTCAGAATCCATCCACACAATTTTGTTTTCTGATTTTTTGAAATTTCGAAAAATCGTCAATTTCAATACGGTATTTTACAGTAATACTTTAACAATTTATTACTAATTTTTACATTTTTATAATCCTAAATATGTCTTTTATCGATTCCAAATGCAAAAAAAATATTTGGTTTTACCAGGTAATTTTTTTACAACATTTAATTGCATGCACCTTTTTTTGCGCAAGCAAAAAACATTTTGCCAAAAAGCAAGAAAAGGTCCGCTGTGTATTAGTAAGGATCAAAAAAATCTGCCAAAAAAGTATGTGTTATCATTTTCGCAATGAATTGAAGTCATGTCCCCCCATTTTATTACATTTAATTTCGGCACCAAGAAATGATTGTGCCTCTTCTGAATCGTATGATTTTGACCAAACAAAACACAAACTTTTATTTGAAAACGTTGGAAATGTTCCGGTTGGACATGCTTCCACTGCAAAACTTAACAATTCGAGAAATATAAAAACTTTAAACAACCACATTTTTAAAAATTAATAGTTTTTAAAAAAAGGATTGCTGAAATATGATATTAAAAAACCAAAGAAAGGAATAAAAAATATTCTTTTGTTTGTTTATTGTTAGAAAAATTCATTGTTATTAATTAAAAAGCTATGGAAAGGCTATTATACAATCATTGAAACCATTTTTCATACATTTTTAAGCATAACACTAATAATTATAAGCATAGTTGAGACTAAGCTTTCATTTATTGATCGCAAAAAATTTGCATTGTATGTTCGATATTTGTCACCAGTAGCTTAAAATGTAGTATGTTTTCTGTAAATTTGCTGTAACACAAATTTACTCGAATACATTTGTTTTACAACTATATTTGCTGCTCCAGGCGATCCATCAATAATGCAAAGTATTCAAAAACATTTATCAACTGTTGGTGAACTTATCACAGCAATAACTCTGTATTATTATTGTGGTCTTTATTCTATTTTTCATTAATTAACTTTTAAGCTTAAAATCTCAATTGCCACACCCATCTTTGATCGTGTTTTGCATTGTGCTTTTGTCTTTCCATAAAACTTTTTGTTATCATTTATCACTGTTATATTTTATCAGTTAATCAACATTGTTTATACACGTTTTTGAAAGAAAGTAGCATCATAAAATTTTTTGTTTAAAAAAGTTTTAATTGACCTTTGAACAATATTCTTCTAGAAGCAAGAAAGAAAGAAACCAATTAAAATGCTTAAAATATCACATGGTTCTTCTGCAACCTACGTTGTAGTATCTTATCTTTTTTAATTATTCAATTTGATTTCCATAAAAGCACCTGAATTTAATGAATTTTTGTGTTTTTTTTTGAAAAATGAAGTCTTTGTTTGTTTCAATTTTGTTTTTAATTGTTTCATTCAAAAATTTACACAATGCTGCAAAAGTTCCAATTTGTACCGGATTGACCTTTAATATGACAGTTATCAGTCAAACCAGTAATGCCACTGTACTAACATATTCAGGTGGAATTTCTCTTGCCCCAGGGGATAATATTCATACAATTGTTACAATTTCAAATCATTCAATTTGGTCAACTGATAATACCTTATATTATCAATATTCACCAATTCAATATTGGGATGTTGAACAAGGTATGATCAAATGCCCTTCAATGAATGATACCTGTAATATGAATGTCTTTGATGGAAATGGCTGGTATGAAATTCCCCTGATGCTTAATGGACAAGAACTGGATGCAGATTTAACAGTGTTCATGAATTTCGATCAGGGCACAGTTTATAATAATGATTTTGGGCTATTATTTGATCCAAATACTTTTCCTTGTTCTTCGATGGAAACTTTCGGTAAGCTGTTTTTGAGATGACAAAAATTTGCATAAGTTTTTTTAGTTATTGTCGGCCCAGCTTACAATATGGTGTTTTATTATTGTTGTAGTAATTATAATTATGTCGATGTCCCAGATCAAGATAGTAAGTTTAGTGGGCAAAATGTTCTTGTAAAAATTATATTCCTGAATAGCCGAAATACCGTGTTCCAATCAATAATTAGCATAATTTCAGTGATGTGCACAGAATTTCAAGGAAATTCACTTTTATCTGATAGCTCCGGAAATTCCCTTTGTTCTGTTACAGCAAATTATCGAATTACACCATTGGGAATAAGAGTGAATGTTTCGAATGCAGTTTTGCCTTCGGGTGGCAACTATGACCTTAATCCAAATGATGACACAAATGGTTGCAATGGAGATTCAACCTCAACAAACTGCAATCTGTTTTATGAAGTTGAAGATCCAAGTTATGATTATCAAGTTGATATGATTCTTTACTTTGGACAAGGCCAAGAAACAATTGGCACAACAATGGCTGGAAAAATTACAAAACGTGGACAGGTAATTTTGCATGATCAAAATGTGCCATTTACACAATCAAATCCGTGCTGGAATGGAACATTTATTGCAAGTCAAACAAAAAACAGCGCACAGAATTCTTTGTGCTGCACGAAATTTGAAAAACCACCAAGCGGAACAACATGTGCAGAATATCAATCAATAACTCAAGTATATCAACAAGGTGGAAGAGATGCAGCAAATGTTGAACCATATTTGCAAATGAAATATCAATTTAATGATACGGTATTTACTGCAAGCATCTTAAATTTTACAAATGGTGTTTCTTCAAATGTTCAATTTGAATCATATTCAACTGATACATTTTCACAAATATGCACGTATGTTTTTATCATTATCAGTGAAAAGATTGTACAACAGTCGAAATTTCGATTAAAACATGAAAGGTCGAATTCGGGTTGTTGGGCAAAACAGAAAAAAAATTAAATTTCGATTTGTGAAACACCGAAATATTAAAATTATAATTTACAACAAATTTCGATTCTTTTGATCTTTTCATTATTGAAACATGAGATCATCCGGATATAAGAACAATCCCTTTTGATCTTTTCCCGCAACATTAAAACGACATCATAATTGCAGGTCCCCTCGCTATTTTTGATTTATGTGAAATAAGATCTCATTAAACCATGGTATAACACTTCCTTAAAAACAAGAATTTTCAGAGCTACAATAGCTTCCCCAACAAATTCATGCGCCTTTAAACTTTCAACAACAAATCAATATCAATTTAAATTTCGGACTTCTGATATGCAAGATGGATTTAATATTATTCTAGTTAATGAAGAACAATCACAAATCCTTAATCCTTCTTTAATTCCTGCAAATCCATGCATAACTAAATATAATTATGACGGCAAGTTTACATAAAAATATTAAACAACATTTTTAATTATTTTTAGATACCCAACAATTTGTTGCAGTTTCGCAGTTTTGTTGTATCGCTGAAAGTGGAGGCCCATGGCCCGGTTCGATGAAGATCGCTAACAAATCAAAGTATGTAAAGTATGAACAAAGAACAAAAATGAATAAGCAAAAATCTGCGTTTAAAACCAAACATTAAAATGCTCAAAAATGATGATTTTTTTGAATACTTCAATTTTTAAGTTGTTAAAAATTCAGGTTTTGGTCATCTTTTATTAATGTGCACTTTTCGAATTCCATTTGTACACGTAAAACCTCAGTTTGACATAAAAAGGTAATTTGAATTTTTAAAAATTTCTCAAATTTCCCTTACATATCTTGAAGAAAAAATTAACAAAATATTCAAAAACTGGTTAAATAACTTATAAAACACCTTTTTCAACAGTCAAATTTTGCAAACAGAAAAAACGAATTTCACCATCAACAAAAACAAAAAAAATTGATGAGCAAAAACTAAAATAAAAACATCTTTTTGTCTCTTTTTAATGAAAATGTAAAAATCAAGCTTTGGTCAACGAAAATCGTTGAAAAATCAAAACATGAAAAAACGAAAAAAAGGACAAAAATGAATAAGTCAGTGTTTAAAATCAAACATTACAAAATGTCGAGATTGATGATTTTTTGTGAATACTTCAACTGTTTCTGTCAAGGCCGTAGGCAGAAAAAATTTCGGGGTGAAGATTTTCTTTTCAGGGGGGCATGCCTTTGATCTTTTGCCGCTTTAACCCGGCGGCGGCAAAATATCAAAGGATTTTCTCAGTTTTGGTGGGGGCACGAATGTCCCCCCCCCCTTAATAAATACGGCCTTGGTTTCGAGTTAAAAACTTCGAGATATCTCCCAATTTTCTTAATGTCTTTAATGACTATAACCATCTTAATGACATAAAATTTGATAACATTTTTTTAACTTTCTAAAACTGCCATTGAAAACATTGACAGAAATATTAAAATATTTAAAAATTGAACTTCGAGGAAGGCGGTAAAAATTTGGAAGTCGATTTAAAGCAAGAATGCTGAAACTTTTAGGATGGACTAAAATAGGTCCAAAAAAACCTAATTCGAAGTCCTTTTTTGTGTATATGCCCTAGGTGCATTTCTGCAAATTTTAAAAGTCATTTCCATAATTCTCAAAAAATTATTTTTTGCATTAGAACGTGTTTTCCTAACTCAGGTCTATCCAAAAATACGAAATTTATAATTTTTGGATCATTTTCGGCCATCAAACTAAAAAGCGTCAAAAACGGTTTTTTGCAAATTTCTCGAAAATTTATATAGGGGACGGTTCTGGGTTTTTTCACAATTTGTAGAGCTTTTTATGAGGAACAACCCTGTTAAAATAGAATTTTGTAGTTTTGCGGGGATCAAATTCATTTATGGCAAAAATACCATTTAAAAACAGTGTTTGAACGCCGCCGGGCCACCGCCGCCGGATAAAAAAAGGGTTTTAACGTTTTTGGTTAGATGAATCATTGTTTTTTAAAAATTACATTATCCCCCAGATCCAGACGCTTTATTTATGACTATTTTTATCATTTATACATTATTTGGTGAACTTTAATTAAGCCGTAAAGATGGCCGGCGGCGGTAGAATTTTTTAGAAATTTTTTCACCGCCGCCGGCCCTCTTTACGCCTTAATTAAAGTTCACCAAATAATCCATAAATTCTAAAAATAGTCATTAATGAAGCGCCTGGATCTGGGGGATAATTTAATTTTTAAAAAACAATGATTCATCTAACCAAAAACGTTTAAACCCTTCTTTTATCCGGCGGCGGTGGCCCGGCGGCGTTCAAACACTGTTTAAAAAACACCGAAAGGGGGGGGGGGAATCTAGAACATCGAAAAACAAATTTTTTATAAAAATCATTGGAATTGATACATAAATACTAAAAAACAAAATTCATAAATAACATTTATCGAGAAAAAATTATTTCATATGCAAATTTCAATTTACCGCCAGAATGAATTTTTTAAAGTACTCAAAACAGGGTTTTAGGTCACATTTTTAGATGCGTGTACGATTTTGAACAACTTAAACGTTTGTGACCTATTGATTCTTGTTCAGCATGTCCACTTGCATGACATTTATCGAGAAAAAATTATTTCATATGCAAATTTCAATTTACCGCCAGAATGAATTTTTTTAAAGCCAAAATATTGTGTCAGTCTTTCAGATTTTTTATAAAAATATTTTATAATAATTAATGCAAAAATGTTTTTGAATTACCAAAATTATATATCTTTTTTATAATAAGGTTTTGAGCAAATATGATATAAAGAATTAAAATACAGTAATAAATGAGTAGAAAATAGCAAAAAAAATTCAAATAAAAAGATCAAAAAAGTTGTTTTTAATGAAATAGAAAGTTCTTTAACATCTTTATTTTTGCGATTTAGAAAAAATATCACCTTTTAAGACATAACGGAAGAAAGCAACTTAATCGAACAACATTTTGCAGCAGCGAAGGCACTGAAAGAAAAATATACAAAGTGTAAGCCTTTTTTCTTTGAATACTTTATTTATGGCACACAATTTTTGGATGCAAAATAAAAAAAGTATCAAATATCAAAAAATGAGAAAAATTTGATTTCATAATAGAACTGGAAAAATTCATGGTGTAAAAATCAAGTCATAATTTTTTCACATTTGACAATATTGTAAAAAGTAAAAATTAATATACAGAATAATCCTGATTGTTCTTGGAGTATTTCAAAAATGTGTGAAAAATAAGTAACATTATTCTTTAATTCCTGCAAATCCATGCATAACTAAATATAAATTATGTAATTTTATAAATAAATTATTTTATCGGAACAGTTTTACTTTCGTTTTTTTCTTGTAAAAATAATCGTGAAATTTTTTTTCCTTTTTTTATAATAAAAAGACAAACGATTGTGGTGTCTTTTGTGTGAGATAGAAAAAACAAAATATAACCAGATTTTGTTTTCTTTGTAGAAAAAACGTACAAAAAACATTAAAAAATGAAATAAGTTGCATTTTAAAATCACATATTAAAAATATCGAAGATGATGACTATTATAATTGTCTTATCAATTTTAAGTAGACAAAAGTGCGTGTGTTTTTAATACTTTATTAATGCATTCTGAAATTTTAAACATTCAGTAACACACTAATTTAGTAAAAAATTGATATTATTTTTTGAAATTCTCTTTAAATGCATTGGCAAATATTAATAAAATATTCAAAAGCAGATAAGTAATGCATTATTTTTGAAACACTATTTTTAATCATCAAATTTTGTGAAGAATAAAATCATGTTTCGCAACGTCGATTTCGACTTCGATTTGTCATCAGTTTTTTTGTTTCTTCTAAGAGAGCCCTGGCGAGAGAAATACAACATTGATGACAAATAAAATGATGAAAAAAATATGAAAAAAACCTCTCTTTTTTATTTTTGAATTTTTTATTTAGTGAATTTTTAAAAGCATTAAAATAATTATTCAGCATTTAATGAAAGCATATCGACATCAAAAACATGTTTAAATAGTTCATAAAATGTTTTTGTAAATTTTAAATATCTATTTTTAGATAAACGATTTATCAAAATGCCAATTTTTGGGAATTCCCTTGCAACAAAAAAGTTAAGGAATTTTTTAAATATAAAATTTTTGCCGAACAATTAAACTATCGTTTTTATTGTAAAAATGTATGTGCAAAATTTGGTGTATAAAAATGAGCACCAAGGAAAAAGAGAATTTTGAAGACTTATTTGCAGTAATTAAAATCGAAATTTTGTAAAAAAATTTATTTTCACAATCATCTCAAAATAAAATAAAAAAAAGTAAAAAAATATAATCATTATCCGGAAGGATTCTGTGACATTTGAGTATGTTGTTGTTGTAATTGTTGCCACAATAAATATTGTTCAAAAAATCCAAGTGGTTGGGGTTGGGGTGGCATTGGATTTTGTTGATTTTGTAAAACTGGAAAAACATAATTGCTAGTAAAATTTGGAACAAACAATGGCATTTGATGTTGAGGTTGCTGAACAACAGGTTGAGGTGGCACAATTGCATTTGCATTTGAGGGGAGAGGTAAATAACCGGATTCTTGATGTTGTATACGAGCAATTTCTGGTTTTGCTGTATAATTTTTACCTTAAAAAGCAAAAAATAATACAGATAATTAAAAATTAATATTACTTACAATCATCACGGGAAATATTTTCATCTCTAATATCCCGCTTTATAAGTGGGCTTGTGAAGATTCTTTCTGCAAAAAGGATTTTGACATCATTTGATAATCCTTCCATATCTTTGATCGGAAGGGAATATTGGATACAAATAATCAAATAATCTATGCAATAGTTTATCAGTTCATTAAGTTTAGAATTAGCAGCACAATTTGCATATTCCACAATATTTAAAGGTGTCAAAATAATGCTATTTTTGACGGCATTCTAAATAAGGATTTTGATTACTATATCATTTATATATGCAAATTACCTTTAAAGGAGTAATATCATATTGATCTGCAAATTGATATAATTGAATGTATTCAATTTTTTCAAGGAATCTCCAATATTTTTTGCCATAAAATAAATCGATTAAAAGTTTTGCCAATTTAAATGCCAAAAATGGAATTTCAATTTTTCCTTCAACTGATTCTTTCCATTTTGATTCAAACATTGCAGAAAACACTGGGGAAACTTGTTGAAGAATGCTTTTATGAACCTTGAATTGAGATATGGTAAGGATTAAAAAAGGGATATATGAAATCCTTACTTTGATATCTTTTCCTTCTGCAACAATTGTAAAATCTTTGCCATCATCATCAGCAAACATGTTTTGATTATTCTTTGGCACTCTTAACGAAAGTGGAATTGAATGTAAATTTTTGATTGTAAAAGTTCCACCAAGTGTAAAAATAATTTCACCATTATCCCACCATCGCCATTCTTCAACGGCATAACTTTCAACTTCAGTAATTTCATTGGTAAAAGTGCACTTTGTTTCTCGAAAGCTTTTTCCAGAAAGTCTTCGAGAACTAAAAAGTTCGGCATAAATTTTATAATCTGCTTCAATTTCGACGTTATCGTAATCGCAGTAACAGTTTAATTTTATCTTAAAATCAGGATCTGCATCATCAATTTGTTCGAATTCGAAGGTTAAATAATAGGTTACTGGAAATCCCGGTAATCGATATCGATGAGTTTTAAATCTTTCTCCACCGGTGCAGTGATTTAAAAAATCTTTGAAAATCCATTTTATTGCAATCGGATATTGCATTTCCTATAAAATGTTACAACATTATAAAAAATATTTATAAGGAATTCTGAGGGAAAAAACTTACTGGAAATACTTCTGAAGTCATGATGGCCAATTTTTTGCTAAATATTTTAAGCAACTGAAAAGATGATAAATAATAATTTATATTTTTATAACTTGATTTCCCTTTGTTTTTATAACCAAGGTCAACAATAATCAATGACCATATAGATGCAATATGCCTAAAAGCACTTATTAAAGCAAACAGTACTTTCATGGCGAGAGATTGATTTGGTTTTTATTAAATATTTTTAATAAATTTGCTGAGCTCCTTCCAAAGAATATAATCATTAATTGGATCATTATGTGGCATAATGTTTGTGAAAAATTTAATCTTTTTTTTGTTTTTATTAAAAAATATGGAAATAACGAAAAATGTAAATCTTTCTTATAAACTATATTTCTTAATAAAAAATATATTCAGAGTGTTAAACATTGTTTACATGAATAATACTTTAATGAAAATGTAAAAATTTGGTTCCCATAACGTTTAAAGGGACAACATTGATATCGTCCAAATAAATTATTTCTAATTCATTCTGTAAATTTGATAACTTTTATTCAAACATAATTACATCGATGTTTAAAATATTTTAAAGACATTTTTTAATTATTGTTTAAAATTTTAGATGTTTAATTGACACCATATTTGACAAAAGAGAAAAATATTTTTTAGATGGTATTTTTAAAAATAGGATTAAAAAGTCGCAATTAAATATTCAAATAAAATGATCAAAAAAAGGTGCTTTTATTTAAAAGAAAGTTTTTTAACAAATTCACTTTTGCGATATTGAAATTTCGACACTTGCCAAAACAAAATAAAAAAAGCGAACAAGTTCAAAAACATCTTGCAAAAGCAGCAGCGAAAGCATTAAAAGAAAGAAAAAAAATATTCTCTAAAGTGAAAGGAATTTCTCTTTGAATATTTAGTGTGACACACAATTTTTGAATGTAAATAAAAATAATTGAAACCCATAAAAAGGAAAAATAGATTTACAAATTTAAACAAAACATGAAAAAAAGTGATTAAGCAAATGAGATTCAAAATTTTATAAAAAAAGTGTGTGTTAAAATTTGACCAAAACTAATTTTTGGTGACGACGTGTTTCACAAATTTGGGTTAATTTTTGTTTAAAACACTCTTATTTGAAGAAAGTGCAATCGTCTCCAAAAGTTATGATCTCTATGAATTTTAGAAAAGGTATCTGAAATTTGCAAATTCTTAATCCTAATTTTCCAAAAGGGTTGATTTTTTTAATTATTTTAAATTATAATTATATATAAATAAATAGCAACATTTTTATGCGAAATCTTTTTCGAAATTTGAAATTAGTGACAGCAAAATTGGATATTAAATTTACTTTTTTTTAAAACATTTTACTGTTTGTCAATTCATTAAAAAATTGTCTTTTTCAAAGAAAAGAAATAAAAGTCACATTTTGTCATTGCCATTTTTCAGCTTTTTTTGCAAAAATTGGGTAATTTGAACCATTGTATCAATTTTGACTATCTTTAAGATGTTTCTTTTCTTCCATTTTTCCGATTTCTGGAAAAGCAAAATATTTTGATTTCTTCGCTGCAATTTTGTTTATAACAATAATATCATAAATCACGACAACAGATGGATGGATTAAAAACGTAAATGGCAAATCGCAAAAAACGTTGACATTCTTTCAACAAAAATGAAAAGAAAAAAAGTATTTTTGGTGCACTGAAAAAAATCGGTGACGCAAAATGGGTTTTTTTGTCACCGCACCGACGTTTAAACCTTATGTGGCCTTTATGCCTAATTATGCTTAGTTTCGAAAAATATGGACGATTTTGATCTTTATAAGATCGGCAAATGCCAAAATCGACCGGTGACGGTGACGAAAAAATCCAATTGCGTCACCGATTTTTTTCAGTGTGTTTAGGTATCTAAATTTTCTCTTAATAAATAAAGCGGATTTTTAAGCTTTTTTTGTAAAAATTTGGTAATTTGATCCAATGTGTCAATTTTGACCATCTTTAAGATATTTTCTTTCTCCCATTTTTCTAATTTTTGGAAAAGTATAATATTTTGATTTCTTTGCAGATGACATTTTTGTTTATAGCAATCAACAATAATAAATTATGGCAACAACTGGGCGGATCAAAAACTTAAAAGTTGACATTCTTTCAAAAAAATGAAAATAAAAGAATTTTCGGTGTTTCGATATCTAAATTTTTAGTTTATAAATTTGGTTGCAAATATTTTTAATGTTTTTTAAAAATTTATAGTGAGATATTCATTGCAGAAAATGCAGATATCAGATGTGGAATTTTGAGCACCTGCAATTTTAATAATGAATTTTTTTATAAAATTCTTTCGTCTTTTCCCCTAAACTTTTATTTTTTTCCATCCCAAAAAAAAACTCCAAACTCGTGTTTATATTCGATAATCAATATTTTTTGTAAGAAAAATTTATTAAAAGTCACACTTTTGTGCTTGAGTGTATCAATTGAGTTGAAAAAATGTTTTGTTTCAGATATTTTGTTTGAATTATTTTTCAGTTTTCCATCATCGTGAAAGATAGCACACTAATCAAAGTTCAAAAAGTTGCAATAATTCATTTTATCAACTGAATTATGGTAAGCTCATTTTTGGGTTAAATTTTGTCCAAATTTACGTTGTTGTTAATCTTTTCAGTCTTCCAACCGTAAACGAGCTCATCAAATTTGTGATGACGAAGAAAGTAATACCGTTGAACGCCAAAATGAAAGTGATTCTGAAGAAGAAGAATATTTTCTTCAACCAAGAAGACGAAACTATGATTTTTTTTATTGTGCTCTTCTTGATGTTTATGAAGTACCGGAAACCGTTCCAAAAAAGTTTTGTAAATGTCAATCTTGTCCTCCGGCAGAAAAATTGGAGCCAAAGGATGCTGTTTGTTGTGCTAAGATTGCAAAATCCTCATCCCGATTAGCTAAAAATTGGATGAATTTTATTGGAGATTACAAAGGCTGCTACGCAAAATTTCCAAAAATTCAAAATCTTATCGAAAATACAGAAGAACTTGAGTCTTTTATGATTCTTGATGGCATTCGTAAGCGACAAATTCAAGAAGCTCGTGAAAGGGATCGTATTCGGGGATATCGTTTTGATGATAAACAAAAAGGATATCGATTTGCATGTTATCGAAAAATTGCAATGCTTGTTCATCGAACTTTTGGAGCTAAAAATTATATTGTTACTCCGGCTTGCATTGTTGATGCAGTTCAACATAAATATCCATCTTATGCAAATGTTGTCATAAAAAAGGAAATCAAAGAAGAAGAATGAACAACAACAGCACCAACACGAATCTGAAGTTACGGTACTTTTTTGTTTATTGAGTAATATAAGTTTTTATCTAGTTTGCATGTTTTTGTGTACACTGAAAAAAAATACCTCTGAAAAAAGGGAGAAAAACCTCCGAATATCTTGGATAAAAACCCTACCAGCTGGGACAGGGATTATTTGCGTACCCCCGAAATTCGGGAATATTTTTCTCCTGTTAAATTGATGTATTTACTCCTTTTTTCGGAGGTTTTTACTTCCAAAATTCGAAGGTTTTGTTCACAAAATTCGAAGGTTTTGTTCATGAATATAGTGGGTTCTACTTTCAAATAAATTGGGTTTAGTAGGCCTTAAAAATTACGACCTTCCCCTTTATCTTATTGCTTTTTTTTCCGTTCATTTTTGCGTTTTTCATACTTTTGCATTAATTTTTGTCTCAAAATGTTGTTTAACATTTTTTGCCCATTGGCTGCATATATATTTTTTGCAATAGTTGAATTATTTTGCTGACGTTACTTTTTTACCTCCATTTTTAATACTCTTCAAAAAGGTGTTTTTTATATTTAAAATATCATTAAAAAATTTGACTGATTTTTCTCAAAAAGAAAGAAAAAAAATCGAAAACAAGGAACAACAAAAAATGTAGTTTGATTGAAAGCCTTTAATTCGCTAACAAAACAATAATAAAAAAAGGAAAACTTACTTTTGCTTCTGAAATGGGCATAACTAAAGGCAAAAAAGGATAAAACTTACCAGCAAATCTGAAAAGGGAAACATTAAAGGAAAAAAAGGAATAAACTTACTTCAAACGTTGCTGAAAAGGGATGATTACGTGGATAAAGAGATAAAAGGGAAAACTTACAATTTTTTCCTGAAAAAGGAAGATTAAAAACTTATTTGCTTAAATTAAAGGCTTTCAATCAACAATTTTGTATCCTTTTTTATAAATTTAAGCGTTAAATTTGGACGAGTCTCAGTCTTTAATGCTTTGTTTTTAGCAGTTTTTGGGTTTTGCACTTTGTATTTTGTACTTTCTTAAATCCAAAAACTGATAATCAAAAATTATGCAAAACTCTTTTAAAAAAGCATAAAATACTAAAAAATTAGTAAAAAAACATCCAAAAATATCATTAGAATTTCAGAAAAAAGTTCAATGTTTTATTGAACACTTAAAATAAAAACCGAAAAAAAATTTAAAATTTTTTAATTAAATTAAAATTTTTAAAAAATCCGAAAAAAAAAATTTAAAATTTAAAATTTTTTAAATTAAAATTTTTAAAAAATCCGAAAAAAAATAATAGTCTTTGTCATTTTTGTTGGACATTCAATGACAAAAATTATAAAAATATATGCAAATTCATATGAAGGAAAAACATGTGAAGGAGAAGAGGGTGATAAACTAAAGAAGTTAATTCACATTCTACATTTATTAAAGGACTGTTTAAAAATGTACAAACCTCATTTAGTATTTCAGCATAAAGTAATTCTGCTTATTCTTCTAACATCTTCTTTGTCCATAAATCGTTTTTCATTTACATAGTTTCATCAGCGTATTCTCTTTTGAGTCAGATAATTACAGCTTCAGTTTCTTCAATGTTCCATGAACAAGACTACAGGATTGATAAAGATAGATTCCTGTTTAGGAGATTATATGTATGCAACAACACAATGCGATTTATCAGGATATAAATTTGCCATAATTTGATCAATAAATCCAAAAGTATCTAGTTTTTTTATTGAGCACATGAGGAAAAGAACGAAGTGAAACAATTCTTTAATCAATAACAATGGTGAAGATTATAAAATAAAGTGAATAATATAGGAGAAATACAATTGTTAAAAGTACACAAAATATTTTCTAGTTATAACTTTTAATAACATTAAAAAATTATATATAAATATTTCTTTTAAAGTTAAACGCAATTAAAGAAATTAATAATTTTAAAGACATAAATCTGCAATTCATTCATCTTTTGAATGAACTAATTTGTTTTTGTTTATTGATTGAAAAAATGGATAAACAAAAATAAAAAGGCAGTAAAATATTAATTTACTTTAAAAATTTAATTTTTATCACTAAAAAATGACTATAAAAAATTCGGAGATATTTTTCACCTTTTTTTGAGAACGGCGTTATTAATTATCCCCTTTTCAACATTTGGGAGCATTTGACACCCAATATTCGGAGGCTTTTACATATCCCTTTTCTTTCCAAAAGAGACTTTTTTTTCAGTGTATAACTTTCTGAACACATTTATGTTCTAACTTTGCTTAAACAGACAGTCTTTTTTTTAAAACTATTGTTCAAAATTTTTTTATGTCAATTCCACAATATTGTTTATTGTTATAAAATTCTTATTTTTAATAGATGTAAAAAATCCCTGTTTCGAAAAATGTAGACGACTTTTTAAAATTTTGTTATTATTTGCAAAAATATTCTTGAGATCAACGGATTAGCACAATAAAAAATTAAAATAATAAATCAAATTCAATGTTCCTTGACAAATTAAAGGGAGCGTACCAGATAGAATAAGTTTTATTTTTTTAACACACGTCCTCCCACCCCGAAAGCTCTCTACTAATCGAGTAAAATTTTGAAAAAAAAAAATTTTTTACTCGATTAGTAGAGAGCTTTCGGGGTGGGAGGACGTGTGTTGAAAAAATAAAACTTATTCTATCTGGTACGCTCCCTTTAAATTTAAAAGGAGTCATTTGTTTAAATTTGATTTGTCAAAAATTGTTTTTTTTAACCTTTTACGCACTAAATAGTAATATGATATTTCGGAATGCCCATTTTTTCTTTTTACATCAACATTCAACACCATGATTACAGCCAGTCTCCAAATAAAACATGGTTTCGCTTTTTTGTGAATTTCAAATTAAAGCACTGAAAAAAATCTTTCAAAAAAGTGAAAAGAGTTTCACTTGTATTTTAAATGCAAAATTTTTTTAAGTTTTTTAATATTTTGTAAATATTATATAAGTCCTTACTCAAAATGATAAAATTAAAACACGAAAAAGTTTATATGGATGTTCAATCACTGAATAGATCCAGGGGACATACCTCGATTCAAAAAATTATTTAAAAAATACATGACTGTTTTACGAAGATGAAAAGAGATTAATTAATGATGGAAGCTTTATTGAAAACACAAAATAATACAAAAGAGAAACGTAGGAATTAAACAACTCTTGAGGGGCAACCTCGGCTTTTTTACAAAAATGAAGGAGAAAGCAAATACATTAAATACATAATGAAAGCACTTTAAGAATAAAAAAGAAAAAGAAGGAACAATTAAAGTACGCAAAGTAACTAACTCTTCAATATTCTGACACGTAAAAAAAACCAACCACATCATAACAAAAGAAAACAAATGAAAAATTTATCATAAGTTTCAAAAAATTGAATTCAAATGTGCCCTTTATAAAATTATTAATTTTAATTGTTGCTCGCACAACCACAAAAGCACGTAATCGCTAATAATCTCTTTGAATGTTTTCTTTTTCAAGATTTCGCTTTAAAAAATCTCCATTTAAAAGTTTCTCAAAAACAACATTCTTTGTATCTGCTAACAAGATGTCTTTGTTGGGAATCTGTAGTGAATACTGAATACAAATCAAGAAGTAATTGATGCAATGTTCGATCAATTCTTCACATTTATTCTTGGTTACCAAATTTGCATATTCCACAATATTTAAAGGTGTCAAAATAATGCTATTTTTGACGGCATTCTAAATAAGGGTTTGATTACTGTAGTTTTTTATGCAAATTACCTTTAAAGGAGTAATATCATATTGATCTGCAAATTGATATAATTGAATGTATTCAATTTTTTCAAGGAATCTCCAATATTTTTTGCCATAAAATAACTCGATTGAAAGTTTTGCCAATTTAAATGCCAAAAATGGAATTTCTATTTTTCCTTCAACCGATTCCTTCCATTTTGATTCAAACATTGCAGAAAAAACTGGGGAAACTTGTTGAAGAATTGCTTTATGAACCTTAAATTAGATATATCAATCAGAAGGGTTAAGAGGGATTTATGAAATCCTTACTTTAATTTCTTGTCCTTCTGCAACAATTGTAAAATCTTTGGTGTCTTCTGTTTCGTATAATTCTTCTGGGAAATTGCATTCTAAGGAAATTGAATATAATTCGATAACGGTAATTGTACCTTTAATATGAATATCAGAGTCGTATAAACAATAAGTATGCCAATCGTCTTTAGAAGAACATTTGATAACTGAATTTTGATCATCAAATATGGATTTAATTTTAACAGATTGGTCTTCGAAAAAAGTGTATTCAAAATCTGCTTCAATTTTAAAATTTTTATAATCCGAAATGCAGTTGAAAAAAACGCAGACACCTGGAAAAATTTCAAAGAAGTTTCTCTCTTCACGAGGTTTTGTTCTATCATATTTGTAATCCATGGTTAAAAAATATTTGATGCCGGGTAATTAATTTAAAGCAAATTTAACGGTTTCTAATTCGTATCCAAATATTTCTGAAGGATCACAAACTAAATCTGATAAAAATTCACTTGTAAGCTGCCATTTTATTGCAATTGGAAATTCCATCTTTTGTGAAAGAGGAAAAAACTTTGTTGGTAAATTAAAACGAATGTGCAAAAATACTGATTTTTAATCGTTAAAAAAAATTTTTTACAAGTGCTGATCCCAAAATGTCCCGCCGCTTTTTGAAAGAGACCTATCTAAAGATGGAAAGGGAGCAAGGGTTTTTTCTCTTTATGAAACCCCTGGTCGACGAATTTTCGAAAGCCCCTGTTTTACGCACATTTGTCGAAAATCAATTCCTTAAATTTGCATAACGGTAGCGCATTGACAATAAATATTTTAGGGTTTAGCATAACTGCCCTGGGGCTATCTAATGGGATTGGTCTCGTATGAAAAGCGACGTAACATGTTGATACCTTCCCTTGTAAATTTATCCTAGATTCTTCTTCCAATTCAGATTCTAGAAAAAACTCTTACTCAATCTTTTCGCTTTTATTTTTTCATAAAAACTTTTAAAAGTTTTTATTGGTTGAATTTTTATACTTACAACCCAAATATGATTTTTTGGCCAATTTTAAATTAATTTTAAAATCCCCTAATTATCTATCATCTCCAGAAAAATAATGTCGGCGAAAATTTTATTCTTATGTGTACATCAAATTTTTTTGAAGTTTAAAACACTTTTTGAAAATTCTTTTTCGAAAAAGTTATATAGGTTTTTTTGTTTACCTATAAAACAGTTATCTCGTAATTCAAAGATTAGAAGAGAAAATAAGCTCAGAAAAGTTGTACATGATTAACAACGGAACGCAAATGTATAAAAACGATAAAACGAATTTTGCACTGAAAAAGTATAAACCAGTTTTGTATTTTATGCAAAACATTGACCTTTTTTCCCTGAGAGGTTTTGTGTTTTTGTCTTCCAGCAAAAATCTTACAAAAATATTTTTTTCAAGTATTTTCTTTGAAGGGTGGCCTTAGAGAATAAGTTTCTTTTATTCAAACATTGCAAAAATTTGCCTAATCCGACAATAAAAATATTTTGAACGAAAAATGGCAGATACAAATGATTTAGAAATTGCAACCATTTTTTCAGTCTTTGAATTGATTTTATTTAACACTCAATACCTTCGAACATAAAATGACAAAAAAGGGATCGTCCAGATATGACGTTATGAGAGAAGGGAGGAGGGTAATGATTGTGCCGCCTTTGATGTGCGGCAAAAAGTGTCTTTGATGTATAGGGGGTAAGGTTGATCTTCGTATGACGTCATATCTGGACGATCCCAAATAGCAATTTTTAATCAAACAAAAAGAACAAAACTTTATTTATTACTATCACTGTAACTTTGATTCTCATCTGTAATGCTTCGTTTCAGAATTAGAGTTGTAAAAATTCTTTCAGCAATTAGGATCTTTGTTGCATTGGTTAAAGCACCTGATTCTTTTACAGCGAGTGAATATTGGGAGCATAGAAATAAATAATCAATGCAATGTTTAATCAGTTCTTCACATTTATTCTCGGTTACCAAATTTGCATATTCCACAATATTTAAAGGTGTCAAAATAATGCTATTTTTGACGGCATTCTAAATAAAGATTTGATTGCTGTATCATTTTTATATGCAAATATTACCTTTAAAGGAGTAATATCATATTGATCTGCAAATTGATATAATTGAATGTATTCAATTTTTTCAAGGAATCTCCAATATTTTTTGCCATAAAATAAATCGATTGAAAGTTTTGCCAATTTAAATGCCAAAAATGGCATTTCAATTTTTCCTTCAACCGATTCCTTCCATTTTGATTCAAACATTGCAGAAAAAACCGGGGAAACTTGTTGAAGAATTGCTTTATGAACCTTGAATTGAGATATATCAGTTAGAAGGATTAAGAAGGATATATAAAATCCGTACCTTGATGTCCTGACCTTCTGCAACAATTGTAAAATCTCTACCATTATTATCAGCAAAAATTTGTTGATTAATTTTTGGCACTTTTATTGAAAGTGGAATTGAATGTATCTCTTTTATGGTAAAAGTGCCATGAACAGCAACAAAAATATTTTCGCTATCATAATTTGCCCATTCTCTGTCATGATAACATTGAATTTCATTATTGTCATCATCAAAAATACAATTTATTTGTATTAAGTCATGATCGGGGGTGTTATCTGTGTTGAGTTGGAATGAAAAATCTGCGACAAGTTCAACATCGTCATAATCACAGAAACAATTAAATACAAATGTTACTCCCGGAGTTCGATCATCAACTTGATGATATTCAAGTGTTAAATAATATGTTACTGGAAAACCTGGTAATTTAAAGTAACGAGTTTTTATTCGTTCACCACCGGAAAATTCATTAAACAAATTATCCTTGAATTCCCATATAATCGAAATTGGATATACCAAATCCTATAATATTAATTTTACTAATGGCTGCTAGATTATTCATACTTACCGTATTCGTTGACATATCCAAGATTTGATAAAAGATTGTAATCTTAGTTTTGTTTTATGATTGGTTTAACACATTAAAATAGCAAGAGCAATATATCAATATAAAGTCAACTCAAAATAAACCATTCAATATTGGCACAAAAAAGAAAAGACTTTTTTGTGCCTCTATTTCTTGTCTGGTACATTGAGGATGATGAGTAGTCGATGACTATTTCCAATCAATAAATATTATTCATTCATTTTTCTTTATCCCTAAAACTATCCCTCATTGAAGAAAAAAAAATCTATGGTTTACTGATTTTGTTGTCCAGATGTTTCTGTTAAATTTTTTAAATAATTTTTCATGATTTTTTTTCGCATATTTTGATAATATTTCGTCGCTGTTATATCTCAATGCTATTTTGCTCTGCTTTGAATTCATTTTTTGTTGTTTCACTTTTATCCAATTTTTTAATTACAATTTTTTGCTGAAACGGACATAAGATCTTTTAGTATAATACAGTACAGATGGTTATTTGAAAATTAAATAGACACAGAAATATTTATTAAGAAAAGCTTGCAACTGAACTGTTTTTTATGCTGAAAGTTTTTGTATCCTAATTAATTTTTTTCTTTGTGTTTTAATTTTCGCTTTCTCCATTTTTTCGCTTCTTTTTCTTAAATCAAGGAAGAAAAAATTTGAACAGTTTTCTTTAACACCCTCATGTGATTATTTGTTTCATTGTTTGAGTCATATCAAATTACAAATATTAAAAAAATAAAGTGTTAAAAACATTTGACATTTTAATTTTTTTAAGAAGTTTAAAAACTTGTTTGAAGAAGATCGAGAAAGGATTTAAAGGTTATTGGATCAAAAACCAATTACTCTTTTTTCTGCTAACATTAATTAACTTGTTTCGATTTTTTCTCACTAATTCGATCCATGAAAATAAAAAAAATTAAGATCGCGGAAGAATCAATTTTTTTGGAAGACTCAAAAAAACAAGAAAAAAGTGATTTCATTTTTTTGTTGAAATTGATTTCACGTTTTTTTCAATACTTTTTTAGACAAAAAAACATGCTTGAAGTAATTTTTTTGTTTTGTTTTTAATTGTTGTTTGAAAAATGTAATTTTGTTAAGAAATTTGGCCGGGGAAGCGTGTTAATAATAATATTTATGTCCTGTATTTTTTGGGGGAGTGTGTTTACAAGGAAAAAAGTACATAGAAACAAGGATATTATTTTTTTTTATTATTCGTGGAAGAAATTACATGCTTTTTTTCATCACACTTTGCACTTTTTCTGTGAAATCCATTTTTGAAGAAAAATGAGAAAAAAACAAGCAGAATTTATAAAAAGAACGTCTAGAAAAGTCAGGAAAATGCTAAAAAGAAAAAAACTTTTAAACATTTTTTAAAATATTTATTTGTGAAACAATTCATTTTACAAGTTTTAATTGCATTTTTCAATAATTTTAATGTTGTGACTTTTTGTGACATTTTACGTGTGATTTTTGAGCAAACGTTTTTTTCCATTTAACTTTTTCTTGAGATGACTCAATTCTTTCTTTTGTTTGCTTGTTCGCTACAAAATTTTTTGAGTGAACAAAATCGAACTCAAAACTTTTTTTCTTTAAACCTGTCACAAAAAATTTGACGTAACTGACACCTTTCATTCTTATCTCTCGTGAGGGGGGTGCATGCTTCTAGTCTGGCAGACAATGGCTGCACTGCATTACAGAGATAAGGAGTAAAATAATGAAGGTTGCAGAAATTTTAAGGTTATTATGTTTGTGAACTTTGTTGTATTTTTTGATGATTTTTGGTATTTAAGCTTTTTGTTTTTTTGCCATAATACCCCTTTATATTTTATAGCTCAAATTAATCTCTGTCGCTTCTCCTTTTATGCATATTCCTTGAAAATGGACTACCCCTTCCTACAGTCTTCTTACTGTATTAAGCTTGTCTATTTGGATCCCCATTTCTTGTCTTTTAAATACATGTTTCAAAGATTAAAATTGATAACGCATGAAAAAATAAATAATCCTTCTCATTTTTTTCTTTCAACTTTCATCAAAGAATACAACTTTTTTCAGGATTGCTTAAATTTATTTTATTTTTTTTGTTTGTTTCAATTTTTTTCTTTCGAATTAACGGATTAATTTTTTCTTTTATTTTTATACGTGGGAGGTTTCTAAAGATTTCTACTTTTTGATAGATTTTGGCTGTCACAAATTTTTTTATTCAAATTTTTTAACTTTAATTTTTACAGGGAATTTTATTTACATGCCTCAAAAACCCAAAAATCTTCCTGAAAATGGAAGCTTACTTGAAAATGTTGAATTTACAAAAGTTGAAAAAGATATTGAATCAAATTCTGTTAAAAACGGAAGATTTAAAACTTACATTCTTCCTGGATTATTAGTATTTTATTCAATAATTAAAGAATTTAAAGTTGGCGAACCATTCTTGTACAAATATCATTCAGAAAATTTAAATTATACGGCTGAAATTTTAAATGGAGAGGTATGTTTTGGCTTTGTGAAAACTACTGTATACACTAGGTTACAGTAATTTACAGTTTGTTACAGTAACCTGCTTACTAAAAATAAATTACTGTACTCAAAGTAAAATTGTGTAATTTTTAAAAATTCTGAGGCGTCCAAAATTTAGATAGTAAAAGGTTTATGCAAATTTTTGTGTCATTTAATTATGCAAATTTTTTAGGTATATCCATATTCAGCATACTCATATTTATTTGCAATAATACCAATTTTTTTATTTACTGATATTCTGTTGTATAAACCAATTATGTATGTTGAAATATTTGGTCAAATTTCATATCGATTTACTTTGTATTTTACAAGTAGTCTATTTTCACAACAATTTGGACAAACTATGGGTGGCCTGGTTCGAGCATCGGATTTGGCATTCTTTAGTTATATTTATGGTGTACTTGAAAAAGATCAATATAAACGGTAAGTATTTGTTAATTTTATTAAAATTACGTTAGCCTTGTTACATCAGATTTTCGGGCTAAACCTTCATCAATGAGAAGAAAATCATGGCAAAAATCTGCGACACTTGAACCCCGGAATTTTGATTTTAGAATTTTCGAAAATGCCACCATCTCGAGAATAAAAAAAGAGAAATGGATATAGGTGTCACAAAATGTCACTCTTTCGCTACTTTTGTCACACTTTTGTGACACTTGTGTCCGTCGCCATACTTGCTTAAGATAATAAGGCTTACACTTTCCCTACAATCGAAAATTCGGGGTTCAGGAGTCACAGAATTTTTCCGTGACTTTTTTTTAGTAGTTGTTTTAGGTTGATATCAGACATGAGAAATGCGGCCGAAATTTACTGCCGGCCGCGCCGCCGGCCAAAAATTCATCGGCCGCGCCGGCATCAAAAATTTTGCCGGCCGGCCGCTGGCCGGCCGGCGGCGGCCGTTTAATCATATCTTCAAACTAATAATTAAAAAATTTTTTATTTATATAACTTCAAGCATATGAAATTTTCATTTATTAACTCTTTATTAAAGTATTTTCATCCTAAAGAAGAATATCATATGTTTCTTGTTAATATTATTAAAAATTATTATTATATTTTTACGGTAATTCGGACTTTTTCTAATACACAAAATAAAGCGGCCCCCGCGCGGCACAAAGTTGCCGGCCGTGCCGGCCGCCGGCATGAAAATTTTGGCCGGCCGGCCGGCGGCGCGGCCGGCATGCGGCAGGCAGCGGCGGCCGGCCGCATTTCTCATGTCTGGTTGATACAAAACTTTTTTCATTTTCAGATTTACAAGTTGGACAAGAGCCGGAACAATGGCAGGCCGGACTGGTGCTTACCTATTTTCACAAATTTTAATTCTTACTCATTGGAGCGATTATCATTCAATGAATAAAATGGCTTTTTATGTTGCTTCAACAGCAATGGTAGTTTGCTTTTTGCTACCACGAATTCGATGGAAGACAATGGTTGATCGAATTCATCAAACTAAAGCAGTTACTTCAACAACGTCATCTTCGTTACCAAAATCCTATCACGAATATGTTTCCTACCGTATTCGACGACTTCATTCTCATTTTAAACAAATCTACAGTAATCCATGTATTCGAAAATGGTCATTTTATTGGGCAATGACAACTTGCATGTCTTTACAGGTTTCACTCTATTATCAAACTTTATTTGGGATTGTTCAAATTGGAGATGATACTCCCTTGAATGGATTTGCTGATGCCGGATATACTTTCGTTTCAGTGATTTTAATTTTAATAATGAATTGGTATTCAATTAATTGGGATAAATGGGGAGAATTGGCGTTGGTGGTGATTTCAAGTTTATCTGCTGGATTTTTGGTGATATTTAGTCAAGCTCAATCTGCTTATCCAATGTATGCCTGTTATATTGCATATGAAGCTTTCTATCAATTAATGATTACAATTGCACAGTAAGTTTTTGATTAATAAACATGAATTTGAATATTTAAAATTATGCAAATTTAATTTTTTAAACAAAAACTAGGAAAAATTAAAATTAAAAAATTTGCATATGCGGGATGGTCTGGGTTTGATGTCTTAAAGGTGGGATAAGTAAGCCTAAATGCGACTCTTCTCACCTTAAAAGCGGTAAAGATCAAAGAAAAAACCTGAAAAAGGGGTATTTAACAATGGAGGGTTTTCTTGCTATAGAATGATCCATAATATGCAAATTCTTAATTTTAAATTTTTTGAGTTTTTGTGGACACTAACAAGTTGTTTAAGATCACAAATTTGCATATTTTAAAAACCCAAATTTTTTTAAGCCATTTGTACAGTATACAGTATTCTAACTCTGAATCTTTTATTTCAGATGGAATATTGCAAAAGAAATGAAATGTGATTCGTATGGTCTTGTATTTGGTGTTAATTCTTTCATTGCACTTTTAATGCAATCACTACTTACTAGAATTGTCAATGATAAACGTGGATTTGCAATGGATGTCCGAAATGCTTTCCTCGTTTATGCTGCTTTACATGCTTTAATTGCTTTCATCTTTTTAATCTCAATTTTTTATACAATTTTCCGATATTGCCAAAATCGAACCAAAAAACCTCTACGAAAATATGGTATTCAAATTGATGATGGTCTAATTGAAACTGATTCAAACGAAACTGCCTCAAGCAATGACGGAAATATTTCGACTATTGAAAGCATTGATTCAAAAACAGATTTTAATTCAAATTTTTTGCAAAAACTTCAAAAAGCTCAATCTCATATTGGGCTGCCTACCCCACCCCTGGAAATTCCAAGTTATTCAATTGCAGAAAGTTTTTCAACTTCAATCAATAATATGCGAACCCGGCAACGTTCTGTTCTTGCAGCAATGAAACCGATAATAATAATTCCAAAAAGGAAAAAACAAATTTCTGCAAATTTTTAATTATTCATTTTTTGTACAAAAACAGCGTTACGAGAGTGCAATAGAAAATTCTTTTATGTTCGTTACAGTATATTTATTTGAATGTCTGTCGCAACAAATAAATATATAACCTGGAATAAAAAAATACAATTAATAATAAATTGTTTTTTTAAATATTTTTAATGATTTAATCGAACGGCGCTTAGAAATTATCCTTTAATCTTCCACCGCTATCGGCACAAGATCAAAGGCACAGAAAACGCATATGCCTCCTCGAAATTGTTCATGCTCCTTCCAAAAATGCTGCCAGCGTTCATGACCAACAACGTATAAAATAAATTTAACAATATCAAAACACTTCCAAGAAGTTGTAAATAAGCAGTTCTCGAAGTTTTGCAAAAATTTTCTTCCACTTGATTACATGCAGCAGCCGTTCGTAAACTTATTTTTACTTTTTCACTTGCGTCACTTTTTTGGACTCCTTCAATTTTTGCAAAAGATCTTAAAAAATAGTGCCATTTTTTCTGAGCGCCTGCTGTTTTTTTATGTTTTTATAATTTTCATTCATTGTTTGAAAAAAGTATCAAAACAAAATTTCATTATTTATTTCTTAAAAAATACAATATAAAAAAATTATTTATAAAAATTTTGAATTAAAATTCTTCGCATGGAAGAAACCTTTGCTGGGTTGAAACGAAATATTGACACACGGATTCCTTGCAACGGCATCTGGCTAAAAAAATTAAATAAAATTTAGAAATAATTTTTCTCTCTCACACCTATGTCGAATAATTCTTTTTTTAAAAAAAGTGATTAAGTCGACATTGTTTTCGTGTCGAGAATTTTTTTCCCCTATAAAAAATAAATAAGTCGACTTCAATCAACTTTTTCTTTTTTTTAATTCAGTCGACTTATTTATTTTTTATAGGGGAAAAAAATTCTCGACACGAAAACAATGTCGACTTAATCATTTTTTTAAAAAATGAATTATTCGACATAGGTGTGAGAGAGACTCATTCTAAAAAATCCAAAAAATTTGTAGTGAAATTGCTCTTTTAAACTTGAGGTTAACAACAACCGGAAAAAGTTTAAAAGTGATTTCTGCGTCATGCCCCGGAGGATATCCCCTTTTGTTTTTCTTCTAAATAAATCAAAACAATTTAATTCATGGGTCATGACGCACTATTTTTATTACCCTTTTTAAAAATGCTCGCTGCTTAAATTTGACTTTGTTTTTATTGGTAATAAAAAATGCATACATCCAAAGTTATCAAAAGTTAAATGACAAGAAAACTTTGTTTAATATTTAAATTTTTGGATTTACTATGCTTGGAACCTTACCTATAACTTGATAACCATTTTTATAAGTCATAAAAATTTGCATACCTCCTCTCGTCCTTGCAATACCAGCAAGATCAATACGTTTTGAAATTCGGCTTGCAAGGGATAAAGGAATTCCATCTTCTTGAACGGGTTCAGTTCTCCAACAATGAAATGCTTGTGTGCAGGGTTTTCCAAGGGACTGCTGGGAATCTGTTTCTTCATTTTCAAATTGCTGTGATAAAACAAATGTTTTTGAAGTACTTAAACATGAAATAAATACAATTGCAATTAAAATACTCCATATTGAATTTTTGTTCATTTTTTTGTGAATGTGTGCCCTAAAAGTTGATATATGATATTCTTAGATTTGATTAAATGATGATTAAAATTATAAAATGTGATTTTAATGAAAGTATTACAGCAATCAATTAGGAATTCTTCGCGCACGCGTTTCAGATGAATACTGTAGAATAGGTAATTTTGGATCGTCATTTCGGTGTTACTACTATGCCGATATAAAATTATTACAAAAACATGGATAATTAAAGAATAGGGTTTAAAATGCGACCTCAAAAAATTTTGTAAGATGTTTCTTAAAATTGAGGGTAATCGATATGTTAAATTTTCTTGAAAGCTATGATAATGACTGTTTCACACATATATTATTACATCACTTTTACATAAACGTGAGTTCTAAAACACATACTTTTTTCAATCCAGGAAAAGCAACAAAATGAAGCATAAATATATGGATACATGAAAAAAGATGTTTCATGAAACAACAAAGAAAAATGAGCCTCTCGCGGGGGAGAATGAAGAATATTATTGGGGGGAACAAAAAAGGAGAAAAGGTTTTTATAAAAAAATATGTATTCTTTTTCAAACTTCCCACCGGAAACACAGAAAAAAGCAGTTATTTTCAGGTTATATTTTTCAAGCTTTTCTTTTTCACCCATCTCTTTTAAGGCAAAGAAGAAGGATGACGTTTATCCGCTTATATCAAAACCTTCAAAATATCATAAAGCAGATATATATATTTAAAATTTGACTCCATTTTTAGCTCTAAATAACCCATAAATAGAGAAAGAGGGTGTAAAAAGGCACGCATTTTTATGAAAAAAAGTTGTAAAAAATCCACCCAAACGAAAAATGTTTATTACTCAAATTGCAAAGAAAAGGAAAGAATATTTTATATGCTTGTTGTTTCCGGGTCATTCTGAGAAATTTTATTTATGCAAGTTTTAGAATGTTATTAAAAAACATGCTTAAAAGTTCTATTGACTAAAATCTGAGAAAAAGATATCTCATGGACCGTAAGAGGTTACGGTTCGCACAAAACTTTCCAGCAAAGAATTATAACATGAAAATTTTTGTTGCTAATTTTCAAAAACATGTTCATTAAAACTTAATTTTTGGCTAGGAGTTATAGATTATTATAGAAATATTTTTGACGACCTTAAACTAGTAAATTTCAGAGACTTGAAACAAAAATTAGGGTTAACAAATGAAATGAAGTTGGCATCAAAAGAAGGTCAGACACGATTATCAGAATTAAACGAACGCCTAGACAAAAGACAGCAATGGGAGGTCTTAGTCATCTATGGGTTAAGATAATGTAAAAGCGCATGAGAATTTATTGCGTCATGGTTACACTTTTTATCATGCTCAACAATAGAACTTGTCAGGAACATGATATAAACTAGCGAGATAAAAGGTTCTTTAAGTCATATTTATGAAATATCAAAAAAAGGATAAAAACTTGGGCATTAAAAAATAAAGTAAAAATAGGACTTCCTAAATCGACTTTTGAAGTTCATTCGGAAGCCAATTCTTTTCGATTTAAAAATTTCAAAGCAAAATTTTTAGGGCGATTATAAACTCTCAAAGCCAAAATCAAATTAACATTTTCGTATATAAAAAAGGGGTAACAATTATCAAAAATTTAAATCTTTAAAAGCTAATACTTAAGAACTTAAGTGTGAGAGAGAAAGATGTTTTTCATAGATAAATTTGCAATTAGTTCCGTGCTTTTGGCAACCCTAAAAACGTCTTCTCGTTTTCAGCCCTTCAACCCCCATAA
Source organism: Panagrolaimus sp. LJ2414 (assembly GCA_024447195.1). Lineage (NCBI taxonomy): Eukaryota > Metazoa > Nematoda > Chromadorea > Rhabditida > Panagrolaimidae > Panagrolaimus > Panagrolaimus sp. LJ2414. Next base: position 768,081 of record JAMRXY010000052.1, on the reverse strand, counting down.
ATTTTATAAACACTTTTTTTATTTCCCACAAAAATGGTAAAATTTTTTAAAAAAAGAACGTCATTCACGCAACACAAAAAAAACACAAACGAACTCCCAAAAAAGCATAAAAATGCCAAAAAAGTTAAAAGAAACACGTGCAAAAAATATTTTTCTGACGAAAAATTTAAAAAAAATCTTTGCAAAATGAATAAAAATTGAAAAAAAAGTGAACAGTGAATGGTAAAGAAAATAGTATTTATTTCCTTGTTTTTTTTAAATTTTATTTTTGGTGGAAAACACCAGTTTTTTGTTGTCGTCAGAAGCCCCCGAAAAAAATTGGGAGCTTTGGACATTTTCCACGAAAATAAAAAAAACTTGCGACAAATTTGTTAATCCTTTTTGATAAAAAGGAGAAATGCCAACTTTCATTTTGGGTAAAAAAAGTGTTGCCGTACACTTTTGGGGGTAAGCCCAGATGGGACTTTTCAAAATTAAATTCGAAGAAACTAAAAAATGATCCTTTAAATTTTAAATTTTTTAAAGTGTTAAGGGTATTTAAGAAATAGTATTTAAAAAGAATTTGTTATAGATTTCCATAAATCTACAATTGGATACTGTAGATTTATAGAAAGACCTAAAAATAATCACAAATAATTTTTTTTCAAAATATATGCCTTAAAAAATAAAGAAACATAAAAGAGTTATGCAAATTCTAGGGCTCATAAATACATAATGAATTTCATTGATCTTTTTATAGTAAGTTTATTCTTTAAATTTGAATAAAACTGAAATAACTTTTTTAGTTCTTGTTTTTGAAAAAAAAAACTAAACCGGATTTCAAAAAACTCATCCTTCCTATCTACCTACCGTTTCATGATATATACATTAACATTAACAACAAAAACACAATACAATCACAAAAAAGAAATTTAAATAGCAAACTCATGGAGTTTGTGCTTGATTGATTTAATTTTATTTTAATACTTAAAAGTATCCTTTTGTTTCAAAAGAAACTTTTCATCAACTGAAATTCCCAAAGGTAATTAAAAAGAGAGATTTGCAAATGTTAATTCTATTTTTAAATTTATAAAAAAAATCGAAATGACAAATTTAGAACAGAAAAAAATTAAGAAAATCAGATAAGCGATAATGGCATCGACAACACGTTTTTTCTTTTTCTAAATTATTAAAGAATGAAAAACAAGAACATTGCAGCACATACGTCATTTTTTCTATTTTTAAACAATGAAAACTTTGGAATTACTGTTTTTGGGGAAGAAATAAAATAGAAAATTATTTTGGAACGGCATTAACAATTTTTTGGGAAACATTTTTTTTGGCAAAGTTGCACTTTTTTGAAAGAAAAAGTTGCTGTCAAAACCAAAAAATATTTTTATAGTCCAACTTCAAAAAGAAGCTTTTTCATTTTTAAAGATTCATCACGTTATATATATTTTCCTTATTTCTTATTTCCTTTAATTTTTTTCTCATAAACTTTAAATATTATTAAAGATAAATAATTGATACACACATTTTTATTAACAAACATTTTTCAAGTAATGGCATTTTTATATAGCTTTTTAATAAAAAATGAACAAAATCAAAGAAAAAAGCACAAAACAAATGATTTCATAAAACAAAAATTCCAATAAAAAATAGACAACAAAAAATATTTGTAGAAGTAGCCGTGAGAAAAAAAGTAAAGTAAGTATAGCATAGTGGATAAGGAAATTAATCAAAAATTAAGAAATTTGTTGAAAGCAAAAATAGAAGTAATTTAGACAAAATATTTGAAGGGAACATTTTTGATGTCACTTTTTTTAGGTTTTTGATGAAAGGCGAAAAAGGTTTGGATTTTTCGTACTTTTGTTAAAACTTAATTTGAGGAAGGAAAAGGGTTCGAAGAAAGCAAAAATTTACATAAGAAAATTTAAAAAAAGCATTAACAAAGAAAATTTACATAAAAACATGTATTTTATTTGTAAAATTATAATGGAACCTGAAAATCAGGGAGGATTCATTGGAGTAATTTTTTTTTCAGATTCAAGCGATTTTTTAAAAAGAGGCAGGCGGTTTACGTATCTTTTGATCCCTGATTTTGAGGTTTGTGCAGAACAAACCTGAAAATCAGGGTATTCTAGTTGAAACAAATCATTCAAATTGGTTTTCGTTGGAGGACATAAAAACCCGAAAAAGTGCGTAAACCTCCGCTTCATTTAACATTTTGCAACTTGAATGTGAATAAAAAAACAACTGCAACTGCCCCTGATTTTCATGTTTGGTAATAATAAGAAAAAGCCGCTACTTTTCTCGGCTTCCACTAATTTTTACAACCTTTATTTTCTTCGAAAATTTAACAACAATAAAAAAAAAAAAACTTGAACATTCATCCTTCAATTCTTTTCCATTCCATTTTCATTAATTCTTTACAAATGGAAACTGAAAAAGAGTAATATTTTTATTATAAAATTATTTTTAATAAAAAATAAGAACATTATTTGTTGTTAATTAATTCTTCATTTGTGTGGACTGACTTACCCATGAATCAAAAAGTACATATTTTACACTTGAACCAAGTTGTGACATCAAATTGGGGGAGGCTGCTTCTTTTTTACTTTCTTCTTTTTGAGGCATTACTTCATCATCATTAACATTGCCTTCATCTTTTGTGGATGCCATTGTGGATGTCGATGTTGTTGATGTTGAAGGTGGAGGAAAGAGAGGAGTCTCACACCACTAAAATATTCGTAATTTTAAAATTAAAAATATTTTTTGATAGATTTGTTGTATCAAAAATTTTGGAGTCATTAATCAACAACAAAAAAAGGCAACGTTTTTGAAGTTGAAGGTTTAAAAAATGAATATATTTTTTTTAAGAATTTTAAATTAACTAAAATATATGTTTTTTCTGCAAAAAAAGTTTTGGATTAATAAGAATGAGTAATATTTTGTTTACAGGGTTACCCATTCATTTTGTTAATGGATTGTTACAACAAAATTTGCTCATATTTTATTAAATTTATGCAGTCAAATTTTTTTACCCACAAATAATAAAAATAATAATACATGCAAAATCTGCAATAGCTCACGTTGGAATCAATCACAGTGTTTTATGGTTCTCTTGGCGTTGTGTCCGTATACAAATTGAAGTATATCTTTTTTTAGCAATTAAGTTTTTAAAAAAGCTCTCTATTACAAGATTAAGCTTTTTTTGCTGATTCTAAATATATAAGGCTCAAAACATAAGGCTTAGTTTTGGTTAAAGCTCAAAAAATCTGATAAAGATTTGTATGGGAAAGTCAGTTTTTTGGACGTTTTTGGCTGATGTATTTTTTATGGGATCTGTTATTTAAAAAAGCTCTTTATTACTCGATCACAAATTTTCTTCTGATTCAGAATATGCAAAAATCAAGTCATAAAGTTTTAATCTAAGCTCAGGATTTTACTTTAAAGCAACGCTATTCGTGACTACCTCCTTGATTCCAACGTGAGCTTTAAAATTTAAAAGCGAAATCTGCAATAGCTCTAAAATGCTTTTAAAACTCATATTGTTTTTAAATTCAAAGGGATAATGAACTTTTTTCAGTAAATTTTTCTCAGTTTTAAATCAGAAATTTAATTTACCTGAGTTTTTCATTTATTTTTGCAAAAAAATATATTAAAAATTCAAAAATGTTTTCTCTCATTTAATGATTTCTTCTTTTCTTAAACTTTTACGCTTGTAACGCAAATCAAAAATGAACGTTATCAGTTTTTTGTACCCAAAAATGGTATGATGACCATGTAAGCCAAAATTATCAATCAATAAAAAAAACTTAATGAACATTTTTTAAACAGTATTTGTTTGCAATTTAAATGCTTTTTTCTGCCATACAAAATTAAACAAACCTTTTCAATGCTTGGTTCAGCTTTATATGGGATTGATCGATCACTTAATTGCTTCAAAGAACATGGATTTGAGCAACCTTTAATTTCAGGTGTAACATCTTCCATATCTTCTCCAAGTGGAAAATAATAAAATTTGACATAAAATTTTCCAGACGGTCGTTGCCACAGTTCAACCGTTACACAACTAGAATATCTTGGATATCCATCTTCATTATAATTAGTTTTTGAAAATCCAAGAGTACTAAAAAGGCCTGCAAGGGTTGTGTCGTGCTGAAAAATAATAAAATTGATAAAAGAAGATAAGAATGATTAAAGAATTACAGCAGAATAAGCATAATATTTGAGTTTTTGGATGAAACCACAATCGTGAAGTTTTGGATTTTCAAGACAATTAGCTTTCTGTTGCATGTGACCAATAAGTGACCATAAAAGAGTACCTCCACGAATTTTTGAAGCTTCTGCTTTGAAATCAATGCCTTTGTAGGGTTTTAAACCTAAATTAGTTACAATTAATTTGTTGCAATTTAGGCTGATTTTTTTGAAGTTAAAAATTTTACAGTACCCTTAATTGCTCAAATGGCTTAAAAAATGTTTGGTGCAATTATTAAAAAATTGTTATGCAAATTTTTCTTGCCTCGAAATTCTGTTCAAAGTGGTTCAATCAATGATTTTCAGATTTGTTCAGAAGGAACCTGACAATCAGGGTCTCTTTATGGAAGCAAAGCTTGAGCAGATTAATTAAAATTTATTTTCACTCTAGATCCAAAATGACAAAATTAAGTAAACCTCCACTTCCTTTAATTTGATTTTTTAAGATTTAAATAATAACCAGAAATCAAAAATGAGGCTGCCAGAAAATTTTTGGCATGATTTTCAATCCCTGATAATCTCGAAATCTCTTACCAAGTCCATTAATCCATCTTTCAACAACTGCACTGGTATCATTTATAACATCAAATAATGGCCGACCTTCCCATGTTCGATTTACCCAATCTGGGAATTGTTTTTTGTAAAGCATCTAAAATTAATATGCTTAATGGTAAAATAATTACTTAAACATAGTTACGGTAAATAAAGTTACAGTAATCCCTTACTTCAATATATAATGCATCAATTACTTTCCACAAACATAATGGAGTAATCTTTTCTCCAGCATTATCCGAGAGATAATCATAAAACTTTTTTTGATCATTTTCCATTTGTTTATATTCTGGTGTTTCTTGTAAAAGTTTTTGGAGTTGATCTTGTCGAGGGCATTTTGCATCTGCATTCAAAGTCTATAAAATATTTTCAAGATTACGGTATATTACAGTAATCTTATATATCTCAGATGACAGTATGCCACCTAAAAACTTACATAATCAGTATCTTCTCGAAGGGAATGAATTGCAATTGGGATAAAACCAGGCGGCCAACAACCAGTACAATTTGGATAATCAATTCCTGGCCGGGCATTTTCACCAAACATTCCGAACATATTCGACATTGCACTTGCGATTGTTCGATTTACATCCGTGCTTCGAACATAAATTTCACGACTATTGTAATATGGACTTAAAAATTTTAGATCATCAATGTATCGGGGCTTCAAACGATTTCGTCCAAGATAAACATGTTGTTCCATGCCCTTCTGAAAAGTGAAGTAAAGTATGGATGCAAAATTTTATGAAAAATTTGCATATGAACAGAAATATGCAAATTTTTGTACTATGGTCAGTGCAACTCAAACTGCAAAAAATCGCATGTATCTTTGTTAAGATTCAAAATTTGCATAAATTTAATAATCAAATAATCCCTTCCAAAACAAAAACATACCGGTGAAAGTTCACCCCAGCCTTGTGGCCATGAATCCTCTTGATATGGATCACTTTTGTAAGTATCAATTGGAGATCGATCACCATGTCTCCAGACAGCTTGCAGCAAAACTAGCTTATCCTTTTCATCATTAATTGGAATATTTTCATTAATTGGATGTCCATTACAAAATATTAAAGAAACAAAAACTAATAAAACAGGAAATAAAATTAAGGAAGCCATTCTTCCCTCCAAAAGAAATTAATGTGTCTGTGTTTCAAAAAACACAGACACTAAAAATGACCAAATGATTTTTTTTTCACAAAATAATTTGAACAGCAGGCAAGCAGGCAAAGAAAAAAGATGAAAGAAAATGTTCTTCTTCTTCAAAGGTCACTTTTGCAGGCAAGCAGCAGTAGTTAGTCACTTGTTGCCCCCTTTAAAATTCAAAAAAAATAACACAAAAAATAACAGGCAGCAGTGGTCCGGAAACACAGGGGATAGAAAAAAAGCAAATGAAGAAAAAAACAGATTTTTTATCAAAAGACAAACACAAAATTGTAATACAATTTTTTGATTGAAAAAAAAAAGAAGAAAAAGTAGCGGGAAAAGAAAAAAGCAACAGTCAATTTTCTTTGAAAAGCTGATCTTTATTTTTTGTAAAATGGCGTCTGTTTTTTTTTTGTTTTTTGTTGTAACACAAAAGAAGAAGAAAATATGACAAAGTTTTTTTAAACTGTGCACTTTTTGTTAAAGGATATTAAAATTATTACAAAAAAAGCAACACATAATTGTAAAAATTCGTTTAATATTTAAATCACTAATTACTGTTATCGTCATTAAAATCTTGCATAGCGAAAAGAACTTTAAATATTTGTAAACTACTTTTGACAATGGTAATCTCTAAATTTAAAGATCGCGTAATTTTTTCTTATAAAAAATATCAAATATTCAAAAGAAAATCGATTTTTCAACTAAACTATATTGAAAAAATGACAAAATTGTGATCAAAAATCTGATAAAAGATAAAAGCGAAAATATTTTTTTATTGTTTAGTGTAGGAACATGCAACAAACTTTTTTTCTATTTTCTCTTCATTATAATTATTTCGCTACCTTTGTTACGTAATCAAGATACAAGAACTCCAACTTTTTTACAATTTCATGACCCCCTAAATGTATTTGGTTACGCCGAATATGCTAATTTTGCAAAAGTTTTTACTGGATTAAAACTCCAAAAAAACATGTAAAATACAGACTGAAAATGTAACGAAATAAACTGATCCATTATTGAAAGCAATTGCAGCTTTAACTTTAAATTGCTGCAGCCTGCAGGTATAACAATCATATCAGGTGGCATAACTTCAACTTCTACATTATGGAAGGTGTTGTAATTTCAATAGCAGGATGAATGAAAGGAACTGCTTCACTGTGATTCTTTTCAATATAAACTGAGTGTAAGCAAATATAGGGTCCGTCACACTTTTATTTATATATTTATTATCATTAGAATACACGATTTTAACTCTTTTTCTTTCTGCAAAATATGGTATAAAATATTAAAAAAGCACTTATAAAAAAGCTGATGTTAAGAAAAATGGTTGCGATATAATATTTCTGTGATATATATCTGAAATTGATTTTTTTTCGTTTATTTAGAAAACATTTTTGTTTTTGCTTTTTGTTGTCAAAGTTGTCATCAAAATGCAATTCTACTTAAATTTTACACAAAAACCATTTCAAAACATCTTAACAAGGATAAATTTTATGTTTTAGTATATTAAATTTAATCCCATTTTTTAAAACTTTGGTGACAATTGCAAAATCAAACCATTGAACATTAGCTTATTTTCAGGTTTTTATTAAAAATGATTGCAAATTTATTTTGAGAAAACGTATTCTCAAAAATCTAATAAAAATGGCATTTGACTTTTACGAACACGAACACAAGTTTCTTTATTGTTTTTTAGATGAATAAATTAAATATTCAAAAAAATAATTGGTACAATTAAGAAAGAAATCAATAAACAATGTAGTTCGTTTAAGTCAACTCTATTTGTCGAAAGTCGTAAAAAATGAAAAATAAGAAACACAATTATAGTCCAAAGTGTTTTTTGTTCTAGTTATTACTAAAGGTCATATGAGTTGAACTCATTGAGTTCGATGAAAAAGCAAGATGTTGGAAAAGTTGAAGATTTCTAAAATCTCTGTGTCATTGATATTTATTTTGATGTTATTTTTTTCTTTATTTTAAACATTTCAAATGTTTATTCAAGATCAGTAAATTTTTAAAAATAATGATTAATGTTTCAATTTTTTCGGATAAACTTCCGTAAAATAAAAAACTGCATTACTTTGTCTATAAATTTTTCTGCAAAATATTGTATAAAAATATTCAAAAACCAGCACTTTTAAAAAAGCTAATGAAAAAATTTATTACTTTTCTAATGTTCAAGATTTTTTTATCGTCTACTTGGAAAAATTTTTTTTGTTTCTTATCGTTACTGTCAACAAAAAAATCACAAAGAGGGGTATATTTCAGAGAATTATTTATCATTAACATTCACATTCTCTGTGTAGTTTTATCTGTGAAAATCAACGGATCTAAAATGGGCATTTTTGCATTTTGAACATAGAATCAGTTAGTTAATATTATTAATATTACTATTAATGATACCATGTACATATTCCACGTGGATGCTACTAATATGTCATAAAAAGCTTCTCAAACACATAAAGTAATTTATTTTTAATTCACTTTCTAAAAATACTATGAACAATGTCTTAAAGTTATAAAATTTATAAATTTTAACTTCATTAATTATTTTATACGGCGCTTCTTAGCTGCTGGTGATTCCTTTTTATCACATAATGTCTCAGGCATATTAGAGTCACTAAAAAAAATTTTCAATGCAAATATGATAAGCAATGATTTCATCTTACTCTTGAAAATTGTCCACAACAGTTCCGATGAATAAAATATTGCCGGAGAGATCTGCAACAAAATACAAAAATGAATGGTCTGCGATAAATTGGACTTTTGGAGGGACTTCTGCACCACCACTAATGTTTGAGGCTGCGATAGCTGTACATGATGCCATTTCAGTACCCTTTTCATTTACCTAAATAACAAATCATTCACTTTTTTATAATCTTCTGAAATTAATCAAAAAATTTTTTAAATACTTTTATGTATGATTGATGTAAAGCAGCATAAATATGTACATGGTCAGCATCTGTTAAATTAGAAAAATTTGCATCAATTTCATCAAAAGCATCTTTGATTCCAAGGTTTTGCAATACTTCAAGAAGGTCCAAAGAAAGATTAAAGCTGAATTTTGGCATCTTTATCTGCAATGATAATTTTTTTAATTTTCACCAAAATTAAAAAATTAAAATCATTTTACATAACATGTTGCCATTTTTTTATTTTTTGCATGCTTTGTTAAAGTTTGACCATCCAAGCTTTTAATTATCTTTGACAATCCAAATCGTTCATTTGGCAGCAAAATGAACATTGTATAATCACCTTCATAATCTAATCCAAGGATTTCATAATCAACCATTTTTTCATATCGATATCTTCTTCTGTTGGATGCGGATTTCATCATATTTACCTGCAAATTAGCATATCTATGTTGTAAATAAGAAAAGTAAAAGTATGACCTACTTTTTTGGTAATTGATTGAGAAACGTAAAAGTCTTCGGGAACTGAATAGGGCAATTGTGGTAGAAAAGGAATCTTCATTTACCAAGAAAATACATTGCATTTACAAAAATTAAACAAGTATCATTCCTCAAAACATCTTTTTTAATCATATCTTTGATCAAGTTATTTGTTGCTGATTTAATGAATTCGTTAATTCTCTAAAAAATGCTTTTCAACATGTTAAAGTTACTAAACAAAAAATATCCCCTGGATTGTCTAGGTCTGATGTCGGGTTGTTTTTAATTTTAGAATTATTCTTATTTTTTCCTTTGATCTTTGCCGCTTTTAAGGTGAGTAACAGATTTGCGCTAATACTCTCTCCGTTATAAGACCTGACGTCAGATTTGGATAATCCCTTATGGAATTTAAGGTTTACAATTATTAAGAAAAAATAAATAACATACTTTTCTAGCTCCTTCTAAATTATGTTGAAAATCAACAATATTAAATTGTCCATTGTAATCCTGTTTAACGGTATCACTAAACTTTTTCAGAATCTCAAATCTTTTATCAGCATATAAACGATTCACAGCTTTTAAAGTAAATTTTGACTTTTCATTACTTTGTAAGCGTTGAAGCACAGATGAAAAATATTGGTTAATACTTTCTTGTGATTTCCCTGAAACATTTTCACTTAAAAAAATGAAATAAAAGTAATATGCAAAGTTTTACCTTCGGCAATGACGTCAGCAATTTGTTTTGCGGTTTCTCCAGCTGCGCCATTATAAACGATTGCCAAACTTGTGCTAATTGAAATTGGTGATAAAATTGATGATTGTAATTTAGGTTTTTGAGTTTGTCTCAAAAGTTTTAAAGCAAAATTTGCTTGTGTTTCAATATATTCATTTTCAATCTTATCCATAGTTGCAAAAATACCAAAGAATATTGAAAAACAAAACTTAGTTAAACATGAAAATTATTTATTTACAAAGTTGGCACATAAATTATCTATAACAAAAAATAATGTTAATGAAAACCCAATTTTAATGAATCAAAAGAATAAATTAACTGATTTTTTGCATTCATAAAATGTAGTTTGATGTCAATGTTTTGTTTGGGAATGTCCAGAAATTACCCGACTATGGTGGAGGGGAAGGAAAAGAGGAAACCCATAATAATCATGCGCTATGTTGTTGTCAGAAAAAAGCAACAAGCTTTTGCCCTACTTCAGTAAAAATTCTATTCAAATTTTGCATTTATGACATTTTTCGTAGATTCAGTGGTTTCAAGCTCCAATTGAATGGTGACGTAACTTAACCTTTGGAATAATATGATGTACAAATTGAAAGTAAATTAATAAAAATTGAATCACTTGAAGTATCCAAAATATTGTTAAGGTATGGTTTCTCATGTTTAATGGTTGAAACCAATAATGCAATAAATGAGCGTGAATTAAAACGAAAATTTTTGCGCTGAAAATGTAACCAGAATGCCATCTGATTTTTAAGAACGCGTGTTCTTTTTTGTTTTTTAGATAAATAAAATATTCAAACAATGGATTGACACGATTAAGAAAGAAATCAATAAACAATGTATTCCTTTCAAATTAATTCTATTAGTTGAAGGTCAAAAAGAATTGAAAAAATGAAAATGAAAAGATACAATTAACGTTCAAAATGTTTTTTATATGATTATTTCGATGAAAAGCAAGATGTTGGAAAAGATGAAGATTTCTGAAACCTCTGTCACTGATATTTATTTTGATGTTCTATGTTCAAATTTTTCCTTTTTTGTTACTTTGGATTACCTATTCTTCCAACAAAAGAACTCGTTTTCAATCGAATAAAAAATATTGCATAATATTATATTTCAACATGCTTATTTTGATTATTTAAAAAATATTTTTTAATTATTTAAAAAATAAACTACTTGTTATTATTATGCTTTTTCTGCAAAAAAATTTATTTGATTCTGTTGTGATAATGATAAGTTTAAAAAAAGAGTTATTTTTGTTTTTCATTCTGACAAAGTGCAGATTTTTCAGCCTTATTTGATAATTGTCATCATTTTTGTGGAAATAAAAGGAGGGCTGCAAAAGAGTAAATTTAACAGTTTTCTTCCTCGCCTAATCAGTTTCAAGGTACATAAAATAACAGTAAACTTTTTAAGGTTTACTGTTCTTTTATAAGTATATTTTTTTAATATTCATTCTCCCACTTGAAAAAGATTATAAAAGAAATTTAAATTTAACAATTTTTAAATAACGTTTTTGTAGCTCTGAATCAGTGTTACCGAAACGCCGACGTCGGCGTCGGCGTCAAGGTTTTTGGAAAATCGGTAAAACTGGCTCTGATAAAAAAATGGTCTTCAATAATATCGATGATGAGGATATGAAAGCCCTAACAAAGACAGTATACATGGAAGCTAGAGGTGAATCAGAAGAAGGTCAAGCAGCTGTTATCTGTGTCATTGCAAACCGTGCAAACAAAAATAAATCATATTGGGGTGGAAATAAGATTGCAGATGTATGTGAAGAACCTGGACAATTCGAAGGCTATCGATATCACTCTCCTATATATTAATATTAATACAAACAGTTTGGAATATAAAAAAGTTGCAAAGTTTGTTAATGATGTTGTCCACAATGGAAAATATGCAAATCTCAATGATGTCAATCATCCCTTTCATGAAAGTGATCACTACAATAATCCAAAGAAAGAAGGGTATCCCGATTGGACAAAAAAATGCAATGAGACAGTAAAAATTGGTGAACATCAATTCTATAAAACTAAACCAGAGCATTTAAATTGATAAATTTTTTTAGAGTCCCTAATTCATGGAAGTTTATGCACGAAAGAATGGTTTCATACTGTTTTTTATTTAGCATTTGCGTGCTTGGATCAGGGATTCCGAAAAAAAAGTAGCTAGCCATATAAAAAACTTTTTTCTGAATAATATTATTTTTATTTTTTATTACTAAATTTATATGTTTTCTAATTTTTGATATTCACTCAAAACATAATTAATAAACACAGAAATTTTCATAGCAGAATTCTAGTTATGTATCAGGTCTTCAACAAAAATAATCAGGAACTTGGCAAATATTGAAGCTCTATAATCGCCGCAAAGATTCTAATGTGTGATAGATAGTTGGGTCATAAAAATTCTTATCCATGTCATTCCTATTGTTTCTAATTTTTGAAAAAATAGTTTTTAATAACAAACGTTTTTGTCATCTTTTTGCTGGGCAACATCTATTTTTGCAAAACAAAATGAAGAGCTTCAAAATCTTTTATAGTATTTTTTATTTTTGTGCGACTTTAATACTTTTTAAATAATTAATTAATGATAATATTATTTTTACAATCAGCAAAAAATAAATTTTTTAAGTTTCTTGGCGAAATCTCTTTTTTCAAAAACGTCGTTAGCAGATAAGCTTTTTTGTTGCAAAAGAGAACGGTCACGGTGGTGCAGTGGTAAGAACATTGAACTCTTGTACCACACTGACCGGGGTTCAATTCCCCGTCAGAGTTACCAAATATACCGTTGACATCCCATGTTTCCCATGGAGTCGCTAGCTAGCAGGTACCAAAATTTTTGTATTTTTTATTCTTTAATTAATCTTATGAGTTAACTTTTGGCTTTTTTTAAGTGTTTATTGATTTTAGGATATATAAATTTTATGTTTTAATATATTTTTTTATTCCACCTTTTTTTTCACATCGGTGACATTTATAAAATCAATGGCACAAGTTTTTATTTTCCAGCCCCATAAACGAGTTTTGCGGCGCCAAGAACGGTTTGCCAATTTTCTTTAAGGAAATCTCCAAATCGACTTTTTGGTGTGTGCCGTTGAATGACAGAGATCTTTTTGATTCGTGGAACAAGTTCTGTTGGAACCTTAAAAAGATTACTGTAAGTATAGTACCACTATTTTTATAAAACAAACTTGTTCAGTCCAGTCTTCAGTTCGAGAAGAATGTAAATTGACACCATATTTATGCCATTCACTGGCCCAAACTTCATTATCACTTTCATCAAAGAAAATAACAGCAACTCCACCGGTGAAACCTTTAATGATGTGTTTGGCTTTTAATTCTGTTGTTGCTCGAAAAAGGCCATTATCGTAAAAGCTGTAGGTTGTTTTCATGAATCTTTTAGAAGCAACTTCATCTTTGCCAACAGTGTCAGAAAAAATTACATCTCCAAGGGTTGCTGAAAAGTAATAGGATACTGTAATTAAACAAATTTTCCTTTTCAAGGTTTAATAATTTGCATAAATGTTTGACAGAATATGCCAAGTAAAAACTTACATGAAAGAATCACAAAAAATAAAACGTATAACTTTGATGAAACCATTTTATTTTTTTCTTTAATTAAATTTACTAAAGTTTTAACCAACCAAAAACTGTTGAAAAATCTATATTTATCCATTGCTTTTATATTCAACTTCAACGGAAGCAAATACGGTCTCAAAAGCTGATAAAAAAATGTTTATCAATATTGTTGATTCAACAAAGTAATAAAAAAATTAAGTCAAAGCTTGCCGGTGTTGACGTTCATCATCAAACGTTATGATTCCATGATTTTCAAAATTGTTTACTTTAAATTTCCGTTTAAATCAGAAATTTTGTATAAAATTAATGACTGTTTTTAGTTATAAAAATAGAAAAAATATTCACCCTGATAAGAAAAAATGTTGTTTGTATTAGGGTGATGTTTATACTAATATTTATATGTTTTTGAGAAAGTGATAAGATCCTTGTTTTTAATAGTACAGTAGTTTGTAAATATGAAAACTATGACGTTGGTATTTTTAGAGGTGTTCATATATTACAACTAAGATAAATACATGCATATTTTTAAGATATGCAAATTGAGAAATTAAGAATTGCTATAAGTTTTTTACTTCATGATTCTAAAATTTGCGTATTGTGTTTTATAATTGTTTTTACGTTGAAATTAACAAATTTTACGATTTTGTGAAAAGTTTGACCACTTTTTATTCAAATATTACATAACGTAATCTTTTTAATTCCATTCTTACACATACACATTTAATCTAAACAAATCTATTGAATCATCCATTCCCTGTACAAAGACATCATCCATCAATTTTACGCTATTTAAAAAATGTAATAATAAAATCATTGATCCTCTTTCAACAGCATTGAACTGAAATTGCTGCCTCAATATTTAACTGAATTTTTTAGAAGAAAAAAACGTGTTTTAGCCAAAGCTTTTATTTTTTAAGTCCGACAAAAAATTGTGTTTTTTCCTTGTTTTTTTTTGTTTCGATTTCTGTCATTCTCGTTTTCATTTAAAAAAGTAGACAGAAAGGAGAGGATTTCCATGTGACTCTTGTTTTCCTCATCTCATCAAAAAAAAGAAGAATATAATTTTTTTGTAAAACAATCAATGCTTTTTTATGGTTCAATTTTTTGAAAAATAAAAGTTTAAAATTAAATTTTAAAATCTTTGATTGAATTTTAAAAAAATGGTTTCAAAAAAGGTGAAATCACTTTGGAAATCCAATGCTGAACTACTTTTTACACTTTTTGGTGTGATTTTTGGGATTGTTATGGGATTCATTTTGAGGACCTTTGAACCAGATCCCAAAATCATTGTATATATTAATTTTCCTGGTGAAATTTTAATGAATTCTTTAAAATTAATGATTTTGCCGTTAATTGTTGCTAGCTTAATTTCGGGTAAATTCGTTTGAGCAGAAGTATGACGATATGCAAATTTTTGTTTGGCACATAAATTCCTGTACGGACTAAGAGGGCTGAAGCCCCTACAAAAATAGACTAAACCCTTTGATCTTTTGCCGCCGACGATAGTTGGCGGTAAAAGATCTGCCCGTACCAAAAAACTTCTTCTTTAAAAAATTTGCATATTAGCTTGATTTGTTTTTTAATATACCATTTTAACCATGTTTTAGGTTTATCACAATTAGATGCGCGACAATCAAGTGTAATAAGTAAATGGGCATTTACATATTACGCAATTACAACAACTTGTGCAGTAATATTAGGAATTATTTTGGTTTTGGTTATTCATCCAGGAAATCCATCAATAAAGGGAAAAACAATGGATCAAACACAGAAAGCAAACGTAAGCGGAGTCGATAAATTCTTGGATGTTCTCAGGTAAGGAAGAGGTTATTTTGTGATTTAATTTAATATTATCAGCTAATATGCAAATTTGTATTGACAAAAATTTGCATAATTCAGCAGAACTTTAAAATCTTTTATTCATAATTTTTCGAAAAATTTTATATTCAAATTTATTGGAAGTTTCCAAAATTTCATAAAACTATGTTATTTGCTGTTAAAGAAATTTGCATAATTATGCCCTACAATTAGTACTAATGCCTTTTTCAGGAATATGTTTCCTGAAAATATAATTGAAGCAACATTTCGACAAACTTCGACCGAATATATTCGATTGAATGAATCTGATCCGAATTCATTGGTGTTAAGGATCAATAAATCCGATGGCATGAATGTGTTGGGGTTGATAGTTTTTTGTATTGCCGTTGGAGTTTCTTTATCATATCTTGGAGAGAAAGGAAAACCATTAGCAGATGTTTTTATTGCTTTGGATCATGTTATTACAATTCTTGTAGGGTTGCTAATGTGGTATGCCCCAATTGGGATTGCATCTTTAATAGCATCAAAAATTATGGAAATTCATGATCTTGGAAAGACCCTTCAAAGTTTAAGCCTTTACATGGGTACTGTAATTCTTGGGCTGATTTTACATTTATTTGGGACTATTTCAATTGTGTATTTTATTGCTGCTAGAAAAAATCCATATAAATTCCTTCGAGGCTTAATTCAAGCTGCCATGACTGCCTTAGGGACTGCTTCTTCTGCTGCAACTTTACCTGTCACATTTCGATGCCTTGAAGCGAATGGCATTGATCCATCTTACACAAAATTTGTACTTCCTGTTGGAGCAATGATTAACATGGATGGCACGGCATTATACGAAGCAGTGGCATCAATCTTTATTGCACAGATTAATGGAATTAGTTTATCATTTGGACAAGTGGTTACTGTATCAATCACGGCAACATTGGCATCAATTGGCGCAGCTTCAATTCCATCAGCTGGACTTGTTACAATGTTAATTGTGCTCTCGGCTGTTGGCCTACCAGCTGATGATATTAGTATTATTATTGCTGTTGATTGGTTACTGTAAGTTTATTTATTTTGGATTACTGTATTCTGATGGAATTGTATGCTCAATATAAAAACATATGCAAATTTTTATGATTTTTAGAGATCGCCTTAGGACATGTGTAAATATTTGTGGAGATGCAGTTGGATGTGCATTTGTTCAAGCGATGGTTGAAAGAAATCAACCTCCCCGGGTTCATCCATCAAATGGATCTCTTCCATTACCACAAGATGAGGTATGCAAATTTTTTGCTTTCTCTTTTAAGCTTTAAAATTGAAAATTCCAAGATTAAAAATTTATGACATCTGTTTTTATTTAAATTTGTTATATATTTTTTTAACATATTTTTGGCCTAATTTAAAAGTGATTCTTTCATTTTCCCAAACATTTGTCTAATTTTTTCAGAGTCCAACAACCTATTACACTGCTGAATCACAACTCCACTCACATCATAATCCCCGAAAAACTGTACAATTTGAACCAATGCAACAAAGTTAATGTATAAAAAAAATAAATTATATATATTTTTTGAATCAAATTGACATCATCTCTTTTTTTAACTTTACAATATAATTTTTTACTATTAACTTTTTCTTTTACTTTTTTGTCTTTGATGAACAGGAAAGTGTTGCGTCAATGGAACGATCGAACGGTTGACTCTCGTTCACTCACTCGCTTCATTTTTGGGGAAAAAAATTTAAACGTGATTGGTCTTGAACCAGGAATAATAAAAAGTAATAGTAAAAATATGTAGGCGTTAAATGGTTTAAAAAAAAGTAAATATTTCGTTTTTGTATTTCCAACCAAGGCAAGAAGTGTGACAAGAAGTTATGGGTATAAACTACATATTTATTGTTATTCAATCAAATGATTCAAATGGCGGTTTAGGATTATATTAAAAAATATCAAAAACAGGTGTTTTAACAATCGATTTTTTTAGAGTTTTAATCGACGAACGTTCAGAAATTAAACTGTATTAAATTTTAAAAAACTTTTAATATTTCAAAATCAAAAAAACTTTAAAGTTCAAACATTGCCACATTTCTAATTAAAGCAAAAATGCTTAAGATAAATTTTAAAATTAATAATTTTCAGCAACTTTAATCTTCGTTAATAAAGTAGCAAAAAATTATTAGACAAAATTGTTTCTTCTAAATATGCAAATTTTTATCTTAAGAGGTTATCCAAATCAGAAATTTGTAAAAAAAGCAAATTTTTGAATCCTATTCATTCAATTTTACCTTTGATGTTGGCCGCTTTTAAGATGAGCTTCAGATTTTGGTTTACCCTTTCCCTAAAACTGTTGATGTCAGATTTAGACAATCCTTTATTTTGGCGTTGAAAAGTTCAAAAAAACTATTCCAATGTCATTGTTTATCGTTGCTAAAATATAAATTCCATTTTTAAAAAATAAAACAATGTTATTTCCAAAAATTCTCAAGAATGCACATATATATTTTTTTAAACCTGTTTGAGGTTGATACAGGTGTATCTATCAACTATCACATTTTTCACTCTTAATTTTTTACAACTTCAAAAAAAACAGTAGAAAGCAATTGAGGGACTATAAAAAAATATCATTGTTCTTTTTTTCCCTTCTATAAAAATCCTGTTTTTGTTCCAATTGTTTTTGCTTGACCCCTAAAAATATATGTAGTTTTTTAAAACAAGAAAGAAGAAGAAAAGAGTTCAAGAGTTACGTGTTTGCAATGTATTAATTTTTATATTCCTTAAATTAGAAAAAATGCATGCTGAAAAGAAGAAACACTATTCTAAACAAAATTTTTTGGAAGAAGAAAAAAAATAACAACAATACCTGATTTTATATATGTGGACGACTTGGTTGATGATGACAAGAATAGAGAGGAATTTTAGAGAAGGCAAGGCCAAAAAGTGAAGAAAAAAAGAAGAAAATATTTGAAAGTTCCAACCCAAGAAAAAAGGTGTTCTTCAATCTTTTTTGTTTGTTGATTAATAAAAAAATAAATTACAATGTAAAAATAGTTTAATGAAAAGGCTCTTCATAACTTTTTCGTTTTTGTTTTCGGGACAACACGGAAGGAATAAAAAAAGTATATATTTGGTGAATTTTTCTTGACGTAATTAAAAATGTTAATTGCTGCGGTGAATATTGTTTATGTGGACAATAATCAAGTGATCAGCTGTACAATTTTTAACATTTTGTCTTTTTTCATCGAACTTTTTTAACCATTTGGTTTTAAGAATTCAAATAGAGTCATTTCCGAATCGTGACAAATCATTTTTCAAGTTTGCTAAATTTGAGATGTTTTTTGTACTGTTCTTTTCTTTATTGAGTATTGTTCATAGTTTGCTTGAATCAGTCAGTCAATCAAAATTTAGTGAAAGTTAATATATAAAAAAATTATGAACCATAAAATGTGGTTCTGAGTTATACCTACCAGCAGCATGATTGCTGTATCTGAATATTTTTTATGTAAACTATTAGATTATAAGCTTATATTATATTTCTTAAACACTAGATTTTGCTTTTATTATTTCCAAGGAAATTCTATTTTGGCCTTTTAAAATATCTTTTTTTTTATTTGGTTGTACTTTTAGGTACTATTTTTACTTCCATTTTTGAGTCACATTAAATTATCTTAGATTTAATGTGACTCAAATCCCATAAAAGGAGGGGGCTTTTTGAAGGCATTGTTTCAACACAATAAATTTGTGGGGGCAGCAGCTTAGATTTTTCGGCATCTTTGTTTATTAGTAAAGGCTGTTTTTTCTGAAGACTTGTATTAGAAATTATTTCTTGTTAGAAATATTTTTTAAATTTAAAAGTACAAAGTTTTTTAATCATCATTGTTATAAATACTTGTGTGTCATTTATTTAGTTAAAAATTTGATGCTAATTTATCAAAATTTTTGATCAAATTATGTCTCCTTTTTTTGCTTTGCAACTGAGACAAAGAGGTGTCACATTTTTAGGTGATTTAAATCGAAGAAAATTGACTTCCTTTTTTGTTTACTTCTCGAGCTCGGGCCCGAATAAATGGTTCAAAAAATGAATGATTCAATGAAAAACATGTAGATTCTGATTTTAGAGATCAGATAATTTGATGCAATTTTTGAAGATAGTGTATTTTTTGGATGGTTTCGAAGAGTTTAAAAATTTTTCAAAACTGAGAAAGATTTAAAAAAATATTTAAAAATTTCCAGTTTTTTCCATTGTTTTAAATTTGAAACGCGTGAAAAAAAGTTTGTGTAATTCAACCTTTTTTCGGATCCAAATTTCTTTGACTAATTGAAACAATGAATGACCTTTTTGCCTTTTTTGATTGACAAAAGACATCAAAGTTTTTTTTGATTTTTAATCATTGATAACAAAAACTCCAAAAATGCTGTAATTTGTTCACTCAAGTTTTAAACCCATATTTTTTGATTATTATTTTTCTTGATCACAGTTTTTTTGCCATGACATTTTTTCAATTTTTTGTTGTTTTTTCACTCATTTTTGTTTTCTTTTTTCTTTGAAAAATGTTTTTCCTCCACCCTTTTTTTCTCTTAGAGAAAAAGTGAAAAGAATAAATAAAAATAAACGGAAACGACCAAGGTCAAAATTATATTTTTTTAAGGCAACCGTTTTTTGACCTGATTTAAATAGTCTTTTTTACATTGCTTAACAAAGACACTTCAATCGAGAATTCTATTTTAGTTTTTTTTTTTGATAATTAATTAATTATTTTTTGATAATATCAAAGATTGTCATCGAAATATAAAAACTTGGAATTTTAGGTAATTGAAGCCATTCATTCTTTTGTAATCATTGATAAAGATTGTCTGATAAAATTTGTATTTGTTATCATTTTTTATCAGTAAATTTAAAAATTATGTGGATTAATATTTGTTTGGTGATAGTGGTGTTACTGATATCCAATGCCGAAGCACAAAATCAATTCAGTTGTGCCATGGCACCAAATGCTGGTAAGTTATTGTAATTTTTTTTTCTTTTAGTAATAATAAAATTTAAATTCAAAAATTAGATATTACTTTTCAAAATTATTTTTTTATTTTAATTAAAATTTAAGCAGTTTAAACAAAAACAAACAAAATCTCAAAAAGAACATATCCCTTTGCGACCTAAAATTTACATAATAGTAAAAAACACGTTGAGCTCTTTTTAAACTAATTTAGTTTTGTTTACGTTTAAAATTCAAAAAATCTGCAACGTGAATTTTTCAAAGGTCATTCTGAACCTTTTACTTTTTGTTTACCAAATAATTTAATTACTTTGACAAATCAAAATTCTTGGAATTTTCAAACCTTCTAAAAAGTTTTTCCTTCAAAAAAGGGTAAACATTCCTGCATTTCTTTTTTGATATTTACAACTTAAGATCTTTAATGTTCCTAAAAACCTTAAGATTGCGCCACTTGTGATTACTGCAAACTTTAAACCACTAAAAAAAGTCAACAATCACCAAAAAATAGAAATTAAATTGCATGCCTTTTGTCATTCTTCTTTTTTCCTTTTATCATTTACAAACCCCAAATTGGAACCCTAAAAAAAGAAACAACAACAAAGTCATCAATTTTTTTTGTTTGTTCCTGTAATTAAAAAAATATGTGGGGGCGAAAAGAAGTTTAAACTTGAAAAATGCCTTCGTAAATTTGTTTTAAAGTTTGTCAAATTTGTACTTTTGTCTCTGAAATTGGTCATTTTTTAAAACGTAAAAAAGTTTAAAAAATTTAAAAATTAACACCTTTGAAAAATTTCAAATAGCACTTTTACGTTTAAAAAAATAAGAGAGACATCATGACGAATAAAAAGAGTCATCCTCCGAACTTCCATCTTTTGTCAAGGACATTAAAAATTTCAGTTAGAAAGTGACGTAACCCCGCCAACTAACCTTCAACAAGTTCATTCACTTTTTTCATTGAAAAAAGACTTCAAAATTTTTGCAAGAAGAAAAAAAGTGATATTAAAAAATCAAAAAACTGGAAATCTTGAGAAAGCAAAGCGCAAGAGAGAACTATAAAAAATTCATAACTTTTTTTTAGTTGAGGCATAAAAAAACAACTTCAATGCTAGAGGCGATAGTTCAATTTCAGCGCAACAATGAAAACTTTTGCATGAAAAAAGATATGATAATTGAGTGTGACAGAACAATAAAAAAAAATTTACAAAGCATGTTTTCTGGAAAAAAAAGTTGTTAAAAAAATTTTGAAATTTCTTGTCTCATGAGGTCATGATATTGAGCAAGGACGATAGCAGCATTTTATTTTGGAGGGGGGTGTAGAAGCTCTTTCGAGGGGGCAATCTTATGACGACAAACGGTAAAGATCGAAGGATCTTTATGATTTTAGAGGATCTCCCTAATATCGGAAAACAAAATTTAAACTTAAAAACAAGTTCATGCCAAAATTATCTAAAAATTTGCATAAAGTATTAACAAACATCAAATTTCTCAATTACAGCCTTTCAAATGATATGTCATGAGTTGCAATTATGGGATCAAAATGCTCGACAATTTATTACTCAACAGCAACAACTTGATGCAAATACTGTAATCAATGCGCCAGCAGTGCCACAACAGCCATGGCTTTCACCAGCTGTTCCACAACCATTTAATCCATCTCCATATGCTTGTATGGATTTGGGATGTGTATGTTCATATATGAGAGGATTGGGTGGCCCTGGAGGGCAATGTGTTCTTTCAAATGGGCAACCCCTCCGACCTGCACTTCGAAAAGAATATCGTCAAATGAGTGATAATGAACGACAAAGATTTCATTCAGCTTTACAACAACTTAAACGAAGTGGTGAATATGATCGGCTAAGTGAACAACATCGACAAGTTGGAACTGCTTCTGGGGCACATTCAGGACCAGGATTTTTACCATGGCATAGAGAATATTTGAAAAGATTTGAAATTGCTATTCGAATGATTGATCCAGGACTTGCAATTCCATATTGGGATTCTGTGTTAGATTTCTATCTTCCAGATCCAAGAGATTCAATTCTTTGGAGTCCACTGTTTTTGGGTGAAACAGATTTTAATGGAAATGTTGTTAATGGTCCATTTGGGGGTTGGAGAACCTTGGAAGGCCGAGCTTTTATTACTCGGTAAGTAAGGGACTGGATGGAGGATAACAGATATTTATATGGAATTCATATATCCTCATTGCCTTAGGGCATGTTAAATAAAACCGTTGAAAACTTAATGTGAAGTATTTTGTAAATATTTAAGGATACTGTATATCTTCTTAAATCCCCTCAAACCATTATCCCTAAAAATTTTCATAAACATTATCTAATTTTCAGCCGTCTTGGATTTGAAGGTCGTCTTTTCAATGAATCCGATATTAATAATGTGATGGCCCAAACTGAAATTCAAAACATTCTTGCTTACACTGCTCCCCAACAGGGATGTCCTTTTCCACCCAATTACGGTGCCATTGAATATTCTCATTCATCGGTTCATCTTTGGGTTGGTGGAGATATGAAACCTCCAAGCACCTCTGGAAATGATCCAACCTTTTTCCTTCATCACAGTTTTGTTGATTACATTTGGGAACAATGGCGTCAAATGCGACAATCTCGTTGGACCCGTGAACAAGCATATCCCCAAGATTATGTTTGGTGTGCAAATCAACAACATTTTGCAAATGCCAATATGAGACCCTTTGAAATTACCAATCGTGGTGGCCTATCTAATGCATACACAGATGCCATGTATCAATATGCACCTCGGCCAACTTGTTCACATCAAAATATTGGAGGTTGTGGATCTGCATATCTCTTCTGTGACACAAGATATGCATTTGCTCATTGTGTTGCAAAGGTTAAAATGGGTGGAAATTGTTTTGGCTTTCAAGGACAAGATGCATGTTTTGGTGGAATTTGCATGAATGGTCGATGCATGCCTGGACAATTTAATAATGGTCAACAACAACAACCCCAACAAGCACCTGTCACCCAACGACCTGTTCAACAGCAACCCCAACAACAACAATTTCAACCACCTCCACAACAACCAGCGTTTACGGTAGGTTTTTTATGGAATTAAAGCTTTTGGAAAATTTGCATATTAACAAGTTGGTGGAGGTTTTTATTATGGTGATATCGGATATCTGATTTTAAGATAACAACAATTTCGGATATCTCAAAACCCATTTTTTGAATTACTAATCCTAGAGGGCTAACTCATAATTTTAGCAAAAACGTAAAACTTTTATCCTGCCAAATAAACGCTTACAATCGATTAAACGCTTGTTGACTCTACCAACTCAACATAAATCTTCAGGGATATCGTCATCATTAACAGCTTTAAAGAAAAAGGTTAACATCAATAATCAGGGACGTCAACAAGGTGGAGCCCCAGGGGCATGTGCCACCTCTGAACTACAAAAATGCCTTAAATCTTTTACCGCCATCGGCAAAGGATCAAAGGCATACTTCTTCAAAATGATTTTTGCCCTTTTCGAAATAAAAATGCTGTTGACGTCCTCGATTAAATGCAAATATCTTCTATTCTTTGTTTGGCTTCCATCTATCCTAACTTTGCTTATTTTCAACATTTAACACAAACTATTACTGTTGCTTAAATTACTTAATTAATCTAATTTTAAATGTTAAATAATCATGCCATTTTAGATAACCAACAATGTTCGACGAGCACCTCAACGACGACCTGCTGCTGCCCCTGCTCCAGCCCAGAGGTCATTCCTTTCTGCTGTTACACCTTCTGCCAATTGTTACAATGATGATCCATGTTGTCCACTTTGGGCAGGACGGAATGAATGTCGAATGAATACCAATTATATGTCAAGATACTGTAAACGATCATGCGGATATTGCCGTTCATCAACCCCTGATCGGCAGGGTTGCTTTGATCGACATCGATCATGTGCATATTATCGCTCTCAAGGTGAATGTACTCGACGACGACAATGGATGAGTGAAAATTGTCGAGCTTCATGCGGCTGGTGTAATATCCCACAAAGTCGTCTATGTGCTTCTGTTGCAAGATTTAGCCGAATGTAATATCAAATATTTTCATATATCTTGTTTAGCCCAATACTACTACTGTCTTTTCCTAAAAATTCTTTCTCTTTCTCCGGTAAAAAAACAACCAAACTTTAGCTGTTTTCAAATTTATATTTTTTTTTCTTGACAAACATTGTAATTTTACTGCCGTGTTATTTCTTTTTTTAAACCCAACGGGTTTGTAAATATTATTTTTTTAAATTTTGTTTATTTTAAATTTTAAAAAACAGATAATAAATGGTTTTCACATTTCAATAATTTTTTAAAAAACTGCATTTTTGCTTTTATAAAGCAAATCTTTTTTTGTCTTGGTAGATTTAATAGAATACTGTTTATTATTACTACAAATTTGGTCAAATTTTATAATTTTTTTAATAGATGCAAAGTAGCGTTGGTCGACTATTTTAGCCGGCTAATAGCCGAAGATTGTTAATAGTCATTATTAGCCGGTTAACAAAATTTTTTATTATTGATAAAACTTAAAGAAAATTATGTTTTAAACATCAAAATAATAATATTCCAATAATTTTTGATTATTTTAGGACATAAATAAGCTTGTTTTAGAGTATTACTGTAATTATCAAAATAGTCAAAATTTTATAATAATATTTTTGGCAATAAAACCCAAACTTTAAGAGAAAAACATTTTTCTATTTATGATTCAATTGTCATTGTTCATTAAAACCCAAATTTAGCTATTGGAAATTATATCTTTGCTTTCTCCAAATTAAACGTTAGACCAGGACAATCTCCTTTTACAAGGTCTAATAAGAGTATTGGGATTTCAGATTTCTTTCTTTTGTCAAGTGAACAATAGACCTCTTTGAAATAATCGAGATTGTTTTTACGATTTTTGTGGCAACAAACAAAAAACATACTTTTTTTTTCTCTCTCTCTCTTATTTTCCGGCAATCAATACTTTTTTGCTGATTGCATTTATGACCTCTGCAAAATCAGGATAAATATTGCATAAAATGGCTGCATCATTTACTCCCTTTCAAAAACATATACATGTGACGCTAATTTTAAAATACGTTTTTCCATAAATTAATTGCTTAAATACTGGCTTTTTTTTATTAATCGTTTATAGTTTAGGATCAGCATTGGCATGGCTAAAGTTGAAACTGGTTGTACAGGAGCAACAAATTCAGTAAGTTACTTTTCTTCTCTAAAATTTATTGTAATAATTATTTTTAAAGACACCAAAAAATTCCACGACGCTGATTACATTCAATGAAAATCGGATACCTCAAAATAATAGAAATTGTAAATTAAAACTTAATTTACTTTCAAAATTTTTGTTTGTTTTACCCAAAAACGAAAGTATGTTTTTATTGGTTTTAAGTATTAATCTATTGCTGGTATTTTTAGATTTCAATGATATCATGGCAACATTTGACTGGAAATTTATTCGATCAAAGGTAATTTTTAGATTTTTGCAGTGTTAAAAGTACTGTATTTTCATTTTTAGAATATTTTGTTCGTTTTTGCAAATTTTGATTTTCAAGATTTTGTTTTGGCTTTTAAAAATGAGGAAACTTGCATCACAGTTTTTAATGGAATTTTTAAAAACAGAGTTCGTTTTTTATTTATTAAACTTCAATCATTGCAAAAAAAATCAGGATGTTGATTTTGTTGAAAATAAGCTTCTCGAAAAACGATTGTTAAATCCTTTATTTAAAAATGCTTCTCAAAATTTGAAATTGAAAAAAATTCTGGAAGAATGGATTCAAAAATTTGGTGAAAAAGAAAAGAATGAATATTTGCAACTTTTAAAATGGCATCAAGAAAATCCTGAAATCAATGATAATAATGAAGATATCAAAGATGTAAAGCCAGAAATTAAACCGTTGCCAAAAAGGTGAATTTTTTGATTGTGTAACTTTAAAAAGAAAATGATTTTTAGAAATCGTAAAAGAAAACATCGCGAAACTGAATTTCAAAATTTATCAGATTCTGTAAAACCTGTTGAACAAAACATTTTCGATGGGATGAATGATTGTGATGATGAGTCTGAAGAGTAAGTTTTACAATGATGTTTAATTGATTATTTCAGTATTTTCAGGTATCAATTTACAAAAATTATTGATAAATCAAAATTTGAAATTGTGCGTTTTCAAAATGGAAAAAGGTTTTGTCGAAAATTATTAATATTCACTTCACCTAACAAAACTCAATATTATGAATGCAGCTTTCGTCGCAGTAAAAAATATTTCTATCATCGATGTCGTGAAAATTTAAAGGGAATCAAAGCTGTGCTTGATCGTGATGAAAATGGAAATGAATGCATTAAAATGGAAGATAAAAGACATCGATGTTCTCCATTGTTTTATGAACCGAAAATATATGAACCAATCAAAATTGTGAAGAAACCGGATTATGAAATATTGGAAAATTGTGAAACACGATCAGGGCGGATGTTGATTATTTTTGATCCAAACGATAGAAGTCAATGTTTTGAATTTCATTGGAGTTTATGCAGAAAAACATTTTATTGTCGAAGCTGTACATCAAAACGAAAGCGGTGGATTAGAGCAGAAATTTATCAACGAAATATAGAAATTGAATATGTTTTATTTTCTGCTGATGAGCATGTTTGTGAAATGAAGAAATATAATCCAGCGAAATACTTTTCACGATATGTATTTTCACCAAATTTTGAAATTCAATATCAAATTCGATATGGGCTTGAAAGAAAAACGTTGATTATTTTTGATAAAAATGATCGAAAATGTTGTTATGTTTATAGTTACAGAAATTTTAATAATGATTTTTTTTGTGCTGCTTGCCGCCGAAAACATCAGAAATGTGTTTCTGCCAAAATTTGTAAAAATAATGAAAAAGAAGAATACGTATGTTTATCGAGTGTCAAACATCTTTGTTCTCCTCGAAATTATATTTCCCAAAATGAAATGATTATTCTTCGTCCACCGCAATTCAAGTTTATTGAAGCCAGTAAAAAGTTCGCTTCCAAGATATTTATTTTTGATTCTACCGAACCAGAATTGTGTTATACATTTTCGCAATATCGAAAGGAAAAGCGTTATAGTTGTCTTGGATGTAAAACAGTAGTTGCTCAACAGAAAAATGGTATCAATAAAAACAATAAAATTCAAACAACCTATAGGCCTATGTTGTAACTGTATTTTTGGAAAAAGCCGATGAACCAAATGGAGAATGTTTTGTAAAATTTAATCCTGCACAAAAACATGCATGTCAACTTCAAAAATATGATCCTGAAAAATATGTTTCTAAAAAATATGGAAAGAAATTGTTAATGCCAAAAACCGATTATATCATGTTTCGAGAAAAAGGAAAAAATGGTGAATGTACTTTTCTTCTTATTTATCATCCAGAGGACAAAAATCTTTGTTACAAATATTATTATAAAAAAGTTAGGAAAAATTTTCAATGTTTGGCATGTGCTGTGAATACCTGCATTACTGCAAAACTGCACCAAGATTCTGCTGGAAATCAATTTATGATAACGAATGAAAAGAAACATGTTTGTACTCCATATAAATATTCATCTATCATAAAATCGAATACTGTAATTGTTGAAAAATGTGAATTTGAATTTGCAGTATTAAAGCAAAAACAAGCGCCAAAGAAAAAAGAAGAAGAAATTGATGAAAATCGAATTGTTCGAATTCCCAATTTTGATCTTCAACCAAATGTAAAAGGTGTCCCTAAAAGACGATTAATTGTATACTTTAATGCTGATCAAAATCTATGTTATGATTATTATTATGATCGAGGTTTATTTGCTTGCAGAAAATGTAAAGTTTCTGCAAAAATTCATACTACTGTGGAAAATGAAAATTTTGTGATTTTGAGTAAAAATAAACACAAATGTGAACCTGTGAAATATGAACCGAAAAAGAAATGATGAAAAAGAATTTGTTTTCTTAATTATTGCTGTGTTTCTGCTTAATATTTTTTGTCAGTGTTTTTCTGTTTTTAATTATTTTACTTTCTTTCGAATAAACTCACCCGTTTTGGTAAATGTTAAAATGCTTAGCAAAAATCCCACTTTAGTGCAACAAAAACCTTTGGCAATTATTTTTACGTATTGTACAAAATATTAAAAAAACCAAATAAACACATACAATTTAAATGCTGATATTAAATTCAATATAATATACCAAACATGATAATAATTCATCAAAATAAAATCATTAATTTCCAGAAGAATTATTTCCACCATTTGCAGAATTTTCAGAAACATTTGACGAGGTTGAAGAATTTGAATTTCGACGTGTTAGACCAGTGAAGATTCTTGGCATAAATGTTAAAGCATGAGGAGTTCGTTGATTTGAACGAATTTTTTGTAGAAACATTGCATTTTGAACATCGGAGGCAATTGCAACTTCTGTAGGCTTGAGATTAAAATTGACTTTTTTTCTTGAATCACTTGAATTTGATTTTTTTCGACGAAATGATTTTTCAGCTAAAGCAGAGATACCAGTTTTAATATTATTGTAAATATTGTTATTATTTATGTTGCTTCCAACAGAATCGGAACATTCTTCGGCCGTTGGAAGCAAATCAGAACTCTTTTCTTCTGAAAAGAAAGTTTTTGAATGCAGCGTTGGATAAACTTTTTAATTTTTTCAGCCTACACCTACGCTTATTTTTTACGGAATGGTAATAGCATTACAGTAATCTTTGGTTACAAAAGGCGCAAATCGACAAAAAAGAGAAGTTTACAATCTACAAAAGCATTTTTTAATGTTCAAATTCGAAAACACATTTTCAACAAACTATAAAAAAGAATTTTGGCATTTTTGCCATTCTTCACTTATGCACAAATAATCACAGGGCACCAGCAACATGGTAGATATCCTCAGCGAAGACGTGTGCAGTTTTTAGTTTCGAAAGGGCGTACTTTGGATCTTGCCCCGATGGCGGTAAAAGTTCAAAGGATTATATGATTTCGGGCGCGGCACGCGCCTGTTATAACCACCCTGCTTAAGATACAATAAACAGCAATTTAAAAAAGTAGTCTCACTCAAACTATGGATACCAAAATTAATACGCAAAAAACAATGTAAAACACTTACCATAATCTTTTGCAGGTTCAACATGTCGATAAACACCTTTTGGGATTGTTTTTAATTGATTTGCTTTATGTCGGACAATTTCTCGTTGAGCAATTCCAATAACATCCACAGGCATTGGGGGATCCGTTGTTGCGGTTGTGGTTAAAAAGTTTGACATTACTCGAGTATTATGAATTGCAAGAGCAGATTCAGGTCTTTCTACGACAGTATTGCATGCACCATATTTGACCAAAGATTCAATTAGCCGTTTTTGCAGAATTTGAACATCGGTTATTCTTTCACAATTTACATCCAAAATTGAATCTCCAACAAGATATGCAAATGCAGCAAGAGAATTTTCATCTGTTCGATTGACGGTTATCTTATTTCGGTATGAACGAATTCCAAGACCAAGATGAACTTTATCATATTTTTTTAAATTTACAACAAAATATGCATATCCTGGAAGACGTTTGAGTTGAATGGAAGCAGCTCGAGCATAAACAACTGGTTCCCGATTTTGTGGTCGATTCACTACTAGCACAAACTGAAAAGGAACATAAAAGGATTAAGTTAGATATATGAAATCCCCTCCAGTACAATGTCAAACTCTTGATTCCATACAGAAATGTGTTTGGCAACAAACTGTGTGTTGATCTAAGTAAAGGATTTTATATATCCGCTACTGCATTTGCATTATCAGGTAACGGATATATGATATCCTTCTGCAGCAACTGTTCAATTTAATCCCACAAAAAACTTACTTTTGGCCTTGAATTTCGAATAAGTTCAATGGCATGCTCGGATGAAGCTGGAACAGATCCCGCAACATTTAATATTTGATCACCAATTATAAGCTTATATAAAGCACATGAAGATTGTTTAATTGATTGTATTACCAAATTTGATGATATTGTTATTTCCAATGAATCAGTTTCAGCCTAAAAATCAAAGGATTAGTGATTAGGGAATGCAACTTTGGGGTATCTCTGGATGAGATATGTATGATATGAAATATCCAACATGAACAAATTTGATCACGACAACTGGAATTATAGTTATCAAAACCCAAGGATATAAGACTTGTCAAACCCAACTTGGGATTTAGGATATCCAAAAGGATATCCTAAATCCCATCGAACAAAAACAAGATATCCTTAATCTCATCCTATCATGAATCCCCAAAAAAATTGCTTACCGGCATTACAATTGATACATAAGTTTCTTTCATTTCTTGTTCCTTTGCAATCTTTTCCAACACAGATAATACAACATTATTATTATTGCCATCTTTTGTAGGTGTTCCATTTCCATTATTATTATTGCCGCCGCCATCTTTAAGATTTTCATTATTAATCATAGAAGTTTGTATTCCATTTCCTTTTGCTGAATTACCTGGAGATGACATTTTTATCATTTACTGCTCCTTCTCTCTTTCTTCGTTTTTTCTGTCAATCATCAAAGAAGAAAATGAAAGACAAAAACAGAGTTAGAAAAAAACAATGAGAAAGTTTACGCAAATTTGCTTAAAATTTATAAAATTCTTGGGAAAGGTTTTTATTTGTTCAATCATTCTTTCTTTGTTGTTGAAGGGAAGGTAGCAGCATTTTTCCATTACTTTGATCTAGAATGCACACCAGATCAAAGTAATGGACAAATGCTAAATGTGCTCATTTTCATTATAAATGCATAATTTGCATACGATTAACAAAAACACTGAGTAATTTGCAAAACAAAAAACGTATAAAAGAAAATCGCGAACTCATTTCAAGTTTTTTTCTTCAATCATTTTTGTTGTGCAAAACGGTCGACTTTCACGGAAGAAAAGCAAAAATATGTCCGATTCAATTTGGAGTGGAACATTATCGGGATCATCAGGATCTTCTTCTCAATCATCATTCTCTGGTGGTGGAACGACTTCTGAAGGATATGGTTATGAAAAGGTCAATGCTGAAGCAGTTTATAAAAATATCAAGAATACTACAGAATCTATTCTTCAGTAAGTTTCTACTTTTTTAGATTCGATTATAATTTATAAACCGGCAGATCAATAAAAAAAAGTCTCAAAAAAATTACTATGTCTGATTTAGATATTTTTGCTACTGAATTAACTAAAAATAAAAGCTAAAATGCCGAATTAGATAGGTGTTTTAAAATTTAATAATGTAAAAATTCTTTGATAGAAAAAAGAAAGACAAAAATTGTTTTTCATTTTTTGGGCTCGATTGAGAGACGTCTTGCCAAAAATATTTTTGCTTCTTTTTTTCACGCATTTTTTGCAGATTTTAGCTTTGCTTTTCACGTCATGTTTTTTTTAAACTCCGCGCGTGTAGAAATTGCTAGAAAAAATAGCAATCAATCGCTGCGGTACCAAAAAACGTTCAAATTTTCCCTATGTTTTTGTGATTAATATATCTAAAAAATAATTTTTAAAGTTATTTCTGTATCCTATCATCATTTATAGGTAATATGAAATATGAACGTACTAAAATTGACATTAAACTTGTTTGTGGAAGGTCTAATCCTGATTTTAAAACAACGCACTTTCTGCAACCAACAGATGACTTTTATATATCAATTTTAATACTGTTGTACTCCAAATAACCTGTAGATGTTGATCGGACAGTGAAAGAACGTTTAAAATCATTTTTTCGAAGTAATTTTAACAAAAAAGCAGGGAAAATTTGAAAGTTTTTTGGTCCCGCAGCGATTGATTGCTATTTTTTCTAGCAATTTCTACACGCGCGGAGTTTAAAAAAAACATGACGTGTTTTGCTTTAACTTTTTTCGCATAATTTTTCTTTTTATCACAGATGCAGTTTCTCAAAAGCCATCTAATAGTACAAATCGTTAAGTTGAGTTAAGAAGTTTGGGTTAGATGGTGGTCAAACAATTAAATGACATCTGAAAATGCAAGTATCGGAGGGGAAAACTTTTATTTATTATAATAAACAATGTTATGCTTCGCTTTCGCTCTCACCCGCGGGCGCCCTCTGAAAAAAGCAAAAGCGTAACACTGATAATAAAGTGGCTGGAAGGGGAGATTTTAAAAAATCAAAGAACTGACATCTCCTTTTGTCCTCTTGTAGCCCATTTTTTCTCCTTCCCGTAGGATTTTAGAACGTGTGGGGCCAATGGGGAAAAGGCGAGTAGAAGAGGATGTAAAGGGTCAAGTTACGCTCTGCTAGTACGTCATTTCATTAACTTTCTGAATCCACATATCCATATCTACCATATCTTTTCTGATTCTTTAATTCTTTTTTAGAACCTTAAAAGCTGATCATGCTGCAGAAGCGCATTTCATGGATTTGAATTTGAAGCTCGCTGAAAAAGTTAGTGATCAATTTTCAAAGATTGAATTGGCAAAATCTCTTCTGGATGCTAGAATTGCTGAAATTGAATCAAAATTTCCTAGTGTTATTGAATATCCTGCCATGAAAGGACTTTTGAATCGTCACAAATTTGTCAAAGAAAAACTTGTTTTTCGTCAAGCAAAATTGAAGCAAATTGCTGAAGCTGCAAAAGAATACCTTCATAAATCAAATGTTGGAGAACTCAGTGATACGGTATGTTTTTTTAATGTTAAACTTCCATAATGTCTATGAAGGAGAATTTGCATGTTTCGGAATCCAACAGGTCAAATGAGTCGGGTACCATTAATATCACGGAGGGGGCAGAAACCTTTTCAAGGGGGCACACCTTTGATCTTATGCCGATGGTGGTAAAATATCAAAGGATGTTCTTTTTTTGGGAAACTTGCTCTTTTTGTCCTACTTGCTGACGTTTTTAAATCGGATCTTATAGTTTTAAAGATGTTTAATATTGCAATGTCAAATCTTCTTTATGCAAATTTTTCCTATTAGATGTTTGGATGTAGTTAAAAAATACTGTTAAATTACACTGATTTCTATCTTGTTTTAGATTGAAGAAACGCATAATCGTTTATT
Source organism: Panagrolaimus sp. LJ2414 (assembly GCA_024447195.1). Taxonomy (NCBI): domain Eukaryota; kingdom Metazoa; phylum Nematoda; class Chromadorea; order Rhabditida; family Panagrolaimidae; genus Panagrolaimus; species Panagrolaimus sp. LJ2414. The sequence continues at coordinate 734,578 of JAMRXY010000052.1, read as the reverse complement.
AATCCTTCAAAAAGAGATTAATGGTGGAAATGAACTTGAAGAAAAGTTGGAATCTATTGCACTTTTGCTTGAAAAATTTTCGACTTTATCTTTTCATGGAATTAATGCTGCTGCTGGATCTGAATCATATGAAGCTTCTTTGGAAAAGATTGAACGAGAAGAAATGTTTAATGATACCCTTCGACAAATTCGTCATTTTTGTGAAACTATCAAAAAAGCAAAGAATGAACCAATAACAGAAGTTACAATTGCTGGAAGTTCTTCATCACAATCTATTGAATCTTTAAGTGATTTTTGAATTATGTATTTATTTTAAAATTATTATTATCAATTATTTATTTTATTACTTATAATAGTAAAGTTACTGTATCACGGCAGATTCAAAGCGGAGAAAAGAAGTTTGCAAAAAAGTTTACATTTTCGTGTTGGGAGACTTTTTGCCTCTACCATTCAAAAAAGATGCAATATTTAAGAAAAATATGAACGTTTTCTTATATCTTTTTAAAGTTAAATTACATTTAAATATATTATTTTTTTATTCTAACGTTTTTTAAATAACTATTACAAACATTTTAAGCCCATACACGATTTTGAAGCTTGCAGATAAAGTTTTTACTTAACATTTGAAAATGGAAAAAAGTCTTAGGGCAGCCCCACTTTTTAAGATGCAGATATTGCTTAATGAATCATACCATAAGATTCTACACAAAATTCTCTATCGATCTCCCAGATCGCTTTTTTAAATTAGCCCCGTAGAAAAAATAGGCCATTTTTAGAAAAAAATATAAGCAAAAAAAACTCTTTTTTACTGTGTATTTTGGTCAAAATTGACAAAAGTCTTAGGGCAGCCCCATTTTTTAATTTAAATATTTTTTAAATCTACCTAGCCAAGGTGATAAAGAAACATATTTTCTATAGGTTTACCAGTTCACATTTTTATTTTTTGACCTTATTACCGTTTCCCAGACATTTTAATCAAATTTTTACGCAAAAAAAATTTAAAAAACAGTTTTCTTTTTTTCTCTGTCGCTCTTTCTCTTGTTTTTCTCTTTTTTGTTCTGCGGTAACTCTTAACTCCGCGCAAAAACAGAAAAGAATCTGCCGTGGTATGTGATTATTAGGTATTAATAAACTATTTGAACAAAATTAAGTTTAAATTTAGGAACTTGTGTCCCATTTTGATCACATTGGATACTGTAGTTTATCATTATTGAACAATTTTTGATCAACTTTGTTCTTCGGTAACGATTGCTTCAGGTTCTTTGTATTCTTTAGCTAATTGTAATAAAGCTTGATTAAAGATTACGGTAGATTCTGGCTCATTAAAATTAACGTAATATCTACCAGAAATGTTCTTAATCATAACTGACATACATGCAATTTTCTGAAATTGAAGTTGTTTTAAACACAAACTGAAAGATATTTAACTTACTTTAAGTAAAGTAAAAAATTTATGAGGATCCAAATAATTGTTGTCTATCTTGGCTAATCGAAACATCATTAAATTATTTGGTTTTCCCCATTGAATATTTAACAAATTTTCCATTGTTTTTTTTGTAACATGAATTGGATTTATACTGAAAAATGAAAGAATTTTTATGGGATATAAATTATCTAAAATCTAAAAAATCGTGCACATGGCTAGATATAATATATGAATATAAGGGTATTGTTCAGATCTGACGTCAGCAGCATTGAAGATGGGGTTAACAAAAATCTGACAGTCACCTTAAAAAGAATCAGACGAAAAGTAGGTCGACTTCAAAAACTTTAATTTTTTACTGATGCCAGATTTGGAGAATCCGTAAGATCAGAACTAATGATGATTAAGGATCCATGGCTTTTTGATTGCCATGGATCCTTATGATCCTTAAAGATGGCCTTTTGAATCTTCTTCTTCTTCAATTGATTCATTATTGTTCTTTGGCCTGATAAAAAAACGTTGGAAGTTTGAAAAAATGCAAAGGCTGGACAAAGACAAAATTAAGAAAATTTAAAATTTGGGTCCTCATCTATCCTTAGGCATGTTCTTGGTAATTATTAAAAAGAATGTACTTAATAAATTGAGCATTAACAACTTGTGCAAGAATTTTCTCAAATTCAACAGGTTCTCCATTTGAATAAACAATTTTAGTGTCATGAAGATATAGAGTTGTAATCTCTCCAGAAGCAGTTAAAAATTTGTAATCATCATATGAAAAATCTGCACATCGTGTCAGGGTTAAATTATTAATTGTACTTGTTGAAATTTTTGGAATAAAACTTTTATATAAAATTGTTGAAGCTCGATTTAACTCCAAATATCCAAAGATCCATAAATTTGATGAAAGTAAATTAAAATCTGTTTCACGATGGGTAATAAAATTGTAGGATTCAAAGAGGGGCTTTGGCTTGGATATGGGGCTTTCTATAAGATGAAGCCAATAAATACAATTTTTTTGATATCTTGCAAAAATATATTTGCAAGTTTTATTCAACTTTTTGTAATGCTCCACATTTGCATTGGCAAAAATATAACTGATTATAGTTTTTGGGAATGGGAATATTGGAATAGTAACATTCTTAAATATATTTGAACGATCCATGTCGTAATATATTGTTAAATATAGATTTTTCAATGTGTGTTGGACAAATAAAAATTTGCGCGTAAAATGCCAGCAAACTGCAGCAAAAAGAACCCTTTTTTTGTGTCGGTCGCGACCGTCTTCTTTTTTTTCTGCGGTCGTCGTGTCTTCTTTTTTAATTTTTTATTCAAACAGCCACTTTTTTGAGGACGGAATAAGAACGATAAAAAAACGACAGAATAAAAATGTGATTTGAGATTTATATAAATGTTTTATTATCAAATTGGTAAATGATGACATTAATCGAATCGGTTTTTTTTACAGTAATACAGTAGCAGATAACTTGTTAACTAAAACGCTGTTACAGTATTCGACTGCTACAGTATCGTCTCATTAAAACATAACAAAAAAGCCATTTTAGAGTTTTTCTGGAATACGATAATCCAATATAAATATCTAAATATATTTATGGTTTACTACAAATATTTTTGTGGTTACAGTAATATGATACGATTTTTTTACTTGTAGTTGTTAAAAGATTTCTTAAATTTTTTACTTTAGCATTTTTGTGTCATTTTTTCTTTAAAAAAATTAAAAACGGTAAAATAAAGTGATTTATGCTGCATGAAAGTGCAACAACTTTTACCTTTTCCAATAGTTACTGTAATACACAAAATTCAAATACCAATTTTTATATATAGTTTACTGATAACCTATTTTTCTGCTTTTTCAATGATTTCGAGGGGGAGAAAATGACAGTTGAACCATGTAATGAAATCATTCTCTTTGTCAGAAACTACAACACAAAATAAAAAAGAACGTAAATGACTTTTGTGCTCTTTCCTTCTTTAATTTTTTAAAAGTACCCCCTAAAAGAAATATAAGATAGATATTATATTTAAGCTTATGATTAGATAAAAGTCAAAGAAGAAGCAAAAGAGAGAGAGAAAGAAAGGTAAAAAACGCGGGTGTGTAAAAATATGAAAGCAAAAAACTTAAAGAGAGAAAAAACGGAACCAATCATATATATTTTTTTCTCTTAGAGGATTATGCATCATTTAAAATTGTTGATTTTATTTTTTATTTTATTGTTTCAATTTTCCTTTTCCCAGCTAAATGAAACTTATGCAGTTGTAAATGTTTGTAATGGAATAAATATTGCCGCAAATTTTATTCGTGGAATGGATCAGGTTACGGTATTGAAATATTCAATTGATGTTAAAACTGAAATTGGAGCAAAACGTGGAACAACAAAAATTAGTTTAGGCAATGAAGTAATCTCTTCAAATAATTCATTACTGTATTTCGTGATGGGAGCTCCACAATTTTGGGATGATCGAGATTTGATGTTATTTAAATGTCAAAAACATTTTAATACTTGCACATTTGAGATTATTAATGGTGGTGGGAATTTAGAATTACCAGTAATGTTAGAAGGGGAAGGTGGAGCACCTGTAATTTTGATGGATGTTATGTTTGATGATGGAACAATCTTTCAAGCTCCATATGGACAACTGTTTGAAGGAAATGCAAAATGCTTTCATCAACAAAATGCTGGTTAGTTAATATTAAAATTAGCATAAAATGCGTCCTGGCTAAAGCTCTGAAAGACATGACAAAACAAAGAATCTATCTTTTTCAAACTTTACCCATTTTTTCAATTACGAATAGCGAGCCCAAAACCAAAAAGTCCATAAGTTTCGTTTCGGTACTTTGTGTATCGATGAAGGCAAAAACGGCATTTCTTTTTATCTCCTATGCCATTCATCATATACATTTTTTATAAATTTTCTGGATACAGAAATTGGTCAACTTCTCTGAATTTGAAGTTATCACCCAAAATGCCACTGCATTATGCCGTTGGGCTTAGCGAAATATGCCATGAAATTCCACATGTTTTTTCGTTTTATTTTGTTTAAATGTCCAATTTTAAAAGTTTAAGCTAAAAAGTGGATTAATTGCCACAATCGGAGGATATGGTAACATTATCATTTTTTTTAAAATTTAAGTCATGACTTTTTTTTTTAAAATTGAGGTTTCAGACACCACAATACCGGATTATATTCAAGATATTCAAATTTGCTGTAACAACTACAAAGCGATTAAAATTCCATCTTCAAATAAAGGTATACATACTTTTTTTTCGTTGTTTATCGTTTTTTCCGGACCCAATTTTTACTTTGATTATCATGTGTTTTGTCAGTGATAATCTCTTAACTAACTATACCTGACCCGAACGTACTTTGTTTTAAACTTTGTTCTTTCACTTTTAAGTTTTTTATAATTTTGTTAATACTTTTTAGAGCCATGTGTAGAATTTTCAAGTGTAACAAAGATTGCAATGGATTCAAATTCTGTCGCGGAATTATCTGCTAATTATGTCATTGAAGAATCAACCCTAAAAATAAAAGTTACAAATTTTTCTGCCCCTCAGGGAACAGAATTCTATTTGCAACCAAATGAAAATTCTGTAACTTGCTCGTAAGTGCTTCTGTCACAAAGTAACGTTTATGTGACAATCTTTTTGTTTTTTTGTGACAAAAATATAATGAGATTTTGAGTTTTTGTTACAAGGTTGTAACAGTTATGTGACACTTTTTAATGTAACAGTTATTTATGGCAAACAATATTAGATAAATTTCAGATTCTCAAATTTCAATTGTACTCAACCAATTTTTGAGAAAGAAGATTTTGAATTCGATTTTGAAATGTTTGTTCAAGTTCCAAACAAATATCGGAAGACTGCAACAGTTGGGAAATTGTCAAGAAGGAGGGGGATATTTTTAAAGCATGATAAACCATATACTGTAAAGGATCCATGTTGGAAAGAAGATTATAATGGTAAGTAATTTTTTAGGGATTAAAAAATGTTAAAATTAAATATTGTTAAAATATTTTTGCCCCGAGTACGGTATGGATATTATGCAAATTTGCAATTAAGGAATTTTGTGACTTGTTTTACTTTAATTTAACAAAACTTAATAGAGCCAACAAATGGGACTCTTTATTCAACTCTATTAGATAATTATGCAAATTTTTAATTATGCCCCCTGCATTTTATACAATCATTAGCCTATTTTTAGGTGAATGGAAAAGTAAATTTTGTTGCTCTAAATTTGCATCACCTCAGGACAAATGTGTTGAATATGAATCTCGAACAAAAATTACGAATGACACAGAATCACTTGGATTCTTTCAAACTCGATATCTTTTTTCGCAGAATCATTTAAATATTGAAGTTTTAAATTTTACCGCCTTTGAAGAATCTAATGCAATGTTTCATTATTATTTTAATATCTTTTTAACGCAAGATTGCAGTGTCACAACTTTAGAACCAACAAAAAGTTGTAAATTAGAAAAGAATTTGGATAAAAATTATGAATTTGCTTTGAAGACTTCTTTCGCTCGAGATGGCTTTACTCTTTTTAAAGCAAAAGAAGCCAATGGAGAATTTGAAGAACCTGGCTTAAATCCAAAGGATCCATGTATTACTGTAGAACATACTGGTAAGTGGAATAACTTCGTTTTAAAAAAACTGTTCCATTAATTTTTATTTTGTTTTCGAGAAATTTAAATAATTTTCAGGATTATATCCTCTTCCAAAAATGTTTGCAACAACAGAAATTTGCTGCATTTCAACAATTGATGGAACATGGCCGGGCAAACTTTAAACAACTTTTTACGTTGATTTATATTTATATTTTTTTGTACAAACATAGTTACAGTTATTATTTTTAACCTTTATCAAATAAATAAAATTTGGGGTACTGTAATTGTTGAATAGTTTTTTACAATTTTGCTTAACGCCCAAAATTTTCAAATTCACTTCAGTTTTTCCACAAATTATATGGAACTTCAAAATGAAGTTATTTCAAAAAAAATTAAACAAAATATTTATTTCAAAAGTAAATAAAGAATCACAGAGGATTATCACAAAAAATGATACAAATTAATAAAAATTGTTTAGAACAAATGAAACATTAAAAGTTGATAAAAAACACACTGGCTTTAAAACTGGAAATAAAATACTTGGCAGAAATAAAAAGTAAATGAATATGAGACTAGTGAAAGATTTAAACAAAATGGGATTTAAAAATCTTAATTTGTATACTTTTTCAGAAAAATCACAAAATCATAAAAGACCATTTAAATGGGTTTAAGATTATAAACAAGAATAAATAAAAATTAGAGTCAAATTAGATAAGAACTTTTTTGAGAAGACAGCTTTTAGCAAAAAAAGAAAGAAAAACATTTTAAAAATGGATTTTGTAAATCTAAAGAAAATTGAAACTTGAAATTTTTGTGGGCTTTTTGGTCCAACATAGAAAGGACAATAAATAAAAAGAAGTGGGGGAAAAATAACAGCTTTTAGCCTTAAAAAGTGAAAAATAGAGAAAGAAAAAAACATGAAAGCACAATTAATTATAATCGACTTTTTTTCAAAATCGAGTAATACCGTCCAACGCGACTTTTTTAAAGTGATCCTATGGACTTGTAACTTTGCAGATAAGGTAAATAGGGTCAAAAAATAAGTTTGGAAAGGGTTACAAGTCCCCAAACTGTCTAGTTTCCGAGTTACAGTACCCACCTACCTCACCCGTGGAAAAAATCAAAAAACTTAGATATGGTCAAATTTGGCATTGGAATGAGTTAAGGGACTTAAAATTAGTTTATATTTAAAATTACAGAATTTTTTGACCCCTGGGGGCAATTTGGCATCAACTTAAAATCACCAAAAATCTTCATGCCTATGTTAACTTTTTTTTTCACATACCATCTTACAACTTTCCATGCTTGGAAACGATGCAGAATATTCTCTAGTTTATTTTAGTATATAACTTTTTTCTCAGGAGTGGGGGGAACCCTGTCATTTCTCAAAAAAACTGCAAAAATCTACATCTCCAGGATCAACCCTGGGGCATAACTCGTCAATGGGGTCAGATATTGGCAAAAGGTGATTTACATGATGAAATACTATGTTAGTAAACTATGCTGGATGAGTTTCATGGCATTTGAACATGATTTCGAAATATGCCACCAATTTGAAATTTCGAAATTTCGCAAAATAGTGCATTGAGGTATTAATTCAAAAAATGTTAATTTTTCTTAAATTAAAAGGGAGAATGGGTGTTAATAGTAAAATATAGATAATAAATTAGTATTTTAAAGCATTAAACATTAAATTTGGTTAAATCCTGATTTTAGGGGACAACTCGAAAAATAGGTGTATTTTGGTCATTTTTGGAGGTATTCCAAAATAGTAAAAAACATCATATATCAACTTTTTGTGCTTTTTATGATGACATATAGCATTTCTAGAGTATTTATACGAATTTTCAAGTAGTAGGAACCTCTACTTTTCATTTCGCAGCATTTTGAAAATGTGGTTATTTATGACCCACATATGTCCGTAAAAATCTCGCTTTCTCTACTTATAACTAATTTAGACACATTTTTTATATTACTTATGCAATATTCAACTTGGTTAAACCAACTGCAACAAAAATTCCAACTTTATCGCGTTTTAAAAATTTTTGATTTTTTCGAAAATTGAAAATTGTTGATTTCTTATTGTTTGATGTGACGCTTGGCTCAAAATAATTGAAAAATCACAAAAAACAAAGAAAACTTGTTTTTGAAGACTTTGAAGATTGAAAAAACTGATTTATTTAAGATTTAATTTCTCGAAACTACCTTGATTTTCAAAATGCTGCGAAATGAAAAGTAGAGGTTCCTACTACTTGAAAATTCGTATAAATACTCTAGAAATGCTATATGTCATCATAAAAAGCACAAAAAGTTGATATATGATGTTTTTTACTATTTTGGAATACCTCCAAAAATGACCAAAATACACCTATTTTTCGAGTTGTCCCCTAAAATCAGGATTTAACCAAATTTAATGTTTAATGCTTTAAAATACTAATTTATTATCTATATTTTACTATTAACACCCATTCTCCCTTTTAATTTAAGAAAAATTAACATTTTTTGAATTAATACCTCAATGCACTATTTTGCGAAATTTCGAAATTTCAAATTAGTGGCATATTTCGAAATCATGTTCAAATGCCATGAAACTCATCCAGCATAGTTTACTAACATAGTATTTCATCATGTAAATCACCTTTTGCCAATATCTGACCCCATTGACGAGTTATGCCCCAGGGTTGATCCTGGAGATGTAGATTTTTGCAGTTTTTTTGAGAAATGACAGGGTTCCCCCCACTCCTGAGAAAAAAGTTATATACTAAAATAAACTAGAGAATATTCTGCATCGTTTCCAAGCATGGAAAGTTGTAAGATGGTATGTGAAAAAAAAAGTTAACATAGGCATGAAGATTTTTGGTGATTTTAAGTTGATGCCAAATTGCCCCCAGGGGTCAAAAAATTCTGTAATTTTAAATATAAACTAATTTTAAGTCCCTTAACTCATTCCAATGCCAAATTTGACCATATCTAAGTTTTTTGATTTTTTCCACGGGTGAGGTAGGTGGGTACTGTAACTCGGAAACTAGACAGTTTGGGGACTTGTAACCCTTTATAAACTTATTTTTTGACCCTATTTACCTTATCTGCAAAGTTACAAGTCCATAGGATCACTTTAAAAAAGTCGCGTTGGACGAATTTTTGATTTTTGCTCGATTTTGAAAAAAAGTCGATTTTATGGCTTATTCGCACTTGCCCAACTTTTATCACACAGCTGTGTGAAACTTTGCGCACTTGCCCAACTTTTTTCAATGACACAATGCCAAATGTGTGGAAAAATGTTTTCCATCACACAGCTTCTGTTTTGTGTGATGCGGTAGTTTTTTAAAATAATTAAAATTTTAAAAATAGCAATTTTCACAATAACTTCTATTTAAATAATTATGGTCCAAGAGCAAAAAATGCTTGCAAATCAAATGTCAAATACGTACAAATATGCCATTCTCACATTTTCTTAAAGTTAAAAGAAAATGTTTAAATTCATATCTCGCAAATTTTAAGTATTCTAATATTTAAAGAAAACGAAGTGATCTAAGAATTTAACCACGAGAGTCGAACTATACTGTAATCAAATACTTCATAAGTTAAAAGATTTGTATCATCATAATCGATGGCTTGTTACATTAATAATGATGATATTAGGATTTGTTGAAATTGTTCTTTTAGTTTAATTTTTTTAAACTGAACATTACAATGTTTATTGAAGAAGTGCTCTAACAAGAAGAATTTAAAGAATAGATTGATTCCAACAGTTTTGCAAAATGAATCGACTTCTAAAGAGTTACTGGCTCAATGCCTTTTTAATTTTATGGCTTTTAAAAAATGCCAACAGAGTTAACCCCAGTTATTCTTCTTTCTATCCTACAATTAGTCATCATTGCCCGTGATTTGTTGAAAAAGTTTACAAGCATTGAAAAGGAAACTAAACCTTTCTCTATGATTGTTTGCTTTAAACTAATGTCTGCTGAGACAATTAAGTGGTTATTAGAATTGAATTGTTTTCTCGAAAAGGTTTTTGGCAACTTTATTAAAACAGAATTCAGTGAAGTTTTTGGATGGGATTGCTTCATTATATTAGTAGAATCCGAGGAAAGATATGGTTATTAGTTCCCCTCAAAATTTTTAACTGTACTACCGTCTTAAAAAAAATCTTAAATTATTTATGCTTTTTGGTTTTCGCATCATTTTTTTCTTGTGGAATACAAATTTTGAAGAAGATTATTAATAATATTGTTATATTATTATTAATAGCCATAAAAAAATCGACAAACATTTTTGCACAAAGTTGGCATTATGTCATTGAAAAAAGTTGGGCAAGTGCGCAAAGTTTCGCACAGCTGTGTGATAAAAGTTGGGCAAGTGAGGATAAACCTTAATTATTCTTTGACTAATTTTTTAATGTTCTGATCGGGCTCTTTTTCCACTTTTTGATGTTGATGAACGAGTTGTTGGACTTGGTTCTGGCTTTACCTGATGCGAGCTCGAGGAGGATCGTCTTTCGGTTGAAAGTTCCGGGGAATTACTGCTTAAAGATTTTGGATTAGATTTACAATTTTTGATGCTATTTAAATTTTGGTTATTGCTGAAGGGAATTTCAAACAGAAATTATGCACATTTTTATTTGTGATTTGTTCTAATGAACTGTCGATATAAAAATAACTCAGCCCATATGAAAAATTTGCATAAAAGCATTTTCATGATTTACAGTAAAAGATTATTTTATGCAAATTTTAAATTTTTAACAAACTGCGAAATTTGCTTAAAATGGTTTTAAAACTTTTTGTGCCGAAGGATTATTCAAATTTTCTACTTACCGATTAGATGTAACACTGTGTGGACTTGTTGACCTTTCACTTTTTGTATCATATGGTCTTTTACGCTCCGATCTTGAAACTGCTCGAAATCCAGGAAAATTTGATTCTCGAACAACTTGTCGTGCCATTGGAAAAAGTTCATCCCTTCTTGTCAACAAAACAGGTTGAATTAAGCATAGTTGTGCTGCGGCTTCATTCACCAGCAGCTCATGATAGCTTAAAGGTTTATCAGGTTTTCGTTTAGCATCATATCGACCATAAATTGCAGAAAATTTTCGAAATTCTGTTATCCGATTTTTATCTTCTGGTGGAAGTTTCATTACATCAATCAATTCTTTTGGAAGTTTTTTCTTATTTTGTACGTATCGAGGTTCAAGGGTATGCAAATCTGTCCTCTTGGCATATAAATTTTTTGAAAGTCGGATAATTTGTGGGATATCAGTATCAGGGAGGACTCCCCCTTCGAATGGATCTCCAGTGTATTCGGTATCCGAGCCTGGACTGGCAACTGATTGATTACTGCCACAACCTGAAGGACCTGCGATTGCAGGGGATTCCGTTCGAGATGACGTTGAAGCAATTATTGTCGTTGATGAAGTTGTGGCAGATGTTGGCGGAATAATTGATGGGGAGATTGATGGAATTGTTAGGGTACTAATTGAAGATCCAACAAGATTTAATAAATCTGAACTTGGCAATGGCATGATATTTGCTGTTGCTAATGCTGTTGTTGCCATTGTTGATGACAATGAGGTAGATAATGGTTGTGATTGGGGATGATGAAAGAATGGTGGAGTTGTTTGTGGATATAACCTTGGCATTGGTAAAGGACTTTCAGCACTTGATGAAGGTGGTGGGGGTAATGTGCCGGATAATGATGAAGATGATGCAATTCCAGCAGCAGAAGAAGATGGAGCAGCAGTAATTGAGGTAGTTGGGGTAAAACCAGGAATGAGGAATTGAATGGCAGCTTGTAAACTCGAAGTTTGGGATGAAGTTGGAAAATCCATAACTGGGGGAGGACCAATATGAATTGCAGCTTGTCGAAGGAAAGATGCTCGATCTTTTGAGAAATCCTTAAATTTTTAGTTAATTTAACATTTGCCAGATTTTTTTATTCAATTAATTTTTCCTTTAGTTATTAGTAAATTTGCATAAAAATGGGCATCTCCATTTATAAATATAACTTACAGCTAATGTTCGTTGAAATCTTCGAACATGCAAAGGCTTTGATGCCATTCCGATAAGCCTCATAATTTCAAGGAATTCTGTTTCATCACATTGCATCAATTGATCAATATCATCACCACCAAGTGAAATAAATCGATCATAATATTGTGTCAGTTTGGCATGAAATAGGACAGCTTGAAGTTGCCATTCTGGTAGCGTTGTTGCATTTGGCATTCCACTCATTCTAGAAATTACGCCATTATTATCAGTGATAAACAAGGACGTTAGTGAAAAAATATTTAAGAGAGGGCACAATCCGTTAAGATATGCACGCGTTTGATCTTTTGCCGCTTTTAAACGGTGGCGGCAAAAGATCAAAGGGTTTTTGTCCGGTGGCACGTGCCCCCTTTGATAAAGTTACTTATAGTAAATATACAAACCTTTGATTAATAAATACTGCCCATTGTTCATTGGATAAATTTGGATTCGGCTGGGCCGTTGATGATCCCGGTGTTGCTATTGAGGTGGAAGAAGATGTTGAGGGTTGAGGATGGGGATGAGGTTGCTGAGGGGGAAGGGGTGGAGGTGAAGTGGTCCTCTGGCGATCAGATGATGATGACATAATAAAATTATTTTTTAATATATAATTTTTATTATTAATATTATTATTGTTGTTGAGATTGTTGGTGTTACAGTTGTTGTTGTTGGTTAAAGAATAATAATGTTGATAATAATAATTTTTTAAATACCATAATAATTGGGTTGAAGAGGTTGAATTTACATGGGTTGTTGCCGTTTGAGACGGTAAAATTTGGGGATGGTAATGAGGATTATTATTTGAAATATTTAAAAAGGTAGAAGATTGCTGGGGAGGATTTTTTGAAGCTGAAGCTAAGGAAGTCGAGGACAAGGATAAGGATGATGAAGAAGAAGGATTTAACGTGCTGGGCACCAATAATGAAGGCAACGGCCACTCGTGTGACGGCGGCCGATGCCCTCTTTTTGAAATTTCGGTTGAGTAATTCCTGAAAATTAATTAGCAATGATAAGTTTATTACAGTTTTTGAAAATGTTAAATTTAATTTTAACGAAAAACAAATTTTAAAAAAGTGATGAGACAATAAAGTTACAGTAATTTTTAAAGCCTAAAATTCAATTTGCTTTAAATTATGCAAATTTGGGGTATATTCTTAAGTGCATAAGATAATAATTTTTAGGTTTAATAGATATTTAAAACTTTAAAATCTTGAAGTTTTGGAAAAACTACAAATTCATATCAAAAAAGACTTACAGTAAGAAAAAAATTTGCATAAAGCTGTATTTTAGTAATTTACAGTAGCTTAATCTTTGTTATGAATCATATATGATAAACAAAATAAGAAGATTCTGATTTTAAAAACTAATAAAACTTTAAAAAGAGATAAAAGACTTTCAAAAAAGTTCATGTTTTAAAAGAAGGAAGGTCATCTTTGGCGAAATGTTTTTCAATGACATTACCAGACGTTCAACAAACGAACGCTTTTATTTTTCAAATGTTTGTTTAAAAAATATGATTAAATTTGTAAATTTACATAGCTAACAAATTTCAACATCGTTTTTTCATTTATAAAATGAATGACAAAATGGTTGTTGGTGGATATCTTATAAGTAGCACATTTATGAGAGTTAAAGATGCACAAGGTATTGATCTTATTGGATTACCAAAGAATTCTACTCCTCAAGGTAAGAAATTTTATTAATTTATATATGTATTTATATATAATGTACTTTATGTATGTACTATTCATGTTATATAAACTAACTTGTTACCTTTTTTAGGATATCTAAGCCCGCAAAAGCTAAAAGAACGATGTGCAAGCGTATTTCAATTGGTTCGAGGAAAGATGAAGAATTTAGTGATTGTAAATTCAATTCAATCAAATTTTGAAATGATTCAAGCTTGTGTTGAAGTTGCCGAGCAATTTTCCGAAAATGTTATGTTTGTTCCGCAACTTTTAGCTATACTAACTTATGCCGTTGAAAATGTATCAAAATTCCGGAATCCTCCAAATGATGAAGTTATTCTTGTTGTATATTTAACTCAATTCTTTGCTGATTTTGTAATTCTTAAACGTAATCCTTTCAACTTTAAACTGTATATCTTCGATTATGTTCATCATGAATCAGCTCATTGTGAAGAAAGATTCCCAGCTTTTTATCAACATTTTTATCCACATTCAACAATTTTTATTGTACATGAAAGTTGCCAGTCAATAGCAAATCGAATTGAAGATCAATTTAATCCTGAGAATTGTTTTATTAATACCTTTAAAAAGATTGATTATGTACTTTTATTTGGTGCACTCTATCGTGCAATGTCGGATGAAGATGGCTTTGATCCAAGATATCAGATTGATAATTTTTCAAGTGGTTATGATACTGTAATTTATAATAATAAATTAAAAAAAGAAGAACGACATGTTTTGCTGCCAGAAAGATCAGCACTGCCATGCAAGATTTATGGATTTCATGGCATTCCACGACCGATTAAAGTTTGTACTTTTTTGTATTACCTATTTAATAGCAGTAATTTCAGGTATGCTATTTTACAGAATTCTGTGCAAATTTTCATTGTGAACTTGCAAAGTTTAAACGAGAAGTATCAAGATCTATGACATGGGTTTCCGGATCAGCACAACAAGTCATCGGATATGTTGATGAAAGAGGTGTACCATATTTTACGCCGTCAAAGGAAACTGTATCTTCAAGACAAACAGAGCGTGAAAGATTGCCAGAATCTGAAATCCGCCAAAATCCTGGTCCAAGTAATGCTACCAGAAACGTTAGATCTGCTGCTCCAAATGTAAGAATACCATCGCCTATCAATAATTCACAACCACAAATCAAATTTATATTTCGAGATAATTTATATGGGATTCAAGTATTTGAGAATGGAGTTACAAGAATGTTAGCTGATTCAGGAGGTATGCTTCTTCGTTTTATCAATTGATGATTACAGTATACTGTTTTCAGGAAATGAATGGACACCTTTATATCTTTCCAAAACAAGTGATACCTTAGATATTGGTGAAAAAGCAAAAAGTGATTATCAAAGATTCCCTAAATATGTTATTTATGGTAAGTGTTTGATGAAAGGTGGCGTCGTTACTTTATGAACTTTTGCTACTTTCCCTGATCCCTGAAATTATTTGTAGCCGTATTTTTGCTTTTGTTTTAAAAATTCAGGGATCATTGCGTTAACGGAATTCCGCAAAATTTTTACAGTAACAGAGAATCTGCCTCTTTTGATCTCTTATTAATTATCCTTTTTTAGACGTTCTCAAAATTATCGGAAAACCAATGAATGAAATTCAAATTGATCCAAGATGGGGTTTTGAATTATTTGAAATTGATAGAAATATTTGCTTTCAAATTGAAACTTCTGCTGGTCCACGTCGAATTCCACAAGAAATTGTAATTTCAGCTTTTTTAAAAGCAATGAAACTTCAAACTGAATCAATTTTGGATATTGAACTTAAAGAAATTTGTCTTTCAACAACCTTCCGGCTCTCAGTTTCACAAAAAGCTATCTTTGAAACAGCTGCTGCCAAGAATGCCATGGAAATTTTGTTTTTTAATGTTACTGATATTAAATGAAATAATTTTGTATTTATTTTTGTATATTTTACCTTAGAATATTTTGACTATGCTAGTTGTAAATTTGTAAGTTATTTAATTTTGAATTTTATTAGTCATTGAAAAAATATATGTCAACTACGTAAACGTGTATTAATAAAATCTTACATTTGTGCCATGACATTGCAATGACGAATTTCAAAAAATTTTGTCAGCAGCTGATATTTTTTGTCTTGCTCAAACTACCATACAAAAGTTTAATGAATGACAGTTTTTTTCTTGTTTTATTGATGTCTTTTAACGTAGTCTGATCATAGTCATATGAATTTTCACTGACTATCAAAATTATATCAAATCACTCCTCATACAACTTTTTTTCTTCTATTGTATTGTCAATCTCTGCCTTGCTCGAACCCGTTCCAAAACAGTATACAGAAACTCATTAGATTTTTTTATTACTGTTCAATTTTTTTATGAACAAAAGCTTCTTTGAAAAGAGAGAATGGAGAAAAACCTGATTTAAATTTTAGCAAAAAAAATTAATAGGCATTTTTTTAATATTGAAAAATTATCATCCTCAACACAGAAGAAAAAGAAGAGAATCATGTCATTTGATCATCTATCAAGTTTCAAAATGTACATTAATGTATAAAAAATGCCATAGAAAAAACTCTGTTTGTTTGATTGATATAAAAAAGATGAGAGAGAGAGAGAGTGCAGAGTAATAAGTTTTTTTTTGCATAGACTTAAGAATTGTATGAGCCTGATAAACTGATAAAAAGTTTTTTTTCAAAAAAAGTTGACAGAAAAAGCAAAATTTTACATCCTTGTGATTGACAGCTAATTTTTATTTTTGAATATTTTTTGTGTTTGTAGGGACACATGATTTCAAGTAAAAGAACTAAGAACGAAAGAAAGTAGAGAGGAGAAAAAAAGTGAATTATTACCGGTAAAAAGAAAACAAAAATACGTTAGAATTCTGAATCATCGGGTAGAGAAAGAATCTTAATAATATTGTAATCAAGGACGCCAGCAACATATTAATTCAGATGGCGGATAAAAGATCAAAAGGGTTTTTGTGATTTCAAAGGGGCATGAGTCAATGGTGCTCCATTTTGATGCCGTTCCTAACTGTAATTATTACAATAAAATATCTAATTAACTACAGTAATGCCCTATTTAATGGTTTTTATTTTTAAAGAATTATTTTATGTCACCTATTTCAAAAATAAAAAAGTTATCCAACTTCTAAAAAGCATACTGTAGCATATCATTTTAAATGATCTTTTGATCTTTTATGAACCTAACTGCTTTGAAAATTGTGACTTATTTAAACAAATAAATCAGACACGACACGCAAAATTTAAAAAAAAAACATCTAAAATGCCAAAAAAGTAAAAACTTATCAATCCAACTTATAACCTGTGTAAAGAAAAAGAATCATGAAAAAAAAGATGGGAGGGGTCAAGAAAAAAATAGTTTTCAGGGATAAAAAAGACAGAGAGAATAACTTTCGAGATGGGTCGTGTCTGCCTGCCACCTTCAAGTCAGCATTCATGATTTTTGCCTATTTTTTTCAATTTCTAAACAAAATTTTTTTTTCTAAAAAAAGGAGGAGGGATATATTCAGAAGGGGAAGGGGGGACGAGAGACAGCATAAATATGAAAAAAAACTCCTCTCTTTTTTTTAATACTCGGGTCAGTGCTGCTGCTGCGCCAAGGCACCAGTCGACACTATGTAAAAAAAACCTATCGGAGCTAAAAAAAATATTACGCAAAACTTCAAAGAAGGAAAAAGGAAGGGAAAGAAAGAGAGAGGGGGGATGGAAGGCTGCTGCTGCTGCTGTCCAGTTGCGTCCAGTCAAAGTCGTCAAAAAAAATAAGTAGTAGTAGTCTTTTGAAAGACTACAAAAAGTGAACGCTTGATGACAACATTTTTCTTTTTCTCTTAGGGTACGAACACGACCGAGAGAAAAAAAAGGAACGGAAACAAACCGCGTGAAAAAAAATTTTTCACGTTGGTTCTTTCTTTTTTTTTTTGATGGCTTCAAAAAAAACACAGTAGAGTTCTAAAAAAAGTGAGTCCTAGACCAAGTACACAAAATAAATGAGGGAAGGAAAAAAATTAACTGCCAGGCATTTATTTGTGGGGAGCTTTTTTGCTTCTAAAAAATATGTGTCGGGTTGTGACCGACACTTTAATGATAAAAAATGAATGCTTTCAGTCTTAAAAAAAACAGCCTGAACTAGCTTTAGGAGAGTAGCCTTCCCAATTTCATAAACAGCGGAAATAAATAACGGAACGCATTCTTTGGTCTAATTTTTTTACAACAATGAAAAACAGCTGCAAATTTGCGTACACAATAAAATAAAGGAATTGTATTCCAAAATTGCTTTCAGGTAATTTACAGTAACTAAAAATAGTTACTGTAAATTACCTAATATACCGTATCGTGTTACAGTATATTTTTTAAATTAAACTAAAAATTTTGAAAAATGAAAAGGAAAGTACATAATCCATAAATCCCTTTTGTTAAAATTACTGTGTAAATATTAGTAGTGAATAACTATTTTTCAAAAGCAATAATAGTTCTACCCTCTGAGCAAGATTCGATCCATGTTGCTTTGCATGCTTCGAAAAACATCTCATCTCTCTCTTTCCTTTTTATTATTTATCTTTTGAGGCATGAAAAAAACGTCTATAGTCAAAAATCCTGTCCACAATTTTTATACTTTACTTTTTCTCTTTCTCTCTACCTTCAAAATTTTACTCTCCAAAAATATTTTTGTCAGTTGTTTTCTGTCTACACTATGTGAGAGGGGTTTTTTCTATGTTGGGAGGGGGGATGACACTGACTTGGACTTGACGATGACTGCGTGTGTTTTTTTTATTTCACTAAAAATATGAGAAAAAAATGTCTGCAAACATGTGTTAGTTTTTTCCACTCCCTTCCTTTTATGGAGTGAGGCTCTTTTTGTTTAACAAAAAAAACTAAAAAATGGTATAGACTAAACAATTCAAAAAAATATTTCTTGTCTCACAAGTTCCACAGTAGCCAAATGCCTCCCAAGAAAGAAAAAAAACGGGATTAAGCAAAGAAGAATGTAAGCACTTTTTAAAAAAGGATAGAAAAAAACATGTGTATAAAAAAACAAAAACAAATGCTGTCCAGTGTTGGTCTCGTTTTTAACCCTCGAATATTAAAAAATGTACTGTATTGTAGCAATCAAAACTAAATTTTGTAAAAAGACAAAAGATTTAAGTAAAATCATTAAAAATACGGTAGTCAAAAACATGTTTTTAAAAAATGTAAACAATTGTATTTCACAATTTGAAAAAAAGGTAATTAATTACAGTACTGTATGATCAGTAAATAAAAATATGAGAATTTGAAGAGCACGTTGGAGACAAAACAAAAGAAGTTTAGGTTAACAATTGTTGTACAGAATTCAAACATCAAATTTTGTTATTAATAATATATTTAAATTAAAACAAAAAAATTTATTAACTAATCAAAATGCTAGTTTCATAATTAGTGTTTTTTGACTCGTTTCAAACAGTACATTTTTAGCATATTAAAATTTTTTTATTACTAAAATTCAAATCGATCACATAACAATGATCAAGTCTAAAAAAATATCTCTTCCCTCGTCATCATCCATGTCGAAGAAAGAAAGAAAAAGAAGAAAAATTCATTGATGCAAAAAAGTCGTTTTTCATCTTTTTTTCCATACAGCTTTTTTTTCTTTCTTTCAACAATTTTTTTAGAGAAAACGTGAAAAACGAGGGCGTCGGGGTTTTTACTGCGACGGAGCTCAGTTCGGAGGAGACAAACTCTAAACATAAAAAACAGCTGTGTGTGAGAAGGGCAGAGGCTGACAGACGGCAACGACGACACAGAAAAACGATGATGGTAAAAAAATGATTTGTACTTTAACTTTTAACTATCTCTTTTTCCGGTGCTATTGTTCCAGTTTCATTTCTCTTCTTCCTTCTATGCTTTTCTCTTTGATTTTTTGCAGAATCGAATTGAATGAAAAATGACTGATTTTTGTTGATTTTAGTTTTTTAATGTTTTTTTCGAAAAAAAAAACTGAATGATTAAAAGCAAGAAAAATAAATGTTCAAAAAAAAACAAAAAAAGGTGCGCATCAAAAAATACGTGTGTGGCAAAAAACATATGAAAGAGGAATATCAACAAAAAAAAGATATAAAATAAAAATGGAACAACTTTTTTAACACTTATTTAATGTGATTAATGAGGGGTTGTCAAAAGCAAGAAGAATGAGAAATGATGAATGTGATCAATTACAAGTTTTTAAAATGGATCGTCATTTTTTTGCAATGCTATACTACAATAATCATTTTATTCATTTTGATAAAAAAGTTAAAAATTTTTAAGTCATTTCAAAAAATTAAATGTACGAATTCTTCCTTTCCGAGAATGAGAAGTTTTATTACAATGTTCAATAAAAATATCTTATTTAAATTTTTGAAAGATCGATAAGATAATCTTAAACATGCATCATTTATAAATAAAATGATAGGGGTTATAATTAAGTCAATAAAGGGTAACATTTATTACAATAATCAACGAGTAATGAGATCATTTAAAATCCAGAAACTGTTTAAACTAATAAATATCTGATGAAATGCCCCTTTAACAAATTTCCTAATGCAAATTACGTAATACAAATAGTCGTTTTAAAAATAGAAATTCTGATATAACCTTTAATGAAAAAGTTTTTTAAATCTACTTACGTCATTTTATATTGTTATTAAATATAAATACTAATGTTAACAAGTAATGCCTAGCTAGATTGAGTATCCAATGTTTCAAACATAGAAGAAACAGTCATCACAAAATTAAAAGCATTAAAATTATGAAATCACTTTTTGCAAATTTGTTTTATCGCTGCTTCTTTTTGTTGCTTTCATTTTTCCATTTTAATTTTTTCCTACACTTTTTTAAGCATCTTTTTTATATTTTTTAAATAAATTTTACTTTTTTTATAACCTAAAAACTTGTCAGTTTTTTTATGTTACTAAATTTATAAATTTTTGACATTTAAAAAAATTTAAAACCTGCTTTAAAAAAACTCATTTTTATTTTACCAAAAAGCCAAAGTTTACTCATTTTTTGCATTTTTTGTGTTGTAAAAAATATAAATTTTTTATTTGAAATTTAATTTTTTTGTGTTTGTGTTTGTTTGAGTCATCAGTAAAAAATGTAATGATTGAAATTCCAATATTTATATATATATTTTTTTATGTCTCACTTTTTTGTATTTTTTAAATTTTTCATATTTTTTTGATCGATTGAAGGTTAGCAACAACAACAACTGCAGCAGCAACAAGAACCGAATATAAAGGCAGAACATTTTTGATGGTTTTTTGTTATTTCGTTTATGATAGATGTTTGGGGTTTACATTTTGGTAATATTAAAAATATTGTGGAAGATGAAATGAATAGATTTTATCTGTAGATAAAGACCATATATAGATATTGTATGCCTCTGGTATATTGATGCTATATTTTTTAAACTTCTAATTTTTTAAAAATATGTCTTAATTTAACTTATCAAAAATTAGATTTAAATGAGCTTTCAAATAAAATTATTTTTCTTTGTATGACTAAAAAATTTTTAACCTTAATTTTTTGTTAGCTTTTTAAAGTGATAAATATTTCAAAGTTTTTTCTATATATACAGCAGCGTTTAACTCTTTTCAGTTTTTAATTTTAGCCTTTTTTGCAAAAGCATTATTTTCTTATACTAACACTCATATATTTGAACCTTTTACCATTTAAACTTTTTAGCTTATTTAAATTAGGTCTTTTGTTTAATTTAAAATAAACACGCTATAAATAAGCAAGATCCTAAAATAATTAAAAACTACGGTATTCCAGAAATGGAATTTTGTTTGCTTTTTTTCTTGTTTTTCACCAAAACAATTTCAATTTCATTTTCATTTTTCTTTCGATCTTTTTATAAAAAACAGACAACAGACAGTCCCGTGATTGTTTAGTTTTTTTCTTCATCGATATACGGTATTCATTTCCATAGCATTTATTTTTTTCAGAATAAAAATCATTATTAAAAAAAGAGAAGAAAAAAATGAAACTTTGAAACATAATTCTTTTTTTTATGATTGTCTGCTTTTTTGCAGTCATTTTTCAACAAAAATAAAATTCATATCCATGTTTCATTTCATTTTTGCTAAAGCAAGAAGCAAAAAAAAAAGCGGCGGCAGTTGCAAAAAAGTTTTTTTTTAAAAAAATTTTTAAAACTTTTAAAACTAAGACTAAGAAAAAATGAGAGATAATAAAAAAGCAGCAAAAAAGCTGAATGAGAAAGAACAAGAATAAAATGGACAGACGTTTTGTTGGTTAGGAAAAAAAATTTATTTTAGTTTTTTAAAAACTGAGCAGTTTTGTTATATAAAAAAGCGTATCTTTTTTGTAGAAAAAATTGACAACAACAAAAACCACGCATTCAAAAAAAAACATTTGATGCAGCAACAAAAAAAGAAATTGTTTGAGAAGTTTTAAAATTTTTATTATTTTTCTGCTTTTTTCGTTGTTTTTTTTAAAACTTTTTTTATTTTAAAATTGATTGGTTTTAAATGTGGCAAACCTTTAAGCTATCAGGTACGTGTTTTTTTAAAAAAAACTGACCTTTGAAATTTTTGACATTTGTTTTATTTGTTTTTTATCTTTTCTGTTAGGATTTTCAATAATTGATAGGATTCGACCGCGTTTGTTTTTTTTACTTCTTTCTTTTTTTCTTAGACTCAAAAAAAGTTTGTTGAACGGATTTTAATGGCATGTTTGAGAATAGCTGTTAAAAAGATCAATGATTTTTTTGAGATGACTAAGTTTTCTGTCTCAAGTTTTATTGATTTTACAAAGAGTTACCGTAATCTCTTAGTTTTTTGTTCTTTTAAAGCACCCATAATCTATTTGTGCGAGATGAAATCTTATTATGCTAATTTTCTGGTTACCGATAATTTTACAAAACTTACATGGGAAAGGTTGAAGTTTTTAGGTATTGACGACGTTTTTTAGCGTTATGCAAATTTTTGCATCGATTAGGTTTTAAAATAATTTTGGAGCTTCAAGACAAAAAACTACAGTAATCCTTTTTCACCCCTATTTAAAATCTCTCTTTCTCCCTCTTCAAAAAAGCCCTTCATTTCTGTTTAAAAGCAACATTTCCAAATTAAGTCAAGACTTGTCCCTCAAAGTTTCAAATAAATATTGATTAACATTTTAAATAGCGTGTTTCTGTTGCATTTTTAAACCGCTCTTGTCTTGACACGAAGCTACTAGAAAATAAAAATAAAAAATATATGTGCAAGAGACATTTTATTGACAGCTTTGTTGGTTTTCTTTCTTCTTTCTTTTTCTCATTCTTCTTTTTCTTCTTCTTGTTGTCTCAATAAAAAAAGCATAACTGCAATTTTTTGTTGCTTGTGCTTACTTTTTGTTGTTGTTATTTGCAAACACTGTGGAGATAATTCTTTTTTCTGCGTGTGTGTGGCCTTTGTCATCATTCTTTGTTTGAACACATATGTATCAATGTAATGATGATTGGTTTAGAAGATATCAGTTTTAGTCATGGATTGGATATGGGGTTTGTTTAAAGGAGGCAGCCGTTTACGTATTTTTTGGTGCCTGATTTTCAGGTTTGTGCAGCACGAACCTGAATCAGGGTCTTTTTATCAATGCAAATCAATTTAAATTTGTTACGAGACCAAAAAAAAGAAAAAAAGCGTAAATTGTCGTCTCCTTTAAATAATGCCAGAGCGTTTAAAAAAGTTTTAAATTTCTTAGAGGTTACTGTAGATCATAGAAGCTTATTATTTTTACAATGATGACAAATGGCTTGCTTGCTTGTTCACATTTGTCTTTCTTTATGTCAAGTACTAAACCATTTTTGTCGTTGTTGTCGCTACTGCTGTGGCTGTTGCTGCCCTTTTTTCCATGTTCGAATGGTTCTTTTTTTCCACGTGTTTTTCTCTCTCTATCAAAAATATAAAAAAATTTAACAGCAGCAGAAGGAAAGAGATAAAAGAGAGAGAAAAAAACCGAAGACAGAAACCAACAGCTTAGCTGCTTGTCTTTTTTTGCCTTTGCAAGAAAAAAGTTTTTCACGTCATTTCTGTTTTTTTGAAGGGGGAAGAAGAAACACTGGAAAGGGGAGTGCCATAGAAAAAGAAGAAGGGGGGAGCCTTCTTGACTGCCTTTTTCCTTCCTTCTTGTAAATATTCTTCCTTGAAGGCAAAAGCAAAACCCTAAAAAACCGACTACTAAGGGGACCCTGTTTTACACAGTCTTCTCTCTCTCTCTCACTTGCTTTCATTCATTTTTCTTCAAAATTTTCCATGAATGTCCCCCTCTTCTTCTTCGTTTTGCTGTTGTTGCTTTTTCTCTTCTCCTTTTTGCTGTGTTCGCCTTTTAGTCTTTTTTTAACGTTTTCTGCGTGTTTTTGCGTTGTTTTACAACAGAAAAAAAGAAACACCCCATTTCTAAACCAAAAAAAGCCATTTTTGTGCTGTTCTTTTTTTTAAATTTTCATGTCGTTGTTGTTGTTTTAACATACATAAGCACAAAAAATATACCAAGTTAATTTTTTTATATTATTTGGGGGCTGCTTTAAATTCTACTTGGTGTGCCTTTTCTTACATTATATGGCTGCTGCTGCTGTTATTGCCTTCTGGCATGACTTGAGTGACTTACTCATTTCATACTTCGTGTTCTTCTTGGAAGAAAAAGGGTTATTTTTCATTTTTTAATATTAACATCAACAACAACAAGTACAACGAAAAAACAGCGGTGCGCAAGAATATTAATATTCTGTAACTTTGTTTGCCTGTGTTTTGCCTTTTTTTCAAAATTTTCTTTCAAGTTTCTCTTTAAACGGAAACACTCCTAACATAGTTTTTAATAAGCAAATTTTATTTTCTTGACACTAAAATGCTTTGTCTTCCTTGCACCTTCTTTTTATCAAAAGTGAATAAAAAAAGAACATTTTTGCCTGATTATCAGTTTCAAGCGCAAGAAAAAGTTGTATTAAATGGGACTCCCAGTTTAAAAGGGTTTTGTTGAGAAACTGAAGTGGGAATCCCCCTTTAATTATTACAGTAGTTGTTCTTACTGTAATTGTCATCATATTACTGTATATTGCTGTATACTTCAATATTCCTGTTACCATATATTACTGTAATATCACATTATTATTGTTTATATATTTTTCTTTTGATATTGACTAACAACAAACCAGGGTCCATAGCTGCCATCCAGATATTTTTAAAGTTATGGCAGTGTTGCACTTTGGTTTAATTTTGGTCATTCATTCAATTCTTTTATAATTATTTAATCTTATTTACACCAAATTCTATCATGGCTAACTTAAGGTTTGTTTACTTTTTTTCGTTTTTTATTACGTAAAATAAATCGATTTTAAAATATTTTTTCGACCCCCTCCATTTTTTGTTTACTTTTTTGATGACAGGGTTTTTGTTGCAAAAAAATGAATGAATTTGAGGGAAGTCGGGGTCATCAATACTTGGAGGAAACTTTGGAAATTTTCATAAAGTGAACAAAGCTTACAGTAATCATTTCTTAAAAAGTAAGCTTTTAAGAACCGTGTTTGTGTAAAGCTAAACAATTTTTTCCATTAGCTAATGCATTAGCAGGGAAAACTTAACATTGTTGAATTTAATAATTTAAATTACTAACAAATAATACAGTAATTTTATGAGTTTACAAATAAGTTTAGTTTTAAAGGATTATTTCTTTCTTCAAAAAATCAATGAAATATGCCATAATTTTTTGCATTTTCATTTGCAAATATGTAATCCATCAAAAAAATAGAAAACCAAAACTTTTTTTGGAACGCAAAAGTCAGCTTTAAAAAATCTCGCCGCAACGCCTCCTCCTTATTCTTTTCTTCAAGGCCTCAAGGGAATGAACAAAAAATTCCTTCTCTTGAATCTTTCATTGGAAAAAGAATGCAAAAAATGTCTGTTTTTTCTAAAAAAGAACAAAGAAGAAAAAGAAATATATGACTTTAATCAAGCTAAAATGCGTTAAAATAATTAGTTTTTTGCTGCAGTAAAAAAAGACTAACATTTTTTTTATTAAAAAAAAGAATGCTCTTTTTGCGTGTTTTAGCTTCGTTTAGGTAATTTTTAAGGTTTTCATTGACGCATGAAAAAATTATTATTAGCTTTTAAAAAACACCTGCAAGTGCAAAAAAATATTTTTGAATGTAAATTGTTAAAGCACATGACTACAGTATGCCTGTCTGTTGTTTTATTTAAAGCAACCTTTAGGGAAAATAAAAGTTGTTTGTCAAAAATTTGTGTTTTATTTTAAAAATTGTTTTCTTACAATTTTTCTGAAAATGAATATCAAACTACAGTATGCTTTATTGAGAATTGTATAGTTGTGTTTTTTACCAAATTAAAATGTATAAAACTAAAAATAGAAAAAAAATAACTTATTATCATTAATATTAATGAAGCAAAAAATACAGGAGGGAGAACAAAAAACACCTGATAAAAACTGACTGACTGATTCTTATTGAAGTTTGGTTTATTTTTTTACGTCTATGAAGAAAAAAAAGTACAAAAATGATGACAATTATTGATTGGGTGTATACATTTTGTTGATAGAATTATTTTTAATGCTATTGTTTGTTGTTGGTAATCCTATTGTAGAGAGAATTTTATTAGAGCAAATTAAATTAAAGACTGATGAGGTAAAAAACGAAAACTTTTCGAGTAAATACAAAAATTCTAAAATTTATTTTACTGCTAGACTTATTTTCATATTTTAAATTACTGTAACATGGGTGGATAAGGAAGGTAACGAAAGAAGTACAACAAAAAAATTATTTTGGTTCACAAGTTTTGGAATAACTTCAACAACATGAAAAAATGGCTTAATTCTATCAAAAGAAGCTGCCTATTTGCGTAAATATTTGAACAACGTGTCTGTTTTTTATCAGCGTTTCTTAATATGGTGCACGAACTAAATTGCATCTTTTTTATGAATGTTTAATTTTAGGGGATTGTTCAAATCTGACTTCGGGGTGTTTTAAAGGTAAGAGGAGGTAAGCTAAAATCTGAATTCACATTAAAAAAGGTAAACATTTGAAGAAAAAATTTGACGGCGAGACAATTTAAAAGTTCAAAAGATAATCTTCTGATATCAGATGCGGACAATCCCTTTTAACGTGTAAAATTATATGCAAATTTTAATCACTTTATATGATTCCTTGTATTGTTCAAACAATGAAAAGAAAAAAAAGATCTTTCAAATAACTATTTTTTATCCATTTTATCAAAAATTCACAGATGCTTTTTCTGCAGATATCAAAAATCTCTCAAATAATCTTCAACCAACCATTTTCTCAAAAAAATATCACAGATTTTTCCTATTAATAAAAAACTATTATATAAAAAAACTACGAAATCGAGGACACTTTTTTTAAAAACGAAAAAAAAACTATCTCGGCGGCGATAATTTTCTCGAGAAGGAAGAAAAAAAAGTAAATGTAAAAAAAGTGACCCGAACAATAAAAAAGTTTTTTTTGTAATTTTTTATACATTGACTTTAGTTTTTATAAAAGTAATATCCGTTTCAAAAAATTGGGGTCAATGGTTTAAAAAAAATACAAAGAAGGAAGGAAAAAAGAATGTAAAAAAGAAAAAATATTAAAGGAAAGCAAATGATAAAAAAAAGTGTTTGAGGGGTTGAAAATTAAAGAAAAAATATGAATTAATAAATTTTCAGTATCGTATTTGAGATAGTACTGTAGAAAGATATATTTTTAAAAATTAGTATTAAACCTAGGCTAGACTGACTTTCTCCAATTAAGACCCAACAGACCCGGCTGAAGGCCAGGTTCGGGAGATCGGCATTGCAAACGGGCTTAGTGGGCCTCAAGCCATGTCTGACTATGTCTCAATTCTTAAAAGCATCAGAGGATGATACAAAAAAAAGAATAATGAATTGTCCAGATCTGACTTCCGCAGTTTTAAGGGGGTAAGCCTAAAGCGGCAAAGATCAAAGGAAAAAATTTGACGAAAGGGTGGATAGGTTCCGAAATTTAATTTTTTTTGAGGATGTCAGATCTGGACATCCCTGACAACCATTAGCAGTAAAAACATTTTACATTTTTAATACATTCAAAAACACAAAAACTTTAAACTTACTGTCTATGATCGAATTGTTGCATCATAACATATGGTTGAACATTTTTTGTAGGATGCGATGAAGGATACGGTAATGAGAAGTGTCTAGCATTTTGGTGGAAATTACACGAATATTCCATTTTTAGAATTGCTGTAGCTTTTTAGGAAACAAAATACTAATATTTGACTTTTTACGTCTGTCTCTTTTTGAAAGAGAGAGATAATCTATTTTATCTGAAATATGGACATTTTTCGAGACAACAGTAATACAACATTTTTTTAGGGTAAAAATAATACAAATTAAAGTACAAAAACGGAGGTGGATACGGTAATAAAGGAAGCCCAAAAAGTCTCAAGAAAGCAGTTTTAAAAGGCGACGTCGGTTTACTTATTTTTTGATCCCTGATTTTCAGGTTTGTACATTCATGAACCTAACAATCAGGGTCCTTTTTTAAACAGGTAAACTCATTCAAATGTATTTTCGTTGCGGATTCAAAAAAGAAAAAAAACACGTAATCTCCCGCCTACTTTAAAATGAACAAATTTCACGCAAAATAACTTTTATCTTAAAATTAAAAGCAAATTATTGCAATTCATCGAATCAAATTTAATTTTTTTAAAAGTTGCTGCAAATATTGTCAAAGTACCATAGGTACAATTATTATTTTTTTAAAGACAGCTTTCAACAGACTAATAAAAGCTTTGCAAGAAAAAAAGGGTTCCCAGAATTGTCAAATACAAAATTTTATCATTTCAAATCATTATAATTTTCGATTACATGCTTATTATTACGGTTACGGTATATTTCTGCAGCAACAAAAATAATCAGATACAAGCCCTAATTACAGCCAAAAAAAACTTGTGCTCGATTAAAGACTACTTAATTTTTGAAAAAAAAGTTTTGAAAAGTTACGGTACAAAAAAATAAAAAATGAAAAGCTTTGTTTTTTTTTGCTTTTCTTTTCTAAATTTAAATCACAGACAACAAAGAAACAAATGATTTTGGATTTTTTGTTTAATTTAGGTAATAAACTTTAATAGTAAACATTTAAAGGTCCCAAAAGATTAATTAAAAATTCCGCAAATTCTTGTTCTTGCAAGAATTACCGTAAATAACCAATCATTTGGACTAACAATAATGTCATGGAAAAAAGTGGCAAACAATTTGTGCAAAAAATGCTGTTATGCAAATTTTACCTGCACTTTTATAGATGACGCGGGTTACGTATTTTTTGAGCCCTGAGTTTCAGGTTTTTGCAGCAGGAATCTGACAATCAGGGTCTTTTGTCGAGACAAATTCATTCAAAAATGTTTTCGTTACGAGAGACCCAAAAAAAACAAAAAATTACGTAAAATGCCATTTCTTTTAAAGTGAAAAGTGCAATCAAGCCTTATCGGTCAAACTTTATTTAAACAACAAATTTAAACAAATTTTGATTTTAGTGAAGCTAAAAACCTAGATTAAAAATCTTGTAGCTTAAAGATACAAGGTTTTTGATTTCAAAAAAGTATGCAACAAAAGTACACCTTTACTTTTTTTCTACTTTCGTCATTTACCAGACACAAACAACAACAAAAAAATGGTAACATTATGTGGCATCTTTCTTTAACCTTTTAAGAAAAAAAATTTAAATAACAGACACAGACAGAAAAAGTAAAAGTACATCATCATCATTTTTGTGGGGGGAGAAAAAAGCCTTTGGTTTTTGTATTCTTTGTTGCACAGGTAAATAATTTTTCGTCTTCTTCTCTAAAGATATACTTTTGATTGAATTATTTAAGCTTCAAAAGAATTTACATAAATGAAAGGAAAGATACTTTTAAAGAAATATGGGGGATAAATGAACGAACGACATGAAGCGAACGAAGAAAAGAGAAAAAAGGATTATTCAAAAAAAGTATGAATTAATTTGTCTGAAAGATTTGTGTAAATGATTAAAAATAGAAAAGGACCCTTTGGAATTGAGACTGTAGATATAGAAGAAGACGATAAAAAAAGAGAAAATGCAGGTACAAAAACTAACACGTGCATAAAAAATATTGTATTTTTATGAACAAAAGCAAAGATTATTTTTGAGAGATAAATCAAATACAAAAAACTTAAATAATTCCGAACAGTTTTTAGAATGACGACACGGTTTTTTAATTTAATATGGGTTTTTTTGTAAGAAAATGTTTCACGTATATTAAGTTGCTACAGTAGTTCACAACTGTTCAACTCAAATTTTCATAGCAAGACATTTAACAAAAAGCCCTACAGACATTGTTAAGTAAGTATACTAAAACAAAAACAATAATATTAAATCCAAAATATAAACAACTAAAAGGATTCATCATTTCAAAATTAAATAATTTGGAGTTTTTTTGTGGCACAAATGTCCTTATTATTGTCCAAATAAGCATGAGGAACAGGGCTGTGCGAAACTGTGTTTTGTTCTACGAAACGAAACGAACAATTAATTTCATTTCGTAAGGGCAAAACGAAACAAAATAATAAAACCCATGCGAAATTTCGCGAAACCCGAAAAGAAAATTTCGCACAGCCCTGATGAGGAAATTTGTCATGTTAAAAATTGTTCTTCTTTGTTGTTTTTCTTTAAAAAATCAGAAGTATTATAGATAACCGAACATTATGTTAAGCTGTCTCATTTATCTCCCGCTTTTTACAAATTTATTTGACTATGAACTTTAAAGCACCACATTTTTTTAAATGCTGGCATTTTTCTTTATAGTCCAAGGTGGAGAAATAAAGGCCACACACATTGGTCAAAAAAAAGTAATTTTAAAAAAAGGATGGCAGAAGCAGATGGACAAAATGTCCTTGGATATTTCCCTTTCTTTTTTTATTAATCAATCGTCAAAAAAAAATATAACAGACAATTTTTTATTTTACTCACAAAATGCAAAAAAAATCAAGGTTTTCCAAAAATTCATTTTTTCAAAGCTATTAGACCTCAAAAAAAATATAAAAAAACCCTAATCGTTTAACAAGAAAAAAATTACGTTTTTTTTATTTTAACATTTTACCAAATTACCACAAATAACGTATTACTAATATTACTAAATTACACATCAAAACCATTTACATCATAATACAGGGTGATTCAAATAAATTTGCAATGGGGTTTTTGATGGCAAATTGTTTAAAGAAGGTTGTAGAAGCTCATATTTGCAGGGAAGAGTCCCCAGACAGGGGAGCATCTTTTGCACCCATAATTTTGGCATTTGGAACACTTCGCCATAATGGCGCCACATTCAAATTTGATTTAAGTTGGGCATAAAATTTGCTTATATTCTAAAAATCTAGATATTTCTACACATAATAGTCGAAAAATCAAGGCTTTATCTTCAAAACTAACAAAATGTCATCAATTTAAAACTTTAACGATTAAAATCCAAAATTTTTGCTTTTTGATTTTTTGAAATTTTTACGATAAAATTAAAATTTTCAAATCGACGGCATTTTGTTAGTTTTGAAGATAAAGCCTTGATTTTTCGACTATTATGTGTAGAAATATCTAGATTTTTAGAATATAAGCAAATTTTATGCCCTACTTAAATCAAATTTGAATTTGGCGCCATTTTGGCGAAGTGTTTCAAATGCCAAAATTATGGGTGCAAAAGATGCTCCCCTGTCTGGGGACTCTTCCCTGCAAATATGAGCTTCTACAACCTTCTTTAAACAATTTGCCATCAAAAACCCCATTGCAAATTTATTTGAATCACCCTGTATTTACTTCTCATTATTTTAAATCCACCAAACAGGTCCCCATCAAATAATAGAAACGGTACAACAACACATTTTACCGCCGTATATTTTAACACTTTACAACCAATTAGATATTACTGGTTTACGTTCACTTATTTTCTCAAAAAAATTTTAAAAAAATTACAAAAGTCATATTTTTGGCGGTATCTCGTTTTAGTACCGTTCATTTTAGTACCGTTTCATTTTAGTACCGTTCATTTTAGTACCAAAAATCATTCATTTTAGTACCACTCATTTTAGTACCATTTCATTTTAGTACCATTTCATTTTAGTACCAAAAACAACTCATTTTAGTACCAATTATAAAAAATTTTGCAAAAACATGTTTCACAGGCTGTGAAATACATTTTTATGGTTATCGGCTATAGGGAATCTGATTTTAATAGTTTTTTGAATCCAGATTCTGAATCCGCGGATTCTGAATTATTTTTCTCGAAAATTTTTTTTGATTTTTTTACGATAAAAAAAATCAAAAAAAAATAATCAAAAAAAAATTTTCGAAAAAAATTCAGAATCCGCAGATTCTGAAGCGTCAGAAAAAATTTTATCTATCGTAATTGAAATCCTGATATTTTGTATTACAGTATTTTCAGAAATGAAGCTGGTAGCATATTTTTATTTGTAGGTGAAATTTTTTCGAAAATGTTTATTTTATGTAAAAAACCATGCTGAACAATAATTGATATGCCTCAAAAGTTTTGGTTGTGCCAAAACGAATCCTAGGCCAAAAAAGTGCCAAAAATACCCCATATTACAGTATTTTCAGAAATGAAGCTGGTAGCATATTTTTATTTGTAGGTGAAATTTTTTCGAAAATGTTTATTTTATGTAAAAAACCATGCTGAACAATAATTGATATGCCTCAAAAGTTTTTGTTGTGCCAAAACGAATCCTAGGCCAAAAAAGTGCCAAAAATACCCCATATTACAGTATTTTCAGAAATGAAGCTGGTAGCATATTTTTATTTGTAGGTGAAATTTTTTCGAAAATGTTTATTTTATGTAAAAAACCATGCTGAACAATAATTGATACGCATCAAAAGTTTTGGTTGTGCCAAAACGAATCCTAGGCCAAAAAAGTGCCAAAAATACCCCATATTACAGTATTTTCAGAAATGAAGCTGGTAGCATATTTTTATTTGTAGGTGAAATTTTTTCGAAAATGTTTATTTTATGTAAAAAACCATGCTGAACAATAATTGATATGCCTCAAAAGTTTTGGTTGTGCCAAAACGAATCCTAGGCCAAAAAAGTGCCAAAAATACCCCATATTACAGTATTTTCAGAAATGAAGCTGGTAGCATATTTTTATTTGTAGGTGAAATTTTTTCGAAAATGTTTATTTTATGTAAAAAACCATGCTGAACAATAATTGATACGCATCAAAAGTTTTGGTTGTGCCAAAACGAATCCTAGGCCAAAAAAGTGCCAAAAATACCCCATATTACAGTATTTTCAGAAATGAAGCTGGTAGCATATTTTTATTTGTAGGTGAAATTTTTTCGAAAATGTTTATTTTATGTAAAAAACCATGCTGAACAATAATTGATATGCCTCAAAAGTTTTGGTTGTGCCAAAACGAATCCTAGGCCAAAAAAGTGCCAAAAATACCCCATATTACAGTATTTTCAGAAATGAAGCTGGTAGCATATTTTTATTTGTAGGTGAAATTTTTTCGAAAATGTTTATTTTATGTAAAAAACCATGCTGAACAATAATTGATATGCCTCAAAAGTTTTGGTTGTGCCAAAACGAATCCTAGGCCGAAAAAGTGCCCAAAATACCCCATATTACAGTATTTTCAGAAATGAAGCTGGTAGCATATTTTTATTTGTAGGTGAAATTTTTTCGAAAATGTTTATTTTATGTAAAAAACCATGCTGAACAATAATTGATACGCATCAAAAGTTTTGGTTGTGCCAAAACGAATCCTAGGCCAAAAAAGTGCCAAAAATACCCCATATTACAGTATTTTCAGAAATGAAGCTGGTAGCATATTTTTATTTGTAGGTGAAATTTTTTCGAAAATGTTTATTTTATGTAAAAAACCATGCTGAACAATAAATGATATGCCTCAAAAGTTTTGGTTGTGCCAAAACGAATCCTAGGCCAAAAAAGTGCCAAAAATACCCCATATTACAGTATTTTCAGAAATGAAGCTGGTAGCATATTTTTATTTGTAGGTGAAATTTTTTCGAAAATGTTTATTTTATGTAAAAAACCATGCTGAACAATAATTGATATGCATCAAAAGTTTTGGTTGTGCCAAAACGAATCCTAGGCCAAAAAAGTGCCAAAAATACCCCATATTACAGTATTTTCAGAAATGAAGCTGGTAGCATATTTTTATTTGTAGGTGAAATTTTTTCGAAAATGTTTATTTTGTGTAAAAAACCATGCTGAACAATAATTGATACGCATCAAAAGTTTTGGTTGTGC
This sequence comes from Panagrolaimus sp. LJ2414, assembly GCA_024447195.1. NCBI lineage: Eukaryota > Metazoa > Nematoda > Chromadorea > Rhabditida > Panagrolaimidae > Panagrolaimus > Panagrolaimus sp. LJ2414. The sequence continues at coordinate 700,514 of JAMRXY010000052.1, read as the reverse complement.
CAAAACGAATCCTAGGCCAAAAATTTGCCAAAAATACCCCATATTACAGTATTTTCAGAAATGAAGCTGGTAGCATATTTTTATTTGTAGGTGAAATTTTTTCGAAAATGTTTATTTTATGTAAAAAACCATGCTGAACAATAATTGATATGCCTCAAAAGTTTTGGTTGTGTCAAAATGAATCCTAGGCCAGAAAAGTGCCAAAAATACCCCATATTACAGTATTTTCAGAAATGAAGCTGGTAGCATATTTTTATTTGTAGGTGAAATTTTTTCGAAAATGTTTATTTTATGTAAAAAACCATGCTGAACAATAATTGATACGCATCAAAAGTTTTGGTTGTGCCAAAACGAATCCTAGGCCAAAAAAGTGCCAAAAATACCCCATATTACAGTATTTTCAGAAATGAAGCTGGTAGCATATTTTTATTTGTAGGTGAAATTTTTTCGAAAATGTTTATTTTATGTAAAAAACCATGCTGAACAATAATTGATATGCCTCAAAAGTTTTGGTTGTGCCAAAACGAATCCTAGGCCAAAAAAGTGCCAAAAATACCCCATATTACAGTATTTTCAGAAATGAAGCTGGTAGCATATTTTTATTTGTAGGTGAAATTTTTTCGAAAATGTTTATTTTATGTAAAAAACCATGCTGAACAATAATTGATACGCATCAAAAGTTTTGGTTGTGCCAAAACGAATCCTAGGCCAAAAAAGTGCCAAAAATACCCCATATTACAGTATTTTCAGAAATGAAGCTGGTAGCATATTTTTATTTGTAGGTGAAATTTTTTCGAAAATGTTTATTTTATGTAAAAAACCATGCTGAACAATAATTGATACGCATCAAAAGTTTTGGTTGTGCCAAAACGAATCCTAGGCCAAAAAAGTGCCAAAAATACCCCATATTACAGTATTTTCAGAAATGAAGCTGGTAGCATATTTTTATTTGTAAGTGAAATTTTTTCGAAAATGTTTATTTTATGTAAAAAACCATGCTGAACAATAATTGATACGCATCAAAAGTTTTGGTTGTGCCAAAACGAATCCTAGGCCAAAAAAGTGCCAAAAATACCCCATATTACAGTATTTTCAGAAATGAAGCTGGTAGCATATTTTTATTTGTAAGTGAAATTTTTTCGAAAATGTTTATTTTATGTAAAAAACCATGCTGAACAATAATTGATATGCCTCAAAAGTTTTGGTTGTGCCAAAACGAATCCTAGGCCAAAAAAGTGCCAAAAATACCCCATATTACAGTATTTTCAGAAATGAAGCTGGTAGCATATTTTTATTTGTAGGTGAAATTTTTTCGAAAATGTTTATTTTATGTAAAAAACCATGCTGAACAATAATTGATACGCATCAAAAGTTTTGGTTGTGCCAAAACGAATCCTAGGCCAAAAAAGTGCCAAAAATACCCCATATTACAGTATTTTCAGAAATGAAGCTGGTAGCATATTTTTATTTGTAGGTGAAATTTTTTCGAAAATGTTTATTTTATGTAAAAAACCATGCTGAACAATAATTGATACGCATCAAAAGTTTTGGTTGTGCCAAAACGAATCCTAGGCCAAAAAAGTGCCAAAAATACCCCATATTACAGTATTTTCAGAAATGAAGCTGGTAGCATATTTTTATTTGTAGGTGAAATTTTTTCGAAAATGTTTATTTTATGTAAAAAACCATGCTGAACAATAATTGATATGCCTCAAAAGTTTTGGTTGTGCCAAAACGAATCCTAGGCCAAAAAAGTGCCAAAAATACCCCATATTACAGTATTTTCAGAAATGAAGCTGGTAGCATATTTTTATTTGTAGGTGAAATTTTTTCGAAAATGTTTATTTTATGTAAAAAACCATGCTGAACAATAATTGATACGCATCAAAAGTTTTGGTTGTGCCAAAACGAATCCTAGGCCAAAAAAGTGCCAAAAATACCCCATATTACAGTATTTTCAGAAATGAAGCTGGTAGCATATTTTTATTTGTAGGTGAAATTTTTTCGAAAATGTTTATTTTATGTAAAAAACCATGCTGAACAATAATTGATATGCCTCAAAAGTTTTGGTTGTGCCAAAACGAATCCTAGGCCAAAAAAGTGCCAAAAATACCCCATATTACAGTATTTTCAGAAATGAAGCTGGTAGCATATTTTTATTTGTAGGTGAAATTTTTTCGAAAATGTTTATTTTATGTAAAAAACCATGCTGAACAATAATTGATATGCCTCAAAAGTTTAAGTTGTGCCAAAACGAATCCTAGGCCAAAAAAGTGCCAAAAATACCCCATATTACAGTATTTTCAGAAATGAAGCTGGTAGCATATTTTTATTTGTAGGTGAAATTTTTTCGAAAATGTTTATTTTATGTAAAAAACCATGCTGAACAATAATTGATATGCCTCAAAAGTTTTGGTTGTGCCAAAACGAATCCTAGGCCAAAAAAGTGCCAAAAATACCCCATATTACAGTATTTTCAGAAATGAAGCTGGTAGCATATTTTTATTTGTAGGTGAAATTTTTTCGAAAATGTTTATTTTATGTAAAAAACCATGCTGAACAATAATTGATATGCCTCAAAAGTTTAAGTTGTGCCAAAACGAATCCTAGGCCAAAAAAGTGCCAAAAATACCCCATATTACAGTATTTTCAGAAATGAAGCTGGTAGCATATTTTTATTTGTAGGTGAAATTTTTTCGAAAATGTTTATTTTATGTAAAAAACCATGCTGAACAATAATTGATATGCCTCAAAAGTTTTGGTTGTGCCAAAACGAATCCTAGGCCAAAAAAGTGCCAAAAATACCCCATATTACAGTATTTTCAGAAATGAAGCTGGTAGCATATTTTTATTTGTAGGTGAAATTTTTTCGAAAATGTTTATTTTATGTAAAAAACCATGCTGAACAATAATTGATATGCCTCAAAAGTTTAAGTTGTGCCAAAACGAATCCTAGGCCAAAAAAGTGCCAAAAATACCCCATATTACAGTATTTTCAGAAATGAAGCTGGTAGCATATTTTTATTTGTAGGTGAAATTTTTTCGAAAATGTTTATTTTATGTAAAAAACCATGCTGAACAATAATTGATATGCCTCAAAAGTTTTGGTTGTGTCAAAACGAATCCTAGGCCAAAAAAGTGCCAAAAATATCCCCATATTACAGTATTTTCAGAAATGAAGCTGGTAGCATATTTTCATTTGTCTTGCAAATTGACTTCTACAAATAATATATATTTTGAAAGCCCAGAAATAGGGTTAGTTAGTGCACTGTTTGTTTGCTCTGGGACCGGAAATATGCAAATTTTTTTTCTTGTTTTTCGAAAATTACAATATCGAAAATTTCGTTAATAAGAGTCAAACAAATTTTTTTGTATATTGCAATTAATAGCCCTTAGGTACAATCGGGGGAAATAATAGTTTGGTATTTGTTTACTTTTACATTTTTCCCGAATTTTTCCCTTTTTTCCATTTTGTAACTTTACAATACTCTGAAATCAAAAGCATGAGACAAATGGAGCTAAAACTTCAAGAATAACGTTTGTTTACCTAGTTTTATTGAATGCACCACAAAAATTTCATTAGAAAATTCTCGGTTCCGCTCGATTTTAATTTCCTTGTAGACCTTTTCTTAATGTTCAAGGGATTGCCCAGACGTGACGTCACTCAAAAATCCGAAATTCTCAGACACACGCGCAACTGTTACCTTCTCGTTTTTCCCCTCATCTTTGCCGCCTTGTATGGATCGTCACATTTTGCGTACCCGACCATAAAATGCGTGACGTCATGTCTGGACAATGCCCAATGAAATTTCTTCATTATCAAGTTCATTATTATCTTTTCCATCAGGAATTATATATACTTTATTCGTAACTTTATGTTATTTCTAAATGCTTTTTATATTGAAAAAATGATAAGATGAAGTTTCAAATGAAATTTAGTTCCAGTGCAACAGAATTTTCACCTATTAATTTCACTCCATCAAATTCATGTTTTTGTTTCCAGTTTTATTTGAAGACAAAAAAGAAGAAGAAAGATTGTCAAAAATGCTGAAGTCAAAATATCAATTTTAAATTTTTGGCCACAATATGAAAAAACAAATTGAATGCCAAAAACCTGACACTTGCAACTTTCAAATTCTTTCTGTACTTGTTTATATTAAAATGATATCTTTAATATGATAAAATAACTATCAATGATATAAAATATAGTTTTAGAATTTCCAAAATCTTGAACAACAATTTTTCAAAAAATGCCAAAGACCATTGCGATCTCTGTCATTTTGCAATTTTTCAATTTTTTTAACATTTTCAATTCTAAAATGCATTCTCTTTTTTCTAATAATTCTTTTTTTTTTTGATGACTGGTAACAAAAAAGGAACCGTTTTAATTTTTTAAATATCATGAACCACCTCCACACATTTACACACTCAGAATCATTCTTCTGAATCATTCTTTCTTTAAAAAAAAGATCAGGAGTTATTTCATTTAATTTTTTCTGAAAATGCCATTTTTAATGAACATTTAAATTTGACATTTTTGATTCTTTCAAACATTTTTTTGTGTATAAAAGAGTTTCGACCTTCCTTAAAAATCATCAGTTTAGCTTTGTTTAAATTGAAACAAAGCAATCACTTTTCAATCAACGATGAAAGCAATTCTTTTGTGTCTTGCCTTGATTGTGGCTGTTGTTTCCGCACAATTTCGTCCTGATAACAGTCGTTCAAGTTCTGATGAACGTGAACGTCTTCGACCATGTGATTGTGCCCGACATATCCAAGGCTTAGTTCGTGGTAATTCAGATTCTGATGAACATCGTGAACATGCTCGATGCAAAGATATCTGTGGTGTTCGAGTTGCAACTCCAGTTGGTGTAGCTGGTGTTACAGTAGTTGGAGAAGGTTCAGTTGTTAGAGGAGCTCGGGCTGCTGCCCTTGACAAAACTGCCATCCTTCGTGGTACACGTGGTTTTGGTGGAATGGGTGGAATGGGCAGTCGTAGATTCGGTGGTGGAATGGGTGGTGGTCGAAATCCTTGGGATCGTGATGATAATGATCGTGGACGTGATCGTGGACGTAATCGTGGTGGTGATTCCAGCAGTAGCAGCAGCGAAGAAAGCAGTGAAGAAAAGGGTCATGGTCATGGTAAACGCCCAAGATATGGATATGGTGGTGGACGACCAAGTTACGGTGGTCGCCCAAGCTATGGCCGCCCTTCATATGGATACACTCCACCCAGCTATGGATATAATTGGTATCCACAATATCAATGGCCCGCATATACTCCCCCAATCAATGATGTCTTCCAAGGTGAACCTGTTTATGGCTGGCAATATTCAATGCGCTCCCCTTGGGGTACTCCACGAAAACCTTTCTACGGATACAGCAATCCTGGATATGGTGGTGGTCATCATGGTGGATATGGTGGATATCGTTATTGAACAACAACGTTTTGCAAATTATATATCTTTTATGCTTTTTGTAATTTTTGTAATGTTATGGTTTAAAAATAATGTTTTAATTAAATAAATTTTTGCATTCTTTATAAAAGGAAAATTAGCATAGAAAACTATTTAAATAAAAGCAAATTAGAATCAATAAAATTGGTCAAAAAAGAAAACAGTTCCTTTTTTCAAATTTGACTAACAATTGACGATTGATTTATGGCATTCCTTTTCAAAATTGCTCTTGAATACAAATAATTGCATATAAAAATATTGACTGTTGATAATGTAACCGAATATGGCCCTGCATAGACTATCATAGATTTACCAGTTATCTAAAATTTATTGTTTCGATTAAAGATGGAGTTTCTGGAATGACTAGTTTTTGATTGAAATTATTAAAAATTAAATTTTACAAAAGTTGTTTCATCAAAGTCTGGTGTTACTTTGTTAAAAAAAATTGTACATTAAAACCTAACATTATGCAAATTTTTATCCCTTTTGCACTTACCAAATTAATTAAAACTCCAACTGAATTTGGCACCAATTCAAAAGCCAGCGTAAATAACAACGCCGTTACAACAGCGTAATGTAGCTTATTTTTAATATCAGGCATTGAAATTTTAAATTTAATTAATAAAATTAATACAATTACTAGAAATAAATTAATAAGGCCCCAACGAAGTTTGCCTTTTAGAAATAGTAGTTCAGAATTACTAGTATTTAATAAACATTGAATATGGGGACAGATTGTGAGTTCTGTGGCAGATGAAACTTGAAAAGGAATATTTCGAAGAATTCCATAAATGTAAAATTGATAAAATAAATATGCAAATAGACCAAGGATATGAAATACCCCGAGGACAAGTTTTGCTTTGTAAGAATAAAACTTTGGAAATGCAATAATGCAACATCGATCAAGGCAAAGAAAAGATTCTGAAATAAAATTTGCTTGTAACATTCCAGCTGAGACAGTTGTAATTATGTACAATGTTAAAGGATAATACGACGGCACGGCAGCTTTCCAACTAACAACAACATAACAAGAATTTGATATGCAAATTCCACAAAGTACAGTAATAAATATTAAATGTATTTTAAAAACTGGTGTAAATAAAAGTTTTCGAGATAACCATAATAATTGGGATGTAATAAAAAATGTTAATCCAAATAAAAATATCATAAGAACGTTAAAGACTAAAGTAAAATATCGACCAATTTCTTCCATTTTTTATATTTAAATAGTTTTTATTTATCAAATTTTTAATTTAAATGTTTAAAAACAGTAAGAAATAATTACGTTTTTTTGCTATGAGTGAAACTGCTGCTACAACATCTTATTCATTCATTCAAATAGATATTTGTATTTTAAGAATTATTTAGTCAATTGTGAAATGAATAAATGCCCTCAAAATTTATTAACAAACAAACAATTAATGGTTAAAATTGGGACACATTTTTATTTATTCCCTCACCCACTCAATTTAGGCCCAAAAACATGGATTTGTGGGAAACTTCCGGATATCCCAAATCGGTGCATTTTAATTAAATTAAATTAATGTCTGTCTTTTTTTTCTCACACCATAACGGTCATTTTAAATTTATGAACTTTTTATTAATAACAAGAAACTGCTTTTCAAATTATTGTTAGGTGAATGAAAATAATTTAAAATTTAATTAATTAATTAACAATTGCGTTTTTCAATAAACAGTGGAAAAATAAATATACGAATCTTGGAACAGTTACAGATGAAAAATTTGTTTCAGTTTTCAAAAGCAAAAATTGTTAACATGTTGTCTGCGATTTTCTGCTTTACAGTTTGTAGCAAAAAAGTTTAAAAATCCTGTTTTAACAAATTATAGCTTGTTAAAACTTGCTATAAAAATTTTTCAAAAAGCAATTGAACTCAATTTTGAGTGTTTAAATTTTTATCAAAATGTCCATCAGTGACATTCGAACATAAGTGTGAAAAAAAGCTCTGAGTTAAAAAAATAAACAAAAATGATTCAACAGATTTTCGGTTATTGATTCTTTTCAGTTAGGTTTTAAAAAAAAATATGTTTTGAAAGTGTTATTTGAAAGAGGTTTGGTCATTTTTTTGATTTAACGTTTAAAATTAATGAAAAAACTTGAAGAAAATTGTTTTTGTTTATGTTTTTATTACTTGCTGAAAAAAATTTAATTTGTACTTAAAATCGTTGCATTATAATTTAACCTTACTTATTAAATACAAATTCATTTTTAGAACATCATCACAGTTAAAATTATTCCCAAATGTCTCCCCCAGCTGCATTTTCAAATCCCCGACCCCAAACTTTTCCTTTTCCATTTCACATCATGAAACATATTTACGCAAATGCAACAGCAAATCACTGGAAAAAGTTGAATCAAACTTGCAAATATTTTTTTGCTAAATTTCAACATTTAATTGTTGATGATTTAAAAATTTCATATGCCCCAATTGGAACAAAAGGTTATTCGATTGTGATTCCACCAGAGCATCGATTGTTTGAAAGAATGGAAAATATTTGGCTTACAAAATCTCTTTCGCTTGAAAATTACTCGACTTTAGAAGCATATAATGAATTGCTTCAAAAATTTGAAAAATGGGATATTGCAAAACTTGAAGTTGGCGGAGATTTGAAGATTAAAATGTTTAATGATTTAACAAAATACGGTAATACTGAACATTTAGCAATTAGCAGTGTTGGAGAAGAAGAATCAAATCCAATGGCAGTTGAGGATATTTTAGAAAAAGTGCCATCTGCTAAACGGATTACGTAAGGCTTTTTATATCTTTTTGTAGAAGTTATTATAAGTTAAAAATTTGCAAAAAATTTTGAATTTCATTCGAAAATTGGAATAAGTATGGATTTTATGCATTATGAAAAATTTGCATATGTTGTGAATTTTCTGACCCATCAAAAATTTACATAAATTGTTTAATTATCATTAAATATTTTGTGAATTTCAGGATTCATTGTGGTCATGTCACACCAGAAACCTCACAAAAATTAGCATCACTAAAACATACCACAAAAATTACAGTGTTTCAACTATTACAAACTGATGGCCACCTAGATGTTGATCTCTTTTACGAATTTATTACAGTAATGAATTTTTTTCTTTGTGTTTTTGAATAATTTTTTCTGTAAATTTTCAGCGTAACATTGCCCCCCGAGGAACTGTTAGAATCGATTTTTCAAATGATCCATTGAAAGAGCATACAATTCAATTTCGAAAAACTTTAAAAGATAAACTAAAGTCTTGGTATCCTCAAGATGAACAACCCCATATTGTTAAATTTTATTGGTTATTTTCAGTGTAACGACTCGAACTTTTTTCGCCCCAAACTCCGCCCCATTTCCCAGCACCTTTCAAACGCCGCCCCACCACAGCCCCGCACCCCGGCTGTTTTAAAAAAGTCGCCCCCATCCACCGCCCCACCCCAGCTTCAGGGAAACTCTGGTTATTTTAAAGGGCGAGATCCGTTTCTGACAAATTTTTAAATATGCAAATTTTATTTTTTGACACAAAAATGCATTGTCTTCCTTGCATTTTGCATCACCATTGACAAAATTTTGTCAATGGTGAATAAAAAAAGAACAATGCTTTTTTTGCCTGATTATCAGTTTCGGGTGCAAGAAAAATTTGTATAAAAGAGGACTCCCCCTTTAACTTTTCATTAAAAATATATTGTTGCTGAATTGAATATTTTAAATGTTTATTTTTTGCCCAATTAAATATAAAATATTATTAATATTTATGACCTTGAAAATGGATTGCCAGATTATGAGAACAATGACAACAAAAAAAGTAGAATCATTCATTGACAAAAAATAAAACTGCATTATTTATTTAAACAAAACAACGCAAAAAAAAGTTTAGTGGTAACTATGGAATTTGTGGAAAGATAAAAAAAAATAGGACATTTTATTTCCGCGTCTTCTTGTTTTCAAAAAAAGGCGGAAAGTAACCTTGGATACTTTTTGGTGCTTTTTTTACCAGATTTTGGGGGTTCTATTTTTGATAAACACAAAAACAAAAGGATATCATCAATTTTTTTTTGGATTCTAAATTTTGATCGATGCACTTTTCTTTTATTTTGGTTCCTTTAAAATAAACAGCGGGGATCAAATAATACTAAAACCGCGGTATCTTTTTAAAAAAGGATAGAATGGTTACGTTTTTTTTCGAAATGCAAAATCCTGAAAATCAGGGTCTTCTTTTTCTATTGTTTTCTTGCCTGATTTTCATGGTCTTACATTTTTAAGAAAACCTTAAAATTTAAAAAATACGTAACCCGCTGCATCCTTAAAAGTTGGCAAACATTTGATTTAATGGCTCATAATTTTTCTATAAAAATAAATATCTCTATTGAATTTCTGTTGACAAAAGCATTTATTTTTGTCATAGAAAATTATTATGCGAGAATAACTAAAATAATCTGTCTATTTTTGATCCCTTTTTTCTCCTTCATTTTTAAAAACAGGTTATGAAAAAACGAACTTTATTAAATTTATTCAATTATTTTGCAGGATCTCGATCTTATTTCTGTAAAAAATCAATGCAAACTGTAATATTGTATACAACAATTTTTATATCTGCTTTATGTTTATTCGTATTTTATTCAAATTCTATTTCAATCGATAATTCATTCATGAATAACTTTAAAACTTTAATATTTTCAAGCAAAATTAAAGATCAAATTCCTTTAAAGCCACCGATAATTCTGGAATGGAATAAATATTGGGAAGAAATACCGTATGAAAAATATGAATGTGCTAAAGAATGTATTTTTACACAAAATGCATCCTTCGAAAATGAAGCCACACTTATCACTTTTCATTATCCAAATATTTTTCATACAATTTTTAAACTTCCAAAATCCAAAAATGTCAACAGAATGAATGTTTTTGTTAGTTTTGAATCACCTGGAAATTATCCATATCCACAAAATTTACCAGATGATTTTTTTAATGCAACAATCAGTTACAAGCTTGATAGTGATTTTCCAATTTTGTATAATTGTTTTAAAATTTTAACCCAAAATGATCCGGATAAATGGGAGGAAAATGAAGTAAGTGACTAACAAAGAAAGAATATATTTATTTATTCAAATTTTAGATTGATAATATCTTATCCAACAAAACAGAATCAATAGTAACATTTGTGAGTAATTGTCCCACTTCTTCCAAACGTGAACTTCTGATTCCAATTCTTGAAAAATATATTCCCATCACAAAATACGGTAACTGTTATGAAAAACAGTGCCAAAAAGAAGCTAATTGTGAAATGGAAGAACTGAGCAGGTTTTTCTCTATTTTTCTGTTTTAATTTCGCTGAATGTTATTGAAAATCAGGAGCTTTGACTTTTTTCAACTTTTTTGACATTAGAAAAAATCAAAATTCCCTGATTTTAAATAACTTTCAGCTTTGCGAACTTTTTTGAGAAATCAACAAAAAAGCATCAAACAATCTCTTTTAAAATATTTTTTTTAGAAAAGCATTTCTTTGTCCTGGCCCTTGAAAATTCTCATTGCATCGATTATGTAACAGAAAAAATTTGGAGATTAAAAAATTTATCAGTTCCGATAATTATGGACCGAACATTGCTGAGAAGAGAATTAGCATATTTGAATCCATACGTAATTGCTTTATCCGATTTCAAAACTGTCAAAGGTTTTGCGGAATATTTAATTTATTTAATGAATAATAAATTAGAATATAAACGGTAAAATTTTTTATTACTGTATTTTTATCTTATAATTTTTGCAGATATTTTGAATGGACAAAATTTTATCAAAAATCCGATGCGTGTGGAATTTTACCAGTTTTACCATGTAAAATTTGTGAATTGGCATTAAAAGTTCAAAGAGGATTTCGAAAAGAAATAAATGCCCGACAATGGTGGGATAATGGCACATATGAGCATGATTATGTTCAAACATGGCTGAAATCTGCTTTTAAAAACAATAACGAATAAAAGATTAGGGAATCAAGAAAAATGTTTTTGACCTTTCGTATCTTCGGTATTTTCCTAAAAAATATCAATGAATAATGGTTAACAGCGATTTCCTGAAAATAATAATAACAAACATGAGAGAAGTTTATGATGCTTCAAAAAATCCTAAAAAATGTTATGATATTTGCATTGATCGATGATGACCTTCGTAGATCTTAATTCTTCAAAAAAAATTCATGATTACAATTACCGATTTTTAAAACATCAAACGCGTATAAAAAATTTTAAACTTTTTATTAACAACAATAAAAATCCACATAAACAAAAAGAAACAACTTAAATATCTAACTAAATCAATGATTAATCTCTACATACTTCTATTCTATTCTATCCTAACAGTTTCGAATACCATAAAATCCTAATAACCAGGAATTAATAGAAATGAAAAATTTCCATCATTATTTGAATCAGTTGAATCATTTAATGGCTGAAAAATAAAAGATATTCATATTTAAAGCAAAGATATTTCTACACTTACATACAGTAACAATTCCCATATACATGGAAGCATCACGTTCGACATACGGTATCTTTTTATTATTTCGCCACTTTGTAAAAGCTGTTCGAATTCCCAAAAGAATTAATAGTGGAAACAAAGTAAAACAAGCAACAATAACAGGCATCAATGCACTAATATCTGCATCTGGAGAAGTAAAAGAAATCTAAAATACAATCGTTAGGATACTGTAGAAGAAATGTGCAGATGCAAACAAACCTTTAATAACATGATTGCAATTCCAGTATTTTGTACACCAGTTTCAACAGAAATAGCAGTAATATTTTCATATTTTTGTCCCAAAATTAACGAAATGAAACATCCAACAATAAAACCAGAGCTTGGAAGTAATGCACCAGAAATTAAAGCAGGCCATGTCAGAACATGAATAAGATGAAAGTTAATTACTGTTCCGAAAATAATAACAAAAAGTAGAACACAAACAATAAATGGTCGAAGAATTTTTCGTGCTCCAGCAGCAATATTTCGCCAAAACTTTGCAATTCCAATTCCCATCAGTAATGGAACAATCAAAATTAACAAAGCAGATACAATATTTAAGTATGGAACTTTAATATGTACAACATCAGTCGAACCTTGAAGGAATCGATGACCAAGAATTTTCATCCAAAATGGTATAAAAACTAAAAGGGCAACAATAATTCAGATATCAGGAAATTAATAAACTTACAAATCGAAGCTACAGTACTGATAAAGGTCATAGTAATTGAGAGATTAACATTTCCATCTAACAATAACGTCCAAAAGTTACTTGCTCCACCACCTGGAGAACAACCAGTAACAAATAGCCCTAAGGCAAATGAATTTAATCCAAGAGGAAGCAGGACAACATTTGAAATAGTATAAGCAATTAAAGGCATCATAACAAATTGTGTCAAGCAGCCAATTGCTGGACCAGCAGGGGATTTGATGGTTGATAAAACCGAGCCTAAAATGTTTAAAGGATAAAAAATAAATGCAAAAGTGAGAAACAAGATACCTAAATCAAGTTCACAACCCATTAAAATATTCGCAAATATCATTAAAAAGATTAAAGTAGCCACAAAAATCTTTGTGAAAAGATCGTATTCTTCTTCTCTCTTGACCCATAAATCCATTCTTGAAGCACCTTTAACAGGCTTTAATTCACTGCTGAAAGCTTGAGCTTCTTCAGATGCAAGTTCCATAAATTCAATCTCGGCATTTCCATTATTTCCAGCATCAACAGAAATAAGACGAACTTGAAGAGCTGTTTTTCCCATAAAGTGTGAAGTAATTTTTGTATTGAACTAAAACAAACATATAAAAATAAGGTAAACAATTTATTGATGATAAACGAACTTCATATTCAAGAGTATCATTAATAGCTTTCAGATCAGATGGATCAATTCCAAAAATCAAGATATCCGAGGTTGCAACTTCAGGATGTAATGTCCTAAATGAGCATTTACATACACAAATGTTGTTAAAAGACGTAAAAATAAACAAACATACTTAACCGAAATCCTCAAAGATTTATTAAAGAATGGACTTGTCACAAATTTATTTTCATCAAATTTAAGTTTGACATTAACAGTAGCATTATTTCCTTCCAAGAGATCATGGATATAATTGGGTGTAAATTGAATTTGAGCAAAATCATGAACGGTATTTGCTGCAGAAATATAAAATTGAGCGAAGAAAGAAAGTAACCACAAAAATGGACATTTAGTTTTTGTTAAAGAATTTGATGATCCATTGCTGCTGCTACTTCGACATAACCAAGGCACCATTTCATTTATAAATTTTGTTTATTCAACAAAGGTGACCTAAAAAGAGATAAGAAATAAAAAAAGGTTATGATATAAAAATAAATTAATTAAATGTTGGACAGAAACTACATATTTTATGCAAAAATATGCAAAGCTTGTTTTACACTCAAGTAAAAGCTTTTGTTGATTCAAGTTTGTTTGATTTTTTTGTTTTTCCAAGTGAGAGTTTTTTCCCTCACATCTTTTTTGATCCTGTGTTGTTTTTGTGTTGCATTTAGGGTTGTTCATTTCCCTCTCCTGGGAAATTCCCGGGAGATTTCCCGATTTTTTGCGGGAAATGGTTCTGATCTCCCGGGAAATCTACAGTAATATTTTATGTTTTTACATTAAACATTTAAAAATGGGATAAATATGCAATAAAAACACTGAAAATAGTCAAAAATGATTAATTTGAGTATTTTACAGTCCTTTTATAGGTTATAAGGTTAATTTCGGTAAAATATTACTGTAGCTTGGAATACTGTAGCTCCGGGAAATTTCCCGCCTTTTTTCGATTTCCCGGAAAATGAACGACCCTAGTTGCATTGTTGTTGTTGATTTTTGCCCTTATTTCAATAAACATTAACAAATCATTTATGATTTTTCAAAGATAAATTAAAACTGTAAAAGACATTTATAAAAAAACGTATGTATTTTCCATTTTGTAAATTTTTATTTCTTTTGCCTCGTTTCACTACTTCGGTAGTCGGAGCGTATAAATAAAACTAAAACTAAAAAACTAAAAACGTAGTTTCATTGATTTCGATAGTTTGTTGGTAAGAAAATGTTCAATTACAAACTATCTTTGCCTAATACAAGATAAACTTTAAAGCCTTTGTTCATTCCATTGCAAATTAAAAAACTTCAACACTTTACAATCGAATTGTATAATAAAAATCTTTTTTAAAAATAATAAAAAATAGATATATTTATAGCACTCAAAATTTTAGAAGTCTTAATAACAACGGGATACTGTAGCTGGTAGTTTTTAATGCTAATAAAACAAATTTAAATCTTCAATTACCAAGTTTAATTCTAACAAGCTAAAAAATGTGCATTATTTTATTTCTACAGTATATTTTTCTCGCTGTTTGACAAACATTGTTATCATCAATTTGAATTATTAAATTTGAGCTTTGAACATTTTGAATGATTATTCTACCACCATTAATGGCTAATAATTTCTTTTGGCAGAATTTGTTTGTAAACTTTGTAATTGAGCATCTATTGTAAAATCTAGCCACCGTAAAAATACGAAAAAAGTGGTGGATAAAAAACATCCATGAAAATAGTTTTGTACGAACCTGGTTAAATTTTGAGTTGAAGATTGAACAGTAAAAAAGGGTATATTTTATAACTCGAAGAAATTAATTTTTTTGCACAATGATGTAAAGTTTTTAAATTTAACAAATGTTTAAGTATATACATATTTACAGAGATTACTGTAGATTGCTAACATTCAATTAAAGCCGGTGCTTCTTTATGAGGTTCCCAACATTCGATCATTTGTTTAAGGAGTTCAAAAAATTCTGTTGATTGAACATTAAAATTGTAAACCAATTTCATTTTAGCATTTGGCCCAAAATTTTTCTAAAAAAAGTAAATCGGTTTATTTTTTGTTTAACTAAATTCAATGTTGTTTCCGGTACGGATCCCGGTTGGAAGGAGTTTTCCGAAAACCGTAATCAACACAATATTTTTTCAAAAATTCAATAACTTACTGTCATAAACTCCCAAAAATATCCAACATCCATGAATCTGTTAATGCCAAAAAGCTCGAACCTTTGTATTTTTTGGGTATGTTGAAGTTTTGATAATTTTTTAGAAGTTTTTGAAGTGACAATAGATGGTGAAATACTAAAACAAAAATGAATGTATTCAATATCAATTAATACTTGATGGATGGGCTATTGGAATAATCAAAACTCTTATTTCCGGAGAGTTTTATTTTTTTTAATGTAAGCATTTAAGCTTCATGTTATGATTTTAAGCAATTACCTAATTGAAGGATCTATCCAAAATTTGCATAAATGATTTTTATTTATACTAAACTCTCATTAAAATAAAAAATATGCATAATATCCCTTACCTTATATGATATGCTTTTGGGACCCTTTTTATTATTTCATCAATGGATAATGAATCCCGAATTTCACATGAAAATAAATTCAACACTTCAATCGTTCCTTCAGCTGTTAAAAGGTCAAAATCCTCCCGCTTTATTACAACTTCCAATAACCATAATTCTCGAATTAAACATCGTTCAATTCGATTTAAAATTTTTGGAATTTTTGAAAAATTTAAATTTGCATTTACCGATCTATATCTTTCACATGTAAATTTATTTATTAAATATATTTTCCTTTTTCTTCTTAAAAATCTCCAAAATTGATTGTCATCTGGCGATGTTTTAATAGAATATTTGTTAATAGTCATTGCACGATGAAATTTTGCAAATTCAAGATCATCTAAAACAAAATGCTTTGGAAATTTTTTAGCTAATAACCGGCAAGTTTGCTTTAAATTTCTGATAATCTTTGGTGAAGCATTTGCAAATATTCGATCCATTGTATCTTTTGGGAATGCGAATAGCTGTGGTCGAGGTTGTCGATTCCGATAAATCCAAGAAGGCAACATTTTTATTAATATTGGAGAAACAAAACTTATTTAAATTCAATGTGAAAGAAAAAAATTTTGAAATCTATTAGTTGCATTCCTGACATTTTGCCAAACTTTTGACATTTTTATTTTTTTAAAGAATTCAAGCTTTTTAGAACAACAATGAAACTTTCTAAAAGAAGTTTTAATAAAACAACAACATTTTATTTCGAGTATTCCCAGATATTGTTTCGCTCAAAAATTTGTCCTGGATTTTTAGGAAAATCAAAATGTCTCAATATATTTTTATACAAGTTTAATTCGATGAAACTGTCAACTTTTGCTTCTTCGTTAAGCAATAAATGTCACCGAAGAATCCAGGACGAATTTTCAGGCGAAATATCTTGGGATCCATTTCGAAACATATACAGTAATAAATTAACATTTCAATAAAGGTTTTTCTTCAAATGGCTCCCAACATTCGATCATTTGTTTCAGTAAATCAAAAAACTCTTTTGAAGAAACATCAAAATTGTAGATAATTGTAACTACAGCTTTTGGAGCCAAATTTTCCTGCAAAAAATACATTTAATTTTTTATGCAAATTAAAATTGTAACTTACAAGCAGAAAATCCCAAAAATCATCAACATTAATTAATTCATCAATGGTAAAAAGTTCTAAAGTTTTGATTTTTTGTCTATGCTTTAATTTTGGTAATTCCATTGAGGTCTTTGAAGAGACATAGGAGGGTGATATACTAAAATTAGCATATGGATTAGCATTTATTGTTGGATATTGGTGTTCTTGGGCAGTGTTATTGAAACGCCGACGCCGGCGTTGGCGTCGGAGTCGGCGTCACCTTTTTGTGCTCGGCGTCTCGGCGTCGACGCCGGAAATGACGCCGGAGACCAAAATTTTCACAAAAATTTTTTAATTCTTTGTTTTTAACATTAGTTCCAATTTTCTTAACTGTAATTAGTTATAAGTTTTACAATAACATACGTTTCTAATATGTTTAAAACAGTTCACTAAATTTTTATGAATTTTTTAAAAAAAAAGCTCTCCGGCGTCACTCGGCGTCGGCGTCGAAGTTTGTAGAAAATCGGTAACACTGTTCTTGGGTGTAACATTTTCGCAATATTGGGATGTGTAAGAACAGTAAATATATGATAAATATGAGATTAAGCTTAATCCTCTAAGAATATTTAGATCGAAAATTTGCATAAATGTTTTTTAGTACTTTTGAGATAATCTTGAATACAAACCCTAATCTTAAATTTTTATAGCCTTAGGCCGTCTGATGTTAATCCCAAATTTGCATAACTGTTTTTCTGTGTTTGGGGATTGAGGATGAAGGATATCTTTCCCAATCTTTGACATCACCAATCCAGATACATAATATACCTTACCTTATATGATATGCCTTTGGCACTTTTTTGATTATCTCATCAATTGGCATTGATCCATGAATTTCACATAAAACTAAATCCAACTTTTCGATTGTTCCTTCAGCAGTTAAAAACTCAAAATCCTTTTCTTTTATCACAATCATTGATAAATATAATTCTTTAATCAAACATTTTTCAATCCGTTGTAAAACATATGGAAATTGAGTGTACTCTTCTCGCTCGTATGCAAATTTATTTAATAAATAGATCTTTCTTAAACGAGATTTCCAGAATTTTGGATTATATGCTGAAGCTTTTACAGAACATTTTTTAACTATCAGAAACTTATATAAATTTGAGAGTTCTAAATTATCCATAACAAGACGTCTTGGCCATTTATAAGTTAATAATCGGCATGTCTGACATAATAAACGAATATGCTTTGGTTGAGCATTAATAAAAATATAATTCATTGTATCTTTTGGGAATGGGAATATTTGGGGTCGAGGTGTTCCAAATACTGGGTGAACCATTGTTGTTGGGAATGTTAATGACAAAATAAAAGCCGATAAAAATGTTAGAGAAAAAACTGCGCAAATATTTTAGCGTGTGACTTTCATCAAGGCCACATTGCCAAAACCTTGAAGTTTTTGCTTTTAAATTTGCATAATTTTTTAAATCTAGGTTTTTAGATTTAAATAATTATTGGCAGTTAAATTTGCATAATTATTTAAATCTAGATTTTGACATCTTTGATTTACGGATATTTCGTACAAAAATTTGTCTTGGATTTTTGGGATGACTGAAATGTCCCAAATTTTTTATTTGAGTGAAATTCGATGTGATCGACTTCTACTTCTTCATTAACTTTAAAATGCCACACAAAACTTCAGGATAAACTTTTCGTCGAAATATCCCGAAATCAACATTCTCGAGATTCATATTTTGCTTTGATTTAAAATTTATTTTACTTTTTCAAACAAAATCTATATTTTTTATAAAGAAAAAAACATTTATTAAAATTTTTTGATAATCATAAAAAAAGTAAAGGGAACATGCTAAAAAAACAATGCATAAAAAAGCATCAAAATTGTTTTTTCTTTCTTTTTCGGATATCGGGATATTTACGGGCTGCAAAACTGGAAAAAATTAAATCAAACAGTTGCTGCTTTTTTAAAAACAAGAAAGAAAATTAAGTAAAAATCTAAGATACAAAAAAACATTTTTAAAGTAGAAATTTTTCTAAAAAAGAGTTGATGGCAGCTTAAAAAAAGGGATTTTTAGGATTGTTTCTTGATTTTCGTGTCGGGAAACAACTTATAGGTTTTTTTGGTTTCGTGTTGAGAGAAAACAATCCTTGAAGCTACTATTTTATAAAACTGTTGGGAAAAGCAAAAATATAAAAAAATGTTTTAATGCAAAAAAGAAAAGTAAAATCAAAAATAGTGTCATTCTTTGATAAAAATATTAAAATTAGTAAAAAAGTTTAAGGCAGTTTTTTTAAGAAAATCTTTTTTTGAAGGAGACAAATAAAATTTTTTTGTTTTTTTTTATCTTTCGATGAACGGATTTGACAGTGATGAAGAGAGAGAGACTTTGAGCGAGAATTTAAAAAAGTTTTTAAAATAGGATTTTTAAAAAAAGAAGAATTTAAGAAGTGAATGCAATATAAGATATTTTAATGGTCATTTTTAAGTGGTAAATGTTGTTGTTGTTTTTATTGGAAGTTATTTATTGACCAATTTGAGTTGTTTTTTGTGTATGTGTTGCACGTTCTTCACCATCACGATTTGTGAAAGTTGTAACAACATTTCCTCCAATTCCCCATGTGGCTTCTGCTTCATTTACAATTGATTCAGGTGGATTATTTTGGCCACCTTGTCCACGAGCATAGATCTAAAATGCGGAATTGGTAAGGCATTGATGATTTACAGTTGGATAGAATTAATTTTTCAAGTTTTGCAAAATTTTGTTACTATCAATTTTCAATAGTAAAACTTTTTGCAACGTTTTAAAAATCGAGTTACTATCAAATTTTGATAGTAACACTTTTTTGAATCTTTAACGAAAAATAATTACTAAAAATGATTATTTGGATTGTTAGTAATCAAAAATTAAGAAACTTTTTTTCTCATGATTTCTTACCTTAGTAGATCGGCCAGCTTTAAGGGTAATACCAGCGGGAAGTGTGTAAGTAATTTCTTGACGGTTATCAAGTTTTCGCTTAATTTTACATCCACTAATATCTTCATCCTTTGAACGATGGGTATTTTCAAGGGTAATGAATTTTCCATTTGGTTCACATTCACTAATTGTGATGTTTCCTTTTGCAGATCGTTGGAAGGTTGTCTTAGTTTGAACTTCACCTCGAACATTTCGAGTTGAATCTGTATCTTCCTGTTGTTGAAGGGAATGAGTTTTAACAACTTGTTCAACCATTTGTCGAAGACCAACACTAAAAATTATCGTAATTTGCGTAACTGAATGCAAATTTTTCTTCTTTTCAACTTACCGAGATTCTTCACCTTCAAGCATTTTACGATAGATTGCAATTTCAGCATCCAACATTTGCTTGGTATCAAGAAGGGCTTGCAATTCAGCAACCAATGATTGGCATTCTTCTTTCATACGACGTAATGTTGCATCACGTTCATTGAGGGCTTGTTCGTATTGTCGTTGGTCATCATTAAGTTGATAATTGAGATTTTGAACTTCTTTTTCAAGTTGGGCATTCTTAGATTCAAGATCACCAAGTTTACCACGAAGATCACCAATATTATCTCGCATTCTTTTAACTTCTTCTCGTTGATAATTGGATTCCATGGCAGAACGATTTGCGTTTCCTTGAACTTCACTAACCTAAAAAATTGACAAAAATTGTAGTAAAAAGTAACGAGTTTTTATGAGGGGCAATCTTTTTTGAGCATTTTTGTCAACAATAAAAAAATCAATGTCGAAATCGCCTTATTTACGTTTATGAAAAATTGTTGAATTGTTTTTTTTGTTGGGGTTTTTATTGTTAAAAAAGGGACAACCAAAAACGATAAAAGCAAAACTATTTTTTTCGGTATAAATTTTAGGGAAAAGCAATTAAAGAAGGCTGCATTTTACTTATTTTTTGGTCCCTTATTTTCAGGATTGTACAGTACATACCTGCCAATCAGGGTCTTTTTGCCGAAGCAAATTTATTCAAATTTATTTTAGTTACAAGACCCAAAAAAGAAAAAACCTAAATTACCGCTTTCTTTAATTCTTTTATTAACTTAAGTTTTTAGGTCAAATTATGCCCACTACTACAGTATTTCCAATCTCTTCCATAACTTACTTTAAGTTTGTAGAAGCTTTCCATATCTTGTCGGCCTTGTTGTGCAATGTAATCATATTCATCTTTGATGTCACGGATTGCAAGGGCCAATTCATTTTTAAAGAATTCTCGGGTATCTGCTGGAGCTTGTGCAAGAAGGGCTTGAAGTTCTTTAACTTCTTGTTCATGAACCCGTCGAAGAAATTCAAGTTCTTCCATGAGGGTTTGAACTTGATTTTGGAAATCAATACGGCCAAGAGTTTCTTCATCCAAGTCATTTCGAGCTTTGGTAAGTTCTTCCCACAATCTTGAATTATCCCCATTCAAACGTTTTTCTTCATCAGTTAATTGCTTCCAACGAGCTCGAAGCATTTCAAGTTCTGATTGAGCATCTGCAATTGCATTAGTCCATTGGGCAATCTTTTCTTTATCTCCATCACGACGATGTTGAATATCTTCATACCTGGAAATGGTAAGGATATAAACATGCAAGTTGATGAGAATGATGCAATCTAATGTTCGCGTCGAGACAATTTTAGGTAGTTTTTCTTAAACTTTCAATTAGTTTATTATCAATCTCATTAAGTTGGCTGGTTGATAGAAAATTTGGGTTTACATGAAAACATTGCATCATGCTTATGAAAAGCTCTTTTCAACATCCCACCAAGCTTTAACTTAATAACTTTTTTCTTAATTCAAAACACAAACAATGCCTTAAAGCCTGTTTTATTTCATTCATTCATTGTCTCAACCCCCACACCTCCTTCTTCTGTTTTTGTCTGATGCTCTTTTGCAATACAAAAGCTTTTGTATTCCCGCATTAGAAATTTTTTTTAGTAAACTTAAACTCATTTGCAAACAAGAAAAAATAAAAGAGAAAATTACATAAGTGTGTGAGTAATCTTCCCTCCTGCATTTGTAGAAAAAAAAAGTTTTATTTGAATCACCAAGGGAAACAAAAAATGTTTTTCCCTTTTTGCCTCAATTTCTATCTAGAATTATTATATTACATTTAAAAACCAGTTCTTTTTGCATTTTTCATTTTTGCCGCAAAAAAAATTTTGTTGTTTTTTCCGAAAAAAAGTTTTTTACGGTTTTCAAAAACGATGATTTTCCGCAATCGATTTTATGTTACGATTGTTCCATTGAGATGATCAAAAATTTGCATGAAGTTCCACTTAAAACATCGAGCTCAAAATTTCTTTGAACTCAAAAATTTTGAATCAATTTAAAAAATTCGAAACGTAAAAAAGTGTTCTTTCAATGACCAAAATCACTAAAGTATTACTTTTTTTAATTTTGGTCATCAAAAAAGAATGGAATGGGAATGACCTTGACTCAAAATTAATGGTTTCAATCTTCTTAAATCAAATAAATGTTTTTTTTATTTCATTCATCTTTGACGTTTTTTGTTTGTACAGAAAAAAGTACAATTTGTCAAAAAATTGAAAGAATTGGAGGAACCCTTTTTTAGACTAAAATGTATAAAAAAGCTGTTTTTTTTCTTTGTCGGAAGTGTTCTTTTTTCTCTTGATCAAAGGCAAATAAAAAAGTGATTATCAGTAATTTTTTTGATTAATCAAAAAATAAAGGCAAAAAGTTGTAAAAAGAAAAGTAATGCAAAATATGCTTGGAATTATTACAACTTTATCATTCTGTAACAAGCATGTGAAATTTTTCGGGAGCTGTTTTTTTACACAGTTTTTAACATTCTTAAAATTACTGTTTTAGAACTTTTTCCTGATAAGAAAATCAAATTTTACTCATTAGTCAGCAGTCATTTTTTATGCAAAAATTGATAGATTTATAGTTGTTCTTCAGTAAATAAACTTGAAATTCAACTTCAAAAACCTCCGCAGTACAGTTCTTTTTTTTGTATATTTTGTCAACAAATCTCTCTCTTTTAACATTGGATAAACAAAATCCTCTTCTTTCTTTTATCCTTTGCTTACCGTGATCGATATTCATTTAAATCATCTCGAAGTCGGGCAACTTTTACATCAATTTCAGCTTTTTGTCTTGCAGCATTATCAATGTCTTTACGAGCATCCGAAAGACTATCAGAAAATTTAATCTATAAAAATATTAATGATGGAAGAAAAAATCAAATTTGCATAAAAACTTGACACACTGAAAAAAACCGGTGACAAAAAAACTCTCACCGGTGACTTATCGGTTACGAATTCGTCACTGATGGTGACGCAACAGTGTCGAATTCAACACTGGTGAGGGAATTTTTCTCACCGCGGTGATGGTGTCAGTGTCGAATTCGTCACCGATTTTTTTCAGTGCAGTAACAAAAAAAAGTGTCAAAAGTTCAAATTTTGCGGTTACTATCACATTTTTTGTTATAAAGCATAAAAATATGTTTTAATTGGTTTTAATTGCCTTTTTTCATTTTTCTTTTGATTCCAACTTTAATGTAATAAAATGTTTTTCCTTTTTCAAGAATAATTGGTTGTAAAATTAATTTGATAACAACATTTCCCATCTACTTTTTTACTGATTGTTTATCAAACCGCTTTTGTTGTTGTCTTTGGCGCCATTTGGGTACATACATGTACATTGCTTTTTCAAAGCTTCCAAAATAGACCAGAAAAAGGAATTGAAACAAATACAACCAAAAACTCTACTTTTTGGTCTCAAAACGAAAACTTTGATAGTAACCGAAAAATACAACATTTGCCATTTTTGTGTTACTCTCATTTTTCAAAAAAAACATTTTTAAAATAGTTACAAACCTTAATTTCAGAAGTATCTTTTCCCCAACGTGAACGTAAATCTTCAAGTTCAGAGACGAGTTTACGATTTTGTTCTTCAAGCTTTTTGACGCGATCAATATAATTTCCAAGTCGATCATTTAAGCCTTGCATCTCTTTCTTTTCTTTATCCGTTGCTTCAAGGAATGATTTGGCGGCATTTGCAGAAAGGGCAGGAGAAATTCCACCAACAGTTGCTGAACCCATTTCAGTAACCATTTTAAGAACACGTCCTAAAGTTATATAAATTAGCATATTATATCGGAGTGACAGGGATATGTTTTAGGATGTCAGATGGGACTTATTAGGATTTATTGTTAGGCATCTAGATTTTAGAAACATAATTTTATTCAAATTTGTTATTTTAATATGTTATAATTTTTAAGTTTAAACTTAGGCCTATGCATTTCAAAGAAATACTTTTTATGCAAATTTTCGATAACTATAACTACTGTTTACAAACCTCCATTACTTCGACCTCGAGCTGATAATAAATGTGAATAATTAAGCATTCCAGAATCCATTATACACAAAAACTTAAAGAAGCAAAAAATACTATTTTTTCAAACCCTTTTTTTCAAAACCAAAATAAAAACAGATATCACAAAATACAGCTACTTTATATTTAAACTTAACAAAAAAAGAACTAAAACGAAATGAATCAAACAAAAAGCTTGAAAGTGAAGAGAAAAAAACATATGTTTGAGCTCTCTTTTTTTTCTTTTTTACTTTTGTTTATCCCCGGCTTCAGTCATTTTCTTCTTCCTCAACAAACATTCATCATCAAAAAAGTGAAATACAGTGGGGGAAAAATAAAGAATGAAAAGATCCGAGTCACCTTTTGAAGCTTAAGTTTTTTCTCTGTCTTTTTTTGTATGAAACAAAAAAAGTTTTTCTTTTTCTTTTTGAAGTAAGTGTAAGTAAGTAAACTGGATATTGAGCAGTTAGTCAAAGGAGATTTTGTATATGTAAGCAACAATAATAATAAAAAAAAGTTGACAGTTTTAATTTCCAACAAATAAAAAAAACTGATTTGTTGAAATTTTTGTTGAAAATATTTTTTTGTGGATTTATGCTTATTTTACATGTATTAATTTTTTTTGTGTTTTAAGGTGTGTAATTTGGCAGGGATTAAGGTAGGAGTTTGATAGTTAAATGTATTTGGAGGTGGTCATTATGGATGATTAGTAGTGATAAAAGGATCAAGGCATTGCTTGCCTGCATGCATGCATGTGTAGATCAAAGAGGTGTGCAGAGCATTATAGTCTTGTAATTATTCTGTCATTGACTAATACTTAAGCTTCAAAATGATAGTGATTGGCAAATGTATGAATCATTGCCTTCAAAAAGATCGGGTTGATAGGATTAGTAAAATCCGGGTTGAGTAATCTTCTTGATTTTTAAAACTTTTCTTAAACAAAAATAACTAAAACCGAGTTATGCTAATTTTTCTGGGCTCTGTTTTTGCTGATCCTTTTTTCTCTCGAAAATGTTGCATTTTGCCCCGTAAAACTCTTATTTTTGCACCTTCTTTTCTTTTTTTCAAAAAGCTATAAAACTGAATTGCAAATAGAAAAAAGAAAAAAGGAGTGCAAAAACTTTTTCGTTCATCGTCTTTTCTACTTTTTTCTATTTTGCAGTCTACAAAATCTTCTTAAATATTCGCATTTAAAATTATTCATTGTACATTTTCAACGATTTAATTGCAAATTCTTTTTTTGTTGTTGGGAAAACTTTAATTTTAAGAGGTCAAATGTAGGATGACAATAAGTAATAGTATTAAATACAGTCAAGGGGAACATGAATCATGGTAACAAATAATTATATGAATGAATGGATACACTTACCACCACCACCGCCCCCGCGGGTTGTATAACTGCCAGATTGGCGGCTCTGTGTTCGAACAGCTGTTCGAGGTTGAATTCCTGAACGATATTGAAGATCCGAATCTCCCGACATGGTTGTTATGGATTGCTATTTAAGAATGAGAAATACGCTAAAAATTCACATTTTTAAGATAAAGTTCAAGTTTAATAAGGTTCAAATAACATTCGCGACAAGATCAAAAATAGAATTTTTGAGTCAAGACAATAAAGAGATTTCAGTGGCAAAAATACAAAAAGTTTCATTTTTTGATTGAAACACGGGCATTGTTTTGACAGAAAGAATAATTAATATTCAAATTAATAGTGTCCAAAAACCTAAAAACTTTATTCAAAATTTGAATTAAAAGGTTAAGAACGTTAACATCCAAAAAACCCCTGTGGTCAAAGGTAAACCCAATTTTAATCAAAATCATATTACAAAACTGCAAAAAAAGTTAGCAGCAAAAATGACAACGCCTAAAAAACAAAAAACACACAATTTCAAATTTTTTTTAATAGGACAATGTTTCAATTAAAAATGCAAAAAATGAAAAAGATGTAACACATTCAAAAAACTGTGGTGATGTTTTGTTTGAAGAGCGCCCAAGGGCGTTAAAAATCACTACTTTTTTGTCTTTTTTCTTCCATCTTTTTTCATTCAATTCGAATCAAACTTTTTTCCAAAAACAAGAAGAAGAGAGAGGTGTGAAAAAAATATATAAATTTAAAACGTGGAAATAAATAGTTTTTTTTGCTGCTGATTTTTTGGTGACAGAAAAAAAAATGATTGAAACCCATCTTTCTTTTTTTTTGAAACTGTTTCATTCTTTTTTGTCCTCAAAAGTCTGAAAAAATTGTAAGATCGAGAAAGAAACAAAACAAAATTATTAGAATCAAGGGGGAGTAAAAATGGAAACAAATATACAAAAATATATAATGGAACGTATGAAAAATCAATGTTTAAAAGGCAAAAATCGGGGGAAAAAGAAATGATGGAATCGAAAGATGGAAAGAAAGGAAAGAAATGGCATTGAAATGGAAAAAACTTTTTTTTTGAAGGCGAGAAAAACGGAAAGAAAAAAAGAAACGGAAAACAACAAACAAAATTGAAACGTTTATTTTTTTGATTAATTTTTCATTAATCAATTTTTTATGCAATTTTATTGGTTTCGGATCATCAAAAAATTAAACAGTAAATGTTAAACTTGTTTTGTAATTACAGATTACGGTACCGTTTACATTAATCTGATTACAGTACTATAGCTTTCTTAAAAATTCTATACATGAAGAATAAAACTTTTAAAACATTAGACGTTTGAAAAAGATGTAAGCGTCCACATTGATCAAATTCAACAAACTAATATAATATTTTTGTACCATCAGTTTGCAATACTTAAAGTTAAAAAAGGTGTGGTAAAAGTTTATCACCAGAAAATAATGCAAGCATGAGGCGCCAAGGTGCGTGTAAATTCTTGGAACTTTTTGATTCTTTGTAGAAAAAAAAGACCTACGTAATATTCAAAAAAGTGGCAATAAAAATTGTTTCAATTTTGAATTTTCGGGAGCTTAAAATAAGTTTTTGTCTTATAGCGAATGTGATAGTAATACAAAGATGTCAAGTATGCAAATTTGTGTTACTGTTAATGTACAGTAACGCAAATAGAAGTACAGTAACATTTTTGAAGCAAGATGTTACTGTATACAAAAATTGATACAAAAATTACAACTCCGAAAAGTATCATCTCCTTTACAAGGCGATATTCTTGTCCTACAATACTATTTTTACTTCCACTTTTAATCAAAATTGTAGCGGTTTTGTTCAACAACAAAATAAATGTTGTAGAATAAAAAAATGAAAAAATGGAACTCCTTTTTCTTCCATTTCTTCCAATCTCATTTTAGCCCTTAAAAAATTGCCACATTAATTTAAAAGAAGAAAAGAAAAAAGTGATAAATACCTCTCCTCTTTTTTCTGTGATATAATATATTTGAGGAAAAGCTCTTATCATTTTTCTTCCCTTCCCCTCCTTGAAAAAAATTGGGGGACAAGAAAGAAAAACTTTTTTCCATTTTCTTTAGTTTTTGTACAAAATAATATCAACCCCGTTTTGATTTCTTCTTCCTATTACTTTTTTTACGGCAAACAATTTTTTATACCCAGCAACCAAAAGAAGGAAGAAGAAGGAAGAAAGTATGTGTGTTACACCAATAAAAAAAGAAAGAAAATGAAGAAGATCAGTTAAACACGTAAAAAATAGTTTTTTTTTGGATAATAAAAAAACTTTTTTGATGGCAGAAAACAACACAAAAAATACATTTATTTGATAGTTAGTGTAATTTTTTGAGGGGTGATTACAGGGAGAATGAGGGGAGTAACGTCTGGAGATTAAAAGTGATCAAAAAATAGTGTTAAATAATTTGATGATGTGATCAATGGCACAATTGTGTTTGAAATTTGATTTACTATGGCAGTTTCTGTACGCAAAAGATCAAGTTTCTTAAACAAATACGATAACCGTAAAATCGCATTAAAAGTAATCGTTTCTTCGAGATTGAAAAATAACAACTTTCTGGGAAGAAAATAAATTACTTTTACTTACAGCGAAATACTGTAACTATGAAATAAATTATTATTAACTAAAGACAATAATCCATAGAAATATAATTATCAGAAAATTTTGAATAAATCAAGTTTAAAGAAGGCTGCGCGATTTAAGTATTTTATGATCCCTGATTTTCAGATTTGTGCAGCACGAACCTGATAATCTGGGACTAAAAAGACTAATACCAGTAACTCAAAGAAATATGTTAATTTGAAACTCTTTAAAAATCCAATAATTAATCAGCTCATTTGCTATTAAACTACTATCAAAAAACAAGACCAAAGACAAAAGTTTTTTTTAACAAAGTACAACCATCAGAAGAAGATTAACAATAAAAACAAAAACAATTCGATTTCTGATTTCTCTCTCACCAAAAATTAAAGTAATAAAAAGTAACATTACAACTTTTTATAAAAATATAAAAGTATAATACTATTGAATTTTGATAGAGAAAGGAAAAAAACTAACTCAAAAAAGAGAAGGGAAAAAATCAAGCTTTTTTTAATTCCAAAAATGTGTATAAAAGCGAGCACTGATTCCTCTTCTCTTTTCTCTCTCTTCTGGGGTTGTTTGTTAGTCTTCTTTTTTTAGTTTTTTTTCACCGATTCCCCGTAAATCCTCTCAACGCATTTTCTCTTTTTTTTCGCCTTCTTCTTCTTCAACTCCAACTTCGACGCCAAAAATGTTACTGCTGCTGCTGATGCTAGAATCAAGGAGCAAAAGAGGCAGAGAGCGAAAAAGAAAGAGAGAAGGGAATTCTGAGGCAAGCAAGTTTGTATTCTAGACTGTCTAAAAAATGTAGAAGATTTTTTTTGGATTGAAGCGTAACATACACACATGAGGAAATGTTTGTGAGGGAAAAATTCATGGTAATAATAATATGTATGTATGCATATTTTTGTGGCTGGGTCGTTCGATGGTTATTGCTATATATGTACATAAAAATATATATGTATTTAGATAAGTTGAGCAAAAAAAAGGAAAGAATCAAAGCAGGCCATCATTTTCAACATCAAACGAAAGATATGCGAACACACGCGCGCACATACGCAAACTTTTTGCTGCCACCTCAACTGTTGTTGTCCTGGTTAGTTTACGTACAAAAACGTTCATTTTCTTTTCCAAAAATGGTTAAAATTTTTTGCAAACAAACAAAAAAAATTTCTTTCGTTCGTTCATGATTTTTGACTTTCAACTGTTGAACAAGAACGACTCAAAAAAAGTGTTCGAACAAAAATATATCAGCGTGAAACTAGCAAAATATTTGTTTGTTGACCATTTAAATTCGCCTCTCTTCCCCAGGCCTGCCCTTCCTGGGGCTTCAATTTTTTATAACAAAACTTTTCTCTCTCATTTTCTTGTCAAACATGGATGACTCAAGGTTCCGGTTTCTTCTTCTTCAACTAAAAAACTATGAATCAAAAAATGGAAAAAAAAGTTTTTCGAAGATGGAAAGGTTCAATTCTTTTTTTTGTATAATCATTTTTAAGTCAACGTTTTAAAAGAAGAAGAAAAATGGCGGAAAAGAAAAAAAAGTAAATCTGTTATTAGACGGTTATTTAAAAGATTAAAGAGAGGAAGAAAAAGAAGAAAACTTTTTTTTCTACAGGAAATGAAAAGAAAAATGGAATGCAACGGCGAAAAAGAACGGTGAAGGTAAAAACGTCTGTAAACGCTGTGGATTAAAAATAGTGTCCTAGGGTTCAAAATACAGCTAAAATGCTTTCAAACAAAACATTTTTGCAAACACATTGAAACCTTGGATAATCAAGGATCTAAATTTTAAAGCTCAACCCAGAAAAATAGCTTTAGGGCTGGCCTGGGTCTATTATGGCAATTTTTCCAATTTTGATTTGGCATCTTTCTAATTTTTTCAAAACCTAAAAACAAGGTCATGAACCGCCCTCGGGCGAGGTGGTTGCTCCCGTAGATATTGAATATTTAAAAAAATTTTGACAGTAATTTTGTTTACCAAAGATTTACACGAATCTCAGATAATCTATCAAACATCAAATATTATCTTCCCATATCTTCTTCCCATTTATCGCTCTATGTTTTTCTTCTTTTCTAATTTACAAATTAAATTTATCCTCTTCGCAGACATTAAGTCCGAGTCTGTCAAGTTACAAAAATCTATGATTACTCAAAAATTCTCAGAAATGTGTTTTTTTGATTAAATCTTTGAATAAAAATAAAGAAGAACTAATTTTCATCATCATATTTTCTATTGTCCGAGGAGTTACTGACGTTTTAAAGAAGTGACACTGACATTCATTTTTTTCTTCATTCAAGAAAAATAAAGAAAAGAAAGAAGTAATCTCCAAAAACAAATTAAGGGTCATCCCCCAAAACTAACCTATACTTTTTTTGATGATTTTTTGAAGGCCTTTTTGATGCCCTTTTTTATATATTTTTTCGCGATTTATAAAAGAAAAAAACCAGACAAAAACTGATTTTCAAAAAAAACAGAATTGTACAGTTTTGAAAAAAAAATTGAATGAAAAAAGACATTTCTAAGAAATATCAAAAACAAACAATAATAATTTTTCAATTAATTAATATTATTGTTTCATGTTTGTAGATTTTTAAAGACAACAAAAAAAATCAGTTAAAGAAAGAAATGAAATATTTTTGAATTGAAAAAGAGGAAAGTGAAAACTGAAAAGCTACAGTCATCGCTTGCTACTACTACTACTAACAGCTTTTTGCTAATGAAAATTGTGACAAACTATGAAATGAATTTAGGCAAAGAAAAAGTTTTTAGGCTTAGAAAAAATGTTTTTAACACTCTTAAACAACTTTTGTAATTCTTCGAAAGACAGAAAAAAAAATAGGCTAAAGACAATAGTTTTTGCCTTTGACGACTTTTTCTGTGATGAGAGTCTGGGATGGTCTAAAGGGGAGCTCCCGATTTTTAAGGATGAAATAGAAAAAAAAGTTTTAACGATAGTAGAAAAGCATGTTAGCGTAGGAGCTTCAACTTCTTCTTCTTCATCAACCTTCTCGAAGGAGATGAAAAAACTTTTTTTTTGGAATCCGCGAAGCAAACAAACTTCGTCGTCGACGTTGAAAAACTTTCCTCCTCTGATCCATGTTAGATAAAAAAAAGTAAAAAATAGTTGTTAAGCAGTTAGCGGGAGGGAAGCTTTAGGCAGCAGAAGCACCTCTATTTTTTTCTGTCGCGTCTTTAACCTTCTTTCTGTCTAAATATTCTTATTTTCCGCCTTCTGGAAAAAAGAAGACGACGAAAAACTATAATAAGACAAAAAAAAGTTTCTTCGACAATTTAAAACCTTGCTCCGCCTTCGTCTTTTTCTTTTTTCTTGCAAAAAAAAAACGACGACAAAAAAGTTTTTGAGGGGGAGTTACAAAAATGGGATTGTATACTTTTTGGCTTCCCTATTTTTTTTAGAATAAATGAGACAGTGATTGAACAAAAATGAATGAGTCAAATTTTGAAGTTTTTGAAAATGGTTTTGAATAGATTTCATTAATATGGATGAATAAGCGTTCAATAGTAATTATCACCTAATATTATGCACAAAATTTTCGAAGAAAAACGAGTGTTCAACATTTTATATTTTTTGAATAGGAAATCACCTAATAAATTTTAACAGAGTAATTTTAACATTTTTTGGTTCGGTGATATTTTTCCACAAAAATTTGCCTGGGATTTTTGGTGACATTTTTAAAGCTTAAAAAGCTTAACAAAGAAGTAGAAGTTAACAATTTCATTGAACTAAAAAGTTTAGGACGTTTTGTTCTTTCTAACATCCAGGACAAATTTTTCGGTTGACGAAATATCCAAAAATTATATTATTTCTATATCAAAAATGAAACAAATTGAGGATACTGTACTTTTATAACAGTAAAATAATCAAAGAATAACAATTAAATGTCACATTTGCTAGCATTTAAAATTTAACTACTAACAGAATTTTTCAAAACTAAATAAATATTCCTTATTAACACTTTTTTTAATTTAATTATCCCGAAAACTTTAAAAAAATGTGAGAAACTAAACAACTTCATTTTTCTCTTTTTTCTCATAAAAACTATCAAATTCATTCTTCAAAAGCCATAAATTTTGCAGAATTTTGCAATTTTGATCATAAAAAAGATTTTAAAACCAAAAACGTTTAAAATATTATAATATTTTTTTGCAGCAGCAACCATAAAAAGTTCCCATTCAAATTTCGACATCGTTGAAGAAGAACAATCAAAAAAGAAAAAAGTGGCGATAATCGTTTGAGAATTATTATTATTATTTTGTAAAATGCTGCTGGCGATTCCATCTTTTTTCCAAAAACAACAAAAAAATATTAATAATTCCGGAAGGCAGAAAATGATATTCTTTTTTGTAACACAAAAAAAGAGACAGAATTTTTGGAAGGATTAAGACCCGATTAAAACAAATTTTTTGACAAAAATCGAGGGTACTTTTAGTTTTGAAATTGAAACTGCAACAAAAACATTCGTCAAAAAATGGTAGTTTTTCAACACAGTTTTTTAAAAAATAAATAAATAAATATAAAAATGGGTGCATGAATCATTGAAGTGATTCTCTTTTTTGGGTGGAGTAAATTTATATAAATTACGTACTTTTCTTGGTTGTTTTTTTTTTCATTGTCGGGAAAATGCCTTTAGGGGTTGTTTTTAAAAAAATGAGCAATATTGTTTTTTTTAATGAAAGAATGGAAGAAGAAAATGATGATGATAAAGTTTTTTTGTAATTAAGGCTGAGATGAATCAGATAAGGAATGGAATTTAAAGGTTCTCTTTGAGTAATGAAAGTAATAAATTTTATTTTAAAACTTTGAAGTTGATGAAAAACAATAAATAAAAGTGATGTGTTCATTTTTATATTTCACTTTAGAAATCATGTAAAAAAATTAAGTAAAGTAATTTTGCACAGACGCAATTAAAGAAGAAAATTAAATTAAAGATGAATCAGTTTCCAAAGGGTAGACGCAATTAATTAAAAGTGATTACTGTAGATGGGGAAGGATGGTTTTAGCAGGTTTTAAGACAGTTTTTGTAACTAAAACTTGCATATTCCTACAAGAACATTAGAAAGGCAGGCCACCAAGGAAACATGTCTAATTCAAACTCATAAAAATTCTTTGATCTTTTACCGCCATCGGCATAAGATCAAAGGCATGCCCCTTTAAAATGGTTTCTGCCCCCTCCGAAAATAAAATGCTGCGAAAGTCCTTTTTGCTTGCTTTTGATTCTTTTTTTTCTATATTGAAAAATCTGTTTTTAACACATGAAAAAATTAATTCCGATTCTTCCCTGTAATTTTTTTAGAGGAAGCAATCAAAATAGACTCGGTTTAATTTCAGTTTCAAAAAAGGCATAAAAATGTTCAAAAAGCTATTTTTTGTGAAACAGAAACTAGAGATGGGCAGGGAACACTTTTTCCTTTCTTTTCTTTCATATTTTTCTGGTTACCGTAACGAAAAAATGAATTTGCGCACACATTTTTTTACAAAATAACTATTTATCCTACCAGACGTAATTTTTTACGCTGATTCCAAATATGCAACTTTTAAAAAAGTTTTTTCTAGAGCAAAGTGCCGAAAATGTAAAATTACTGTTTCACTATCAGGAAAAAAACCGGGTTTAACCCGGTTTAACTCTAAATTTTGTACCATTCGATAGAGAATTTAATTTTGATTAACATATATTTTTTCCCATGGAGCACTAATGAGCACAAAAAAGATAAAGCGATCGTAGAGCTAGATTTGTATAAAAAATGCTTGAAAAACAAAGGAAAGAAAAGGAAGTGAACTTTTTTTTGCACGCGCGTCAAAAAAATGCATTCTTTTTTGTGCAAAAAAGAAAAGGAAAAAGTGTTCCTTTTTCTTTTTTTTCAACCAAAAAATTTTACTTTGCAAAATTTTAAATCGCTATTTTCGGCATTTTAATTATTTTTAATAATTTTTTTGATTTTATATTCGGTTTATTCAGGTCTGAAAGTACTTAGAACAAACAAGAAAATAATTTTTTTCCACCTTTTATTTTTGACTTGCCCATCTCTAACAGAAACGACGTTTTTGCAATAACTTTGATTAAGATGAAATTGTTTTTCTTTTCTTTCATGATATTCAAGATTCAAGGACGGCAAAAAATGAAAAAAGAAATTCCAAAAGTGGCTGATTCATTTCTTAAAACTGTGGTCTTTTAAAGGGGTATTTCTAAATCTAATGATTACTTTGAAAAGAAGAAGAAGATGTGACTGAAAATGATACGGTAGAAAGTCAAGAAATTCGACAAAATAAACAAATTCGACAACTTTATAAATTTGTTAAATATTTAATAAGCCTAAAAAATTTCCCTATAAAAAACCCTTCAAACATTGTTATAATCCTGTCCAAGCATGTTCGCGTCATTTGTCTCTTCTCATTCAATCCCACAAAAATTAGAAGCTTACCATTCTTAATCCTTCTAAATTGTTCAACACAATTTCAAAAAAACCGTTTTTACAACTTCAACCTTAGAAAAAATGTTAAAAGAAGCTAAAAAAATTAAGTTGCTAAAAGTTGAAGAAAACAGAAAACATTCAAAGCAGAGAAAGGAGTATTTGCGCAGGAACAAAAAAAGAAAATGCTTTGAATTCGGTAACGTTTTGCTTCAATTTGGATAATGGATTATTACGCAAAAATGATTTTTTGCTGCTTCTTCGAGAAGAAAAAAGACCGGAATTTGTTAAAATAATTTTTGGAAGGCCAATAAAAAAATTTGGAAAAGTTGGAAACGGTAAAAATGAAAGAGAAAAATGGCCACATAGTCTATGTGACATAGAAGCTTCGATTCATTTTTCATTGTTGTACGTTTTAAGGCTAATTACATCAAACTCAAATTTTTAGAATTTCATAACACGAATATTTTTTGGTTGAAATAGCAAAAATTAAAAAACGATAAAAATGAAATACAGATAAACAATTGAAGCAAAACTTCATCGACAAATAAGAAAAAAGGGTCTTTCATGGAAAAATAATGCTTAAAACAAAAAAAACCTAACATTTAAAAAAAACAAGATATTCTCCAAATTATTTAGTTTATGTAAAACGCCACTATTCAGAAAAAAAATCCCTAAAAGTCATACCTTTTTGTATCAATATAAATGCAAATCCGAATCAAAATATAAATAATTTATATCAAAATGTGCATGAGTCATTTAATCCTTCAAACATTTGCAAGTTTAAGAGTTTAAAAAAATTCGATGTGTTTTTACAAAAATTCTCCATAAGAATGTCGAAAAATGAAAAGTTAAAAATCACTGCCAAAAATTCTACAGTATCCAGTGCACTGATCTTAATCAAACTATCATTTAAATTTTTTTTATTATACTGATATAGAATATGAAGTGATACAAAGTATATTAAAAATGAACTCTTGATTTTAAAAAATCAAGAGGGTAATCTTAAACGATATTTAAATGATCGCCTTGAACGCATCATTTCATTTCATTTCATCATTTTTTATTTGAAATTGCATTTTTCATTGTCGGGCCTCCATTTAATTTATACTAAATTTTTATTTATGTTTAAACTTTTTTTCTTGCCTTCAATCTTTTATTTTTTTATTACTAATGTTGCAACTTTTCTTCGCCTCTTCTTTTTACCTTCATCTTTTAAAAAAATCCGATTATGCACAAAAAAAGTTAGAATCGGCGTTTTTCGCGCACATAAAAAAAGAATACAATCAAAAATGCTTCTTTCATCTTTTTTTTTTGTTTCGATGCTACAGCTTGAAAAAGTACGCCAACGCAATTCTAAAAACAAATACAAACAATTTTAATCAAAGAAAAAAAAAGGTTTTTGCATTTAATTAAAAAAACTTTTTTTTGAGGGGGAACAAGCTTTTTTTGAACAAACAATGTTTTGTTTACAAAATGTTTAAAATATATGTATTTATCAAACTCTTTTTTGCAACTGTTCTTTCATGTATCTACAGTATGCCTCCTGCCAAATTTCGATATACCGTAACAATTTTTAAAAAATAATTTTATTATACTGATATGGAATGATAAAATGTATTATTATTTGCAACATTAAAATTAATTAATAAGCGAAAGTATTAAAAGGCAAGTAAAATTAAAAAGGCAACCAAAATCTTAAGATAAACAAAGACACAAAAGAAAAAAATACCCCTGAGAAAAAAATGACTTGTAACAAGATAGCGAGACCAATAATAATAGCAAACATGTTTATACAGAAAAAGACATATACAAACAAAAAGCAAATATAGACATTATTATTACAAATCCCTTAATTGAGCAATTAAATCTGCAGCTGATGGAGGTTCAGGATTTGTTTCATTGAGGATATTTTGAGTTGGATTTGTACGAGTTTGATTTGAACGTGAAGAATT
Source organism: Panagrolaimus sp. LJ2414 (assembly GCA_024447195.1). Lineage (NCBI taxonomy): Eukaryota > Metazoa > Nematoda > Chromadorea > Rhabditida > Panagrolaimidae > Panagrolaimus > Panagrolaimus sp. LJ2414. The sequence continues at coordinate 663,864 of JAMRXY010000052.1, read as the reverse complement.
CTTTAAAACCGCTGCATCAAGTTCAGCTTTAAATACATTTTCATCACCATTCATTGCAGTTGGAGGAATATGTTGTGTTGGTTGTCCCTTCTTTCTTACGGCATATCCAAGTGAATTTTTATCCGATTCAATTGTTGATCTTTCACGATTACTATCTTGGACATAAATGCGAGAATTTCGAGATGCTTTTGAATTTCGAGATTCAGGTGTTCGACTTGTTGGAGTTCTTAAACCACCAGCTCTCTTATATCTTTCATTTCCAAATCCTCCTTTCACACTAATAAGAATATTATCAAGATATCGACGATCATTCAATTCAGGTAAATCATTAAATAGATTATTTGCTGATGGTTGAATTGTTGGTTGTTTCTTTTTGATTTCACGAGCTCGTTCTTGCTGCGTCTTGCTTTCTTTGAGTTCTGTAGAACATTTTTGAAATGCTTTTATAAAATTTGAAATATATGTGAAGAAGATATTTGGTTCTTGTTTCTTTGCATTTTCACCAAAAAATTCAACACAAGATGTAAATGATTCCTAAAAAAGTTAAACATATATTAAATACGCATTTCATCAAAACTTACAGTAGCCATTTTTAATTCAGCACGAAGTTCATTCATGGATACGGTAGATTTTTCAACAAATTCTTTAAGAGCTGCTGGGCTATCATCGCCTTTTTGTTCATGTTCTCGAAGAACCATATTAAACATATTTTCAAGTTCGCGAGCATCAGTTTGGATTGATTCAAGATTAACTAAAACCGAATGTTATGACAAGGAAACAAAACTCTAAAAACTAACCTTGTGCAGCAGCATCAATGCATTTAAGTTGTTCATCGAATTTAGCAAGATTTGGAAATTGTTCAATAATACAATTACAGATTGCATGCAAAAGAGTCAGTTTATGATCAATAGAACTCTTCATTACTTTCAACTAAAAAAACAACAATGTAAAAATTATTAAAATTTAGGTGATTGATTACCGTATCCAAACTAGAAATTTTAAATCCATAAACTGCTCCTTTACGATATCCATTCAAAAAGTTGCCATAAAGTAAAACAATTTCCAGCACTTTGTGAAAAAGTTTTGAATCTTTAACAGATTTTGATGCAGCAGTAAGACTCATTAAAGATGGCTTCATCAATTTAACAGATTCTTCAAAGCTTGCCATAAACGACATCACTTTCAGTTTAAATGGAAGACGTTCAATATCAATCAAAGCAGCAACAAATTGATCTTCAATTGAAAGCCCATCAAATGAACCATTATTCTTTGCCGCATATGCTTTATACATGTCTATTTCTTCTGTATTCGGAACAACTGGAAGCAAAATATCGACCATTTCAGGAGGAAGCAGCTTTAAATCAAGTTTATTCACAGCAGTCTTAATTTCTTTTGCAGGAAGAGCAATTTTTCGACGAGTAATTGCCATATTTTGTAAGCGTCTACTTGAAAGTAAGGTTACTGTATTTTCTTTACCAGATGTTGATGGTGCAGAAGAATGTTGAGAAGAAGCATCATTATTTGAGGTTGAAGCAGTCATAACTTTGAAATTATCTTCAAGGAACGTGAAGTCTACTGTATCTTGTAACTTTTCATCATTTAATTCCATAAATACTGTTCCTTTCACTTCATTTGGTTTCAAAGATGTCCATGTAAGCTGTGGAAGTTTATTTCTAAAACAAAGATTTATTAAAGTTAATCAAAAGACAAATAAAACAAACTTTGGTTGAATAACACGTCGTGTACATTCTTGAGTTTCTGCAGGTTTCAGCAAACCACCAAGTGGTGGAGGTGGTGGAGGCCCACCTGCCTTTCCAAGTGGAGGAGGTCCTGGCGGTGGTGGAATTGCTCCAGGGCCTCTCAAAAGTCCAGGTGGAGGCGGCGGAGGAGGTGGTGGTGGAGCTCCAGATGATAATGGTGGTGGAGGTGGACCCCCGGTTACTGGTGGTAAACCTGGAGGTGGTGGAGGACCACCTGTTACAGGCGGCAATCCAAGTCCAGGTGGTGGAGGCGGGCCACCAGTAATTGGAGGAAGAGATGGCTTCGGAAGTGGTCCCTTCAAATTCTCATATCTTGTATATACTCCTTCTTTAATGAGTTTCAGCGCATTTGAAATTCCAATTATTTCATCTTCAGAGTCAGGATAAGCATCAACAAATTCTTTAAGAGTTGTTAGCATTACAGTTCTAAAAATTACATCACTGCAATAACAGAAAATATTATATTTTGATAAAACTTACTTCTGCTTGAAGGTATTTTCCAATAAATCAAAATCTTCCAAATCCAATTCATTAAAGTTGGATAACGGTTTTGCGATTTCATCATACTTTTTAGCAAGCTTTTTCAATTTCTAAAAAAGAATTCTTTTAAAACAAGCAAATTACAGTATACCACAAACACTTACATCCATATTTTGTGATAATCCAGCATTCGAGAATTCATTTCTTATAATAATTCGATCAATATGTTCATGTTCAGAATTTCCAACATTATTGATAATGGTGTTAATAAGATCAAGAGCATTTTCAATAACTTTAAGATTCTCACTATTCAAGCATGCAATAATACATTCGAGACGTTTTCGATTCTTGAATGCTGCGACATAATCAAGAGATCCAAGCAAAAATGCAAGTAATTCATGATTTTCATTTTCAATTCCCTGATAAACAGGAAGTGGAACAAGAAGTTTCAGAATATTCAGTCGGGAATTATCAATATTGTTCATATCCAATGGATCACATTTAGTTCGTAAAAAATCATATGCATCATTTAGAGTAACCAATAATGATAACAATGGAACAATAAATGAATTTCTGGGATTAATAAAACGTTTATATCCAGGCTAAAAAGAGATACTGTAGTAGATTATTCTTTAGATTGAACCCAAGGCTTGGCTAAAAAATTGCAAAACCGATGAATAAAATATTTTTGCAAAGCCTTGATTGGACAGTAATCAAAAAGAAAGCTTACTCCTGTTCGAAAAACTTCATACAAGCATGAGACACATTCATACAAATATTTGATCGACATCAGCATATGGGAACAATTTGTAGTTCCATTTTCATAAGCAGCCCGAAGATAATCTTGAAGTCTTTTGTCTTTTCTTTCGATTGTTTTGAAGAAATATACAATTCCTTCATCTTCCAGCACCTAAAAAGAACGAACATTAATGATAGGCAGCAAGGACATGGCCGAATTCTTTTTTTCGGCAAACAAACCATTGTAATATCAGACATTGAAGCATTTTTGAGGAATTTTCGAAATTTTTCAAGACGATTAACTTCAATAAAGGCATTTTCATTTCCAAAAGGAACTTTCAAATCAGAGCAAATTTTTTCCAAGAATTCTTTATTCTGGGCCTGTGTTTTATGGTACTGTTGAATGAGTTGATCCTTTTGAGCGGCATTTAAGCCAATAAATGATTGAGCATCGACATTTGTTTCAGACTAAAAAGAATAAAAAAGTTGTAAAAAAGAGGTTACAGACTTCAAGACAAGAAAACCTTACAGCAATTTCAGATAACATTTCAGCTTGTTCCATTGAAGTCTTCTTTTTCTTCTCTGATGCATCCTATAAAAGTATACGAGATAAAGGTGTACAGCAAAAAGAGAAAAGGGTATTTTTTGTGTCTCTTAATCAAGAAACCTTGAAAAAACGGAAATAATGGAGCTGCAAAAATGGTATCATCAGTTCTACAAACTAAGATACAGCAGCAGCTCCAATGAACACTTTTCCTTCCTATTTTTACATTAGAAAAAAGTTGCTTAAAGTAAAGGGATTCCTTGAAAATGGTAAAAGAAAGAAAAAAACATACTCGACTTGAAGATTTGTGTTTTTTCTTAAACATTGCATAGAATAGTAGATTTTGTAACAGATGATGAAGAAGAAGATATACGTTTCAGGATAATAAATATAATAAAGATTGTCTCTATAAAAATGTGGATATTAATATATCGATTTCAATAATTAAGAAGACGGAAAAGATGATTAAAAAATGTGTCAACACGGAGAAAAAAGAAAAAAAAGGAAGCGATCACGCAAAAAAGAATAATTTTTTAAATTTTGTAAAATTGCAATTTTCTTCTCTCTTTTTAAATCGCGGCAAGATTTTCTCTCTTTGAAAACAAAATTGGAAAAAAAGAAGGAAATTGTTTTTGCGCGGGCAATCATCATCGTCCAGCGCCGTCTAACGTTGTTGAATTTTTTGAAGAGAAGACCTTCGAAGAAGGAAATGGGGGAAAAGAAGATCATTGGCAAAAACAACAAACCTGCTGCAGTTGTGTGGTTGCTGCCGGAGTTAATCGAACAGCAACAACAACATCCAAATAGGCAACCAGCTGGTAGAAAAGATTCTTCTACTTTTTTGCAATTGCTGTTGAAAAAAAGAATTAAATTTCATTTTCGATATTATTATTCGTTTTTTCCCAAAACTTTTTCTTCTTTTTTGGGGGTTCTCTCTCAAAAATTTTGGATACGCTTTTTTAGACAGAGACGACAAATCTCTTTTATCCCCATCATCATCTAAAATAAATGCCCACTGACTGTTTTTTAACACAAAAAAACACTAACAAAAAATTAGCTCAATTTTTTCCAAACTTTAATGTGAAATCCATGTTGCAAGGAGGAATCCGATGCAATCATCAAAAAACAAATAGAAGAAAAAGATAACTATGAACTTTGACACATTATTTTATTTTTCCATCTTTGGAAAAGGCAAAAAAAGGTGTCAGATGATAAAAAAGAAAAGTTTTTATTTCGATGATTGCTTAAAATATAAATATTTGGAAAATAAACAACAAAATGATAGTCCGCAATAAAAAGCGATTCTTCTTCGCTTTTTCCGGAAAAGGTAAACAAACTTTTTTTGTTGGCGGGCTTTTGATCAAAAAAGAAAAAAAACAGCTTTAAAAAAAATTTTGAGCATTAAAAAATTTTTCATTTTTGCAAAAATGTCCTAAATGGGAAATATAGGAAATGTTGCATCTGTCACCAAAGTAATACTGTAGAATTTCTTAAAGTCATGACAAAGCATTCGTGGAACGATGGAGGAAATATTTACTGTAACAATAACAAGAACAAAAATAAAGTGTACGAATATTAAAATGTGCAGATGATTGTAATTAATTAATTGAGATATCAATATAAGGAACACTTGAAATAAGATCACAAATTAAAAGTAGAAATTCAATGAATAAATTACGAATTTTATCATATCGTCCACTTTCTTTGTGAAAAAAGTATTACTGTAGCTTAAAAAAATTTTCCCTAAAATTCTTCAAAAAAAATTAAACTTAAATTTAGACACTTTCTTTCTTAAACTATCACCAACATTCTTTTTTTAACACCCAAACAATGAGATGCCTTTTTTACACATACTTTCCTTCTATGAAGTTTTTCTTCTGGTAATGATGATTCACAAAAGTGAAAGAAGAAAAAAGAAGGAAGAAAGAGTGACGAAGAAAAGAAAATCAAAGGAAAGAAAAAATGTTCGTAAAACTGGCGCCCACAATCTTTCCCATTCCTTCGTTTTTTTGCTTTTCAAGGTTAAAGAAAAAAAGTTTTAAAATACAGCAAAAAAAACAATAACAAAAAAGTAGAACGAGTTTAAAAATTTTCTTTCAAAAGAATTTTTTAGATTTTTGCAGCTTCAAAAAATTTAAAAACAGAAAAGGCGCGCATTTTGGCAAAATGTTGCATCAATGACAATTTGTTAAAAACATGTTGGAAAAACTTTTTTTGGAATCACCAATAATTGCATATTAGTACTTTAAAAAGGTAATGTCAGACTCACAAGTTGTGAGTCTAACATTTTGTGAGTCACAACCCCAGAATTTTATATTTTCAACGGATATTTGGGAAAAAATTATTTCTAATCTTGATGGCTCTTCCTTCAGAAGTTTATGTTCAACTTGTAAATATTTTTACGAAAAACAAATCGAAATTAAAGAAAATCGATTAAATTACAAGTTTTTATCTTCCAAATATGACATTATTACGTTGGATGAAATTGAAATTGTTTCTTCTGGGGGATCAGATATCAATGAGATCAAACCATCTGGATACATGGAATCTCTGAAACTTTTTATTGATAAAGATTTCCCTGTTAAAAAGATTATTCTTCGACAAGCTTTAAAATCATGTGCTCGAAAACCCATTTTATCAAAATTTATTTTATCAAAAATCTTATATTGTTATATAACAGATTTTTCAATTGAATATAATCGAATAACATGGAATGATTATTTGATGTTGACCGCTTCCACAAACGTTACAAAATTATCATTGGAAGGCGTGGATATTATTGATTCAAATAGTAATGAACAAGTTTCAGTGGATAGAATTTTGTCAAGAATACCAAAGGCAGATGAAATTCAGTAATTTTTCATAACATTTTGTAATTTTGGTAATAATAGTTTAATTATTTTAGTATTCAACCCTGTCGTTTTGAACCTGTAACAAATGTGAATCTCTTAAAGCTGAATCGTTTGCGATCCATTTTAACATTAAATTTTGTTGATATTAGTGGAGATTTTGATTCACAAGCATTTTATTCCTTCCTAAAGGTTTGTTGTTTTGAACATTTTTCAAATATTTGTTTGTGGGGAAACACCTTTTGAGAATGGTTATTTTTGAGTATACGTAAGCATTTGTATTTTTTTTAAACTTTTATGTAAACTGGATATATACCGTATTAGAATAGTAGAATAAACAAAGTCACCCCCAAAATTTGGTGTTATTGAGACCGGGAGATAAGATATCAATTGATGCTATTAATATTTGAATCGAGCTTATAAACCCAAGGAATTGCCAAAGGTTTACCTATAATATTTTGCAGTAATAATTGTTAAAATCCCCTGTCCAACAATGATTTAGCCCATTTTGAAAAATTTGCATGGTATAAAATAAATAAAGTGCTATTCAGGGGTTGTTAGACATGCATTTTTTTGTGAAGAGAAAACGAAAAAACAGTAGTGCCAAACATTCAATGACGCTGAGTTGGAATTATGTTGAAAATGTTGTTTTTGACGTTTTTGCAATTTTTTGGGTGGTAAAAAAAATCACAAAACATTCGAGCGTCTGTTCTTCAGGGCACTATTCCCAAAAGCGTCTGTTCTTCAGGACACTACGCCCTTAAATATCATGGCCCCAAAAATTTTTATGTATAATCAAAAAAATCTGATTTAGAAAAGTCTTTCAAAAGATGCATTTATTATGATTCATTTTGCTTATAATGAAATCACCAGCAAAGCAATTGAAGATGCCATGAAAAAACTTAAAGAACTTTGCAAAAATGAAAAATGGGATACGAAATTTCATATGGATAAAAAAAAATTCCAGCTTTTAGTCTGAATACGCTTACGTCATTTCTTTCTCCAATCTAAATAATAATAATATTGTAATGCAAATGATAAGTAGTAATTTTTTTAATTGGTTTAACTCTATACTTTTTTGAATTTGACCTAAAAATTTTGAGCATGTTATTATTTTTAAAAAGAAGTACAATTTATACTGTAGAATTGCAATTTTATTATCGTAATTTTTTAATAAATACAGGATATCCCAGAAATTAAGCAGATCAAAAATGTTTTACAATGAAAAAACAAAACAAAAAATTATTTTTGTGGTTCTTTTTCTGATTTGATTTACAGTAAAAAAGCAACAAAATATCGAAATTCGTAAAGTTTAATTCATGGAACTGATTTTCTACAAAAACAGAGGAAAGTAAAGAAGCATTTCTTACTCTAATGTCGTTAAATAAAATTTAAAGCTTATTTTGAAAGAGGAGACCGACCACAAATAAATTTTCTTCCGTTTCATTCATTGGAGGTCCCGACACGAAAATTATAAAAATTCCAAATCAAAGATGGAATAAAAACTTTATGAATCAAAATGTTTAAACAAACGTTTGTTCTTGACGTTTAGAACGGAACGAAAGGAATGTGTTCCGAAAAACGTGGAAAATTTAATTTTTTGGGAACATGCAAATTTTTATATGTGAAAATTAGTTGACAATTCCATATTCACATTTTTTTGAATTAAAAACTATCATTGTTCAAGTGGGAATATGCAAATTTTAAGATGGGAAAATTAGTAGAATTCATTTAAATTTTTTTGGGGGGGAAAGATGGGAAATTGAAAGGAATGCAGAGATAAAAAGGGGAAATTTCATTCACAAGTCTCTGAAATATCATGCTTTTAACGAAAAACTTCCAATTTTTGCATGAATTTGACAAAATTATTATTTCAACCACTCTCAAACCATTTCTGGAATTTTTATAATTTTCGTGTCGGGACCTCCAATGAATGAAAAGGAAGAAAATTTATTTGTAGTTGGTCTTCTCCTTTAAAATCTCCGCTTTTAATTTGGTCTCCGCCTTTTAATTCTTTTTTCTATTTTCGATTTCTTTACAAAAATTTTCATAATTAGGATCAAAAAAGGTAGTCAAGGAGACGTTCTTGATTCCATTCATGATCCAATGGACAGAAAATAGCTAGGGTAAAAAAAGATACAGTAACCAAACCCTCAAGATTATTAAAAGAAGAAAAAATTGCTGCCATACGGTATTATAATTGTCGATATTTACAATTTCGAATAACTCAAATGAAAATTAATGAAAATTGAATTTAACAGAGCAAATAAAACATCAAATAATGATAAAAAAAGTTTCGTTTAATTTTTATCTTTTGTACATTAAACAAACAGTAGGCAGCAATAGCAACAGCAGCAAAGGAATGTTTTCCCAAATTTTTTGAAAGTGAAAAAATTGGCCATTATTTCTATTCTGTTCTCTAAAATGACTAAAGTTGTTTGTATTTTTTCTAATTTTCTTACCATTAAAATTTCAACTATTAACACAAGTAATTTTAAAGACGAGCATGTCCATCAAATTCGGGGTATCCGAAATCCAAAAGATATCCAGCAATATTTGCATGAATTTTCTTTCAACGATATCAAAGCAGTTTTATTTATTTTTAAAGCTGAAAATATAGAAAAAAGTGAAAAATTATTAAAAATTTTACAAATTTATTACAAAAATAAAAGTATTCAATTTTTTTGGTGTTCATGGAATTCAATTTTTGCTTCTGCAACCTTGTTATCATGTGTTAGGCAATATGGAGATGAAATTTTGAGTGAAAATATGAATTTTATTTTTTGTCAAGTTGATCAAGTTATAACTTTAAATATTATTAAGTTACCTGAAAATTACCGTATTTTATCTCTTGAATATACTTCGATAGATTCTATTAAAGCAGAAATGTTTGAACCTAATCAAAAATTGTTTATTTCGGTATTGGACGATTTTGCTAATATGCAACAAAGACGGAAGGTATTTGAAAAAATTGTAAAATTATTAAAATCCAGAAGCTTAAAGTACCTCAAAAATCCGGTGAAAAGTTTAATCAATGAAGCTGCTTTTTCAGTTGTGTTGAATTTTCTTGGTGAAAAACCTTTCAAATTTGGCATTTGCCAAACTGATATTTTTAATTATTATCTTACACCTTCTGATTTTAACAATTGTCTGATAAGTATTAATTTATCTGAAAACATTCCAATTACAAAAACTGTTGTATTTTATGAAACATTTGAAAATGTTACGGTAACTGTTTTTATCAAAGGAGACGGTAGTTTAAGTTTTTTTTTTCTTTTTGGGTATCGAAAATAAAATAAATTTTGATTGACTTGTCTCGACAAAAAGACCCTGATTTTCGGATACGTGAGCTGCACAAACCTGAAAATCATGGATTTTAAAAATATGTAAATCACCGTATTTTTAAATGATTTGGTTTTTTAAGAACTTTTTTTAAGTTTATTGAATCAGCTGCCCATTCTACAGAGGAAAAAGAAAACATTAAAATCTCAAAACTTGGAACTACCGTAACCTTCTCTGTTGATAAATTCTTTCAACCAAAATTAGCTATCCAAAAAAGCAGCAGCATAAACGCAGTGAAGGATACAGTAATAATTTGTTTGAATGAAAATGAATTTTATGTTGAGGTAATAAAAAATGGAAAAATAAAAAAGACAAGTAAGCATTTTAAAAAAGTTAATCTTTGTTGACATCATTTTTTGAAGTTTACAACAATATCCCATTTGCAATTGGATTTGTTAAAGGAAGGATTTTAATTGGAAGAGAAGCAGTAAATGCCAAATCTGAACACAACTCTTTTATTGTAACAGGTTAAACATTCGTTTTATAACCTTTTACAATGAAACATTTTTCAGATTTATTAAAGCTGCTAAAAACTTCTCCCAAAAACCTTAAACCTGATCCAAAATGGGGATTTGAAATAACAAAAAATGATGATGAAATCCTTCTTGAATTTGATACTTTTCAAGGTCGTCGAAAAGCAACTCCGACATTTTTATTTGCATTTTTTATTCAATTTTCTGTTAAAAATGTTGAAAAACTTTATGACGAAACATTTAAGAATCTGATGATCATTTCCAAATCTCACGATTCTTATTTAAAAGAACAATTAGAAATTGCTGTGAAATATGCGAAGATATCAATTGAAAACGCGCAGATTCAACGATACAAAGTAGTCGAAATGTGAAAATTAATAATAATAATGCGACTTTATCATTAATTTATTGAAAGCCTTTTCCCATTATTAGATACTGTGCTTATAAATAAATACTAATAGTTTTTGAAAGATTATTTTAAATAAATTTAATAAAAAAATTATAAAATTCAAGTATTTTGTAACTTTTATGTGATGTCTACCGTAACAATTTTATGTTCTTTTTCGTGCCTGAAGAGATGAAGAAGAAAGAAATGTTAACGTTGATAAATATCTGACATTTAAAAGAACATTGTTTTTGCTGAAATATATATTATCTTTTTTCATCTTTTTTAAAAGCAAAACAGAAGAAAAAGATTCTCCCAAGATGGCACAAAAAAAATGTTTGAAGTTTACATACATTAAAATATTTTCTTTCCCATTTTTATGGTGTTGTTTGTGTTCCTCTTTTTTGCCGAGCCTTTTTTTTGTTAACGATTGTGTTTGTCGTAGTCTCTTTTTTGGTTTTAGCCTTTTGAATCGACTGCTACTTGCCTTGTTCATGTTCTTGTTGGGTTGCAGGACTGCCTGACTGGATGCTGCTGCTGGTGTGACTCTTTCCTTCCTTTCCTTTTTTCCCCTTGTTGCTGAGTCAGCTACAAGCTCGAAGAACTACTTTCTATTCCCTTTTTTGCCATTTTTTGCAGCAGCTGAAAAAAAGAAGAACATTGATTTTCGCGCATTAAAATTCTTCTTTTCAGTTTTGGTATCTTTATCTTTTGCGCAAAAGAAACTAATCTTTATCAATTTTTTTGTGTGTTGGCATTAAAATTTTATTATTTCTGCTCAAGAAAAAACCCATCTTACTTGAATTCAATGGTTGTAGTTGTTTTTACTTAACGTCTTCTTCTTCGTTTAAAATTATTTATTGATTTTTGGTGGTTACTTATTTATTTTATCATTCTTTAAATATTATTAAAAATTTAAATACTTCCAACTCCAGCAAAGATGACATTACGGAATATTCGAAATAATCTTGATCGATTATTTGATAAAAATTTAACGGATTTAATTCGAGGGATTCGAAATAATAAAGAAAATGAGGTTGGTGGTGTTCGAACATTTAATGATAAGAACTTTGATCATTAAATTATTATCATATGCTAATGTTTGATGCTTAAATTCTTTTTTTAGTCGAGGTATATCGCTGCATGCATTGAAGAAATTAAACAAGAACTTCAGCTAAATTCAACAGAGGTTAAAGCAAATGCCGTTGAAAAATTAGCATATGTGAGTTGGGGTTGTTTCATATATCATTTTTAATATATAGTATAAATACAATAGTTATAAAACTTTTTTTGGAAGATTGGATAAACTTAATGTAAGGTTATGCAAATAATGAATGGAATTTTTAGCTTCAAATGCTTGGATATGATATATCTTGGGCGGCATTTAATATAATAGAAGTTATGGCTTCAACAAAGTTTAGCGAAAAGCGTGTTGGGTAAGCATATCTTATATATATTTACAGTATTTACAGCTGCAAGGTGTGGTAATATTCAAATTTATAAAACTTGGAGCAACATGGATCTGTGGGATTAAGATTTGTTTTCTTTTTTGAGAATTTTTTTAATCCCACAGATCCATGTTGCTGCAAGTTTTATAAATTTGCATACTAGCACACCGTGCTGTCACAGCAATATTTAATATCGCCAACATTTATGCAAATTTTCGTTATAAATCTGATATGCTGCAGCTAACAAAATTTGTCCAATATACAATTCTTTATCCCATTTTCAGTTATCTTGCTGCTTCACAATGTTTCACCAAAGAGAATGAAGAGTTAATTATGATGACAACAAATATGATTCGAAAAGACCTCCAATCAAGTAATCTATATGAGAATGGTCTTGCCCTAACTGGACTTGCATGTTTTACAACTCATGATCTTGCAAGGGATCTCGTCAATGATGTTGTCAATCTTTTATCCTCTACTCGACCATATGTTCGTAAAAAGGCTGTCCTTGTATTATATAAAATATTTTTAAAATATCCAGAATCTCTTCGACCAACTTTTCAAAGATTAAAGGATAAACTTGAAGATCCTGATCCTGGGGTACAATCTGCAGCAGTGAATGTTATATGTGAACTTGCCCGAAAGAATCCTCGAAATTATTTATCTTTGGCACCAGTGTTTTTTAAATTGATGAATACTTCAAGCAATAATTGGATGTTGATAAAGATTATAAAATTATTCGGATCTTTGGTGCCATTGGAAGCAAAACTTGGAAAGAAACTTTTAGAGCCTTTAACAAATTTAATCAATTCCACCTCAGCCATGTCATTGCTCTATGAATGCATAAATACTGTAATTGCAGTATTGATTAGTATTTCTTCAGAATCTCCAAATGATTTTACTGCTTCTATTCAGTTATGTGTTCAAAAACTTGGAGTTCTTATAGAAGATTCTGATCAAAATTTAAAATATCTTGGGCTGCTTGCAATGGGAAAAATTTTACAAACTCATCCAAAAGCTGTTCAAGCTCATAAAGATATTGTTCTTCGATGCTTAGATGACAAAGACGAATCAATTCGACTTCGAGCACTGGATTTACTTTATGGAATGGTCTCCCGTAAAAATATTATGGAAATTGTTAAAAAACTGATGCAACATGTTGACGCTGCTGAAGGATCTTTCTATCGAGATGAACTTCTCTCAAGGATTATTGATATTTGTTCATACAATAATTATCATTATATTACAAATTTTGAATGGTATATCTCAGTTTTGGTTGAAATGACAAAAGTTGAAGGCTCCAAGCATGGCATAAAAATTGCCGAACAAATTCAAGATGTTACAGTTCGAGTAAAATCTGTTCGACATTTTTCTGTTAGTCAAATGTCTCTGCTTGTTGAAAATGCTCATTTGTTATTAAGTGGAAATAGTGCTCAAAGGAATAATATCTCAGAAGTTCTGTTAGCTGCTGCATGGATTTGTGGGGAATATTCTGAGTAAGTATACTAAACTTTAAAATGGTTTTAAAAAAATATAGATTTAATTTATAAGAATCAAATTTGGACTAAAAATTAATTTTTTACTCTGCCGTTGGCCAGGGCATAGAAACATGAAAATTTAAAAAAGTTAAAAAAATTTCGGATAACTGTATGATTTTTAAAAAATAATAAGTGAGCTTTAATTTTTACAAATTTGCATATTCTTTGTTAAAAATTTCGGATTTTTATACGGTAATCAAATGATCTTTAATTATGTTTTTGGTGAAAGCTTATTTATTAAAATCGTCATAATATCTAAACTATGCCATTAGCAACGGCACAGATATATGCAAATTTTTTAAATTATTTAAAGCTTATTTTCCTAAATTAGAAAAATACAGCTATATCTTACTGTACCCCAATTACTGTAAATTATTTTTCTCAGGCATGTCCGAGATGTTCCATCAGTCCTTGAAGCGATGCTTCGAATTAAAATGTCTATTGTTCCTGGGGCTCTTCTCTCCATTTATGTTCAAAATATTGCAAAGCTATATTCTGTCCTTCTTACAAAATACGAAAAAGAAGATGATTGGGATTCTGTGGAATCGTTGGATAATTTGATGCTTTCAAAACTTCCAGAATTTCAATATACTGATCATTTGGAAGCACAAGAACGAGCATGTAATTTAGTTGAAATTATTCAATTTGTTGATGAACGACATTCGGAGAGAGAAAAAATGGCAGAATCATTTGCGATGCTTTTTGATGGAGAATTAAATCCTGTTGCATCAAAAGCACAACGAAGAGTTCCAATCCCTGAGGGCTTGAATCTTGATGAATGGATTAATGAACCTGAAGAAGATTCTGCAGACGAAGAAAGTTCAGATTCTGACCAACCAGAAGTTACTTTCCCAACAATGTCGGGTCAACAACCAATTACTTCGCCGTCGGCTTCTCCGGTGAAGGTGAATGGAAAGAAACAAAAACATCAACAAGATATTCAACAAGAAATTGAAGAACTTCGTCGAAAACGACAACAAGAACAAGAAAATAATCCATATTATGTTAAATCGGATTCAAAGCCTTCAACATCATCAACATCAATGACAGGGAAGAAGGGCAAGCAAGGCATGGATCGATCAGAATCTCTTCAAACGGCTATTTCCGAACTGCAATCCCCCCTTGAAATTCCTGGTGTTATCGGGCTTCACAGTTATCTCCAACAGCAATCTTCAACAATCTCTTGGAAAGATGCTGCAAAAACTTCTGATAAAAAGAAGAAAAAAGGCGGGAAAAAAGGAACTTCAAAAACAAAATCTGGAAAATCCAAGAAGCGAACAACTACCGTATCCAGTAGTGATGAAGCTGCTGATGATAGTTTTGTTATTCATCAAGTAAATCGTGATGATGGTGAAATGCCTGAGGGTGCATTATCCTCGGATAATGAAGAACAACGAAAACGAAATGGTAGCTTAAATGATGAATTTAAAGCCCTTGATATGAATTTGGATGAACCCCTTAGGGATGATGAAAAACTTTTCATTCCAAAACCATATATTAAACCTGAAAATGATCTTTCAATGTATGCTTTGCCAAAGAATGAAAAACCTTTGCCCCCAAGATCTGACCCCTCTGGTGCCAAAGAAAATGGAGAAGAAAAAAAGAAAAAGAAAAAAGGTACAACAAAAAAATCTGCTGAAAAGACTTCAAAGAAAACAAAATCCACTTCCGAAAAACAACGAAAACGAAAAAAATCGGAGAAATCAATTGAAGAAAATTATACTTCCCTTTCATCCACGGCAAAACCCTCTTCATCAAAAGTCGAAGAGCTGATAATCCCGGAGGACACAACTACCGTAATCCCAAGCAGTAATGGATTTGGACAATCTGCAATTCCAAAAAAGTTGGAAATACTCGCACAAAATGGTGATATCAAAATTTTGGGGAATGTTATTTTCAAATCTTCAGATGGCTCTGGAATTGTTGATGGTGAAGAAAATAAGAATGAATTACGCGGAAATGCAACAATTAAATTCAAGAATAAAGGAGCCGATACCATTCGAAGACTGGAATTGAGTGTTTTTGAGAATGAACAAGTTAAGCTGGATATGTCCTCAGGGATTAAAGATGCAAGTTTAAATTTTTATTTGAAGCTATCTTAATAATTTACCATAGTACAAATTTGCATAATTACTACTTCTATTGTTCTAACAAACCCTAAGCATTATTTTTGCTAAAAGTTACTACAATTTATTTTAACAAATAACAGTAAACTTTAAAAAGCACCAATAAATTAAAAAATTTGCATAATTATAATGATTGTAACAACTTTTAGGCTTCGTCGATTATGCTGCCATTTGAGCTCACTAATAAAGCTTCAAATGAACATGTTCTTCATTTTGAATTTAATAAAATTGATAAAACTCAAAAAATTCGTGTTACTTTGATGTACTGTATCGAAGTAAGTTTTATAACCTGAAATCAAAATTTTCATTTTGATCTTAAGTTTTTAACTGCTTTAATTTTTGATTTCATAAAACTTATATTCAAACAAATTTAAGTACCATTAAATACAGTAATATTTTTTTCAGAAAAATGATGGCCAAAATTCTGAAGACCGCCTAAATTTTACTTTAACATTTCCATCTTTAAAATTCTTGAATTATGCAACAATTGGTGAAACATCTTACAAATTTATTGTTGGAGATCTTTCTGGAAGCGCTTCAGAAAAGGTTGCCTCCACGCAATCCTTTGATGTAATCATTGATAAAATTACAAAATTATCAAATTTATCAGTTGTTGAACTTCTAAATGATAACGAGGCGGCATCCCTTTATGCTCATTCATATGATGATTCACCCGTTTGTATTTTGGTCAAAAAATTGCCTGAAAAATATTCAATTGATGTTCGATGCATAGATTCAACTTTAGCAAATTCCATTGCACAGGACTTAAAAGAAATTATTAACTCTAAAAATGGTGACTAAAAATAATGTTGTGATTTTTGCTTTCTTTTTTACTTTCATTTATATAAAATCTTAAAACTCGAAAAAAACCAAATTTTTTGAAATGTATCTTTTTTGGCAGTTTCTATTTAAATCATTATCTGGTATTTAATAAATTATTTTTTTATGCAAAGTTTTTCTTTTCAATGGCACTTTTTAATCTCTTTTTAAAAATTCTTTGTAGCTTGGAATTGTCCAGTCTATTCTCGTCATTGTCATTGATGGCGGTATTTTTTATACCTTCAAAAGGATTTGTAGAAGATCAAAGAATGCCGCTAACGGTGTTGACAGCAGTGTTTGTAAAAAAACAAACATACTGGGAATCCACCACAACGGCTCCTTCTTTTTCAACATTTTAGCAAATTTTTTGTTGCATTTTTCTGATTTTTTGCACTCATTCAATTTTTGCACATAGTAAAATTTCCATGCTCTTAGAGAGAGAAATCAGGTCATTTTAAATTTAAAATTCAAGTTTTAAAATTACAAAATTTATTATTTCATTTTTGATCGTTTCATTAATTGGCTTTTATTTATTTATTTTCTGATTGTAGCAAAATATGGCAAAGATTTTGAAGAAACTTTTCAACAAATTTTCAACTTCCAAAAAATCAAAAACAGAACTTCTAAAATACACTCAAATTTCTTCAACTTTATCTTCATCAAATATTGTTCCAAATCAAACTTTATCAAATATTCATGTTCAGCAACTTGGATTTCCTGAACCACTTTTATTTTATCTCAAGAAAAATGCAAATCCAAAATTATTGCTTAAGCTGATGCAATCTTCAAAACGTCACTTTTCTTTCAAAGAATTTCCATTTTTTGCAACACATTTTCTTAGCATCGATAAAGCAGATTGGATTTATTATGATCAAAGAACAAAATCAATTAAAACTTTGGATTTGCAAAATCTTTCAAAACCTTTATGGATTACAAATGGAATCAATTGCAATACTTTCGTCAAATCAAGAGTAATTTCAAATCTTTTATCAAAAACTTTTATTTGTGATATCAAATTTCTTCGACTTGTTTCTCGAATTTTAAGTGTTGAACAATTTGTTTTGCTCAATTCAAAAAAAGATATTGAATATTTGACTTTTATTAATTCTCATGTTGAATATTCTGATGGTGAAATTGTTCCATTGAATGAAATTCTTAATTCTCTTCCAAATGTTAAAAATTTTTATTGGTATGTTTTTAGTTTTATTATAATTATTTCTTGTTATTAAAAATTGATTACTGTAGTTTATGTGAAATTTAAAATAGGAAACTGTAACTTTTTTCCTCTCCAATTACAGTAGTCACAAAATTAAACATTTTTCATGTCATGAATATTTCAGGTTATTCAGTCAAAAAATGGCATCGACTTTATCTTCAGAATCAACTCAAAATCTCATTGATAGCTTGAAGCCTTCAACTTTAACCTCCTTCACTTTAATGAATATTCCACAAAATTTTGATTTCAAATTATTTACAAAGTTTATGAAAGTAAGTTCTCTTTTTATTTTTTTAAATTTTTACTAATTTCAATTTGTTTAGAAAAATCCTTGGATTGACTTCTTCCTTGAATTCAATAATACCCTTTCATCAAAATATTCATTTATGCTTCAAAAATTTGTTGATAAATTAATTAAAACTTCTCCAAAGAAATATCGTCCAATTCGAATTCGTTTCATCGGTCAAACTGAAAAATTACGAGAAGCCTTGGATACTCTTTACAAACTTCATTCTCAACAACTTTTTGTTCTTCGATAAATCTGGATTTTTATTATTTATGTCATTGTTATTTCTTTTGAGTTATTTTGTTTAACGTTATTTTTTATATATAAACCGTTTATATTTTGATTCTGTTGTTTTTGTCAGACATAAGAAACCAGCAACCGGCAATCAAACATTTTTGTTTATTTCTAAACGTCATTTTAAGTCCATGTTAAAAACTAATTTTATATGACAGAATTTTAACAAAAAGAAAGGCTTCTAAGATTGCAAATCATTTATTAGTAATATTGATTTCGTCTTACGGTATTTGTAAAAATTTCAGAAAATTAGATTAACACATAAAAATATGCTACCAGATTCATTTTTTGAAAAATACTGTATTATAGGCTTTTAGGCCAGTTTTTTAGAGGAGCGAACTTTTTGGGGCAGTCCCAAAGGTTTTGGCATACTGATTCTGGTTCAGCATGGTTATTTACATCATAAAAATGAATTTCAGAAAATTAGATTAACACATAAAAATATGCTACCAGATTCATTTTTTAAAAAATACTGTATTATAGGCTTTTAGGCCAGTTTTTTAGAGGAGCGAACTTTTTGGGGCAGTCCCAAAGGTTTTGGCATACTGATTCTTGTTCAGCATGATAATTTACATCATAAAAATGAATTTCAGAAAATTAGATTAACACATAAAAATATGCTACCAGATTCATTTTTTGAAAAATACTGTATTATAGGCTTTTAGGCCAGTTTTTTAGAGGAGCGAACTTTTTGGGGCAGTCCCAAAGGTTTTGGCATACTGATTGTGGTTCAGCATGATAATTTACATCATAAAAATGAATTTCAGAAAATTAGATTAACACATAAAAATATGCTACCAGATTCATTTTTTAAAAAATACTGTATTATAGGCTTTTAGGCCAGTTTTTTAGAGGAGCGAACTTTTTGGGGCAGTCCCAAAGGTTTTGGCATACTGATTCTGGTTCAGCATGGTTATTTACATCATAAAAATGAATTTCAGAAAATTAGATTAACACATAAAAATATGCTACCAGATTCATTTTTTAAAAAATACTGTATTATAGGCTTTTAGGCCAGTTTTTTAGAGGAGCGAACTTTTTGGGGCAGTCCCAAAGGTTTTGGCATACTGATTCTTGTTCAGCATGATAATTTACATCATAAAAATGAATTTCAGAAAATTAGATTAACACATAAAAATATGCTACCAGATTCATTTTTTGAAAAATACTGTATTATAGGCTTTTAGGCCAGTTTTTTAGAGGAGCGAACTTTTTGGGGCAGTCCCAAAGGTTTTGGCATACTGATTGTGGTTCAGCATGATAATTTACATCATAAAAATGAATTTCAGAAAATTAGATTAACACATAAAAATATGCTACCAGATTCATTTTTTAAAAAATACTGTATTATAGGCTTTTAGGCCAGTTTTTTAGAGGAGCGAACTTTTTGGGGCAGTCCCAAAGGTTTTGGCATACTGATTCTTGTTCAGCATGATAATTTACATCATAAAAATGAATTTCAGAAAATTAGATTAACACATAAAAATATGCTACCAGATTCATTTTTTAAAAAATACTGTATTATAGGCTTTTAGGCCAGTTTTTTAGAGGAGCGAACTTTTTGGGGCAGTCCCAAAGGTTTTGGCATACTGATTCTTGTTCAGCATGATAATTTACATCATAAAAATGAATTTCAGAAAATTAGATTAACACATAAAAATATGCTACCAGATTCATTTTTTAAAAAATACTGTATTATAGGCTTTTAGGCCAGTTTTTTAGAGGAGCGAACTTTTTGGGGCAGTCCCAAAGGTTTTGGCATACTGATTCTTGTTCAGCATGATAATTTACATCATAAAAATGAATTTCAGAAAATTAGATTAACACATAAAAATATGCTACCAGATTCATTTTTTGAAAAATACTGTATTATAGGCTTTTAGGCCAGTTTTTTAGAGGAGCGAACTTTATGGGGCAGTCCCAAAGGTTTTGGCATACTGATTCTTGTTCAGCATGATAATTTACATCATAAAAATGAATTTCAGAAAATTAGATTAACACATAAAAATATGCTACCAGATTCATTTTTTAAAAAATACTGTATTATAGGCTTTTAGGCCAGTTTTTTAGAGGAGCGAACTTTTTGGGGCAGTCCCAAAGGTTTTGGCATACTGATTCTTGTTCAGCATGATAATTTACATCATAAAAATGAATTTCAGAAAATTAGATTAACACATAAAAATATGCTACCAGATTCATTTTTTAAAAAATACTGTATTATAGGCTTTTAGGCCAGTTTTTTAGAGGAGCGAACTTTTTGGGGCAGTCCCAAAGGTTTTGGCATACTGATTCTTGTTCAGCATGATAATTTACATCATAAAAATGAATTTCAGAAAATTAGATTAACACATAAAAATATGCTACCAGATTCATTTTTTGAAAAATACTGTATTATAGGCTTTTAGGCCAGTTTTTTAGAGGAGCGAACTTTTTGGGGCAGTCCCAAAGGTTTTGGCATACTGATTCTGGTTCAGCATGGTTATTTACATCATAAAAATGAATTTCAGAAAATTAGATTAACACATAAAAATATGCTACCAGATTCATTTTTTAAAAAATACTGTATTATAGGCTTTTAGGCCAGTTTTTTAGAGGAGCGAACTTTTTGGGGCAGTCCCAAAGGTTTTGGCATACTGATTCTTGTTCAGCATGATAATTTACATCATAAAAATGAATTTCAGAAAATTAGATTAACACATAAAAATATGCTACCAGATTCATTTTTTAAAAAATACTGTATTATAGGCTTTTAGGCCAGTTTTTTAGAGGAGCGAACTTTTTGGGGCAGTCCCAAAGGTTTTGGCATACTGATTCTTGTTCAGCATGATAATTTACATCATAAAAATGAATTTCAGAAAATAAGATTAACACATAAAAATATGCTACCAGATTCATTTTTTAAAAAATACTGTATTATAGGCTTTTAGGCCAGTTTTTTAGAGGAGCGAACTTTTTGGGGCAGTCCCAAAGGTTTTGGCATACTGATTCTTGTTCAGCATGATAATTTACATCATAAAAATGAATTTCAGAAAATTAGATTAACACATAAAAATATGCTACCAGATTCATTTTTTGAAAAATACTGTATTATAGGCTTTTAGGCCAGTTTTTTAGAGGAGCGAACTTTTTGGGGCAGTCCCAAAGGTTTTGGCATACTGATTCTGGTTCAGCATGGTTATTTACATCATAAAAATGAATTTCAGAAAATTAGATTAACACATAAAAATATGCTACCAGATTCATTTTTTAAAAAATACTGTATTATAGGCTTTTAGGCCAGTTTTTTAGAGGAGCGAACTTTTTGGGGCAGTCCCAAAGGTTTTGGCATACTGATTCTTGTTCAGCATGATAATTTACATCATAAAAATGAATTTCAGAAAATTAGATTAACACATAAAAATATGCTACCAGATTCATTTTTTGAAAAATACTGTATTATAGGCTTTTAGGCCAGTTTTTTAGAGGAGCGAACTTTTTGGGGCAGTCCCAAAGGTTTTGGCATACTGATTGTGGTTCAGCATGATAATTTACATCATAAAAATGAATTTCAGAAAATTAGATTAACACATAAAAATATGCTACCAGATTCATTTTTTAAAAAATACTGTATTATAGGCTTTTAGGCCAGTTTTTTAGAGGAGCGAACTTTTTGGGGCAGTCCCAAAGGTTTTGGCATACTGATTCTTGTTCAGCATGATAATTTACATCATAAAAATGAATTTCAGAAAATTAGATTAACACATAAAAATATGCTACCAGATTCATTTTTTAAAAAATACTGTATTATAGGCTTTTAGGCCAGTTTTTTAGAGGAGCGAACTTTTTGGGGCAGTCCCAAAGGTTTTGGCATACTGATTCTTGTTCAGCATGATAATTTACATCATAAAAATGAATTTCAGAAAATTAGATTAACACATAAAAATATGCTACCAGATTCATTTTTTAAAAAATACTGTATTATAGGCTTTTAGGCCAGTTTTTTAGAGGAGCGAACTTTTTGGGGCAGTCCCAAAGGTTTTGGCATACTGATTCTTGTTCAGCATGATAATTTACATCATAAAAATGAATTTCAGAAAATTAGATTAACACATAAAAATATGCTACCAGATTCATTTTTTAAAAAATACTGTATTATAGGCTTTTAGGCCAGTTTTTTAGAGGAGCGAACTTTTTGGGGCAGTCCCAAAGGTTTTGGCATACTGATTCTTGTTCAGCATGATAATTTACATCATAAAAATGAATTTCAGAAAATTAGATTAACACATAAAAATATGCTACCAGATTCATTTTTTAAAAAATACTGTATTATAGGCTTTTAGGCCAGTTTTTTAGAGGAGCGAACTTTTTGGGGCAGTCCCAAAGGTTTTGGCATACTGATTCTGGTTCAGCATGGTTATTTACATCATAAAAATGAATTTCAGAAAATTAGATTAACACATAAAAATATGCTACCAGATTCATTTTTTAAAAAATACTGTATTATAGGCTTTTAGGCCAGTTTTTTAGAGGAGCGAACTTTTTGGGGCAGTCCCAAAGGTTTTGGCATACTGATTATTGTTCAGCATGATAATTTACATCATAAAAATGAATTTCAGAAAATTAGATTAACACATAAAAATATGCTACCAGATTCATTTTTTGAAAAATACTGTATTATAGGCTTTTAGGCCAGTTTTTTAGAGGAGCGAACTTTTTGGGGCAGTCCCAAAGGTTTTGGCATACTGATTATTGTTCAGCATGGTTATTTACATCATAAAAATGAATTTCAGAAAATTAGATTAACACATAAAAATATGCTACCAGATTCATTTTTTGAAAAATACTGTATTATAGGCTTTTAGGCCAGTTTTTTAGAGGAGCGAACTTTTTGGGGCAGTCCCAAAGGTTTTGGCATACTGATTCTGGTTCAGCATGGTTATTTACATCATAAAAATGAATTTCAGAAAATTAGATTAACACATAAAAATATGCTACCAGATTCATTTTTTAAAAAATACTGTATTATAGGCTTTTAGGCCAGTTTTTTAGAGGAGCGAACTTTTTGGGGCAGTCCCAAAGGTTTTGGCATACTGATTCTGGTTCAGCATGGTTATTTACATCATAAAAATGAATTTCAGAAAATTAGATTAACACATAAAAATATGCTACCAGATTCATTTTTTAAAAAATACTGTATTATAGGCTTTTAGGCCAGTTTTTTAGAGGAGCGAACTTTTTGGGGCAGTCCCAAAGGTTTTGGCATACTGATTATTGTTCAGCATGATAAATTACATCATAAAAATGAATTTCAGAAAATTAGATTAACACATAAAAATATGCTACCAGATTCATTTTTTAAAAAATACTGTATTATAGGCTTTTAGGCCAGTTTTTTAGAGGAGCGAACTTTTTGGGGCAGTCCCAAAGGTTTTGGCATACTGATTCTGGTTCAGCATGGTTATTTACATCAAAAAGATGAATTTCAGAAAATTAGATTAACACATAAAAATATGCTACCAGGTTCATTTTTTGAAAAATACTGTATTATAGGCTTTTAGGCCAGTTTTTTAGAGGAGCGAACTTTTTGGGGCAGTCCCAAAGGTTTTGGCATACTGATTCTGGTTCAGCATGGTTATTTACATCATAAAAATGAATTTCAGAAAATTAGATTAACACATAAAAACATGCTACCAGATTCATTTTTTGAAAAATACTGTATTATAGGCTTTTAGGCCAGTTTTTTAGAGGAGCGAACTTTTTGGGGCAGTCCCAAAGGTTTTGGCATACTGATTATTGTTCAGCATGGTTATTTACATCATAAAAATGAATTTCAGAAAATTAGATTAACACATAAAAATATGCTACCAGATTCATTTTTTGAAAAATACTGTATTATAGGCTTTTAGGCCAGTTTTTTAGAGGAGCGAACTTTTTGGGGCAGTCCCAAAGGTTTTGGCATACTGATTATTGTTCAGCATGGTTATTTACATCATAAAAATGAATTTCAGAAAATTAGATTAACACATAAAAATATGCTACCAGATTCATTTTTTGAAAAATACTGTATTATAGGCTTTTAGGCCAGTTTTTTAGAGGAGCGAACTTTTTGGGGCAGTCCCAAAGGTTTTGGCATACTGATTCTGGTTCAGCATGATAATTTACATCATAAAAATGAATTTCAGAAAATTAGATTAACACATAAAAACATGCTACCAGGTTCATTTTTTGAAAAATACTGTATTATAGGCTTTTAGGCCAGTTTTTTAGAGGAGCGAACTTTTTGGGGCAGTCCCAAAGGTTTTGGCATACTGATTATTGTTCAGCATGGTTATTTACATCATAAAAATGAATTTCAGAAAATTAGATTAACACATAAAAATATGCTACCAGATTCATTTTTTGAAAAATACTGTATTATAGGCTTTTAGGCCCGTTTTTTAGAGGAGCGAACTTTTTGGGGCAGTCCCAAAGGTTTTGGCATACTGATTATTGTTCAGCATGGTTATTTACATCATAAAAATGAATTTCAGAAAATTAGATTAACACATAAAAACATGCTACCAGATTCATTTTTTGAAAAATACTGTATTATAGGCTTTTAGGCCAGTTTTTTAGAGGAGCGAACTTTTTGGGGCAGTCCCAAAGGTTTTGGCATACTGATTATTGTTCAGCATGGTTATTTACATCATAAAAATGAATTTCAGAAAATTAGATTAACACATAAAAATATGCTACCAGGTTCATTTTTTGAAAAATACTGTATTATAGGCTTTTAGGCCAGTTTTTTAGAGGAGCGAACTTTTTGGGGCAGTCCCAAAGGTTTTGGCATACTGATTCTGGTTCAGCATGGTTATTTACATCATAAAAATGAATTTCAGAAAATTAGATTAACACATAAAAATATGCTACCAGATTCATTTTTTGAAAAATACTGTATTATAGGCTTTTAGGCCAGTTTTTTAGAGGAGCGAACTTTTTGGGGCAGTCCCAAAGGTTTTGGCATACTGATTATTGTTCAGCATGGTTATTTACATCATAAAAATGAATTTCAGAAAATTAGATTAACACATAAAAATATGCTACCAGGTTCATTTTTTGAAAAATACTGTATTATAGGCTTTTAGGCCAGTTTTTTAGAGGAGCGAACTTTTTGGGGCAGTCCCAAAGGTTTTGGCATACTGATTATTGTTCAGCATGGTTATTTACATCATAAAAATGAATTTCAGAAAATTAGATTAACACATAAAAATATGCTACCAGGTTCATTTTTTGAAAAATACTGTATTATAGGCTTTTAGGCCAGTTTTTTAGAGGAGCGAACTTTTTGGGGCAGTCCCAAAGGTTTTGGCATACTGATTATTGTTCAGCATGGTTATTTACATCATAAAAATGAATTTCAGAAAATTAGATTAACACATAAAAATATGCTACCAGGTTCATTTTTTGAAAAATACTGTATTATAGGCTTTTAGGCCAGTTTTTTAGAGGAGCGAACTTTTTGGGGCAGTCCCAAAGGTTTTGGCATACTGATTATTGTTCAGCATGGTTATTTACATCATAAAAATGAATTTCAGAAAATTAGATTAACACATAAAAATATGCTACCAGATTCATTTTTTGAAAAATACTGTATTATAGGCTTTTAGGCCAGTTTTTTAGAGGAGCGAACTTTTTGGGGCAGTCCCAAAGGTTTTGGCATACTGATTATTGTTCAGCATGGTTATTTACATCATAAAAATGAATTTCAGAAAATTAGATTAACACATAAAAATATGCTACCAGGTTCATTTTTTGAAAAATACTGTATTATAGGCTTTTAGGCCAGTTTTTTAGAGGAGCGAACTTTTTGGGGCAGTCCCAAAGGTTTTGGCATACTGATTATTGTTCAGCATGGTTATTTACATCATAAAAATGAATTTCAGAAAATTAGATTAACACATAAAAATATGCTACCAGGTTCATTTTTTGAAAAATACTGTATTATAGGCTTTTAGGCCAGTTTTTTAGAGGAGCGAACTTTTTGGGGCAGTCCCAAAGGTTTTGGCATACTGATTATTGTTCAGCATGGTTATTTACATCATAAAAATGAATTTCAGAAAATTAGATTAACACATAAAAATATGCTACCAGGTTCATTTTTTGAAAAATACTGTATTATAGGCTTTTAGGCCAGTTTTTTAGAGGAGCGAACTTTTTGGGGCAGTCCCAAAGGTTTTGGCATACTGATTATTGTTCAGCATGGTTATTTACATCATAAAAATGAATTTCAGAAAATTAGATTAACACATAAAAACATGCTACCAGATTCATTTTTTGAAAAATACTGTATTATAGGCTTTTAGGCCAGTTTTTTAGAGGAGCGAACTTTTTGGGGCAGTCCCAAAGGTTTTGGCATACTGATTATTGTTCAGCATGGTTATTTACATCATAAAAATGAATTTCAGAAAATTAGATTAACACATAAAAATATGCTACCAGGTTCATTTTTTGAAAAATACTGTATTATAGGCTTTTAGGCCAGTTTTTTAGAGGAGCGAACTTTTTGGGGCAGTCCCAAAGGTTTTGGCATACTGATTCTGGTTCAGCATGGTTATTTACATCATAAAAATGAATTTCAGAAAATTAGATTAACACATAAAAATATGCTACCAGATTCATTTTTTGAAAAATACTGTATTATAGGCTTTTAGGCCAGTTTTTTAGAGGAGCGAACTTTTTGGGGCAGTCCCAAAGGTTTTGGCATACTGATTATTGTTCAGCATGGTTATTTACATCATAAAAATGAATTTCAGAAAATTAGATTAACACATAAAAATATGCTACCAGATTCATTTTTTGAAAAATACTGTATTATAGGCTTTTAGGCCAGTTTTTTAGAGGAGCGAACTTTTTGGGGCAGTCCCAAAGGTTTTGGCATACTGATTCTGGTTCAGCATGGTTATTTACATCATAAAAATGAATTTCAGAAAATTAGATTAACACATAAAAATATGCTACCAGATTCATTTTTTGAAAAATACTGTATTATAGGCTTTTAGGCCAGTTTTTTAGAGGAGCGAACTTTTTGGGGCAGTCCCAAAGGTTTTGGCATACTGATTCTGGTTCAGCATGGTTATTTACATCATAAAAATGAATTTCAGAAAATTAGATTAACACATAAAAATATGCTACCAGATTCATTTTTTGAAAAATACTGTATTATAGGCTTTTAGGCCAGTTTTTTAGAGGAGCGAACTTTTTGGGGCAGTCCCAAAGGTTTTGGCATACTGATTATTGTTCAGCATGGTTATTTACATCATAAAAATGAATTTCAGAAAATTAGATTAACACATAAAAATATGCTACCAGGTTCATTTTTTTAAAAATACTGTATTATAGGCTTTTAGGCCAGTTTTTTAGAGGAGCGAACTTTTTGGGGCAGTCCCAAAGGTTTTGGCATACTGATTATTGTTCAGCATGGTTATTTACATCATAAAAATGAATTTCAGAAAATTAGATTAACACATAAAAATATGCTACCAGGTTCATTTTTTGAAAAATACTGTATTATAGGCTTTTAGGCCAGTTTTTTAGAGGAGCGAACTTTTTGGGGCAGTCCCAAAGGTTTTGGCATACTGATTATTGTTCAGCATGGTTATTTACATCATAAAAATGAATTTCAGAAAATTAGATTAACACATAAAAATATGCTACCAGAATCATTTTTTGAAAAATACTGTATTATAGGCTTTTAGGCCAGTTTTTTAGAGGAGCGAACTTTTTGGGGCAGTCCCAAAGGTTTTGGCATACTGATTATTGTTCAGCATGGTTATTTACATCATAAAAATGAATTTCAGAAAATTAGATTAACACATAAAAATATGCTACCAGATTCATTTTTTGAAAAATACTGTATTATAGGCTTTTAGGCCAGTTTTTTAGAGGAGCGAACTTTTTGGGACAGTCCCAAAGGTTTTGGCATACTGATTCTGGTTCAGCATGGTTATTTACATCATAAAAATGAATTTCAGAAAATTAGATTAACACATAAAAATATGCTACCAGATTCATTTTTTGAAAAATACTGTATTATAGGCTTTTAGGCCAGTTTTTTAGAGGAGCGAACTTTTTGGGGCAGTCCCAAAGGTTTTGGCATACTGATTCTGGTTCAGCATGGTTATTTACATCATAAAAATGAATTTCAGAAAATTAGATTAACACATAAAAATATGCTACCAGATTCATTTTTTGAAAAATACTGTATTATAGGCTTTTAGGCCAGTTTTTTAGAGGAGCGAACTTTTTGGGGCAGTCCCAAAGGTTTTGGCATACTGATTATTGTTCAGCATGGTTATTTACATCATAAAAATGAATTTCAGAAAATTAGATTAACACATAAAAATATGCTACCAGATTCATTTTTTGAAAAATACTGTATTATAGGCTTTTAGGCCCGTTTTTTAGAGGAGCGAACTTTTTGGGGCAGTCCCAAAGGTTTTGGCATACTGATTATTGTTCAGCATGGTTATTTACATCATAAAAATGAATTTCAGAAAATTAGATTAACACATAAAAATATGCTACCAGATTCATTTTTTGAAAAATACTGTATTATAGGCTTTTAGGCCAGTTTTTTAGAGGAGCGAACTTTTTGGGGCAGTCCCAAAGGTTTTGGCATACTGATTATTGTTCAGCATGGTTATTTACATCATAAAAATGAATTTCAGAAAATTAGATTAACACATAAAAATATGCTACCAGGTTCATTTTTTGAAAAATACTGTATTATAGGCTTTTAGGCCAGTTTTTTAGAGGAGCGAACTTTTTGGGGCAGTCCCAAAGGTTTTGGCATACTGATTCTGGTTCAGCATGGTTATTTACATCATAAAAATGAATTTCAGAAAATTAGATTAACACATAAAAATATGCTACCAGATTCATTTTTTGAAAAATACTGTATTATAGGCTTTTAGGCCAGTTTTTTAGAGGAGCGAACTTTTTGGGGCAGTCCCAAAGGTTTTGGCATACTGATTATTGTTCAGCATGGTTATTTACATCATAAAAATGAATTTCAGAAAATTAGATTAACACATAAAAATATGCTACCAGATTCATTTTTTGAAAAATACTGTATTATAGGCTTTTAGGCCAGTTTTTTAGAGGAGCGAACTTTTTGGGGCAGTCCCAAAGGTTTTGGCATACTGATTATTGTTCAGCATGGTTATTTACATCATAAAAATGAATTTCAGAAAATTAGATTAACACATAAAAATATGCTACCAGGTTCATTTTTTGAAAAATACTGTATTATAGGCTTTTAGGCCAGTTTTTTAGAGGAGCGAACTTTTTGGGGCAGTCCCAAAGGTTTTGGCATACTGATTCTGGTTCAGCATGGTTATTTACATCATAAAAATGAATTTCAGAAAATTAGATTAACACATAAAAATATGCTACCAGATTCATTTTTTGAAAAATACTGTATTATAGGCTTTTAGGCCAGTTTTTTAGAGGAGCGAACTTTTTGGGGCAGTCCCAAAGGTTTTGGCATACTGATTCTGGTTCAGCATGGTTATTTACATCATAAAAATGAATTTCAGAAAATTAGATTAACACATAAAAACATGCTACCAGATTCATTTTTTGAAAAATACTGTATTATAGGCTTTTAGGCCAGTTTTTTAGAGGAGCGAACTTTTTGGGGCAGTCCCAAAGGTTTTGGCATACTGATTATTGTTCAGCATGGTTATTTACATCATAAAAATGAATTTCAGAAAATTAGATTAACACATAAAAATATGCCACCAGATTCATTTTTTGAAAAATACTGTATTATAGGCTTTTAGGCCAGTTTTTTAGAGGAGCGAACTTTTTGGGGCAGTCCCAAAGGTTTTGGCATACTGATTCTGGTTCAGCATGGTTATTTACATCATAAAAATGAATTTCAGAAAATTAGATTAACACATAAAAATATGCCACCAGATTCATTTTTTGAAAAATACTGTATTATAGGCTTTTAGGCCAGTTTTTTAGAGGAGCGAACTTTTTGGGGCAGTCCCAAAGGTTTTGGCATACTGATTATTGTTCAGCATGGTTATTTACATCATAAAAATGAATTTCAGAAAATTAGATTAACACATAAAAATATGCCACCAGATTCATTTTTTGAAAAATACTGTATTATAGGCTTTTAGGCCAGTTTTTTAGAGGAGCGAACTTTTTGGGGCAGTCCCAAAGGTTTTGGCATACTGATTATTGTTCAGCATGGTTATTTACATCATAAAAATGAATTTCAGAAAATTAGATTAACACATAAAAATATGCCACCAGATTCATTTTTTGAAAAATACTGTATTATAGGCTTTTAGGCCAGTTTTTTAGAGGAGCGAACTTTTTGGGGCAGTCCCAAAGGTTTTGGCATACTGATTCTGGTTCAGCATGGTTATTTACATCATAAAAATGAATTTCAGAAAATTAGATTAACACATAAAAATATGCTACCAGATTCATTTTTTAAAAAATACTGTATTATAGGCTTTTAGGCCAGTTTTTTAGAGGAGCGAACTTTTTGGGGCAGTCCCAAAGGTTTTGGCATACTGATTCTGGTTCAGCATGGTTATTTACATCATAAAAATGAATTTCAGAAAATTAGATTAACACATAAAAATATGCTACCAGATTCATTTTTTAAAAAATACTGTATTATAGGCTTTTAGGCCAGTTTTTTAGAGGAGCGAACTTTTTGGGGCAGTCCCAAAGGTTTTGGCATACTGATTCTTTTTCAGCATGCCATAAATGAATTTGGTAGCATATTTTTATTTGATTACCTTATTTTGTGAAATTCATTTTTACAATGTGAATTACAATGCTGACCAAGAATCAGCATGGCATAACCTTTGGGGAGGCCCCGAGAAGTTCGACCCCCTGGAAAAACTGGCGAGGGGCTATTATACCCAAAACTGATTTAATTTGATTATATACCTTAAGGCAAAAAATAAGCCGGTTTTGGCATTTTCGATGCTCTTAAAATCGCATTTTGTTGAATTTCGACCTAAAAGTATTTTTTCCTGCTTCTTAAGCATGTTCGAAAATATATGTAAAATAGAAAAATATGTAATTTTTTGGCGGTGTCATAATTGTAGAATAAATTGGTGGAATACGTTTGAATGTTTTATTTTTACTAGCTTACTTGGCAAATCC
Source organism: Panagrolaimus sp. LJ2414 (assembly GCA_024447195.1). NCBI lineage: Eukaryota > Metazoa > Nematoda > Chromadorea > Rhabditida > Panagrolaimidae > Panagrolaimus > Panagrolaimus sp. LJ2414. Next base: position 632,411 of record JAMRXY010000052.1, on the reverse strand, counting down.
AGGATTTTTGGACGTGTACGGATTGATAGTGTAAATCTTAAAAGATTTATTTTTTTAAACTTTTTTTAAAAGGATGCAAAAAACGTGGACATAAAAATCGATCAGTCTTTATCACCTTTTGCATAAAAGGATACGGTAATCAAGCAGTTTTAACTTTTTTTTAAGCGTTTTTAAATTTTATCAACTGCCTTTATTTTTACCACTGTAAAAAATATGACTATGTTTAAATCTTCTATTTCAGTTTTTCAAAAAAAATGTTTACAAAATATTGCACATCTCTGTTTTTTTGATGTTGTTATTCATAACATTTTTTTCTTCATTTAAAAAATAACAAAGACCGATCGCGCCAAAAAGAATTTTATACTTTTCTTTCGAAAGCTCGCTAATGCTCTGTTTGCATTTTCTTCTTCTTTCCTACTTCTCCAAAGATGTGACTTTGTAAAGGTTATTTGGTGTTTTTTTTTGTTTTAAACATTCTAAAAAATGTCGGACATCAACGATGTTGCTTTGGCTTTTTCAAAATAAAAAAAATATACGCAAAAAAATATCATTGATTTTTTCGAGCTTTGCTTAAAAATGATTCATACTTTTTTTAGCTGCCTTTTTTCGTGTTTGATATGTTTTTTTTCTAGTTTAAACCTATCGTTTTAAAAAAGTTGACATTTGGTTGATTCGAAGTTTGCATTATCCTTGTCAAATTGCAAATATCCGGTGCCCTTTTGAAAATTATTTTGTAATTGTTTGTTGAATTTCGTGAAAACCAAATTTGATAAAAACTTTAATTTGTAAATTTTGTAAATTTTTATACATTTTTCTCCCCGTAAAATTCTACTTCCACACAGGAATGAGACATATGATCGAAAAGGTTGACCGTTCACGGTTAAGAAATTTTTGTCCGGTCTATATCAGGGCTTGAAAATGAGGCCTAAAATTACGGCCGGCCTCGGCCCGAGGCCTCAAAATACTCGGCCGGCCCGGCCCCAGGTGGAAATTTAGTCGGCCGGCCGGCCCTAGGGCCGGCCCAGGCCGGCCTTGATTTTTTCGTTTCAAAAGTTCCCCTTCAAATATTTTTTCGTTGGGGATATTTTTTTTATTTCTAGTTATTGAAAACACAAAATTTTGATTAATTAGTTTCCTTTTGGTATAATAAATGTTTTAGCAATGATGAATTATAACACATTATGCCTAATAACTAGAAACGAAAATTCCCTCGCTTTTTCATAACATTGTATAAAAATTTTAAGGCCGGCCTCAGGCCTCAAAAAGCTCGGCCCGGCCGGCCCTGGGCCTGAAAAAAGTAAGCCGGCCCGGCCTGAGGCTGGCCAACCCCTGGTCTATATTTAAATAGAGCAGACAAAAAAGGCGGAAAGCAAAAAAATTAACTAAGAGAAAACACGACTGGGTCTGAGTTTTCATATTTATCCTTGCTTCCATGTTCCTTAAATAATTTTGTCAGACGTGTGTTTTAAAAAACATTATCAAAAAAATCTTTAACCATTTTGGTGATTCATTTATATATATTTTTCATCACACTTAAACTGTGAAGTTATCCACAATAAATTGGAATAACTAAAATAAGCTTTCCTGAAAGCATTCTTTTGCACGCTTTCAATTTTTTAACCAATGTTTACCATTTTTTAACATTTTTTTGCCATTAATTTTGTAATTTTTTGCAGATCTTTCATAATTTTGTCATTTCTTTGATGACATGATTTTGTTATGGCTTTTTTCTTTATTCATTATTTCAACGACTGCGGATTCAGTGATCAAAAAATGTGAACTTCCATTTTTGCCAATCCATGAAGCTTACTTTAATCTCTCAGAAGCACAACTCCATTTTCCAACTCATTACATTTTTCTTTTAAATACAAATTTGGATAAAGCTACAGTAAGCAAACTTACAGTAATTTTATTACTACAAACGTAACATTTTTAGCAAGAACAAATGCTTTCCATTTATCATTCAATGACTTGTATGATTCCAAGCTACAGTAATTTTACAAAATTTCATCTTATTACTTTGGGAGAAAAAAGTGTAAATGCTACAAAAATTAATTACGGTACAATTCCTGAAAAATGGATTTCAATTTTTCAAAACAATGCTTCTTCTTCTACTGCTTCGGGCATAAATTCAAATGAAAAAGTGATAAATATTTGTGATCAATTGATTCAAGGCTTGCATGAATTTATTCTTTTTGAAGAAGAAAATAATCAACAAATTTTAAAGCATAGTTTAAAAAATTTTGTCATGTTTCAAATGCTTGATAATTATTTACCAGATTTATGTGGAAGCGATTTGAATGCATTTTTGGCAGAAAATAATTGTAAGGTTTTTTTTCTTGAAAAAAAACGTGTTTTTAAGTTTGAAGAAGTTGATGATTTAAGTATTTCTTCAATTTTAACGTTTTTTTCGAAATACACAACTCTGACGATCAGGCAAGAAAACAGTAGAAGAAGACCCTGTTCTTCAGGTTTCAAAAAAACGTTGAAATACAAAAATAACATAAACCTTCCCCTCTTTTAATCATTTTGATCAAAGCAAAAATTTCGAAATGTTAAAATTCTGTTTTCAAATTTAGTTCTTAGATTACTGTATTACAGTATACCCAAAAAATAACCAAAATAAAAGAACACCAGAATTTTCTTTAAATAATTGCTGTAACAATAACATATTTTTTAGTAACAAATACCATTGGCATCTCACAAAATGTTATCACTTATGGATTATCAGGACCACCACAACAACATTTATCTTCACCAACATTTAATGATTCCATTCCAATCAATACCGTACAAAAAGATCCAACATTTTTTACTGGAGCTTTAATGAATTTGCATAATTTTTATGGCTTTAGTAAGCTAATTTTTTGAATTTTTTTAAGCATACTGTAGCAAAATGTAATTCAAAAACGTATGCCGTAGTATAAACATGGAGAAGTATACTGTAATAATACTGTGTACATTTTAGATAACAGCAATATTCTTTATGCTTCAATTGAACCGTTTGTAAATGAAATGGTTGGAATTTCTCTTAATTTTATTAAAGCTTATACAACAAGACGTGAAGTTGTTGTTAATCGATTTATTGAAGATATGTTTGCAGATTTTCCAACTCCAGAAACTTCGTAAGTTGTGGAAAAATTATATTTAATTAACATCAAAGAGTAGTGTACGGCATCAGGAGCACGTACCCCCTCCAAACTCATAAAAAATCATTTGATCTTCTACTGCCATCGGTACAAGATCAAAGGTGTATCCCCTCAAAATGGTTTTTAACCCTTTCGAAGGATAATGCTGATGACGTTTTTCATTAACGCACAGTATCCAAGTAGTAATATTCCCGATACCATATTTTTTTATAAGTTTTTGTAAATCAGACGATATCAGAAACTAAAGAAGATTTTAAAAGCTAGACTACAGTAATCTGTAATGCCTGATTAATTTTTTATCAGTTATTCTGAAGGTTGTTCAAAATTTAGCTTATCATTGATTTATGCAAACGCTGAAGAATTTTTACAAATTTTAAATTTTATTAATTTTAGAACTGCTGCTATAACATTATCGACAACAGTAGAACCAAAATCTTCCCCTTCAATTCAAACTGTTACAATTTTTGCTGTAATTTTGGCCATCCTTTTCTTGGCATTTATTATTCTTCTTTCATCCTATGATCACAGCCTTTTCACTGATCAAAGTTTGTTTGTCTTTTTTAATATGGAAATTTCCTGGGGATATTTTCATGACGGATTTCATTAATCCGAAAAGTGACAAAATTTTTTTATCAAATTGTTTTCGCAGTCAACATTACAGTAAACTTACAGTATCGCATTATCTAATCCTTTTTTAGGTAATATTCGTGAAAGAGCTCGGGCACTTCGTCAAAATCGTAGCCGACGAGATACGGAAACGGTTGCACTTGTTGAAGTTCCAATGGATGATCTTTCGGAAGCAGTTTTTGGAGAATCTCCAAGAGTTCAATCTTTTTGTGAACATGAACCTCCAATGGATCTCTCACAAACAGAACCTCCTACAATTTTCGCAGAAGATTCAATCCAAAAAATTCAATGCCCAAATTTAACGATTCAAATTGATGATGATAATGTTAGATTTAAAAATTGGTTAAAGTATACTGTTAAAAAATAATATTGAATATTTTTAGCTTGCTGAAATTAAGCTCGGTAATTGAAGATTTCATTTTTGTGCCATATCCACCGTATCAACTACAATAATCCCCTTATTCCTTCCATCTAAAAATTTTTATTGCCATAAATATACCTGTTTTTAATGTATTTTTTTCCAGAGATTTTTATTTGTTGATAATTTGTTTTATAAATTATTAAGTTTTATAATTTTAAATGTATACAGCGTTCAATCAAAAATAGACATTTTTAAACAACCTATCGTAATCAATGTAGCTATTTCAACATGTCCTTTTAAATTTTATTAAACTGTTAAGAAATTTACAAATGATTTGCTAATGTTTTTTGAAACAATTGTTGTTAACAACGACAAAAATCAACAACAACAATGCAACAAAAAAGCAACACAGGATCAAAAAAGATTTGAGGGAAAAAACTCCTACTTGGAAAAACAAAAAAATCAAACAAACTTGATCAACAAAACTTTTTTTGAGTGTAAAACAAGCATTGCATATTTTTTTTGCATAAAAAATGTAGTTTCTGTCCAACATTTAATTAATTTTTTTATCACAACTTTTTCTTTCTTATTTCTTATCTTTTTTAAGGTCATTATTGTTGAACACAAAATTTATAAATGAAATGGTGCCTTGGTTATGTCGAAATAGTAGCAGCAGCAATGGATTATCAAATTCTTTAACAAAAAATAAATGTCCATTTTTGTGGTTACTTTCTTTCTTCGTTCAATTTTATATTTCTGCAGCAAATACCGTTCATGATTTTGCTCAAATTCAATTTACACCCAATTATATCTATAATCTCTTGGAAGGAAATAATACCACTGTTAATGTCAAACTTAAATTTGATGAAAATGAATTTGTAACAAGTCCATTCTTTAATAAATCTTTGAGGATTTCGGTTAAGTATGTTTATTTATTTTTACGTCCTTTTAACGATATTTATGTATGTAAATGTTCATTTAGGACATTACATCCTGAAGTTGCTACCTCAGATATTTCTATATTTGGGATTGATCCATCTGATTTGAAAGCTATTAATGATACTCTTGAATATGATGTTCGTTTATCATCAATAAATTGTTTACCTTATTTTTATATGTTTGTTTTAGTTCAATACAAAAATAACTTCACATTTTATGGGAAAAACAGCTCTTCAAGTTCGTCTTATTTCTGTTGATGTTGGAAATAATGGAAATGCCGAAATTGAATTTATGGAACTTGCATCTGAAGAAGCTCAAGCATTTAGCAGTGAATTAAAGCCTGTTAAAGGTGCTTCAAGAATGGATTTATGGGTCAAGAGAGAAGAAGAATACGATCTTTTCACAAAGATTTTTGTGGTTACTTTAATCTTTTTAATGATATTTGCAAATATTTTAATGGGTTGTGAACTTGATTTAGGTATCTTGTTTCTCATTTTTGCATTTATTTTTTATTTTTTAACCGTTTTAGGCTCGGTTTTATCAACCATCAAATCACTGGCTGGTCCATCAATTGGGTGCTTAACACAATTTGTTATGATGCCTTTAATTGCTTATACGATTTCAAATGTTGTTCTACTTCCGCTTGGATTAAATTCATTTGCTTTAGGGCTATTTGTTACTGGTTGTTCTCCAGGTGGTGGAGCAAGTAACTTTTGGACAATATTGCTTGAAGGAAATGTTAATCTCTCAATTACTATGACCTTTATCAGTACTGTAGCTTCGATTTGTAAGTTTATTAATTTCGTGATATCTGAATTATTGTTTCCCTTTTAGTTTTTATTCCATTTTGGATGAATGTTCTTGGTCATCGATTCCTTCAAGGTTCTACTGATGCTGTACAAATTAAAGTTCCATACTTAAATATTGTTTCTGCATTATTAATTCTGATTGTTCCATTACTGATCGGAATTGGAATTGCAAAGTTTTTGCCAAGTATTGCTGCTGGAGCACGAAAAATTCTTCGACCATTTATTGTCTGTGTTCTACTTTTTGTTATTATTTTTGGAACAGTAATTAACTTTCATCTTATTCATGTTCTGACATGGCCTGCTTTAATTTCTGGTGCATTACTTCCAAGCTCTGGTTTTATTGTTGGATGTTTCATTTCGTTAATTTTGGGACAAAAATATGAAAATATTACTGCAATTTCTGTTGAAACTGGTGTACAAAATACTGGAATTGCCATCATGTTATTAAAGGTACGGTATGTTACAACTGCTTCTACAGTATCCTAACGATTGTATTTTAGATTTCTTTTACTTCTCCAGATGCCGATATTAGTGCATTGATGCCTGTTATTGTTGCTTGTTTTACTTTGTTTCCACTATTAATTGTTTTGGGAATTCGAACAGCTTTTACAAAGTGGCGAAATAATAAAAAGATACCGTATGTCGAACGTGATGCTTCCATGTATATGGGAATTGTTACTGTAAGTATAAAAATATCTCTGCTGTTAATATTAACATCTTTTATTTTTCAGCCATTGAATGATTCAACTGATTCAAATAATGATGGAAATTTTTCATTTCTATTAATTCCTGGTTATTAGAATTTGATGGTATTCAACACATTTAGGATTAAATTAGTTTAGAAGTATGTAGAGATTTATCATTGATTTAGTTAGATATTAAAGTTGTGTTTTCTTTGTTTATGTGGATGTTTAATGTTTTTAATAAAAAGTTCAATATTTTAAATGTTTTGATTTTGTAATACACAGGTGAAAGTGTACTGTACTTTAGAAAAATATTTATTCTTGGCAAAATGGTGTTTTTTGACAAATTTTTATAGTTCTGACTTTTTGAGGTTTCGAAACTTGCAATAATTCCAAAGAAAGCTGTATCAAATCTTTTGCTATTACTCTTTGTTCCATTTTTTCTGTAACTAAAATGGCTGGATTAGTTGGATATCAATATGATTCAGATGAAGAAACAAGAAGATTTTCAATGAGCAAAGGTTTGGTTCTTGGTTTTTATTTATGTATTTTTTAATTTGAAAAAAACATATTTTTTAGAAGATGATTCTCCACTTCATCCATCATCTTCGCAAAATAAACCAGCATCACAAGATAGCAATGATCAAGAAGATGAAGAAATGCCAGAACAATCACCAGAAATTGAAGTTATTGAAGCAGAAAGCGCTGACAGCAATAAATCTCCTGCAGCAGCACCAACTCGTCAAAGATCACCTTACGTTGGAGGATATGCCGATCAATGGAAGAGAAAAGCTACACCAGTTAATGTTGCACCAGCTGTTCAGGTAAGATTATATTTACTTCACTTATCACTTTTTTACTGAATATTTTTTTAGCAAAAATACGATTACTTGTTTCAATTAAAATCACAAGGAACAAATTTGGAGCAAGCATTAGATGGCAATAAAGCATTTAAGAATCCAGCAATATATGATTTTTTGATGGGAAAATTTGATATTGATTTTACGGGATCCGCACTACCAAAAAGTGCTCGAGTTTTTAATCGAGAAGATTTTGATAAAGATGATTATTATGATCAGCTAGGTAAGCGTCAATAAATTTAAACTTGTTGGTCAATCGTGATGATTATAGCTTTGCATCAAGAAGGTTCTGTCCAAGGCGGGCATAAATCAAAATCAAAGCATCATTGATAAAGATGTTTTTTCTTTGTTTTTTGTGTTTTTATTTTTTGTAAATGTCAATAAACTTTCATATCTGTCATTGCTTTATCTTATGACTATGTAGATAGACTTGTACGTGTAAATAAGTTTTATCGCAGATAGGTTACAAAAAGTTTGTTATGGGATTCATTTTTGAGGTAAATTATTTATTTATGCTACTATCTTCTAAAACAGCACAGAAGAAACGATAAATAAACAATACAACCCGGGCAAGTTTCTTCCAAAACATAAAACGTTCCTATCAAATAAAAAAATACAATTTAATACCTTTTCAATTCCTCTCCATTGTTTCACTTTGATGTTACAGAATCTGATGCACTTCGATATAATGAATTGATGCCAGAATTAATTTTTGCTGGAGCAGCATTGAGATATTCAAATACAGAATTGACAGAAGAATTCCATCGAGATCCAGCATTAATTTTGACTTCTTCAGGAGATGGAAGCTTTAAAGGATAATATTGTAGCTTTGTATTAATGATACAGAATATCATACCTTTTCTTTATAAACAATTGTACCAGGAAGAATATATTTCTTAAGCTTTTCATAAACATTTTCAGTTTTTTCGGTTTTTAGAGACCAGACATCATTATCAATTGAAAGTTTAACTGCTCCAGCGACAAGACCAACCTTGATTCCAATCCTATAAATTGTCAAGAATAAATGTGAGAATGATTAAAGAAAATTTAGTCAATTTAAGTCCAAAGAAATGTAAAAGAAATAAACGTTTAAAATAACAAAATGTAAAAATTGTTAAAACTTACTTTGTTAATCGCCAAATAAAACCCATAATTCTTCAAATTGCCGTCGTTGAGAAAGATGAATCACGTTTATCTGAAACTATTTAATGTGATAATAAGTAAAAAATTAAAAGCAAGATTATGGGTTTCAAAATAAATAAATATAAACACGGTTGTAAAATTGTAAAAGTAAAAAACAAACAACTTTTTCTGTGATTTTGTGTGTAAAAATTACTTCGTGTCAAGAATTTTTTGATATAAATTTTAGAGAAATCCAAAAAAATGTTCTTTGATAACACAAATGAAAAAGCATGGTTCCTCTTACATAATTCTTGAATTATGTGTAGGACAACTTTGTAATTTTTCCCCAAAAATTTTCAAGAACTAAATTAAGTCACTTTCAAAAAAGTGAAAATGTACGATGTTGCTCCTACTTACGGTTAAATTAGTTTTTAACAAAAAAAATTTTCTCGCAATATTACTGCTTATAATTTTTGCTTTGAAAATGGGTTTTACAGTAACAAATTTTTTAAAGAGTTGTTTCAAATTCATATCAAGATCAGCGAATTTTTGGCGCCGCTGAGAGCTTGCTTGAATTTTTCTGAATAAAAAAAATTATTCTGATGTTACAAAGATAGAATAAGGTATCTATGAAGTAACAATTACTGATATTTTAATAAAGTTTCACCATTGCTTTCATATACACAGTAACTTTTTAAAATTCGACTTTTATGTACACATTTTAAAAGTTTAAAAACTGATATCGGCATAAAAAAGAGTTTAAAATCCAAAAATTTATAATATTTACTAAAATTCAAACGATCAATTGCTCTTTTGGCAACACGATGTTTTCTTACTTCTCATGTCTAATTTTTTCGGAAATCAAAAAAAAAATATTCCTGGGAAAATAATACAGTTTGCCCTTTGAAAAAATCTTTTTTTTGAAAGGCAAAAAATAATTTTTAATTTTGTTCTAAAATAATATATAGTTGCTCCGTCCAACGAATTCATTTAATATTCTCTGGTAATATAAAGTATTGCTGCAAGAATGGAAGTTGATGAAGCTAAATTTGTAAAGAGTTTTTCTATGTTTTGTTCTAACATTATAATTTTCTTTCTCTTTTTTGCAGGCTAATGAATGTCGAATTGGTATGAAATGGAGAATTAAAGAAGAAAATTTAAAGGATAAGCAAGAAGGATATTTAAAAAGTAAAATCTTTAAAGCAAATATTCCTGGTGTAAATTATCATCTTCGATTATTCCCTCTTGTACGGAATAAAAGTCAAAGGAATCATGTTAAAGCATATTTATACGTTGATTTTGAAATGTCCACGCAAATCACTGCTGATTTTACAATTTCTGTTAAATCTGCTTCAAAGATTTTTAAGCATGTCAGTACTCGAGCGGATTATATTTATACTGGAGGCTTACTATGTACTCATGAAGATGCATTTGATCCAGAGAAGAAATTTTTTATTGATGGAATTATGGAATTGGAACTTGAAGGAACTCTCAAATCTCAAGGAATCAAAAGAAAAGCTGCTGAACCTTTATCCCTTGCAAAATGGCTTCGCACTAATAATGATGAAGAGAAAGATATTACAATGGCTGTTGGTGATGAAGAAATTAAGGTTATATAAATTAAATATTTTGTTACAAATTTAATTCACCTAAAATTTACAGATTCATAAATGGATTTTGTCTGCATGTTCTCCAGTTTTTAATGCTGAATTAAATTCTGAATTTAAAGAATCAAAAGAAAAGAAAATTGTTGTCACTGATTTCTGCTTTGAAACAGTGAAAAATGCAGTTCTCTTTTGTTACGAAGATAAAATTGATGATTATGATGATTTTGAAGAAACATCTCTGGAACTTTTGCATTTTGCAGATAAATATGATATGAAAAAATTACATGTAAGTTTTTGCTTTAGTATTGCTGGCTTTGTCACTTATATGCATCTTTTAGGAATATCTTCAAACAAAGCTAATCGAAATGATGTCTGAAGATACCGTTGTTCAATTTGCCAATGCTTCCATTACTTCCAATTCTGATGATCTTCGAGAATTTTGTGTTTGTTTTTTGATTAAGGCTGCAAAAGAATCAAAAATTATTGTTGATTTTGATGAACTCAAAGACGAAATCAAAATGGAAATTACGCAACGTTTATTTCTTTCTGGTTCAAAATAAATTTTTTTCTAATAATTTTATTGTTTTTCTTTGATACCATTTTTTAAAAATATATATTTCTTTTGTTTTGCTTGATCTTTTTTTAATATAGATCCGTTAATAAACATAGAGCATCAATGTTTTTGTTTGATGAATTTTTACATGTAGGAGTTCTACAGTAGGACATTAAAAGTATTTTTTTGTTAGGAAATTTGTTAATAATATTTCCGGTAATTTTTTGCTCTCTAACTACGTCATCTTTTGGAACATTCAATCATGTCCGAAAAAAGGATGCATCTTCTTTTTTTTGTTTGATTAACACTTTTTTCTCGACAAACAAACATTTGTTATCTTTGAGCAATCAACGCCTAAGGGGAAAATATGGATATTGGAAAATCTAAAATCGGCTAAAGATTAAGAGATTACATTTCTGCAGAGCTGAAGATGCGTTAAAAATTAATTATAATAAAAAATAATTTTGGAACAACTTTTTTTTTGCTTTGCTCTGAGAGCCAAGGCTGCTGCTGCCAACAGGTTTTTTCTGAGGATGACAAAAAAACTGGTCACATCTGCTTGGAACAGGAACTTTGTCTTTTTGATGGCTTTGAAAGGAAAAAAATGGGATGAGACTCCTCTTCTGTTTTTGGGATAGACATATACGGGAGATGATATAAAAGCGTGAAAGATTTTGTTAATTAGCATCAGAGATATATCTTTTTCTGCTTCAACACCATGATCGGAAGAGTTGTTCTTTTTGGCGTTGCTGCCTTATTTGTTGTTGCATTAGCACATCCACGTAAGTCGATTTAATATTCATGGAGGGATTTGATATGTCCATGTTGGATATGAGATGATAGTAATAGTAATAGTACATGGTCACATTTCTACGAACCAAAAGAATAAAAACTGAAAGTTTCTTAGGTGGATATATTGCATCCACATCGGATTCAATAAATCCACTTTCCATTATTTAAAAAGGGTCACTTTTTATCGAATCATTTAATACTCTGGATTACTGTAAAGACTAAAACTAAAAATTCTTAAAGCGGATATATGAAAGCCATATTCGGATTTCATGTATCCATCTATTATCACCCATAGTTTTTGAAAAAAAAGCAATTTTCATTAACTCAAAAATCTTGATGCACACCTATTATTCAAACATTAAGATTTAGCATATCTATTTAATCCCAAAATTTTCCAGAATACCGTACCCTTAAATGTACAACTCCTGATGGAAAACTTCGAGGTGGAAAAGATCGTGCACGTTGTAACATGATTATCAAGGATTCTGAAACTGAAAAGCCTGGCCGTCCCGCTGCCGAAGGAGAAGGTTGTTTCAGTGAAACTCATAATGGCGAAGAACGCGTTTACTGCGCTCTTATCTGCCCTGAAGCCCATACCGTCTTCAATGCCCACATTGAACAAGGTCATCGAGCATGCTTCAATTTCTTCTCATATCAACTTGAAAAACGTGAAAATGATTGGTATATCTGGAGATCAGGAAAATGCCTCAATTCTACCGTAACCTTGGATGTTGGATGCAAATTTGATAAGCCTTTCAATGAACTCGTCGCAAATGACAATGAAATCTTTGCACGTCTTCGGGCACGTGCTCGTAAAGCTCTTGCTTAAATTTAATTATATTTGTTACTTTTGTTTTTATTATTATTACATAACATAACAAAATTGTAAATTATATATGCATAATCTAATTATTCTATTTTTTTAAATATAAATTTTAAAAAATGGTGAATTTTTCAAAATTTGCTCGAAATTTCTTTGAAGTTTGCAAAACCAGTGCTAAAAACTATTTCACCTGTTCTTGTTTATCTAAGGGCATATATCATATGACCAAGTAAGTGGTAATGGCATTATATTTTCAAAAGATGACTATTGTCTTAAAAAATAAGGGAACTGTAACCGACTATAACGATGACTCTTTAAAAATGCAATTAACTTTGTGGTTAAAAATTTTACCATTTTAAGATTTGAATTTATTACTTGCTACTTTTTAAAATGTACTTTAAAAATTATTAAACATAAATTTTTACGCTCATTTTTCACATACCGTAACGTCAGCTGCAGCTGTTTGTTAACTTTTAATTAATTTTTTAAAATTAATCTCTTTAGTTTTTACATACTGTCTATCTTCTGACATTTTTTAACAATTCATTTTTTGAGCTTTTTAAAATTCACCTTTTTTTCTCAACTTTTTATTACCCCCGCAATTCTTTGAAAATGTACATGGGATATTATTTTTTCATAAAATACTTTATCATTCCAGCAATAAAAATTCTGTAAATAAATAATGCAAATAAATTTATAAAACAAAATTATACGTAATTACTTTTTTCCATTAAAAAAACTATTAAAAGCAAAAACTATAAATGGAAACGATGAAATAAAAAATTTGAACGTTCATTGTTGACCAAGAATCTTTTCCATTTCAATCTTGTATGACAAAATATTTTGATCACCAATAATCTTTTTGATTACAGCATCTGTAACTTGTTGAGCCAAGCCATCAACGGGATTCTTTTCCACTAAAAAAATTGTGTTAAATTGGTCGCTCAAGAACAGGATAAAATTTAAGCTAAAGAAACACAAAACACTTACAGTATCCAGTGTATTCATCAAAGAGTTTGTAGAAATCACGATGAAGCGGATAACGAGAAAATGCTTTAGCAATAATTTTTGTCATAATCAGAATCTGAAATTCCACACATTATTCCACAAGATACTGTATAAAAATATATTTACCTTTCCCTTTCGTCGATAAACTTCAAAAGCATTTTTATAATATTCAACATTTTTGACATCCATTTCAATTAAATGCCCAACAAAGATGGAAGCTTTTTCAACAAAATCTTCAGCTTTTAAATATTCTTCTCCAGCATTTTTATCAATTTTATATTTCAAGCCATCATCTTTTTTGCTCTCTTCTGAAGCTTTTTGAACAATTTTTGCTTTATTTTCTTTTCGACGTTGTTTACGTTCTTCACCAGTTTCTTCTTTTTGAATCATATTTTCTTTATCCCCATCTTTCATCAAAGAATTTTGATTCTTTTTACGCTCATCAAGTTCAAGATAAATTTTAGATGCAAGATTTGCAGCTTTTATAAAAACAGGATGGTTATGAATTTTATCACATTCTTTGATGAGATCAACATATCCACAAATTGTTGCCTTATTCATACAAAATGAATGAAATTCAAATTGATCATCATAAAAAGAAGTAAATTGCTAAAAAAATGAAGATAAGACACAAATTAGGGAGCATGTTTAACAAGTATTAAAACTTACTTCTTCAATGGTATGACAAACTTTTAATGCAGGTCCAAGAAGATCTCTTTGAAATAATGAATAAGCAAGTTCAACTTCGAACCAAAGTGATTGAATTCCAATTAACCGGGTCAAAGAGTCTGCAGATTCTTTTGTAAATTTCCCAGCATAATCAAGAGCTTCTTCGTATTTACCACACCTCATAAGATATTTAACAAGTTTACAATTGACATAACGATCAGCAGTATCCAATTGATGAGCACGTTTTGCAGCTTCCATTGCAGTATTCATATCACCTGCATGCTTTTTAATTCGAGCAAGACAAGAATATAATTCAACCACAGAAGGAGTATGATTAATGGCTTTTTGAACAAATACAGTAGCTTTTTCATAATCTTTTAATGCATCAAAATGTTGAGCAATAAAATAATATGTCCACATAACTGTTGTTGGATTTTCAGGCAAATTCGAACCTAAATTTAAAAAAAATAAAGTCATGTAATTGAAGTTAAAGAAACCCACTATCAAGATGAAAACTATCTTCTCCATTCTTATCAATATTTTCAATAAAAACATTCAAAACATTATGAATAAGTTGAACTTTTTCTTTGTCACCATAAAGAGGACGCAAGGTTTGAAAAAGTGAAGGTAAACCAAGACGTAATCCTTCAATAATAACAGTAATAAGTCGACGGCAGAATTCTTGACCAGTTGTGAAAAATAACGGAGCAATTTTGGGATAAAGTGTTTTCTTAACCCGCTTGGTAATATTATCATAGAGTTCTAAACGTTCAGCTTCCTTTCCAGGCACATCAAGTTCTTTGCATTTTTCATAGCATACAAAATACTCAGCCTTTTCAGGATTTCTTTTTATCAATGTTTGATATTCAGCAGCAGCTTCATCCATTCTTCCCAATTTCATGAGCAGCCTTCCTCTTGTTTCATGATAGACATTTTGATCAAGGAAAAGGCTGAGAGAATTTGAGGCAAGTTCAATGGCAGATTCAGGTTTATCAGATTCTTCAAAGAGACGAATTTCAAATTTTAATATTTCAAAAAGTTCAAAGCTATTCTCGGCAACATTTTGCTGAAAAAGGATATAATTATAATTATTGTTAGTTAATGAGGGATGGATGTCAGAGATTGAAAGATATGAAAGTTGCCAGGTATTGATTTTTTGTTAAACAAAAATGTCACGCTTTCGTGCCAATCCTGATTATTGCATAAAATCGATTTCTAACATTCCTGTTAGACAATGCCAAGCCATTGATACTTTTCTTTAACAGAATATACATATATAAAGTATACATAATATGATTGATTAGAAGTCTTTCTTTCCTTTTTATATAAATAAATCTTACCAGCAATGACTTCTTATATTCTTGAATACCATTCAATGCCAAATCCAAATCTTTTGCAAGATATGCCGAAACAATAAAACCTATCCATGAATGACGAGTATTAGGTTTTAGACGAAGAAGAGAGTATCGGCTAACCTACAAAAAATGCCATAGCTTTTAGAAGGGATATATGAGATAAGAGAAAAGACTTACATGAAAACCTTTAAAATCACGGATATGCACTTGAACAAGAGCTAAATCTCTTAGAATTTGAGGATTATTTGGTGATAATAGGGATGCCATTTTAAGAGCTTTAACAGCTTCATCAAATTTTCGATTTGTTCCCATTACCATACCAAAGATATGCCAACAAACAAATGATTTTACATCATTTTTTGTTGCAATCCGAGAAAGTTCAATTGCTTCTGCATGTTGTCCCGTACAATCAAGGATTAAAGCTTTCATTGCCAAAGTTTCTATAAGAAATATATGTATGTTTGTAAAAAGTTGTAACTCGGATCAAGTAAGCTTACCTCCATGTTCAGAAAGCTTTGGATTTTGAAGGATTTGTTTAATACAGCGAAGAGCATTCTTATGTTGCTTTTGTTCATAGAGTTTCTGAAAATACGGAGTTACATAAAAGATATGGATTTAAGATTAAAGGAACACAGGAATTTTCAGTATGGAAAATTTGGCAAGTTCAGTTGCAAAAAATTGCAACAAAAGTTTTACAAATGCTGCGAATTTGTTCAATCGATAAAATTAGTATCTGAAAAACATATATCCGGATATGGTTTTCAAGATGTGTTGTCATTAATTTTATCTATTAAACATATCCGCAACATTTTATAAAACTCTAATATTTTGTTGAAAGCTTTTTGCAACTAAACGCGCTAAACTTTTCATACTGAAAAATGTTGTGTCTCTTTAATAAAGAAAAACTTACAACACACTTTTTAAACAATGATAATTCTTTTGATGGCAAACTTTGTTGTCCAGGTGTTGAAACTGCCGCAAAAGACATAATTTATAAATAATATTTATTTAATAAATGTTGCAGCAACAAACAAATAATAATAAAAAAGCTTTAGTAAAAGCGATGACAAAAAAGTTTGTAAGAATTGATGATATTTTTTTATCCTTGCTTACGAATTTTGTTGTGTGTGTCATTACGTTCGCGAACGTGTTCGAAAAAGAAACTTAAAATTTGCATAGATTTTATAAATAGATTTTTTTTGCTGACTTTTTGAAAAAAATCGAACAAAATGAAAATGCAAGACAGGCTGACGAAATGTTCACAATGTTTTTTTTCAAGCTGGAATTTGGTACGAGTACCCTGAGGGGTCAAAGAACTGGGATCAAATTTTTTTCGGTGTCTGGTGCACAGCTGCTCCGAAGCGGTGCATGCCTTCCCCCTTGAAGCAATTTTGCCAAATTTGGTATTACTTGATCAGGGCTACAATTTTGATCAACTGGAATTTTCATTGGCGGTCCCACCACGAAAATTCGAGCATTAAAAATGATGTAACAATTACTATGTTTCTTTGAGGTGTTTTTCAAGAAGGATTTGACAGCTTTAGCAACAGCTAGAAATTGTATTTCTAAATAAATTAAAATTAAAAATTACATACGTAATTACTTTTTTATTTTCGTCGAAAAAAGTATCATTAAAACCAAAGAGCAAAGATATTTTAATTTTTTAATAGATGTTAAAAACCCCTCTAGGCAGGTGGTAAATTTATTTTATTACCCTCGTTTTTATGAAAACCTAGAGACACATGTTTAAATATCAAATATTTATCGTAAATGTAAAAAAGTTTAATAAAATCTAATAGTCTGTAAAAATTTATAAATTAAAATTTTGAAGTTAACAAATTTGTTCAAATAATTATTTCAAATTAAAATGCCTTCATCGGAGACAATTTTTGAAATTCTGCTATATTTAAATGGAACAATCTCAACAATGTTAAATGGAATTGTTATATTTTTTATTTTTAAAAAAGCTACAAAAGAAATTAGCGAATATAAATGGTATTTATTAAATTTTTCTGTAAGTTTTTGAGATTACATTTTCTTTGGATACGGTATACCGGTAGAAGGAGTTCTTTTGCAAAATATAAAATTTGGATTTTTATTTATTTCGCAAAATATCAAAAGTTAATTTTTATAGTGATGAGGCATTTGCGGCTTTTTTTAATTAATTAATTGATTATTCTTACAAAATTAATTCTTCGTAAAATGAGTAAAAAGTAATTTTTAGAATTGTTTATCTTTCATTTTTTATGAGGCTCAAAGTTAAGATTTTACCAAAAACAGGTGAAACGCGTCAAATAAATAAACATCACCACCATGCCTTATTACTCACAAATAGTGCGTACAGCTATTCCCTAAGGGATAGCTGTACGCACTATCAGGGAATTATTCCTGAAAATACTTTATCCTTGAAGTATTTGCGATATTCAATTCCCGTCCCTGAATTTCAGGGATCTGATATGGTGTACCCTCTCAAACTTTTGTAATTTTCTATTTACTATGGGGAAATAAAAAGTACCCACAAATTTATTAGTATTTAAATATATGCATAAGTATACTGTAACTCTCATTTTTTAAAATTTGTTTAAATTCTCTTTTTAGATTGTTGATCTCCTTTTCAATGTTTTTATTTGTTTCCTTCTTCAACCAATTCCAATTCTTCCTGGAGGGGGAGTTGTAATAGCTGGAATTTCAAAATATATTGGTCCACATTGTGGTCACATTGAATTCACCCTTGCTGCGTATTGTTTTGCTCGATGCATTCTTGGCCTAAATTATTGTTTCCTTTATCGATTCAGTTGTCTTTGTGCAGATGATGGTCAACGCCTTTTCAAACATAAATGGTTTAAAGGAATCCTTTTTGGATCGGCTGAAATTGTTTGTCTTTCAATTGCATCTTTAGTTTATGATATGGAAGTTCCACCTGATCATTTTTACAAGGTTACTGTAACAGAATTTCCACAACAGCTTGCCATGTTTAAGGAAGGGAATGTCGTCTTTGGATATGATTATCGACAAAGTGCTCATGCAAATATGTTTATATTTACTTGTGTTTTACTAGGTAAAAGTTTAGAATACAGTAATATCCATTGCATAATCCCATTTTTCATTGAATACCGTAACTTTTACAGTAACCCATTTTTAGCGCCTCTTTCAAGTGGATTAAATGTTTTATGTGCTTTTGTAATTATTAAACAGTTAAATTCTTACAAAAATCAAATCTCTAAAAAAACTTATCAACTTCATATCAGATTGGTCATAGCTTTACTCATTCAGGTACTGTACTTTTGAAATTATATAAAACAATCTTAAAATATAACTTCCAGACGTTTTTACCAATTTTAATTTGTGTAATTCCTTTAATTTACATCGTTGGAAAAGCATTCACAAAAACTGGTGCAGGTGTAAGTATTACCAGGCTACTGTAGTCATATATAAAGTATTTATTTTTCTCATTTTAGGAAGATTTCAAATACGTTCCAGTCATTGCCCTAACAACTCATCCAATCCTCAATGCATGTGTTACTCTCTTCTTTGTTACACCTTTCCGAAATGCATTAATCCCAAAAAGATTGCAATCTTATCTAACTTCAACCTCTGCTGTTGCACCAGTCTCAAATGCAAATCCCATCACAGCTATCCACTCAACATAACATCTTAATATTACTGTAAATATTCATTTTTCTCGTACAAATGATAGAGGCAAAATAAATTAATAATGACAAAAACAGGATATATATGCCTCACAACAAATTACAGATCAAATTAAAAATATTAATAAGAAATCACATAGATAAACCGGAAGTTCTTTTTTAAAGAGCACTTAAATGATCTTTAATTTGTTGACGGCTAAGTCGACGAAAACCAGCTTCAGTACAAACAGCAATTTCAACATTTTCTTCTGTCATTCCAACATCAAATGATTCACGTAGAGTAAGAAGAGCAGTATGAATTCCATCATCAAGTTCAAGGCCATCATTGAAACGTTTTTCCAAGAATGTTTTAGCATTAATATCATTTTTACCAAGTGCTGTTGCTTTCCAGGCAAAGAATGCGCCCTGAAAAAGTTGATTAGTTTTTAACCACTATGTAAAGTATAAAAAACATACAGATGGATCAGATTGGAAAAGCAGTGGACGCTTCTTAACAACATCCCAACCAGCAATTAGAAGCGAAACACCGAACGGACGAACTCCACTAAAATAATAATATGGATTAAAAATGGAAGGATAAAGGATCATTTTGTGATGATAATCTCTGATCTTTCAGAGTTATCAGGTCCAATCGTAACGCAAAAAAAGGAAAACTCTGCAAAGCTATTTATTCTGTAAGAGGGTTTTCGACGTAACAGCTGTCCCGAAATAGTCGTAGAAATAAAGCTTCATAATCAAGAAATAAAATCATACCCTGATTGTGTATATTCTTGCATAACTGCAGCAAGACGTGAAACAAGTTCAGTTGTTGGAATTTCTTCACCAAACATAAGCTCATATTGAATTGCAATTTTTCGAGCACGTTTAACAAGTAGTCTATAAACAGAAAATTACGTTCACACATATCTTTCAAAATCAAGTAAAAGCATACCGAAAATCAGGTCCCATGCCACTATAAACAACACCAATATGTTCACTAACTTTTTCAATTTTAGTTTCATCGTCTAATAAAATTGATGATTTATTTTCAGTTGCAAGCACAACACCATCTTTTGCTAAAAGATTTACCCATTATCAATCACAGTAATAACAAAATTACAAACCTCGAAGTCCTACAGAAGGTTGTCCATTCTTTACTGCATTCAAAGCATATTCGATTTGCATAAGCTTGCCAGAAGGACTAAAAAGAGGGATACTTGAAAATGGAGAATATAATAAACTGAAATTTACCTAAAAGTTGTCAAAGAGAATCCATAATGATCTCCCATGATTGATACTTGAACCTATAAAATGTGGATTAAATACAGTTTGTTAATTAAAAGTATTATTTAACACAAAAATGGTGAATTTGTGTTAAACCAAAAATAGCAGTGTTTTTAAAGCCGAAAGAATTGTCAGCAAAAATTTTTTGAGAGCATCTTTATGGTCACATTTCGCCAACGACAAAAGTAAAACATGTTTGAAAAAAAATTTTGCAAAAACGATGACTATTTTTTTTGTTAAAACACCTTTTAGTTTTTAAATTAATTAATTATAATCTATCAATAGAAAAATCTATTTTAAACACTAGCCAACACATTACAAATGAGATAAAAGTATCTTTCCGTTAAAAAAAAACAGATATATCAAATCCCATTCAAAGGTTTACTGTAACAAATAGTTTATTTTGTTCAGAAAAAAAACTTCAAAGCATACAAGAAAAATACAAAATTCAAAAAATTACAAATATGAAAAACTATACAATATATTAATACCATTAAGGATTATGCATCGAAGGATTGTAAAAATGGATGCTTCCATTTTTAACCATTTCATGAATGCATGCTCGTTGATTACCAGATGTTCGATTTGTCGAAACAATTGTTTGAACATGATCTCCCTAAAATACACAATACCGATCAAAACTTGAAAAATGAGAACAAAAACTTACAATAGTCTCAAGAACATAATTAACAAAATCATTTTGATCAACTTGTTTTAAAACAATTTCACCATTAAATACACAAAATATTGCAAGATCAGATAAATTTATCTAAAAAATAAAGTATTACTGTGAAAAAAGATGAACGAAAACTTACAGGAGTTGATTCAAGAAATTTAACAACAGGCAAAATAGAAATATCAGTAGCAACTACAGGATTATTAAAGCTGAATGTGATATTTGTGTTCTTCAAAAGATGCATAATTTTTGTAACAATGTGATCTCTTGCAGGACGAGATTCTTCAATCACGATAACTGCGAGAGGTCCCTTCTTCATTTCTCCCTTCATTTCAGCCTTGATTCTTTGGACTTTTGCAATGATTCCAACCAATAATCCAATTTTAGCTCCACGTTTATTGGGATATGATACTTGAATATTTTTTTCACCATCGATAATCATTGAAATAAGATGTCGTTGAATTGGTGCAAGAACATTTACATTTAACGCGAGTTGAAGGAAATTCTTTTTAATTACATCATCAATATTTAATTCGTCGATCGTTCTAAATAACAAAAAGTATTAATGCAGCGGCCGATGTATTTTAAAAAACGACCATTTTGGTCTTGCCCGGCCGGAAAATTTTGACCCGTGCCACCCACTTTTTAGGTTAAAACAGTTACCACACCCTGTTTAACCGAAAAATAGATCTTACTCCATGAATATAAAAACTTACTTTTTTCCAAATTTTTCCAACGTATCTGTATCAACTGGAAGAGCATTGCACATAATTGCCACAGTTTCTTTAAAGCATTCATCAAAACATTTCTCATTCAAAGTAGAAAAAAGATATGGCTTAACACAATCCACACGTCGACGACAATGATCTTCAACGATTCTGTTGCCAGAATTTTCAATGCTTTTATGAACGCTAAAACGATAGATCCATTTTATTATCTTTCGAATTGTTCAAACAAACAAACCTATTTGAAGTTGAAGTGCTATTTACAACTATTCCGCTACTGCTCGATGAAGAGGTATTTTCATTTGTATATAAATTTTGAGATTCTCGAAGTCTCTTCTTTTCTTCAAGTGCCATCTAAAAATTGCAATTTCTAAGAATACTCAAATGCTCAATTTTCACGCACATTATTACGGAAGAAAAATAAGGTAAGCAAAAAATAAACGGCAATCCGTTTCATGAAAGGGAATCACGGATAAGTGGGTAACGAAAAAGCATAGCATATATATGGCGGATCAGGAAATTGGGCAGAGGATACTAGTCGATTAATCTGCATTAAAAAAAATAATCTAATAGGTACTAGTGAGAATGATATGAAAGCATGGGGTAAATATATAAGAGGACACTTTTTAAAAGTTCATTGCTACATAATCTAGCCACCTTTCCACACCATAATCCGTAAAAACATACATATTAGAAAGTAAAAGATATATCACGAGAAAAAAGGAAAAAGTAAACGCAAATAATCTGATAAAAACAGCAAATGTGAAAAACAATCTCAAACTCACTTGAAAAAGTAGGAAAAAAGTATTACGAAAGAGAACGAAATCGAGAGAGAAGCATGTTTCTCTCGAAGCATCATCCCTGCAAAAAAATTTTGGCGCGAATTTGAAAACAATTTTAAAAAGTTTTGGCACACAAAACTGCTGCAAATCATTGTGAAAACACACTTTTCTGATTTCCTGATCATCGCTATCAATATAAATTTCATAATGTATCAAATCGTTTTCCTTCATTTACAAAAAGGGACCATAATATTATACCGAAACTCAAAATCAGTGTATTCGCTCCGTCGACGGTGACAGCGGTGTTTGACAAAAAACGAATACATTGCTCAAAATCTTTAAAAAATTACTCTTCCTAAAAAATATCCATCCATATCTTATCACATAATACTTTTATTCATTACAAATTACACATAATTTTTTAAGCTACATAAAATTAGTACATTCAATTACAAAATTTAAAAGAATATATATTCACAAGAGAATGTTCATTCACTATTTATAATGTTGAAGCAGAGGTTGTTGAAATTGGTAAAATAACACTTCGAACTTTTGCACGTAAACCAAAAAGTTTTGTTGGATCTGTATCATTTTCAGAGCAGGTAACATAGATGACTTGAAGTTTATCTTGTTTTGCTCCACCACCAATAAGTCGAATAACTTCTAATTCATTTACGGCATTACAATCAAGGAAAGAATAGACAGGATTGACACGAAAAAAGAAATTATTTGATGAACGAATTTTGATTGCCAATCGATCAGCTGATTTATTTATCATAAGATGCCTAAAAATAAAGAAAGATTAAAGGATGTAAGATTACGGTAGGAAATTAAATATAAGAGTGATAAATGAAATGTTCTTTGATCTTCAAAAACTTAAACGTAAACCCAAAAGTGTTACGGTAGGTATTATAGTAGCTCACAATTCATGAAAGAAGCACATTTTCAAGCATGACTGCTACGGTTATGGTAAACATGATAATTTACCTTAACCAAAGTCGCATTGTCATGAATCTTGTGTCGAATTTATATTAAAATCAATATGCAAATTTCACAAACTTACTTTGATGTACCACCAGCAGTTGTAAAGGTTGCTTTATTTGGATTAATACATAGTGTTGGAACAGTTTTTGGTGGAGGTGTTGTTGTACGAGGTGATGCAACGGCTGCAGCAGCAGGTGGATTTGAAGGTGATAAAGGTGATTGAATTGGTGATTGGATTGGTGAAGGCAATTGTTGCTGTTGAACAAGAGCAGCAGCCGGTACAGAAGCTACAGGTTGAGATGGCAGAGTAGCAACAGCAACAAGTGGAACACTTGGTGAAGATGGTTCTTTTTCTGATAATTGTCCTGGTGGAGTTACAGTTCCTGGCCGAGGAGTTAATGGAGCTGGATCAGTTGTTTCTGAAGCGGTAACAGATTTTACTGGAGATTCTGGAGGATCTTGTGATGATGGTACAGCTGCTGCCCCAGCAATGACAGGTGTTGAAGATGGCTTTGATTGTTGTTGCTCCGGTTCAGATGGCATAATTCACTTCACTTTCAACTTTTTGTAATCCCTTCAATCAATGATGGATGAATGACAATGAAAATGTTTTATTTTGAACAAATAAATAAAATCATGAATGAAAATTACAAATATGAGTTATTAAAAGTTTATAAAATTTGCATAACGATTATGTAGCAACATCGGTTCTTTTTGTTCATTGAGCATCTTCTTTCTTATTTTTCTTATCCATTCCATAGAGTTGAATCATTTCAGAAGGATAAAAGCCGTCTGGAGTTTCAAGAATCAGCGGAATATTATCAAATCTTGAATCATCCATAAAAAATTTCCAACATGTTTTAAGATTTCCTTTTCCAATATTTTCATGTCGATCAAGATGTGATCCCAATGCAGCTAAAAAAGAATCGGATTTAGAAAATCCTTATCCAAATACAGAAAGCTTACATTTGCAATCATTAACATGAACAGCTTTTAAATTTTTTAAGCCAATAATTTCATCAAATTCTTTCATTGTTTTTTCATAAGTTTCTGCAGTTCGAATATCGTAACCTAAAAAATTATTATTAATAGGCAAAAGATATCAGAAATAGAGTACCTGCAGCAAAAATGTGACAAGTATCCAAGCATACTCCAACTCGATGACGATTAGATTCTTTTACACGATCAATTATAGCTTTAAGTTCTTCGAATTTTCCTCCAACAGTATTTCCTTGACCTGACATTGTTTCAACCACTTAAAATGGGTATGAAGATTAACAACATTTGAGGAAGTTGCTTTCGAATAGGCTTATTAGCAATAGATTAGGTTTATTAAACCTCTACAAGAATCCGGGAAAGAAAACTTACAAAGTATTACATCATTAGTTTCTTCAATCACTTCATTAATTAAATCACCAATATATTCAATACTCTCTTCAACAGTACATTTACCACAAGATGATCCAGGATGAAAATTATATAGTCCAATTCCAAGCTTTTCACATCTTCGAATTTCATCCAATATTGAAGTCTTTGTTTTTTCACGTAATTCAGCATTTGGTGAGCCAGCATTCAAAAGATAACTTCCATGTGGAACTATCATCTTTAAATCAAAACCAGTTTCTTTGATTGCGGCATGCCAGCTTTCAATTGAGTCTTCTTCAATTGGTTTTGAATCCCATCGACGTTGATTTTTAAGGAATAAAGCAAATGATCGGCATCCGATTGCCATGGCATTATAGACAGCATTTTCAACTCCCCCAGAAGCACTTACATGTGCACCAAGATATTTTTGTGATGATCCGACCTTCGAGAGCACAGATTTCCCAGTTGTTTCATATTCAGCTTTCAAAGATTCTGACCATGCTGGCTTTTCAATCTTAACTTTCGTTGTTTTTCTTGTAACTTTTTTAGCTTTCTTTTTATCATCGTCTGCTGCTGCTTCTTCTTCAGTCGTTGTATCAGTCTTTGATTTTACAACAACCATTGTTTCATTGCCATTGTTCCTATCCACCTTTTCAACCATAACCATTTCAGCCTTTATCATCTTAACAACATTTTTAACATCATTCCCAGGTGCTGAAGATTCTGAATTTAAAGGTGTTCCGTTTAAAAGTGCAGCATTCAATTCGTCATTTTCTAATACCTCTTTCTTAACTTTTCGTGGAACTTTTGCTGATGTGGCTGCCGCCGTTGTTGTTGTTGATGCTGCTGCTCGTTTAGCCATTGCTGACAATGTTGGATTTAAAAATACACGAAAAATATTGAATTGTAGTAGTTAAAATAGATTTGCAGAAAGTTAATGTTGTGGACAAAAAAAGTTTTACAATTTTAAAATTTTTAAAATAGTTTTTTTGGCATTCAAAACATAATACCAAAGAAAATAATATTGTGTAATTGATCTACAGTAGCTACAGTAATTCTTTTCGTAATAAATTCTTCAAAAATCAAAATAAACTTTTTTTTAAAGTCTTTGTATGAAATGTTCAGTAAAAAGTTAACACTATTTTCTGATGATTTAATTTTTAACAATTTATGATAGCATAAAATTTTTAAATATAAAAAACACGTATAAATTAGTCAAAAAACAATATTAATAATCTTATAATTAAAAAATAATAATTACTGTAATCCCTTTTTTAAATTTAAAGTTCAGATTTTTTGCCGCCATCTTTTTTGGTTTCTTTCTTTTCTTCCTTCTTTTTAGGTTCATCTTTTTTGGGCTTCTTTTCTTCTGCTGCTTCAGAATCCTTTTTAGTTTTTGGTGGTTCTGGGCCATCTTCTTTTGAGCGTTTCTTTTCAGGTTTTTTAGGTTTAAGGCCTTCTCCTTTCTTTAGATCAGGGACATCAATTTCAAAATATCTCAAGACATCTTTCATCGAATTGAGGATATCAGCAGGGGAGGAATAATAATATGCATAATTTTTGTATTCAGCTTTTTTATTTTTAATATCTGAAATAAGATCACCATTTTTGTCAAGGAAAAGCAGGCGAGGAATATATTTTCCATCTGGTCGATATTCCTCTTCAAAAGGCTCTTCATCATCTTCAGTATTAACCATGACGAAATATTCTGAAAGCTTTTTGAAAGCTTTTCGAGCATTTGATTGTTGCATTGTTTTTTTGAGGGCTGAAAATACGATGGATGAATTTTAAAATGTTTATTTGGTTTTTAATGGTAGGGATTTTTAAGCAAAACTATGTCTTTTTAACAAGTTTAAAAAGAGGCTAACACCCGTGAGACAGGCCCCTCGGAATAAACAAGGGTCCTCTGATCTTTTGTCAACGTCATATTAAAGACAAAATATCAAAGGCAAAATTATCCCTTACAAAACTTTTGTCTGCTGACATCTTTGCTTATCACTACAGTAATTTTAATTAATTTACAGTAATGGTTGTTTGATTGCCGTTATCCAAATCGCTCCAAAATATCATTCTATTAAGATACAGTAATATAGTAGTCAAAAAGGTGCCTTCAAAAACTTAACAAACTATTACAGTAATTATCCTCAAAAATTTACCATCAACATTAAAATTTAGAAAGTTACTCTTACAAAAGTTATTACTGTAATTTTGACGGTTCTAAATTTTCATCAATTTTTTTGATAAACAATACAATTTGTTTTCTAATATCGTGTCTTTACAAAATTTCCAAAAAAATATTTACCTTTACAAGCATGGCACCAAGTTTTATGAATCAACAAAAAGATTGGCTTATTCACTTCCAAAGCTTTTTCAATTGCATCTTCCCATTTAACCCATTCAATGTCATCCCCTAATCCATGGGCCAATGGATTACTGTACATTTCGGAAAGTTTATCAGCTTTTACATCTGCCAATGAAAATGAAATTCCAAGGGATAAAAGGATGGCAGCAAATGCCGTGGCATGAAGCTTCATGGCTGGAACAATTTAGACAGTAGTTATACCTAAAAAATTATATAATTAATTATTTGAATCTATAACATTTTTTAGGATGAAAAATCTTATTTGTAATAATTTCGACTTCAAAAACGTTGAAAGAAGTCCACTTCAAAAATGAACACGTGTGGCACTTCCAAAATCGTAACAAAAGAAAAAAACCGTTAAAAAGGCACACATATATTTTTGAAAGAAGTGACCGAACACTTCTTTTTTCTTTCTTTCCTTTTCTGGAAAATTTATATTTCAAATCTCTGCGGACGTCTGTATTTCTTTTTTGAATCGATCTTCATTTTTGTCTTCCTTCAAGTCTCTTTTTTTCAAAATGCCTGCAGGGGTGAAACTAAGTCTACGTGTCCTTGACCGGTTTTCCATTTTCTTCTTCCTTCCTTCATCGTCTTTTGCGATGTCGACCTGCTAAAATTAAAAGGAAGGTTCCAGTTTAATGTCCATTCTCCGCCTTTAAAATTTTTTAAACAAATTTATAATACACGTACATCAAAGAAAGTATTCAAACATGCATCAATAAAAGAAGAGATTACGATTAACAATACAAAAAAAACAAAGAAAGAGGTAACAATAATCACCGTATTAATATTATTTAAGAGCACTTCATTCAACGTCGAGCTGGTGCCATTGTAAAAACTTCAACATCGTTCGCTTGAAGTTCAGAAATTCCTTGAGGGGTAAAGAAGAAGAATTGAATATGACGATGTTTTCGAGCAAGATCCTGTAAAAAATAGATAAAGAAAAGTACATCAACTTTATAATTTTTACCGAAAGAAGCTCCATAATAATTCGACGATTTACCATATCCATGAAAACATCAAATTCATCCAAGCATCGAAATGGAGATTCAACGCAACTCCATAAAGCCATGACAAAGCATGCAGTCGTGTATGATCTTTCCCCACCACTAAGACCTATAAAAACAAACAATGGTAATAAGATACAGTATTGCGATAAACAAAACAAACCTTTCAAATCTTGAGTAACATTTTGTAAACGCTTTTTTGCAGCTGCAGCAACCGATAAACGTCTTCCAGCAGCATCTTCATCTTCGCTGACCTCTGGTTCTTCAGCATTCAATCTTCCCTTCTTTGCATCTTTATGAGTTTGAACACTAATTTCAATCTTCTTTTGCTCATGATCAACTGTCAAATCACCAACATAATTTCTCATGGCCATCAATTCAACAAATTTTTCACGAAGTTTAATTGGGATTTCTTCTTTTACTTTCAAAAATAATTCTTCACGAGCAAGAAAAGATTTATGAACCTTTTTCAATTGGTGCGAACTAGTTTTTTCTGATTCAGTAGCCTTATCATATGCTTGTTTCGCAGCTGCAAGTTCACTTTCTGTAACATGTTGACCTTCATTCAAGCGATTGAGAGCTGCAATTTCAGATTTCTTTTTAAGCATTTTCTTATCACACGTTTCTTTATCAATAAGTCCATCAAAATCTGGTGGATCTGTCATATTTTCTGGCTTTTCATATTTTGAAGTATTGCCAAGGTTAGCTTCAATTCCTTCTCTTTCTTTTATCAAGCGTTCTCTGTTTTCATTTTGTTTTGCAATTTGACGTTCATTGTTGCGAATTGTTGAACGGAATTTATCTGTTGCACCATCAAAATTTTCAAATTCAGTACGAAGTTTTTCAGCTTCAGTCTAAAAATTAATTTTTGACATTAACATTTAAACAATTGAAGAAAAAAACAAACCTCAACAGTACGAAGTTCTTCAGCAAGGGCTTTATTTTGATCAAGAATTTCTTGAATCTTTTTACCTTTATCCTCATAAAGGGCTTGATTTTCTGCTTGTTCTCGCAAAACTGTTTGCAATACTTCTTCATCTCTTTTTTTAATATTATTAAGTTCATCAAGTGTTGATTTCTAAAACATTAAGTTGTATTCAAGCATCGTTATAAAAAAGTGTTAAAAATAAAGCTTACAGCGCTATTGATCAGCGTTTCACGAGATGCAATTGAATCCAATTTACGAATTTCACTTTCATAATTTGAAATATTTCTTTCAAGTTTATTACAATCAATTGCGATTGTTTGAGCTTCTTTAGATAATGCACCACCCTTTTCTCGAATTTTCACTTCTTCTTGTCTGAATTCTTCCTTTTGCCTTTCAGCAAGACGAATTTGTTCTTCTGCATATCGCTTATTGTCATCTGATGAAACATCCTCTTGAATATTTCTAATATCACCAAGTACACGAGCATAAAATCCTCGACCAGCATAAAAACGATATGGTCGATCATGTTTTACAGGATAAATTTCAGCAGTTTGTTGAGTAATAGCTTTCGAAATATTACGAGGTGGCTAAAAAAGTGAAAATAAGTAAAAAAAATCTTGAATAACAACAACAAACATTTTGACTCATAATTTGACGTCCTTCATCATCTTTTTCAATGAGCATTACACTTTCAATATGTAAAACATCAACCAAATAATTGTAAACAGTTGGTTCATCAATAATAGCTTCACGTGCAACAGTAAGGATCTAAAAAATGTAAAATTTAATTTTTGGGTAGAATACAATAAAACACACATGACGATCAGGTTCAGCTGAAGCAGTATCATATTTATGATCTGCAAATTTTACAGTTGCAACTGGAACTTGCTTAATTTTATGATGTTTAAGCATGTTATCAAAAACTCGTCGATCCTCAGCATTATCACAAAGATAATGAGACAAATTATTTTTCATCAAAAATTCCACGCCATTTTCCCATTTTTTATCATGAAGTTTGACATACATTCCAACAGGACCTGCAATGAATGAATTTTTAAAATAGGACCGAAATTCATAGGATGTTACCAATTGGGCGTTTTTTAAATTTGCTAGCATATTGATCAAGAAATTTAAGAATATCAGTAGTATCATGACCAAATCTTGCCATTTGATCTTGTGCAACTCTAGCTCGTTCACGTTGCTCGCGTTCAATTTTTGTAATTTCATTTCGAAAATTTCGAATATTTGCATCACACTCCTAAAAAACAGGTATATTAGAAGCTTGGGTTGTGTAAAAAACCAACTTGAAGATTTTCAAACATTTCTCTTCTTTCACTTTCAACAGTTAACTTTTTGGTATCAATGTCATTCTTTTGTTCTTTCAATTGTTTAAGCTCATTTTCAGCATCAAAAACTTTTTGTTGAAGTGCAGCCTTTTCACCCAAAATATCACGATCAGCTCTAAAATTAACACTGTTACTGCCTAATAAGCAACAAGCTAAATGATCACCTTCCAAGAACAGATTCAAGGGTTTTATTTGCTTGAAGAATTTCGTATTCATGACTTTTAATTTTGGAGCGAACTGTTGCAACACGATTTGCAATATGTGTGGATTTCGACGCATCATCAGATTGAACTCTTTTCCATTTTTGAATTTCACCTCTATTTGTTGAAATATTCTTTGCAATTTCATCACATCTTTGCTGCATTGTTTCCATTGAATTTCGAAGCTCAACTGCTTCAACCTAAATTTTGACATAAAGAAATTTTAAAGTGTTGGGTAGGTTCACTTACATCTCGTCCTTCAATCTTCTTTTGACATTTTTCGATATCTTTTTTAAGTCCTTCAACATGTTTATCAATAGCTTCGACTTTTCGAACATTATTCTTCATTGGAATCCATAGTGCAATCCAATTATATTTAGATAATTCCCGTTCGAGCGCTTTGATTTTTCCTGTTGCTTCAGCAATTCGCTTTAACTTTTCAAACTTTCTAAAAACACAAAAAGTGTAATATCTTATGCATCACTGTATATAATATTCCTTACTCTTTCATTTCTTTTTGCTTTTCTCTCCAGTTATCCAAAATCTTTTGCATATCTTGAAGATGTTCAGCTGTAGTAGTATGGAAAGCATTAACCTAAAAGACAAATTATCGTTCAAAAAATTTAAAGAATTTGTTAACAACTTACAATACAGAGTTCAGAAGTAATCATAAAAATTTCATAGAGTTTATTTGGTTTCATTTCTTGAAGGAACTCTCTTGCTCGATCTTGTGAAAGCCAGCACAATGGATTTTCAAGTTCAATGGAAAAACGTTTAAGAATATTATCGAGATCTTTTTTGGCAGTACTAACAGTACGAATCTTTCCGTGTGCATCCATAGATTTAAGGGAATATGTGGAAGATGCTTGACGAATAATTCGTTCAATGATAATTTCATCATCATATTGTGGAAGTCGATTTGCACCCTTATTTGATAAATGCACACGAATTTTTGCTGATCTAAAAGAGATTGATTGTTAATGTAAGGGTCAATCAGAAAATAAAACTTACGCTTCACCTTCTTTGATATAAGATGAGATAGTATTTCCACGATTGTTCGCTCGACCTTTACCACCAAGACCAATATTAAGACCAGCAAAGATTGCAGATTTACCAGAACCATTTGGACCAACAATATAAAAGCAATTAAATTTATCAGTATCAAATCTCATTTTAAGATTTGAATGACACATAAAATTTTCAAGTTCAACTTCTTTTACTTGTCCAGCGATCACCACATCTTAAATTTATTAAATTAATTTTGGGATTCTGAATCTTGTGAATGGGGGAATAAAGTAAAAAAAGTACCTTCAAGTTCGATACTGTCAATAGTTCGTGAAAGTTCTGCAACTTCAGCGGAACGACGACTACGACGAAGATGATGGGAAACAGAAGTGGACGGAAGATCAGGCATATTTTCATCTCCAACTTCAAGATCTTCATCATCGACAACAGCATCAGCATTCGCATGACCATTAAAATAATTTTCATCATTTTCATGTTTTTGTCGTCGTCGTGGTGGTTGTTGCTGTTCATCTTCTGCCTGATCAACATCCATTAAAGAAGAAGAAAATTGTCGCTTATTAAGCGATTCGCGTCTCGGTCGTTGTCGTGGTGGTTCTCGTTGAACATTTTCTTCCCGATCAACATCTGTTAAAGATGAAGAATATTGTCGTTTATTAGGCGATTCAGCAGTTAACATGTTTCGCTGCATATCACTACAAATTAATTTAATATATTAGTATAAAAGAGAAAAACGAAAGAATGCGAAAGAAAATTATTTGAAAAGGAAGAAATAGCTCTTCAAAAAATCTAAGTAAAATAAGGAGAGAGAAAAACGGCGCAAAAATCCGATACCATCTTTTTGTTCCATTTATATTAGAAAGTGTATTACACAGTCCAACGCAACATGGATTAAATACAGAAAAGATTGTACAATAATCGATAAGAACAGCAGTAGAACAGCTTTTCAAAAAGAGCAAAACTTTTACAAATTTTAAAAATAGCAGCTTTCGAACTTTTTCGAAGATGAAAGAAACAAATGTCATTTTATCGCATTTTGCCAAAAAAAAGAAAAATCATTTCCACATACAGGATCTTGCAGAAAATCAATGCCAAAGATCAATAATATCTGATATATTGTCAATATCTGATATTTCGTACACTTCCGCTTTCTTTTTCTAAGCTTATAAATGTGAATGATTAAAAAAAAAGGTTAAAAAAGATTTTCTGTTTTTAAAGAAAAACGTACTGTTCTCGGATTTGTGCAACATCTTGCTGGAGTACAATTGGAGGCATAGCTGGTTCTTGATTAGGCGTAAATAATCGCTGGGATGCCGAAAATTGTTGAACTTCTGGTGTTGCAGGGTCATCTTCTTGTTGCCTCGGAAATTCTAATGGATCCTATAAAAATTTTAAAGCATGATCTTGAAATAATAAAACATTATTTTTACATTGAAAAATGAATCAGCAGATTGTAATTCGAAATTCTTCGATGCTGTGATTGTAGGACCTTTCTTTTGTAATTCTTTATCTGCAAAAGAATTGCTAGCTTGAGCTTCAACAAAATTTTCATAAGCTGCAATATGAAGGGAAAGGGTGCTACTGCTTTTATTAGAGATTGGAAAATTTCCTGCTTTGCTTTGGTTTTTAGCATCTGTCAATTCTGTATCAAAGTAATCTTTCGATAAATTCTTCTGAGATTTTTTCAATGAAATGCTGCTATCTTTTTGTGAATCAACTTTTCCAATAGCACCCGACGCTTTTGACTGCAGTCCTTTTTAATGATTTTTTTGCATGTATTATCTTTTGTACAAGTTTTAGTTACTTCAGTAACGTCAGGTAATAAACGATACATGTTGTGGGATATCATCTTCAACAAAATTTATGAATTCCTTTTTTTAATATGCAAAAACTGATTATCATTCAAGGACTGCAGCCTTCATTTTTAATTACCGTAATTTGGACTTTTTCAATTTGAATACTTTTTGAGCGTTTTTGATTAAATGCTGGTGTAGTGCATTTATGACTTTTATTTAAAGTGAAATTGGAATAAAGATCATTTGAGTTATTTAAAGCCAAATCTTGCTTTGCTTTAGAATACTTGCAATGGTCTTTTGATGCCATCTAAATCAGTTTTTATAATCGTATTAATGATGTATAACAAGCACGCAAAAATATAAAAGTCATTATCAATTAAAATAAGTTAAAAACTGTAGTGAATTTGTAAATCTTTTTTTAAAAAAACAAACTAAGCAAAAACTAAGAAAAAAGGGAAGGAAGAAAAAGGGCTTAAATAAAAAAAGAGAGAAAGTTCCTAAACTGGCGATCCTAAAGTGTGAAAATGAAGACTGAATTATTTTGAAAAAGGTGATCCTTTAAAAGAGCCATTTCAGTCAGTCAAACCCCGCCAATGTTTCCATATTTTAGAAGGAAGATAGTCGTTAACGATGTTTTATAATTCTAAAAATCATTAACGACTATCCGCTTGTCAACGTGAAAATGAAGATGAAGTTTAGTAATTTAGAATCGTTTGCGTGAAACTGAAACAAAAATACAGTATATTCAAAAAAGGTATCCCCAAAAAAATCCTAGTTATTTTTTAAGAAATTACTTTTTAAAAATATTTTTCATTGAAGTTTTTACATTTTTTCCAAAAATTCAACGTTAAAAATTCTTTTTTTAAAAAGAAAAAAGTTTTTCAGAAATGTTGAATTAAACTGTTTAACATACATATTTGATTGATGCGTCACAAACTTTCAAAGAACTTTAGAACAAAAATTTTATTAAAAAATAAATAATAATTACATAAAATGTATTCTTTCTTTAGTTTTCTGTAACGTCGTAAAAATTTTCACGATTTTATAAAAATTAAGATGATAAGGCAGTTACAGTATATTATTTTTTGCAAAAAACAAACTTCAACTGCTGTTTTCCTTCTTTTCAATCCTGTATATTGATAGTACATGTATGTATATATACTAATAATCAAAAGGATTATTGTAATGTCAATTTTTTTATTATTATGATTTACAAAAACTTTTTAGCACTATATGGGGCATGCTATTTTTGGTCAAAACGGGCTTCATTTATGTAATCTACAATCTCGATTTTGATCTACAAGCGACGAAAAAGCTTTCAAATTTAAATGAAATGAATTTTTCAAAATCTGACTTGAGGACAAAAAATCGCAATTGATTAAATCATCATTTTTATAAATAAATAAGTAATAATATAAAAACAATAACAAGAGATCAAAAAATACAACACATTATAAAAAAAATAAACACAATGAAAAATTTTATGATCGTTTTGAAAAAAGATTGAGAGGAAGATTGAATGCTGAACGAGTTGGTAAATTTGTTAATTCGAATCCAATTTTTGGTGTACCTTGAGTATGCAAGAGAAGAAGATCATTTAAGCATTTTGTTGTTTCAATTGGACTTTTGGCATCATCATCTAAAATTTTGGCTCATATTTTTTAAATAAAAAAAGTAAAAACATACCCAAACTATGAATGTAAAAAACAAGAAGTGCAGTGGTTTTTGTAAGAGATAAGGTTGGATGAGTTCGAATAAGTTGATTCGTTAATTCTTGATTCCGTTCAATGGCTTCAAGGAGCTTAAATATTACATTGTATGCCATTAAAACAACAACTTATAAATTTTGAACTTACTGGACAAGAAATAGTTCTCCAATATGGGTTTGAACTCATTGAAAGACAAAATTGTATGAAGCATTCAAAGGCTCGAGCGTATGCACCTTCTGGAGTTTCCAAAGATTGCTTCCAATCTTTACCAGTAAAGAATCCACGAGGAATATCTTTCCAAAATTTTAAGTTGCTTACAGTTGGAACAACAAGATAATCGACAAGGGCATTCCAACCACAATTTGATGCTGCAAGGCGAGTAAATAATGCCTAAAATTTTTACCGTAATTGCACGCTACAAAAATTTAAAAAATCTTACCATTATTGTAATAAAGTAAGAACATGCTTCACGATTTTTTCGATCCAAAATATGTTCAAAATCTATTTTAAGAGTTCGAATACCGCTTAGAATGCTATTGACATTTCCAGATTTAACAAAATATTGAGCAACATGTTGATTTGATGATGAATCTTCTCGAAGAATTTCTGTTAAACATGCAGCAGCAACAATCTAAAAAGAAAAATAGTAAAGTTATTTTTATAATACTTGCTTTGTTTTTTTAATAAAAAGTATAAAAATATAATTCATCATTTTTATGCCTAAAAATGTGGATAACTTGTCGCATCTTTATGCTTATTCTTTTTGTCTCTTTCCATTTTCTAAATCCCTTGAGAGTCAACACATTTATTGCCTTTCAAAGAGCCATCAAAAAATCGTTGTCTCCTTCTTCGTTTGATATGTCACAACAAAAAACATTTTTTGGTTACCAATTGATTCTTTGCTTATGCTTCAGAATCCACAAAAATGAAAAAAAATGTTCCTTTGGGAGCAGCAAATTTTTTTACTATAAAAAATTGTCAACTGCTTCTGTGTTCTTTATATTTATATTTTTTCGAAAGTCTTCCGCTTTTATAAAAAAAACTTTTTTGTTGTTTTTCAGTGATATTTTATGCATGACTTTTTGCGCATCACATTTTTACTTTTTTCTTCTTGTATTTAAAAAGTTAAAACTTTAAAATGACAATAAACAACAGAAGAGTTCTCAGTTTTGCGATATTGTTAAAACAAACATATCATAAATATGGATTAGGTCATATTATTCTTCTTTCCTCTTACATTATTTATATTTTATGTTTTGGCGCTGCATTTTATTGGGCTGAAAGCACGCAATCCACAAACTACTTTTTACAATGGCAACATAAAATTTCTATTAATCGACAAAAGTTTGTTGAAAATAGTTTTTAAAATTTTCAAATACTTGAATTTTCAGGTTTATTAAAAATGAACTATTACCAGAAATTTTTAATAATAGTAAACTACTACTCTTTATTCATGACCACAAATCACAATACATGACTCAGTTGTTGGATGCAAAATTAAATAATTATGAAAAACGTTTGCGCTTAAAGCCACCAATGCCTGTTCTAAAATGCACATTTACAAATTCTTTACTTTATGTTTGTAAAAAATATTTTGAAACAACTAATTTAATCCATATTTAGGCTTTTTCTGCAATCACAACAATTGGCTACAGTTACATTTATCCCGTTACAAAAATTGGTAGAGTAATCTCGATTGGTTTCAGCACTTTTGGAATACCTTTTACAATAGTTGTTATTAAAGATGTTGAATACCTTTTGGTTAAAATTTTATCATATCCTTGTATAATTTTCGGTGAATTCATTATAATCTAAAACTTTTTCAAGTACGTATCATTACAGTACAACTATGGCATATGTTCCGATTTTGCACTTTACAAAGTGTCAGCGAGATTGAAACAGAAGAAAGATTAGATGATAGTCAACTAAAACATAATCCAAAAAATTATCGTGTAAGCACTGCTGAACGATTATTGCTCATGCCAATTACGGTAATTGTAATGGCATTGATTGGATGGATAAGCATTGGCTGCTTATTATGTCATCTTTATAATCCAAATGTTGACGTTCATTTACTTGTTTATTTTGTTTTTAATTCATTATCAACTATTGGAGTTGGTGGAATTGATCTCGGAGGTAGAAAAAATGTTAATCATCAAAGTTAAATTTAAAAGAAAACCATTATAGATCATCCACTAATTTTTGCTGCCTTATTTTTTTATTTACTTTGTGGACTTTCAATTATTTCTGTTTTTATAAATTTAATGCATACAAAGTTTAGTCGACAATATTGGCTACCTGGAAATGCTTATATGCCATTGCTTCAACGGAACCGAATTTATGATATTAATGCCGCAACCATCGAAAGTTTTAATGATGAGGATCAAAGTTATGCACATGAACCACAAATGTACCGTTATACAACTTTAGGGATATTTCAATCAGAAGTTGTTTTTTGATTTGTATGAGGTTTTAAAAGGTAATTAAATTATAGGAAAGATGTTCTGTAATCCAAGAAATTCGAAAATCTAAAGTAATCACAGATGCAACAACTCAAACTCGAGTAGGTGGAAATATTGAACATCTTCGGTCAACTTCCCCTAAGGGAGGTCTTCCACCAATCCCGCAAGTCAATGAATCAGAATCTCATGATGATGTAACAGATTTGTTATTTGAAACATATGTTTCCCGACCCCCAAGATTAATATACGGTAGTAGCAGAACAACAACTGCTTTACAACAAAATCAACAACAAAACCAACCTTTAATTGAAATGGAGCAAAGTTGATATCTTCGGAAATTGCTCGAATAACATTATCTGATAATTCAGCAAAGATTGATCCCCATGCAGAATGATGCTGTCTACGTTCTCGCAAAATTGATTCCAAAGCACCCATGCTTAAATCTCCATTATTTTCTTTTTGTTCTTCTTCATCTTTTTCATGTCTATCACAGCATAATGTAAAAATCTTCATAATCGAACCATATAAATCAAGTTTGAATGAGACACATTTAGCATAGTCTAAACACACAAATTAATAATACACAGTAGGGAAAAAGCAAAAAAAAACATACCTGATGAAATAAGATAATGAAAGAGATGCGTTAGAATATCACCAAGTTGTGCCCTTCGACTTTCAATCGATGAATCCAATGCAGCAAGATCCCCAATGGATGAAACAAGACGGTATACAGTATTCGAAATTCCACCGGCAACTGCATCATTAACTTTAATATCTCCAGTGTATTTTAGAATAAGAAACAGAGCATCAACCAAATATAACCGTTGAGTTTCAACATCAATAAAATTAACAGGTGCAAAAAATGCAAGGGTATTCATTACTGCAACCCATCCAGATAGCAAATGTACACATGATGCTTCAACTAATCGACGAGCATTATATCGAGTACAATATCGAAGAATACTTTGACATTCCTAAAAAATGTATGTTACAGTATACAGCAAAAAGCGAAACCGATAAACAAACCCTTTCAATTTCTTTTATTTCTGCAGAAATAATGGAATCAATTTCGGTGATTAATAAAAATTGAAGATACAGTACATCATATTGTTCAACACCAATACCATTATCATGTAAACAAATTTCCAAAATTTCATCAATTCTTCGATCATCAAATTTTTGTAATGCAGGTAATGGAAGCTTTTCACAATCTGCTTTGCTATTTTCAAGTAACGCCCAAATAAGCGGTAATTCTTTCATTGGAGCTGGAATAATACTTGATTCATCACCATCTTCAATAAGCATATGCTGAATAGCTGGTGAAAAAAGTAAAGAAACAATTTTTTGTGGTTCAGATGTTTGTCCCATTGCAAGCAGAGCTGTTAATTCAATTGCAGCTAATTGAAGAATAATACCTTGTACGGCTCGACGAAAGATTGGTTCAGTACATGATGGTTGATTAATGTCGATAAAAGTTGTGGTAAGTTGTTGATTAACAGTTTCATCTTGAACGTTATCAATATAATCAATTTTTTGAAAAGCAGGACTTGTTGTTAGTCGATAAATGAGATCATAATGTACTCGAAGATATCGAAGCATAACAGCTGAAGATTCAGTTTTAAATGAAAGCATTCGAAGGAATAATCGAAGAGTCGGTTCAAATAATGCAGCAAATGAAGCATTGAAAGGATCAGAATGAGCAATAAAAATTTCAGTAATATTGATAAAACTTTGTAAGCAAGATGTTGATTCGCCTACAGTATCCATCGTCGTTAAAATTGAAGTTCCAATGTTATTAAGATCAAATCCACAGAAAAGATAGGTAAGATTTGGTTTAGCTGGATCCGCTTCAAGGGAATCAACAAACATTTCAATAATTAATCTTGCGATTTCTCCTCGAAGTCTTGGAACCTTTGCAGGGTCAGTTGCATCAGGAAGATCAAAAAGTGGGATATCATTTGGTGAAATACAAATTTCATCATCGTATACTGATGTTAAGCGGGTAAAAATTGATTGATAAAGTTCTTTTTGAGCAGAAAAAACACTAACAAGTTGAGGTTGAAGTGATGGACGTTGGCATGCAAGTTCTCGCAAAATTTTCATAACAAAAAATGTATGTTTGATATAATGTTCTGACTAAAAAAGAATAACAAAATATAAGCTTTCAAAAAAAGTACACTTACAGTACTAACAAAAGACATCAAAATGTTGAGATATGTTGTATTCGCTTTAATTGCCAATGGACTAAGGAATAACTTTTCCAAAGTTGCAACAAGTTTTGAGACACCAGTTTTCCGAATCGCAACAATAAATGATTGTCGATGTCCAACTGCAACATTGAGAAGTCGAAGGCAAGCCAGTGAAAGCTTATCTCGAAATTCGTTTTTCGTTGAATAATCTTCAATTCGATTTGAGCATTCTGTAAGCAATAGAAGAATGGTTCGGCTTAAATCTGTATCATTTAGAATTTCTCCAAGAATATAAACTTGTGTTTTATTATTTGCAACAGATTCAGTTGTAATATAAAAATGTCGAAGAAGTTGATAGAGTGAATCAATACAGAGTGTTAACAAGATAAACTAAAAAGGAATTACTGTAAGTTGTGAGGAAAATAAAAAAAACTTACAAGTTGATCGGTATTTGAAAATTTTCCTTCTGTAAATGTTCCCATAACTGATCCAGTAATAAATTGCAAAAATGGTGTAAGTTCTTTTGAAGATGGAACATTTTTACGTGACAACAATCGAGACATAAGTTTACAAAATCCCATTGTACAATTATAAAGGCCATTAGCCTTCTCTGTTCGAAACTCATCCTAAAATTAAAAAAATTATTATACCGTAATCAACAGTCCTAAAACAAACTTCAATTCCATGAAGAACTTGCTTATCAATAACACAAATCTTTCTCTGAATTAATGATGACCAAATTCTCATTGAAGCTCTTTCATCAATTGCTAAAGCGGCAAGAAATTCATACAATTCACCCTTCAATGTTGCAGGAAATGATTCACATAACATTCCAGTTGCAATATCAATAATATTCCATCGATGAGATTCATAGAATCCAAGTCTTGCATCATCAGATTTTTCTGCAACAACTTTTGCAAGTCGAAGAAATGTCAAAATTCCTGCTAACTCGATAGAATTAATTCTTTGAGGTCCAGATGTTGACATTTTTGTTTGCCAATTTGATTGTCGTTTTGGACCATTGTAATCATTGAGATAATGGGCAAGTCCATTGAAAAGTCGATCCCAAGTTGCATATGCTCGTTCATCACCAGTAAAAAATTGAAAAACAAAATGTGCAACTCTTTCAGTTTTGCAAAAAGTTTTTATCATTTCCAAATACGGTATAAAAAGCTTCGGTGCTTCAATATTTCGAGCAGTTGTCAAGAAATTCACAAGTGCCGTCTAAAAAAATATTAGTTTATAAACAATAAACTACAAAAAAAACTAACATATTTTGATAGAGTAAATTGTTCACATAAAACAGCAATTTTTGGGGTTTCTGCTGCATACGCATATGTAACCATATCCAAAAACTTTAAATAATATAAATGTGGCTTCTTTGCGTATTCTTCATCAGCATCATTAATCGTTGAAAGTTCTTCTTCACAAAGATTAAATAACTCTTGATTTTTGCTTTGGAAGTAACAGAGAAAACTCTTGATAAAGGAATCAACAATATCAACAGTAACTTCAAAAGATGCAAAATTGGGAACATCAAGGATACAGGAACGAATAAATTGTAAAGCGCAATTATCCAAAGCAGTATCAAGAAGTTTTGATTCTTCAACAGTCGTCTGGGTACGGAATCCTAAACATGGATATTTATTAATGTAAAACCGTAAAAAAGACAAACCTC
This sequence comes from Panagrolaimus sp. LJ2414, assembly GCA_024447195.1. Lineage (NCBI taxonomy): Eukaryota > Metazoa > Nematoda > Chromadorea > Rhabditida > Panagrolaimidae > Panagrolaimus > Panagrolaimus sp. LJ2414. The sequence goes on along the minus strand of JAMRXY010000052.1, from coordinate 590,909 downwards.
CAGGGTAATTTCTTGCGCATCGAACGGCAGTACTAAAGCAGAATCCAATTGAAGCACAAGCTGCTGGATTATTCCATGTAGCATAGAGCTGCTTTTGAAAAATTTCAAAGATTTGTTGTATATTTTGTGCTGAAAAAAGGTTTTTTTTATTAAAGCAAATAAGATCTTGGGGAAATCGAGAAAAACATCTATGTAGCCCAAACTTAAAATAATGTTTCAACAGCAGAAATACCTGCTAATAAAACAAACTTACAATGCTTTAATTTTGATGGATTAATGAATACCAAAACGGATGTCCAAATTGCCATATTTGCAACACTAAATCTCAGCGCATAATGTTCCAACGGGAGAGCTTTCAATGCAGTAAATAGTAAATCCAAAATTTCAGGATGTAATTCAACAGAAGAATTATGACAAAAGATGCATAAAATTTCGTAACAACTTTTTTCGATATCTTCAATGCATTCTGTTAAAACACTTTGATGTTCAACAGTACCAAGACCATTTACCCCAGGTTTTTGAAGTTTTTCAAATTCAGATTTAACATTAAAGTTTTGAAGAATAACTGAAACAAATGTAACACTATTAAGGTACAAATAATGAAGAAAGCTTACATAAAACCCTTTTGAACAAATCAATATCTTTTAACAGAGAATCAACAAATTCAACCAAAATTGTTGGCATCATATCATCTGCAACACTCTTAAGTCGAAGAAGCATCTTAAGAATCATAATAAAATGTCGATGAGCTTCATAATAGCATACTACAGCACAAAGCCCACGGGGAAGAGTATTATAGTTACGAGTTTGAAGTTCACCTAAAAATATTGATGTTTATTAGCTCAGATGATGCGCGAAAAAACGAACCAGAAAGAATCAGTTCAACAGCATCAATTTCATTAATCTCAAACAAATCACTTAGAATTTTAGCTTCATCACTGATAACTTGATTAAGAGTGAATTTTTGACCATTTGCAAGAACAATAGTTTTATTAGGTTCACATAAAGCTCGTTGAGAAGCATTCTTCTTCTAAAAAAATGAAAACGGATTAGCATAAGACATCCAAATCAAAAAAATATACCTTATTTGTGAGGGGAGATTTGATATGTTGAAGACTATCTTTCAAATTTTTAACCAGCTCTTCACTCAACGATTCATTATCCAATTCAGTCAAAACTCGAGAAAGTTGATGATAAAGGCTTCGAGCAGTAATCCACATTGTTGTTGTTGGTAGCAGAAGTGGTAACTTTGACTAAAAAGAAAAAGTTTAATAAATTAATTTTTTAAATGTTTTTTACAAAATTTAAAAAGAGTCGAAAAAAAATTATGGCGAAAAAAGTATAAAAAGTCGCGGGTATTCTGGCGTTCAGATCCGTCTTGCCAGAAACCTACAAAAGCAAACAATTTTGAAAAAGGATTTTTTGCACATGTCAAACACAGTTTTTTGTAATTTTACTTAGCTTTTTACATTTTTTAAATTATTATTTTATTATTATTAAAATTTATTCATATCCTCTGCAGGAACTTCACGCCATCATGGATGTTCTAAATTCATTGACGTATGAAGTGAATGGACGAATTTATCGTCGAAATGCTCCACTTGATTTAAATCGAGGCTCAAATTTACGAGCAGAATTTGATCTTGCTGGAGAATATGATATTGAATACGATGAAGATGTTGATTATGGTAATGCTTTTGTCTTTTCTAACTGTTATTTTAATATTTTAAAATTCTTTATAGAAGGAAATGTTGATCAAGTTGCTGATGAGATTATTGATGAAAAGCCGAAATCCAGTGCTCCAATTGCAGAAGAAGAACAACAAGATGAGCCTGAAAAGAAGGAGGAAAAAGAGGAAGAAGATCATTATAATATTATTTATAATGCCAAAAAACGTGCTTTTATGACTGAGTAAGGATTTTCTTGTATGTATCCTAAGGGGGTGAAATTCTGTACTGATTTCCCTTTATCGCTTAATTTTCTTTTCTTTCGTGCATGTTGAGCAAAGAGATTCTTCGTATATTGTTTTATATGAAGGTCTTTGTGCAATCTAGCTCCATTTTGGCTCGCAATTTTCCATTTCGGAGAATTAGCTAATGTTAACACTCTCTCATTTACAGTATCTCTGTCCCTAGTGGATTACTTGGTAAACTTATTGGTACAAAAGGTTCGACAAAGCGACAAATTGAAGAAGAAACTAGTTCAAAGATAGATATTCCGAACCGTTTTCAAGTTGGTCCTGTTAGTAAGTGGTCAATCACAAATTTTCTATTGTTTTATTTTATTCTAAATTTTTAGTTATTATGTCCAAGAAAGAAGAAGATGCTCAAAGATGCTATGATAGAATTGAAATGATAATTTTGGAAGGCCGTCGACGGCTACCTTTTACTCATTTTGTTATGATTCCTTGTAATTCTGAGGCTATTATGAATAAACATGGTGAATTTGTTGAAAAAATGTTATTTGGTGATATCCATGTAAGCATTTATTTTTATTTGCCTAGCCCTTTGTTTTTTTATGTCGCCGACATTTTTTTGTGAAGTTTTTTCATGTTTGCCAAAGATCAAAGGAGGTTCACAATGAGTAAATTTTGGCCCGGAATTAATTGGTATTGTATTAAAACATAACATTTTTTAGCAATCTTGTAAAGAACCTGCCCTGTACATGCCATCACCAAAGTTACATCTAACACTTGTAACCCTTTGGTTATTCTCTAAAAAAGATATTCTAAAAGCTGCAAAAATTTTGAAATCAGCTGTTGAAGATTTCAAAAGAAAAGAAGCTGATAAAATCAAAATTACAATCAAAGGCCTTTCACATATGGGTGATGAAGATGTTGATTCTGTGAAAGTCGTATATGCAAAAGTCCAATCTGATTTGTAAGTGCATTACTGTAGTTTGAAGTTTTCTTAATTTATTGATTGATTTTTAGAGCTCAAAAGCTTGCAAATCATCTTTCAAATGCTTTTGTCAAAGCTGGATTAGCTGATAAACCCCGAGGTGGTTCGGTAAAGTTGCATATGACAATTTTGAATACTCGATATCTTGGATCTGAAAAACCAGAAAAAGATTTCATTGATGCAACAGAATTATTAAAGAAATTCGGAAATATTGAATATGGTTCTATCAATGTTGACAAAGTGAGTAGTGATTTTATGATACTTTTAAAAATATGTACTTTTACAATGGTCTTTTTTAGATACAAATTTGTCCAATGGGTGAAGTGGACACAAATACTGGAGGCTATCCTGTTGATCATTCGGAAAATTTTTAAATATTTACATAACTTTTTTGTTTGTTTTATAAATGTGAGTTTTGTTTTTGTTGTTGTTTTTGGAGAAAAAAATATGGGTGGATCAATGAGTAAATGTGATAAATGTGGTTTTGAAGGAAGAATAGAACGACATTATACCTATATTGGTTTAACATTTTGCTTGGGTCTTGCTTGTGTATGTTGTATTGGTCCATGTATTGCACAGTAAGTTAAATTTTTGGGTGTTGGATTTTTGGAAACACTGCAATAAGGTGGCTACCGTAATGCTTTATGATTATGGTATTACTATAAGTTAGCTACAGTAATGTTGTGATGGTTGATGAGCTTTAAGGGTTACTGTAGTTTATGTTATCACATTTATTCACTGATTTTTTAATTTTTAGTTTATATTTTTATTACTTTTAAATTCTTTTTTAGTTGTTGCCGGCACAGACATTGTCAATCCTGTTATCGTCAAAATTTTGAAAAAGCAGTTCCAATTCTTCAAAAGCAACGTTGTTTCATCGATTACAAATTAACAACTATTCAACCTCCACAACCTCTTCTTTCAACAATTCCTCCATCAAATGATAACAATAATAATAATGTTGCTATTGTAATTCCAGAAAATAATGTTGCTATCCCTGTTCAATAATTTTGTGCCTGTTTTTTTTTATAAAGATTTTATTTCAATGTCAATAAACTGTGTTTTCTTCTTCTTTGTTGGACAACTATTAGCAATAAACAAATAGTAAAAGATTCTATGTACAAAAATATTTTTTTTGAACTTTTTAAATTTTAAATTGATGAAAAAAGTGGTTACCAAAAATTGGTATTTTTTGCTTGTGGGAAAAGGAAATGTTTGGCATCTTTTGAACCCATGAATTTTTGTGCCGCAGGGGATGCATGATGTCGATGATGATGTTTTTCATGAGATTTAAGCTTTTCTTGAATTTTGCATCTCCATTCTGCAACACATCGACGACCATCTGAATCTCGAACATATCCAGTTTTGCACACACATCGAGGATAATAACATCGAGGATTTGTGTAATCTGCTTGACATCGAGGTGGACTAAAATTGGGAGAAATTTTATAAAATGATTAACTTTTTGATGAACTTTTTCTGATCTTTGTTGTTGTTTCTGTCCTTTCAACTTTTCTAGTTTTCGCCTTTATTCAAACAATTGTTTTATTCTTCTACTACCTTTACCCATATGATCCTTTGTTAATCCCAATTCTGATAAAAAAATTAAACATCCCTCAAAAAGGAAGCAACAACACTCGACTTTTTTCTCTCATTTTCTCACTGATAAGCCTCCAGCTGCTGTTGTACGTCAACTCACTAATACTAACCTTAATCCAACCAAATGCAAAAACTCATTTAAGCTTTAAAAAAAAGAAAGTTTAAAGTATCTAAGATTTATAAGCTTCTTAAATTTCTTTCTTTTTGCATCTTATTTGCATTTGCAATTTCAGAATCTTCAACAAAAGATGTAAAAACAAACCTGAATAAATTATCACAATTCATTTCACATTGGGGTTCTGGCCCGCAAGTTGTAAATTCTTCATGGGGTCCACAATCAGCTGCAGAACGAATTTTACGATAATCCTGAAAATTATAGTTTTTTTAAATTTTGCTGAATCAACATTTTTTGGGTGGTTTACAACCTTTGAAATTTTTGGAAAGGTTGTAAATTTTTCTTTCAAACACTTTTATGGATAGTCTCTTTTTTGATCTTTAATCAATAATTTTAAATTTAAAGCTTTTAAAAACTGTAAGTAGTTTTAATAAATTTTGTTTTAGGCACAAAATTTATTAAAACTACAGTAATTTTGAACGCTTATTATGCATACTGTATTACTGTAATTTTTTACAGCAATATTTTAGCACAACTTTTTTTAGGTAATTTTCAATTTTTTTAAAGCTACAGTAATCAAAGCCTTTTTTCCTTACCTTTCTTCTTTGATGTCGACGACGCCGATGTTCATTTGATGAAACTACAGTAGCCAAAAGAACAATGAGCAATAAAATGAATGTCCAAGATAATTTCATATTTTTAATAGATTTAAAATATTTTGAAGAAAACTTGAAACAAGAAATAAAATAGTTGCAAAAATTATATGATTATCTTTTTTTTCTGCAAATGTTAAAAAATGGTTATTAGACAACTGTTGTTGTAAAACTTTATATATTTGACGTAAAAGAATACAACAATTCTCGAACAAGATGAAAAAAAGGGTTAAAAAAAGATAAACCTGATATTCAAGAAAGAAGGAAGTTGTTTTTTTAAGATTTTTTGCAAAAAAATTAAACAAGAAGATCACAAGGCGTGGAAAATGGGCAGGTAAAATTTAAAAAGGATTAAAAAGGTGGAGAAAAACAAATCTGTAAAGGTGTGGCTTTAGAGTTAAGGCATGTTTGGGGTTTGTCGACCCCAAAAAGGATTGGTCTTCATGAGTGGTATTGACGTCAGATGTCTCAAAACTTGGATGTCATAAAAAGTGGCGTGTTTTACTTAGGTTTACAAGAGTCTTTCAATGAAAGATACAAGATCCAGATTTGCAATGTGTATGCAAATCTGGATATGTTCGTGATTCAGATGGTCGTCGATGTGTTGCAGAATGGAGATGCAAAATTCAAGAAAAGCATAAATCCTATAAGAAACATCATCATCGACATCATGCATCCCCTGTGGCACCAAAACTCATGGGTTCAAAGGATGCCAACAGTGTTGTGCTTTTTTATTTTAGTCGCCTCCGACGCCGCCTCCGGAGGCGAAGGCGCAACACTGGATGCCAAACATTTCCTATAAGATACACAAAAAATTTCACCTACAGTTCACTTCAAATGTTTTTTTCTCCATTTTTTCATACTCCCAAAAGTTCTACATTTGAAATGCAACAAAAAATCAAAAAAGTTATTTATACTCAAAATAAAATTTATGTACTTTTTTCCCATAAAAACTTTTAACTTTTCCCCCCAAAAAAAACTTAATTGCCCTCAATCCCATAAAACTTTTAATAAGAGAAAGAAGAAGAGTCACGGTAACACCCAAAAATTTCAAACAAAAAAAACAACCTCCATCAAAGAGAAAAAAAAATACATAAAAAAGTCAAAAAATAACTTTTTCTTCTTTTTTTTATTAGCTCAATTTTGGATAATAAAAAAATCAAAAAAGATTTTACTTTTCGCCTACAATTTTGATACCCAAGATTCAAGACTCAACCATATAATTTTTTGAAAGGCAAAACTTTGCCTTTTTATATCTCATTTTCCCCCCACCCTCCTCCTTTTTTTTGATTATCATTTTTAAATCAAAGTAATTCAAAGATATTTTTGATGGGAGGGATTTTTGCTTTTCTCTGCTGCTTTCTTTGATTTTTTTTATCAACATCATCATCAAAAAGCAGCATTTTCAACAAAAAAAGAGGGAGAGTGAATTACGTCAACCAACTGAAAAGCAATCCTCTTTGACAAAGGAAAAAAGGCGGAGTTGAAAGAAGAAGAAAAAGAATTGCGGCAAAAAAAGACAGTCCAAAAATGAAAGTTGAATCATTCCGATACGGAAAAAAAAATCACAAAATTTTTGAAATTCTTTATGACCCTGAGAAAGTGGTGGTGGTGGAAGATGTTGATGATGATGACAAAAAAATTTAGAAGAAAAAATCAAGTGACAAAGTGTGCCGATACTTTTTTTTTTGAACAATAAAAACTTTTGTTACTAAAACTTTTAGTTTTTAGTCAAAAGAATAGTTCGAAAAAAACAACTGATTTTAGTTTTTAGTTTTACTTTTTGTTTTTCAAAGTTAAAGATTTGTCGAAGTAAGTAAAGTAACAAAATATAATGATTGGCACCTGCCTGATTTGTTGATGACGCTTAGAAAACAAAAAATAAAGATACGGAAGAGTGAGGTGTCAAAGTTGATGATGTTCAAAGAAAACAGGCACGTAGGGTGGTTATAAAAACATAGGTCAAATTTTACATTTTAAAGGTAACAAAAATCAAGTTTCTCTTCAAGAATTGAGTGAAAGACAATTTTGGCGTGGGACATATCATATTTAAAAAAAAGTGGCAATATGCTCTGTGAACTTTTGAATTGATTTACTCTGAAGCACATTGTGTTAAAAACAAAAACATGGTCAGAAAATTTCAAACTGAACTAAGAGGAGATTGCAAGTTGGTAACAAATAATAGAGTAAAGGTTCTGAAATCCTTTTTAAAGTCTATACTGTTTTGTAATAAAAGTTAATCCTGGCAAAAGATGAAACTTGAAATTTTAATTAATGATGAACTTAGTTAATCACGAATTCATGCGAAACTTTTTAATTTATAAAAATCATGTTTTTACGGTATTTAAATTCAATGCATGCCGTATCAGCCATTTCAAAAAGGGCAACTGAAAAATCTTCATCTAAAATGGATTATAATTTCGTTATAAAAATTACAAAATATTTCAAAAAAATCAAACTTTGAACTGCTTTAGAACCTCTTAAAAAACGATGTAAATATTTATTTGTTTTCATTTTAAAGTGTGCCCTTCACAATAAATAAATAAAATACTTTCGTATACTTTTTCTTCCAAAATAAAGACGGAACTATTTATTGATAGACTTTAGACATGTTTAAATTTATTATTCTTTTCCTTGTTTTTTTTCTATTTTCTCGAAAAACATTTCTTTTTTTCATTCATACAAAATTTTTTGAGAAAAAAACAGTGGTGCCAAAAAGATAAATTTCATCACACATTTGCCACACACATTCACGATCAAATTTATAGTTTTGTTTGCAATTAATGAAACTTCTCTGAGGTAAAAAATTCAAGCAAGTAAAAGAAAAGAAATTAGTCAGAGACAATAAAATTAAAAGTGATTTACACGTGTTTTTGAAAGATGAAAAAAGCGAAAGAAGTAAAAAAAACACATAAAAAAACACCCAACTTTTTATTTATATTATTAGCTTTTCTTGGACTCGCTTTGATTCATTTTATTTTATCTTCTTTTTTTCAAAGTTACTCATTTATGAATGATTAAAGCATCTTTTTTTATTTTGTGTGGGGTGGATTTTGAAGAAAAAGAAGGATAATAAAAAGCACATAACGAAATAAATTACGGTAGAACATTTTTAGGGAAGGCTTTTTTTGTCTTTGGTCCAAAAAGACTTTGGAATTGAAAAAACAGAAAAAATTCCGTGAATAAAGCAAACAAAATGATTACGGAAAAAGCTTCGTTTTTTCTGAAAATGCACATATTTAATTACCAAAAAACTTCTTAATTGAAAAATGTACTGTAAGATAATTTTTAATTACGGAAGAAAAAAATGAGGTTCACTGTTGCAGTTTTTTTTAAATAGATAATTATACTCGACAATGGAATTTCAAAATTTAATTTTTCAAACTGCTTTAGAAAAATTTAAAAAAATTAATACCAGAAACATTGTGTTTCCAAAATAGTGAGACAATTACTATTCTAAAATTGAGACAGTTGTCATAAAAAACAATACTTTGATACCCTCAAAGAAAAAACAAAGCAAAAACAATTGAGTGTAAAACATTTTTACAATCCGTTTAAAAGGAAAACAAAATCAAAGATATGAAGCTTTTATCTGTCCTTTTCAAGCCAGCCTTTGATATCATTTTATCGACAAAAAACACATTTCTTTTGAAACCTTTAACCTTTGAAACTCCAAAAAACACTTGTCTTTTTGACTTTTTTGCTGTCGAGGAAGTAAAATACATTTCAGGCGAAACATTTTTTGGGGTCGCAAATCCGCACAGAGTTCCTCATCAAATTTAGAAGCAGCAATTTTTGTTATTAAAACTTTGCCTCCAAGAGCTTCCGAACATTCTTCATATTTTTCGATAAAGCACGTGCTTTCATTCGAAAAAAAGGAAAAGAAAGACTACTGTTTTTTGACTTCTTCTTCTTCAAAAAAAGATAAAATAACAATGTTAATAAGAAAAACTAACTTTTAAACATAAGCAAAAAATGGCAACAAACACATTGTAAAAAAAAGAAATATGTCAAATCATTTGACTCAAATTTTTACAACACTTTTTTTATTTCTTCATCAACAGCAACGATAAAAAGCAAAAAAAGAAAGAAGAGATCTTCGAAACAAAGAAGCAAATAAAAGGGGGGATTATCTTGTCGTCTGCTGATTTACATTTTTAAAATAGCAAAAAATGAAATATCAAATTTCAAGGATAAAAGATTTTTTCTGCAAAAGTTTTCATCTGATTTTGTCTGATCTTTTGTCGTCGTCATTTTTTGGTTTTTGGCACGTAAATATTTTTAGGTAAGATTGTTTTGAAACTGTTAAAAATTTGCAATTTGTAATCAAGATTTTGAAATTTCATACACTTCGACCATAAATTTTAAAGAATTGTATTAACCAGCTTTATTTAATTTACAAAAAAATTTGTTAAATTGCAAGTTCCAAATTGAAAAGTATCTTTAATTCAAAAATTTGGTTTCCGGATTTTCTGCAGAAACGTTTTTCATGGATTTTCAGAAAAATCAAACTGTTTTAAAATTTTAATACTAGTATAATTTGATGAAACTGCCAACTTTTACTTTTTTGTTATTTTTAAATGCCACCGAAAATACAAGACAAATTTTTTGACAGTGTTTTTGGTGGCGAAATATCCGTTAATTCAGAAATTTTTACCGTAACTTTAAAGGATATTTGACATTGTTAAAAACAATTTTACTTTAAAAATTTTACACCGAAATTAGTGAAATGAAAAAATTAAATCTTTCAAAACCATTGTATATTTGATATATCTATTTTTATACAGTAATCAAACAACTTGCGTGGTTACAGTAATGACCCTAAAATCAAAGTACCGCCATCACTTAAAAAATGCCAAAAATCTACAATTAATTAAAAGCAAATTTTATTTGCGTCATTAAAAAAACTTCTTTTCTTAACCTCAAATTTGACATTCTTTAATCCTTCCAAATAATTATCTAACAATAACTTTTGTACTTTCAAATATTATTCTTTCTTTGGTTTTTTCTCAATCAAAAAAGACATTCCATTTTTTGTTCTTCACATTCCATACAATTCAATTGAATTCAATTCAATTTAATTGTTATCATAACACAAACACAAAAGAAAAAAAAGAAATAACTCTTTTCCTTTTTTTTACCTTTCAATCAAAGTTAGTTTGGAATGACGCAGGTTTCGGGTTACCTTTTAGCGCATGTACAATGGACCTATTTTTATTTCTTATCAAAACAATTTGAGCTTTTTTTGCAAAAATTCTAATAAAAATTTCAATGGTCGATGATCTTCATCACCCTTCGAATAGCTATGAATAATTTGGATGGAATGATTCATACATATTTTTACAACAACAACAGAATCAACTTCCAATACTCACTTTTTCACAGAATTATGCGTAAATGGAAAAATTTAAAAATGAGCTTAACTTTTAGCTTTAGATTACATTTTATGTGTAAGCATGTTTTAAAAACATTTAAGAAAATTCTCATCAACAAAAAATAATTCCTTTGATGACGAAAGTGATAAGAAGTTGGTTGAAGAAGGAATGAGTAAGCTTACCTGCTATTGGGAACCATGTGAAAATATTTCAAAACAAAAAGTTTCTTTGCAAAAAAATGCAAAGTTAAAATCATGTGTTTTTCTTTGTTAAAATAATTTTCTGGTTGTTGTTTCTATTTTTCTTTATTTTTAAGTTTTTTTTGACTCAAATGTAGATACGTGCACTGTTTTTTCAAAGTTTAGTTAAATGATAAGGTTTTTAATAGCAACATGAGAAGGGACACTGTGATTCTTGCAAATTCCAGATTAGGTCAACAATAAAAAACCATTTAATTTTAAATTTTATTGGCTATTAAAACAGAATTTTTCAACAATAAAAATGCACTGATTAATTTCAATAAAAAAGAATTGAAAAGCATTTTTAAGTTTCCAAATCATATATATTTATGGAACAATGATTGGATACTGTAGCCTAAAAACTTGCTTTTCTGATATGTAATAGCTTAATAAAATTGATGATTATAAAAAATTAAAATAAAATTTTAGCCTAAAGTTTAATGGGAAAAAGGGCATTGCAGCAGTGTTATCTCAGTTTAATTCCCGATTGTCTGCATTTAATCTTTTTCCCATTATTTCTCTAACCTTTCCAAGGTGGTCCTTATTTTCTTTAATCTTCTTTCATTTTGAAAGATTATCTCTGCAATCCTTTTCAATCTAAAAAACAACTGTTTATCAGAAGAAGAAGAAGGCTGCTACAGTATCCAAAGTATAAAGACAAACAATATTTTATTCACATCAAAAAAATCAATCAACAAGTTAAATCAAAATTTGAAATGATGTGTTGAAATTTTAGAACTTCAAATCCGATTGTTGTTGTCCTTGGGGAAAGATATCGACCATAAAGTTCAAGGGATTTTTCAAATTTCATCTCTGGAATCAGCTGCTTTAGAATTTCACCAATTGGAGGCTTTCGAGAATGACAAGAATTTGGAGTACTAAAAACTATGAACTTTTTTTTGAATTAAATTTTTAATTTTAACTAACCTGATAAAGCAAAAATTATCTTTTATATCAAAATTCTTTCTTTCTTCTTCATTTCCCATTTTCTGAGATGTCGGAAAAGCAACAATAAAAGATTCAAATGGAACTTTATGCGTTGAATTCAATGGAAAAATTGGTTCACCACTTTTTGTAATTTTTAACCAATGACAAATTGCAAAAGATTCCAAGCCCCAAGTTTCCAAAATTCGATCAATTGATGAATGAACAGTAGGATTATTTGTTAACCAAATTATTACAGCTGTTTTTGAATGGCAAAGAGATTCAATTGGAAGATCAAAAAGGTCCTCAATTTGAAAGGTATTATAGGAGCGAAGACGTTTAACAGATTTATTCGGCCATGGTGGATCCAAAATGATAAGATCAAATTTTTCATCGGCTAAAAATTGGTTTTTGTTAGAATTGTTGTAACACAAATATGGCTACAGTAGTTCGGAATACTGTAGCTACAATCCCCAAAAACTACAATATCTCTTTTTGGAAAATAAATTACCGCATAACTATACCAAATGTTTCAGAAAAAACAAACAATAACTTTGAAGAAAAAAATATTTAGGATCAAAAACCTACCGTAATCCAAATATTTAACAGCTTCAACAGAACCCGGAATAAATTTTGCCAATTCTGGAATGACAAACTCTTCGCCATCAACATTAATTTTTATACATTTATCGTTGATATTTTTAAACATTTTCAATTTGCTATCATCGGACACCATAGCATAGCTTTCTCCATCAACAAGTTCTACAGTATCCAAATCATTTGCTTTAATCTTCTTCGATGAAAACTTTTCAATCCAATTAAAATGTTTAACTTTTTCAGCAGCTTCTCGGGCTTCTCTGTTATTTACAGAAGATTTTTCTTTTCTAATAATGCATCCATCTTGATGAAACTGCTTCCAAACGGTTTCAACAATTTTCGATTTTTCAGAAAGAAATCCCGCTCCACCATTTTTAGAAGTTTTTGATTTTCTTTTTCGTTTTTCAAGTTTTTCATTTGCGGCAGCAGCTTTTGAATTTTCTGTAGCAATTTGTGAATCCATTTTAAAAGTATCCAAAATTTCATAAAATTCATGTTTTATTTTTAAATTTGAATCCATATAAATTTTATCCCAAATTCCTTTTTCATCAATAAAACAATATCCTTTACCTTTCACGATCATTTCGATTGCTTCAAGAAATAAAATAATTTTAAAAATTAAAAAAAACTATTTTATTAGAAAAAGAGAATCTTTGGTTTACAAACCCTGTTTACAAAAAATTATTATGACAACAACAAAAATATAAAAATAATACATAGCTGCATTAATTTAAAAAAGGTTGAACAAAAATTAATTGTTTATATTTGAATACCGTAATACAGTACTTAAAAACTTATTTTGACATAAAGAAAGAAGCAACAGTATTCATCGAAATTCAACAGTTTAACAATTTTTACAATATCATATAAATACAAATTTAAGTTAAAAATAAATTAATAAAAAAGAATACTCCAGCACCGGTAATCACCACGAGAGCTTTAATGAAGCCAGATTTCGAAGGGAGATGAGGTACTTCAGTAGCCAGCATTTCAATTGAAGCAACATAGATAAAAATTCCTGCCGCAATTCCTTCCAAAACAAAACGAAAGATTAACGCGGTTAAAGCTTCAAAGGTTCCAATCTAAAAAAATTTCACAATGTCAGTATCTTTTGAAAGAGTCATCAATTCAAGAAACTTACCCAAGCCATAATTAAAATTCCTAACGGAAGTGAGAAAGACAAAAATAAAATACTTCCAAATGCTTTCTTCAACGGGATTCTTTGTTTTGAAAGACTAACTCCATATGCAAATGAGCAAAGAACTTCATGAATCATAACAGACAATAAAAATTTCATAAAATCATTTAATTCTTTTTGTGCACCAAGGGCAATTCCTTCAAATATTGAATGAACGCTTAAAGCAATCAACAGCAAAATATATTCTATTGAACCAGTTTCACCAGGAAGAACATGATGATGATGGCCATGACTATGTTCGTCATCAGAATGATCATGATGTGCAGGAAGAACTGTTCTAAACTGAATTTCTTCTAGATCATCTTGATCAGAGTCTGAATCAAGATTCACCAGAGGCTGATTTATATCACTATCATGAAGGCCATTATTTGGTCGTGGTAAAGATTCCTCAGGATGATGATAATGTGCATCTGTGATGACAGTATTGCTCGACGATGGTGCACAAATAAATGCAATCTAAAAAGTTAATCTTCATACAGTAACCAAATTTTTAATACTCCCACAATAACAAGCAATTATCTTAAAATCAGACAACAGTATTACTGTAGCATAAAAAAAGTTTCAGCATCACAAATAAAAAATAATCTACAGTATTCTCAAAAGCTGATTTGAATATAAACTTTACAGTCAAATCTATTATTTATATTTTAGTGATGAAAATTATTGTCAGCTTTATCCAAAAATAACGAAAGAAAAACAAACCTGTTCAATTAATAAAATAATTAAAAACCCTGCAAGAATTACGAAATTTGTTCGCAGATACGGATATTCTTGTGAATGTGGTTCGGTGATATTTAATTGCTTTAGAATCACACCTTCTTGTATAGAAACATGAGGAATTAGTCCCAAAAAACACTGGAACGATAAAATTCACCATCAGATTTAAATCATTATAAATTACTAACCGTTCCTAAAAATATCCCGCAGGCAAAACAATTACTCAATGATAAGCCATTCAAAGCTTTCGGTTTTCTACGTGGTGAATCATCGATTCCCCGTCGAAGTCCAATATATGGTAGAATTGAAGCTGCGATTAAAATTGCAGTTGAAAGAAAAACTGCCGCAAACTCAATAATCATTTTATAGTCATCTGGGATAAAAGAAAAACTAAAAGAGTTTGCCATTTTTCACTCAAAAATAATTGATTTAAAAATAACAAAAAATAAGAGTCAGCTTAAAAACTGATGTAACGTAAAATAAAGCAAATAAATAAACGTAAACATTTTATTATTTCAAAAACTCAACAACAAAAAAATATAAGAATAACAAACAACAATAGTGAATGGGATCAACGCTTCTTACCAAATTTTGGACGACGACCACCAAAACCTTTTTTACTTTGTCCAACATCATTGAAACTTGCTTTATCATTACGTTTACTGCCACGTTTGATTCCACCAAATCCATACTTTTTATCTCTTGCAGTTCGAGAAATCTTTTTCTTTCCACCTGGACCAGAAACTCTTCCACCACGATGAGGTTTTGAAGATGATGCACCTCCGGATTCGTCATCCATATCCATTGACCGGGCATTATTCAACATTGTTTCAAGTTGTCCTTTCATTCCTTTTCGATGCTTCTTAACTGCTTCAAGGAATTTTCGTTTATCACTACGTTGTTGTTGTTCAGTTTCTTTTTGAACCTTTGATGCGAATTTCTTTTCAGTTCTTAAACGTCTAACAGTATCACGACGATCCTTTTCTTTTTGTTTATTGAGAAGAACATTCCGTACACGATGCATATGACTATCAGATTTAACCATTTCAGCAAAATAATCTGCAGGACGAGCAAATGGAATATTCAGTTGTTTAAGTTTTGCAAGGGCTTGACGTGCTCCATCTTGTGCTTGCTTATAGCTGAAAGAAAAAAAGATAAAATTAGAATAATACTTAAAAAGCTTACAAAAGTGCTTCACGTTCAAAATCATTGTTGATATCTTGTTCAAATGTTAAATCTTTGGAAGCTGTAACTGCAACCGTTTTAATCCAAGAATCTTTTGATTTCATTTGAGATAATTTTTGTTTGATATCTTCCTAAAAAATTATTTTTAGTTATTATCTAGTATTCACCCTTGCTTTGGGTAAAATGGCTTTCACGATATTTACTGATCCTAATAATTCATTAAAAAGAATAATCAAGTAAAATTTTCAGTTAAATAATTTTCATGAAACGCCATTAAAAGCAATAAATAGGCCTTTAATGGCGAAGAAAGATTTGGAGAACGTGCTATTTGCTAATGTTATTTTCAAAAATAGATCTCGGCAGCAGGTTGGATCATACTTGAGTATTAAAAATGAATTAACTCACAACTTTATTCACCAATTCACGTTTTTGTGCCCGCATTGCAAATTGTTTACCATCAATAAGTCCAGCTTGAAGAGCAATTTCAAGCTAAAATGACAAAGAAATTATAAGAACGAAAATAATACAAATAAGTACTTCTTTATCTGAATCTTTATCATCATCTTTTCCATCTGCAAGAACAAAAGCTTTTGCATTCATATCCGCAAATTCATCCTCTTCAGATTCTTCATCATCCTCATCTTCAATACCTTCCATCATCATTTCTTCATTTTCGGTATCAATTTCATCATCTTCATCAAAGGATTCAATTTCTGATTCCTCTTCTTCAACTATCTCAGGAGGTGCTTCAAAAACCTTTTTTGCCTAAAATTTATTATAATAAACTACAAATTTTTAATAAAGTGTTTTTCCCAACCTTTTTAAATGTTGGTGGACCTTTTAAAGCTGTCAATTTTTTCGTTGGTTGACGTTTAAGCATTTTGATGGAGATGAAAGCAAAATAAATTGAATTTTCCAATAAAAACGATGTTAAAAAACGTGGAAGAAAAAAGCAAAGTTTCGGAAACGCAAAAAATTATTGGACATTTTTGTTGGCGTTTAATCAACATTTTGCCAATCACCTTTTATTTTTATTTTTCGTTACAAAACCTTTGCACTACTTTTTTATTATTGAACATCAACATCGATTCAAAAAAAGAAGTCCATTTTAAGCGAAAAATTGTTAAAAATTTCATCAGTTTTTTAAAAACCCTATTTTACTCTACCCTAAAGCAGAGTTTGTAGAATCCCAAGAACTTCAGATATCCCTCCAGCACTTCCATCTCAACAACTTTTAAAGCTTTAAAGAAAAAGGTTAGTTATCCCTTTTTTTCTCATATGTGTGTACCCATTTTTAGGCTCATTTTTATTGATTTTAAACATAGATCCTTGTAAAGTCTTTAATTAATAATGTAATATGAATAAATAAGGTAGTGCTTATAGCTTAGATATTTGTTATAGTTGATTATCTTCAAAATCTGGATCATAAGGATCATCACAAAATTCTTCTTCGTCTTCAGGAGGGTAATCTTTTTGAGAAACTTTTGCATACTTTGAATCTCCATACGTGTATTGATCATAGATATCATACTGTAGATAATATCGATAGGCCATTTTAAGCACCATAAATGCCCAAAGTTTAAATACAAAGAGAAATAGCGCAGTAAAAATTGCAACTTGTCCCCATACAATAGCTAAAGATATATATACAAATTTCAGTTTGCTCTTTTATAGCTTTAGGCAAACCTCGATTTGTTTCTGGATTCATGTCATCAGGGGAAATGTAATTATCATCTCGGACATCTTTGCTGACTTTAATCTCGGGAGGCTTTATCCCAATGAGAGATTGAAGGGGCCATAAATGTCCAGATGTAACAGAAAAAATTCCAGCCAATACTAAAATTATACACCAACAAATTGTTATTGTCTAAAAATAGGGGGTTATATAATTTTAAATTGTTGGATATGATATTACTTGAAAAATTATTGGAACAATAAGATAAATGGATTCTTTGTTAGTAAAGGCAAACCATAGGGAAATAAGGGTCAGAGTAGCTGCAGATAAAGTGAGAGTTCCGATGGCGAGGTTTACTGAAAAAAAGTTAGGTTAATGTCGATTCGGAACACATATTTATGGGAATTTTGAGAGATATAAATCAGGCTTAAAGGTGTCCAAAAAAACTGGAAAAATAAGTTTTTAAAAATATTAAAATATCTTTTATCAGTTTTATTGGTTACTTTTCAGCCATTCCTCTTTTTTAAAATAGCTCCATAAACACATTCAGCGAAGCTTCGCAGCATTTCTGAATGTGTTTCAACAAATTAAGTATCACTTAAACACTTATATTTTAACATTTTCGGTACTAATTCTTCTCCTCGAACGTGTTTTCAGCACGAAATACATACTTTCTTATTTCAATGAGTACCCTAAAAAAGCAACCTACACCAAGCTGTTTCATAAAATAAGCATGAAAGAACATTTGCTGCTAATAAAATCGTTAAAATAAGATCAAACCCTCCAATTAATTTACTTGTTGTCTAAAATATCCTTGTTTTACATTCTTTATACCGTAATCATTACTATTACCTCAACATGTAAACCAAAAAATTTTGGCGATCGATCTTCATCTGTCATACTTTTCAAGCTTTGACTATGACTAAAATATTATTCTTCCTCTAAACTGATAAGCTCTTTGCTTGTTTTTACTTTTGCCCTGCCTTTTTTGAAAACTTTTGATATCAAAATTTTTGTTTCCTTTTGAAAATTTAGAATTTTTGACTTTTCTTTTTGCATAAACTTTCTATTTTCTTATAAGAATTAAAAGCATACTTTTTTTGCTGTTTTTGAAGAAAACAGTTTTCATTTCTTTTTGCAATTGGGTGTTGCGAAAAAAAGTATAAACGACGTCGACAACGATGAGCGGGAGAGAGAGAAAAAGAAAGGGACGAGAGTGTGAGTATACAATTCTGTTAAACATTTAAAGAGGCCAATGTGTATGTCGTTGAGCCAAAAGAAAAAATTTTTTGCAGCAGCAACACAGAAAAAAGAAAGATGAAGAACCGGGTGTTTTTAGAAGAAGAAGAAAAGAGTTAGAAGAAGACAAGGATGAAAATGGACGAACAACAACACTCCTTTCTTTTTTTCCATTTTTAACACACTTTCCGTATATATATATCTATCTATATATTTTTTTTCTGAATGCGAAACAATAATAATCAAGCAACAAAAACTGCTATGCTACTTTGTTGTCTGTCTTTTTTCTTTTTTTTTTGATGTAATATTTCTGTTCAGCAGCAGTAGAAACAACAACAACAACTTCATATTTTATTTTAGGGGGTCCTTTTTTACAATGGGTTTGAAAATCTTTAACCCTTTTTTTCTTTAGTTTTTCCAGTTTATTACAAATTCTATTCTTTTAAAAGTTTATTCAAATTTTCCAAACCAGGGTTTTAATTTTACGAATTTTCACTGAACGTTTCGAAAAAAATCGTAATTTTAGGTAAACATGAAACCCTGTTTTGAAGAATTCGAAAGAATTTTGAAAAAAAAATTGTGATAGAATCTGGAACAAATTAGAAAAAATAAAAGAAATTGGGTTGAATTTATTCTAGCCCATTTTAATTTCAGTAAATAAATGCCACCAAAAAAGTTTTATACACTTTTTCTTGTATGCTTTTTATAAGCTACAAAAATAGACCTATTTTTTGAAAACTGAAAGATGATGCGTGCATTTGTGTGTATGCGTATGTTTTCTATTCTTTCCCATTTCATTTTGATGTTGAATTTTTGACATCAGAAGAAGAATATTTTTTTAGAAAGAGATCCTTTGTTTTCATTGTTGGCACTTGAAATATAAGTTAAAAAGAAGGAAAAAAAAGTGATGGTGGTCTTGAGAGTGAAAAAGAGAGAAGAGAGGTGGAGTGACGTGAAACAATTTCTTCTTTCATTTCAGTTTTTTTTGTTTACGTCTTCTTCTTCTTTTGTGTTGATAGAAAAAGAAAGAATTGATTGAGAAAACATTTTATAGAAATATCTCTCTATTTTTGAAGTCAATGTTACAGTGTTAATATTACTGTAGCTTTATAATCATTTACTGATCTACCGTAATCAAGTTATTTGAAATTTTACAAACTTTTTAGGACTGATTTTGTTTTCTTTTTTTATCTCATTTATCATTTTGTATCGTATTATTTTTACAGTATGCAAAGTCCTATACCGTATTCAGTTACCGTAACCACCAGTTGATTGCAATCTTCCTATTTTAAAACTTTTAAAGCAAAGCTTTTTTCTTCTGTTTTTTCGTCTCCAATTTTTTAAAGAAAATATTATTTCCGTCTTTAAAGGTTTAAACACAGCAATGATTTACAAGCTTTTTTTAAAGCTTCTTTCAACACATTTTTTTTCTTCTCAAAAAATTACTACCTAAAATTATTATTACCATTTCTATGTATTTAAATTGGGGTGGAGAAAAGAGACAAATGCAATTTCACATTTTAGTAGTTTTTTTTATTTTCGAGGAAAAACCCAATACTTTTTTTAGTTTCACAGCAAAAAAATATGTTGTTGGGTTGGCAGCAACAGCAGCAGCAAAGGAGAAAATGAAATGAGAGAAAAAGAAAGAAGTGACTGATGCGTGAAAATTGGATTTTAGCCATTTTGGCTAGCCTACCATGTTGAAGCAGACGTTTTTTATGTTTCATAGTTTTTATTTTCTTGAATTTAAGAAATTCGGGATATTCATTAAAAAATTTTCAAGGACTTCTTGATTGATACTTATAAGATCTGCAAAAAGCAGGCATTCACGAAGTGAAGAAATTTAGTTTTTGTTACCGTATTCTATGCACTGAAAGGTTACGGTAGTTTCAATATGTTATTATTTGTACCATAATTTTTTACGTCACAGTAGTTTTCATACTATACCGTATAATTTGTAGCGAAAGGTTACGGTAGCTCTCTTTTTAGGATAAAAATGTGTTTTTTTAATTAACAAAATTTTAAAATTTTCTTAGAAAATTAATGTAAAGCAAAAGTCTTTGTCAAAGAGATACATCTCAAATTTAACATGGTTACCAGGATTTTGTTGGGGGGAGATTCAATTTTCATAAATCTTTTTTTCGGCAACCAATTAACTTTCATTGCCTAATTATCAATGACCATGAACAATAGAAAAACAAAAAAAACAGACTAATAAAATTTAGGAAAACAGATTTGAAAAAGAACCAAAATTTTATGAATTATTATTTTTCTTTGTTTTTTCGTGTTTTAAAAAAATATGTATGTTCGTTGTTTCTTCCGTTTTTTTTCCGTTGCCACAAAAATAAGCAAGCAAGCAAGGAAGAAGAAGCAACGTTTTGGGATATAAGCTTTTTGGCAAAAGAAAAATATAAAAATTCTTTTTTTTTTGTTTATAAAAAGAAAAAGTCATCATCATTTCCGGGAGAGAAAGAGAAGAGATGAAGAAGACATGCATCAAAAAAATATTATATAAAAAAGTACATAGGAAAAAGAGATGAAGGGGGGTTAATCTTTATTATTGATCATCTCTCTTTTCTTTCAATTTAAAATTTCAAATAAAAATCGAAACACAGATTTCATTGAAAAGAATTTTTGAATCTTTTTAAATTTTTTTGGGGGTATTCTTCTTCTTCTTTGTTGTTTTTTTCTCTGAAAAATAATAGAAAAAGAAATAAAATAATCACCACCACCACTTAAAGGGTGACCGTGACAGTTGTGTTACTCTTCTTCATTTTTTGTTTTCAACTTCTTCTTCTGCACTGCAATTGGCGTGCACGCCACACACGTATTTTATTTAGCAAAAAGCGAAAACAAGAAGTTCACCAAAAAAACTTTTAAAAATTGCGTGTCTTTTTTTCATTTTCTTCATCTCTGTCTTTTTATCGATCGTGAAATCTTTGTTAAAATGACCTCTTCGGAGGGCTTACCTTTAACATCTCCAATACCGTAATCTCTTTCTTTTTCCTTCGTTTCAAGAGAAACATTTTTTGTCATTTCGAAAAATGGCCATATTTGCTTGGTTACGGTAGTTATTGGTAATTCTATAGTCTCCATAAAAGAGAAAGAGTCAAGTCGTAAAAAATTGTTATTTTTTGGTTGTTATACATATAAATTTTTTTCTGAAGAAAAAAAAACTAGAATTTTTTGGTTCACAAAAGTAACATTTGAGCTCCTCTCAAAAATATTTTTTTTTTGTTGTGCGTCGTCGCATTTTTATTTTTTTTTTTTGCTTTTCTATTGATTTTTCTTTTTCCCCCTTTTTTCCCAACATTTTTTTTGAAAAAAATATAAAACATCCATGTGTTGCTTTTGCTACTTTTTAAGATATTAAGATGCCAGAAAATAAAAGATGTGATATTTTGTTAAAACAAACTTTAGACATTGTTATGTAGATGTGATGATTCCAATATTTACTTCCATTGTCTGTAGTCTTTTTTGTTAATGAAATAACTTTTTATTCTATCTTTAATGTACAGCGCAGAACCAATGCTTTCAGACTTACTCTATCTATATTTCTTCCTGAATCATAATGAATTTTTTTCATTAAATTTTTTTCTTCCTCCTTTTTCCCAGAAATTGTCCCATATCAATGTATTGTGATAAACATCTTCCAATACATATATGCTTTTATTTCCCAAAATTTTTCTCTATCGATAGAGATTGATGTATCAATTTTTCAGTTGTTTTTTATATATAAAATTTTATTGATAAATATTTCCTTTTTTTTCAGGTCCAACATCAACTACAGAAAAATATTCTTTCTATTTTTTCTCAAACCATAAACCTATATACATGTTGGGCTGAACAAACTGGGTAGCGGCGAGTCTCGACCGATACCAAAGAAAAAAAGCTAAATTTTCTTCCTTCTTTGTTTTTTTATTGCTGTTAGAAAATAATAGCAATTTCGGGGGGTTCTTCATTGAACAGAAATGTCTTCGAATAACAATAACAGTAGTAACTCCCAGCAACAACAACAACAAAGAGAATGGAGCTCAACAATGTCATATTCACCAAGAGGAAATGTAAGTTTTATTTATTGTTTTAAAGCAGGCGGAAGCTTTGATATACTTTTGTTAAACATGATTCCTGAATTAATTCCCTAAAAGAAGACCTTTTTAATTCTTTGTTTTTCGTTTCAAGAAACAATTCAGGGATTAAATGTGATAAAAAAATAAGAAAATTTACTTTATTCAAATAAAAAGTACATAACTTTAAACATGGCTGTATTGCAGGAAGAATTTCATCCATTTGTTGAAGAACTTTTACCATATGTTCGAGAATTCAGTTATACATGGTTTCATCTACAAGCTGCAAAGAGAAGATTCACAAAACAAAAAGAGCAACGCCTTGCAATTGAAGATGAAAAAAAGATTAAGGAAGATCTAATGGTATCATTTCTTTAATATATAATTCTTTGCTGTGATATAAGCATGTATATCTTTAGAACGATAATGCTGAAACAAAACAAAAATGGGCTGGTCGACTGCTGGGAAAGCTTCGAAAAGATATTTATCCGCCACATCGAGAAGAATTTGTTTTATCTGTTACCGGACAACAGCCGGCTGTTTGTGTTCTCTCAAATCCAGATCAAAAAGGTAAAATGAGACGAATTGATTGTTTACGACAAGCTGATAAAGTTTGGAGACTTGATTTAGTTATGGTTATATTATTTAAGGTTTGTAATTACAATCATAAGACTAGGTTTTACAACAGCTGTTTTTTTTGTGTTCATCATACTGTAACATTTGTAGTTTTAAATTCTCGATAATTTATAACTATTACTTTAAAAAAAAAACAGCTGCCTCTTAAAAATTATAGTATACTGTAGTAATAACATAGTTGTAAATTATATTTATTTTTTAGGGTATTCCATTGGAATCAACGGATGGCGAAAGACTTGAAAAATGTAGTGAATGCCGAAATCCACAACTTTGTGTAAATCCATATCATATCTCAATCACTGTTCGAGAATTGGATTTATTTCTTGCAAATTTTATTTTTATTACAAATCCAGATGATCCAAATTCTCGGTCAGCTCAACGCCCGGATGAAGTTGTTGTAGTTGAAGAAGTTGTGGAAGAAGAAGAAAATGGCGGAAATGGAACAACAACAACTACAATGGCAACAACAGGCGGAGATTTACCTGTATCAGAAGGTATTTGGGGAACTGGAATCTTTACAGCTTATGAACTTCGAATGCTTACTCGTCCATGTATGTCTGACATTCAACCAGGCTCTTCATCTGCAATTGGATCAACACCTTCAAATAATAATATTCGAAGAGTTTTTGTTCCTGCTATTACATCTGGCAATCCATCGGGAGGATCAGGAATTGGTGGAGGAGAATCTTTTACATCAAGCAATGATAGCTCATGGTCAGATGTTTCAACATCTGATAACAATAATCTTGTTGGAGCAGCAGTTACAACAACAACCTCAACATTGATTCCATCTTCAACAACAACAACATTAGCAATGCCAAATAATATTAAATCAACAAACGGGAATAAACATCAACGGTCTTCTTTATTACAAAATGAAACGGGTAATAATAATAATCAAGTTCGTAAACGTGCAGCTGCTTCTTCTTCAACAACAGCAGCAGCTTCCGGGAATAAAACAGATAAAAGGATTAAATCGCAACATATTAATAATTACTCAGGAATTTCATCGACAACAACATTATCTTCATCTACTTCTGCTGGTCAGGAATGTAATAATGTTGTTGTCATCAACACAAATATTAATGATGGACAACAGCAACAACATCAACTTCAACAATCTGATAAAACTATTCGAATTTTAAATCCTGTTCCATCTGCAACGGTCTTAAGCAATGAACATCCAATTCATCGTCCACAACCTCAACATCCACAATTTCATTCATCTTCTTCAGCATTTACAGCTCCAACAACAACCAATGGTCAAAAGGTGACAGCTTCAACGAGATCAAATCAACAACAACTTCAAAGTAGTGGAACAACAAATTCTATTCCAAATGAAAGTCCATCTAAAGATGCTCGGGCTCCCCTACTTTCATCAAGACGTCGAGGAATTTATTCACAAAATGAAAGCAGCAGTAATCTCTCTTCCTCACCTGCAAGCTTAACAATTCAACCAAATTCTCATATATACGGAAATAATGGCGGAAATGGAGTTATTCGAAATGGAAATGGAATGATTACCCCAATTCCAATTGATCCAAATTCATCATCAAAAAATTCACCACTTTCTAATTCATCTTTGATTTCACCAGTTCGTGAATTTGTTTCAAGACCTGCTGATAGTGCTGTAAGTTTTTTTGACATTTGTTTGGTACTCTAGGATACTGCAGTCTTAAAAGTGCGAATGAGTAGTACTTTTACTGTAAAGTATAGTTTTACTTCTTCGTGACCTAATTCTTTGCACCTTTTTCAGACATTGATTGCTCCACGACCAATAATTCCTGTTGGAAATGGATTAATGATTGAAAAGACTTTAAATTCAGCAAATTTTATGGCGAATGTGGTAATTTATAATGCCACTTCTGAATCCTATCATCCAACAAACAATTCATTTCTTTAGGGATATTTTCAAAAGCAACAACAATCAATGCATCAATCTCCAATTCCATTTTTCTTAAGCAGTCCTTTGCATACTCCAACTGGAACACCAACAGCTACACCAATTCCAATTCTTGAAACTCTTCGTGCATTATCTCATTCAACTTCTGTTATGAATCAACATCATAATCAACAGCCTCTTATTAATGGTTATGATCCTTCAATTAAAGATGGTCAGTCTTAAAATATTCTTATTGATTTTTGCTGTTGTTAATTGTGTGACAGAAAAAAGAGTAATCAAAAATTATATGAACAACTTTTTCAAATTTTTGATTACTTTTTTTTATCATTTTTTAAATTTTATTTGTTTTGTTTTTTAAACTTTACTCAAATTTCAAAGACTTTTTTAAAAAAAATGTTGGGTTTTTTTTGCACTTTTACAAATATTGTTTCTTCACAGAAGTAACAAGTTTTTTTGTTGTCGTAAGAGTCTGTCTCATTTTTTTAAAAGTATTAAAAAACTTACAAGACCAAAAAGTAAAAGCATAAAAGAACAAAATTTTGTTTGTCTTGCTTGAAGTTCTTTTTTTCAGTTTAACAGAAACCTTTCGGCAGATTACTGTAATCTACCGTAACAAACATGACGAATGTTTAATTATGGTTACTGTAATTACAGTAATTTTAAGAAGAATTTTTTGACTAACATTTACTATTTCATAAAAACCATTCTAAAAATACATTCGTTATTATTTTTAGTTTTAATGCACTTTAATGATGCCAATTCACGGTCACCCCTAACATTAAATCGTTCTACTCCAATCATGATGAATGGGCATCATCATCTTTTGGCAATGAATAAGTATGTTTATAAAAAAATAGATACAAATTATTATTATTTTTTGTTATTGTAGTGTTAGCCAAGCATCATTTGATACAATGTCAAATCTTATTGGATTGAGTGTTCCACCACCCATCACCGCACTGACAACAACAACTCAAACATCAACTCTCTCACCGATCATTGATCCCGGTACAATTACACCAACATCTGCAACAACATTAATTAACGTTTGTTTTTTTAAATATAGTTTTTAATGGGATTTGATATATTCACAAAAGATTTAGGATTTGTGGAATCTTATGCAAATATTTCGATCAACCAAATTTAGGGATCCTTTTTGTCGACAGTCGACTTTTTCTGAATGTTTTATTTTGAGGCACTTTTATGACAATGTGATTTCATAAACCCTAAAAAAGTTATGCAATTTTTTTTGGCACCTATTTACGGTACCACAGATTAGATTTTGTTTTATAGTAGTTTTCATTGGTCGTGAATAGGATATTATAAATCCCAAAAATAGGATTTCCAGATCACAACAAAATTAATTTTGATACGAGAAAAATAAAATATTATTTACTAATAAAACTTACTGTATCAAGCTGACACAAAATAATCATCATCCTTTGTTTTTCAGAAACCCCTTATAACACCTTCAAAGGATAAGCTATCAATTTCACCAACATCTGGAAATTCAAATTCATCCACCACTTCAATTTCAAGTGCAGAATTGGCAAATTTTGCAATGTTTAATAAGAATATTAATAATAATACCAAAGACCGCGCCAAATGAATTTTTACAAAAACAATTAATTAATGAATATTTTTATGGATCTTAATATCCTACTACTACTTTAGAAAATTTGTTTCCTTTTTTTAAATGTTATCTCTTTAGATTTCTTTAATTTTATTTCCCTAAAAAAGTTTAAGTTCAATTTATGTTTCTTTAAAAAATTTTGGTTTTAAAACAGCAGGGTATTTTTCTTCTTTTTTTGTTACATTAGAAAATCTTTTAATTTTTGTTCTCTCGGTTTTTAACGGGCGCTTTTTGTTTAAAAAAAGCAATCTTTTTTTAATTAGTTTTTTTTTTCATAAATGCCTAAAAAAATTTCTTTTTTTGTGCAAATGAAATATGCGGAAAACAAAAGGTTACGGTAGTGATAATAATAATAGTATTTTGATTTACTTTTAAACTTTTTCAATGATATAATATGGCCTAAAAAAGTGCAATTTTTCCAAATTCACATAAAATTCTGCCAAAAATTTTTAAATGAAGTTTTTTAAAGCATGCAATATATTTAAAAATCAAAATGATGCAACATATTCGTGGTAGGAGTTTTAAGCGCGTGACAGTAATGCACTTTTGTAAAATATCGAAATTCTGATTACTTTCACATTTGTTGTTTGAAAAGACTCTTTACAAAATTTATAAATTTTCTTAAATTCCCTTATATTCTTTACAAACGAAATTGCATTTGCACACACTTTAATTTCATTTTTTGTTCTTTTTAATCCCTGTTGATTTTTGTTAGTCAAAAAACATTATTTAAATTTAGTTTCATTTTTTTGTTGTTGTCTCTTGTTTAGCACAGTTGTTTTTTTAAATCCAAAATTTCTTTATTATTCAAAAAAAAAATAATAGATGAAAAAAATCCAGCAAAAATACGGTAGTTTTATATTTTCAAATCCCCAGGTATTTTTTAAAAATTACAATTCTTTAAAGAATTTAAGCGCGTATTTGTTTCTGTTTTCTTTTTATAAAATTTGTTAACGTTTTTTTTAATTGTTTGAGAAAAAAAGTTTTTAAAGAAAAATATGTATGGCAGAATTTTAGCATTTTTGAAGGTGTTTCCATCTTTTTTCTTTGTTTTAAAAGTAATAAAATATAATTTATTCCTATGTTTGTATTTTGCAATTAAAATTTAGAAAGTGTATAAACGATATTGAAAGAATACACTAAAACAAAACGTTTATGCATTTTTGATAATTAACAACTTCACACTCGGTCAAATTCGGGCAGTCAAAACGTCTTGGGTCCCGCGAAAAAATTAGAAAAATGGAAATATTAACTGTTTTTTATAAAATGCAGAATTTTAAATTAAACAATATCAATTGGCTAATCTTTACCAGTTATATATACATGAGTTAACTGTAGCCAGTTTTTTGGAAAAATAAATCTACAATGTAGACTACAAAATCGCTTGGTTTAGCATGTCTTATTAGAAATTGTGTGAGGAGAGCAGCGAATTTTTAAATATCGATGGAAGAAATTTACCATCCCGAGAAAACTAATTATGAACTTCTTCTCTCGTTGATTTTAAAGTTTTATGCTTAAAAAGCTTTTGCAAAATGGCATCGATATGTTTCTGTGTTGGTTTAATAACATCTTATTTTGATGATGATATTATCATTCAAATAAGATTTTATTAAAAAATTCACAGAAACCCAATCGACTAACTCACCTTCTTCCTTTTCCCAATCATTTCAAAACATTTATCAAATATTTTAAAAAAAGACTAACTAAAAAGTGACCGACAAAAAACATGTTTTTCAATAAAGTTTTTCAACAGAAAAGCAATTTTATAAAAAAGAGCTAAAAAAATAAAGTTAATGTCTCGAGCAGAAATAATGGAGGATAACATAGAAGAAGAAGAATACGAGCAAGCTTAAACTTTTTCACGACAAAGAACACTGCATTTTATATCTTTCGGTTCTTGTGTTGATGTTGAAAGTAAGCTTTGCTCTGTGTTTTTTTTTTCACGTAGCTTCTTTCTTTTTTTTCTCTTTCTTTTTTCTTCTTTTGCGTATTTTTGATTATTTATAAATAATAAAAATAAATAACTGAAATGACTCTTTTAAAGCGTATTCTGTTAAGTAATCGATTAACGTTTTTTAAAAATGTGGATTCTAAAAATCTTTTTTCTTCTTCAAATTTAACTTTTTATTTGTCATCGGTTTTTTATCGCAGTTTTTTAAAGTCACCTGATTGATCAACAATGATTTTTTTTAGATTTAAAACAAGTGATAAACAACGATAAGAATGGATGATGATCCTCCAAATCCATCTGGTTCTCGACATCAACTTTCATTTTCCTTAGAACGTGATCCAATCGAAAAAGATCCATTACCAAACAGTCAACGATATGTAAGTTACATAAACTTCAGATAAACATAAATACCATTTATGGACATTTAATTTTAGATTACACAAGATGACATCAAAAGCATGGATGAAATTGCACAACATTTAAGTCATCATGGTTGTTCATTCCTTGAAAGTACTGTCTGCTCGAGCAATGGTTGTCCAAAAGATATGGATAAAGCAACATTTAATGAAACTTTAAGGTTTGGATTTCCTGTTAAATCTTATCGGTATCAAATTTAAGCGTTTTTTCAGGAATGAAGCAAAATTCCTTCATGATAAACTTAATACTGCAATGGGATATTTGGAGATACCTTCAAATTCGTCAAATTCTTTACCATCAATTACTAGTCTAAATGATCTTAGTCGAGGATATCTAAAACATATTTTATCAGGAAATGGTAATTTTGAAGATTTTATTAATCGATGTAAGCTTTCTACTAAATTTGATTCAAATCTTACAGTAATCATTTTAGTGAAAAAGTATCATTCCGCTCTTCGATGTAATGTTGTTTGGAGGCAGAATACTGTTGCTTATAGGTGTCATTCTTGTGGATTAAATTCATGTAAGTTTTTATCAATTTTTATATTTAATTTAGCACCTTTCGTTTCTACATTTCGCTTAACATTTTTTATATTTTAGGCATGTCTCTCTGTGCACAATGTTTCGAAGAAGCTGATCATGAAGGTCATGATTATTCTCGATTTTTCTCTACTGTTGGTGGTTGTTGCGATTGTGGAAATCCAGATGTCATGAATCCAAAAGGATTTTGTCCAAGACATTGTGAAGGTGCTCCAAAGCTATCAGATAATATTCCACCACATTCTTTGGCATTAATGAAAACTGTAATCGCAAAATTAATTTCCAGAACACTCGTGTGTTTAAGGAGATGGGTATGTTTTTAGTCCTTGTTGTTTGTATACTGTATTGCATATTTTTAGTGCATTTTTCGAGAAAGAGTTGAAGAATTCTATAAAACTCGTGACCCTGGTTTTATTGGATTCAGTATTGCAACAAATGATATTATTAATCGCGGAATTTTGCCTATTATTAATTTTATCACAGAACTTAGTGATGCCGGTTCAGCAGTGACTGATATGTTAATTGAATTTTTACTTGACAAAAATTTTTATCATGAACTTTGTCGAAAACAGATTACTTCAGGACTTTTTGGTAATTATTGTTGTAACAAATCAGATATAAAATTGTATTTAAATTTTAGATGATGATGATGTGGAAGCTCCAGATTGGCGATTGCTTCCTGAACTTAAACAAGATATTGATTCATTAACAAATTTACGATTAATTCGAAATCTTGTTCCTCGCACTTCTTTACTTCATCCTTTGACAATTGAATGCGTCTTGGATGAGTTAATATTGTACCTTATTAGAATTGCATTTCCACAAGAATTAATTGATATGCTTTTAAATCTTCTTTACGATACAAAATATAAAGAACATTTTGCAAAGAAATTCTTTTCATATTATCCTTATATTACTGCAATGGTTGCTCAACTGCTTACAGAATTACCATCATCATCCCGAGAAGGCGGAAAAGTTGCTGAAAGGATAGTTCATATTTCTGTACAAATTTGCTCTGGTTCAAATATATGTTCGTGGCTTCAAAAAGAGATCGATATAATTCAATGTGTTCTTCGATCTGCAATTATGATGTCTGTATATAAAGCTCGTCCATTACAAATTAATCATTCACCAGAAAGGTTTTTCTCCAAAAATGCTGCAGATATTGTTTCAAGATTTAATTCTGAATGGATTGTTGTATCAACAGATGAAAATCCATTTTATGAAAAATCTGCTGATTTATTTGTTCTTACAGATACCCAAAATTTGTTAGTGCATCAACCAATAGCAAAAAATATTTTCCAATCTGAGACACTGGTGGAAATGTATATTCGACATATTGAACTTTTTCAAGGGTAGGCTTTAATCTGGATATACCGTATCTCTGGAGTAAGTCAACACATCGTTTTTAGGTTTACAACAGAATGGCGAATTCCCTCCGGAGATCATAGAACCCATGATTGGGTGGTTGCAGCTCAACGAAGTTATAACGTTGAATTTGAAGCTTGCTCGTTGCCAATGCATAACCTTCTTCAACATGCTACAACTCCGAAAGATTGTGAATTATTTTATAATTACCTCTTTGAATCTTTGAGAACTTGGTTCAATGCAATCAAACTTGATAAATCTCCAACAACTACCAATACTCCACCGTATGCCATTACATTTCATATTCCACTTCATCGACATTTGGCAACGCTTATCTTTCAAATGCAAACAAATAATTGCACAGATTTTGTAAATAAAATATCAAGAAATGAATTCTTCTTTCGAAAATTGATCCTTCATCCAATTCGAATTCATGTTGCTCGGGCACAATATTATGCAGGGATGTGGCTTCGGAATGGTCAAGGTAAACTTTTAAATAATGTTGAAAAAAAAAGTTTATTTTAATTGTCTTTTTTAGGAATGCGTATCGCTGTTAGTCATTACTGTAAACCAACTATTACATTCAGCTTTCAATCAGCCGATTTAATTATTATGAGATTTGCTGCATCAAATATTAATCAAGAATTCTTTTTAACATGTATTATTAATTCCTTCAGTTTGTTGGATTGTTTTGCATATCCTGATGATCGAGAAGAAATTGAAGTACCTCCTGATAGTCGAAACTTAGTTACACGAAAATCATGGGTTTCTCATTTGCTCGATGGTGCATTACGGTAAATATATTAATTCAGTTGGATTGCATTTGATATACCGTAACCCTGTTTCAGACTTCTCCTTGATCTTATTATTGGCCGCCGAGATACTGAACCAGATTCGAATGATCTTGTAAAAGAAGAAATGATTACCCTTCTCGCTCGACAAGATCTTCCATACTCACATGTAAAAGCAGTAATACCATCCCGTGGAAATATATGCTTTGATAAACAGATGGAAGTTTTTGATGATGTCCTAAATGAAGTTGCAAATTTCGTTGAACCTGATCAAAATGATTCTCTTCAACATGGCCGTTATGAACTCAAAAAAAAATATTTTGATTCAAGTGTTTGTCCAGTATTTTGCCGACTTCGATCTTTTGGTGGCTTAGATTATTCTGAATTTGTTAATAGAGTTGATATTCATGAACGTGCAAAATCCACAAACCTCCCTCCGGCTATTTCGCCATGGCTTGGATATCGAATGTATGATTTTGATCAACTTTATGCAAATCGATTTGATCAAGTTAAATCTATTGCGGCATTACTTACGCAGCCATCCTTCTTTGCAATGATTCATAAAATTATTAATAAGGTATGCATTTTTGGGTTAATTTTAAATCTACAGTAATCTTCATATTTTTAGGTCCTTACAACCGATTATTATTATTCTCTTGTTCTTCAACAAGCAGTCTATCTTTTAACACTTTCAATTCAATTTATTAAATCCAAGATATTCATTCAATGCCGAGCTCGTCTTTATCATCCAAATGAATTTCATGAACCTGCTTTCGTATCTGCAGCTTATCCAATCAGTATTCGAGAAGCAGAAAATCCACAAAAATCTATTGTTAAATTCTTTCTTAAAATTTTTGATGGGGATCGAAGTTTGTTAGTAATGTTGGTGGAATTATTTGTAAAAGTTGCAAAGGCTCAAGTTCCAAATGCTTCTGATCGTCAAATTTTTGTGCTGCTTAAAGATTTTATTGATCCAATTGAAGAAGAAAAACTCGTACGAATTCATGGAGCTGGAATGGAATATGTTGGAAGATTGTTAAATATTCTGTTGAAGTTGTAAGTTTTAAATTTGATTTTGATTTTTTTTAAATACCGTATTTTTTAGAGATCAAGAAGTTCGCCGAGAAGTTTATACTGTAATTGAAAGTGCGCTTGTTGAACCAACAGAAACAGAAGAAATGGAAGTGGATTCTCCAGCTGGAAGTGGTGTACCAGTTCCATCACCATCTGATCAAGCAACAATTGATAAAAAAGCTCAACTTAAAGCTAAAAAAGAAGCATATTTGAAAAAACTTCAAGCTAAAAATTCAAAGATGATGAAACATCATATGGAAACTGAAGGAATAACACAAGAAGAAATGAATAAATTTGATACTAAAACTGTCAAAGAATCAACGTATCAATGTCCAATTTGTTCAGAAACAACGAATCATTCACTTTCTAATCCAATCGGTCTTTTTGTACATACTCGTCCGCATGCAGTTATTCCAAATTCTCTTTCTGCTGATGAACAAATTACTGATATTATGCAACTTGCTCCAACTTCTTCATCCTCCGTCAATCGACAAACAATTCAACCTCGGCGAAGATTCTTTGATCAAAGAGATGATCTTTGCCTTAAAGTTTATTCAAAAACTGGAACATCTGCTGTAAAATCTCTTCGATTTCGAACTGGAATTGAAGTAAAAACTTGTAATCATTTTGCACATTTATCTTGCTTTAAATCGTATGTTGATAGTATTCGAAATAGTCCTTCACCAGTTGTTCGAATTGATTTTAATGTTTCATGTCCAATGTGCCGAACACCAGTTAATACAATTTTACCGCTGAAAATGCAATATGGTCGTGAAAAAATTGCTGCTGATTTTGATATTTCTGATTTGAATACGGTATTTGATATAAAAGAATTTTATAGTCGACGGCTACGTGATCCTCGACCAATTTTTAATGATGAAACTCTTCGACGACAAAGTACTGAATATCGACAAGCTTATGAAGATTTTGAAGATATTGCATATCGGCAACTTCGAAATTGTTATGAAACTCCAAATTCAATTGATTTAGCAGAAAAACGTTTCAAAGGATATTCTGCCCGATTGGGATATGTGCAAAGTAATATTGACAAGCTCATTATGTTTACATCAATGGGATTACCGTTACCTTCATTTACAAAAGGATCCGTCTTGGAACATATTCTTAGTGGTGCTATTACTCTCTCATTGAATCCTGATCAAGATCAAATTTTAACACATTTTAATTGGTTGATGGATTCAATTGCAAAGTTGGAATATGATGGTGATAGTGATTATCCACCACTATTAATATGTGATTATCAATCAGTTTATCTTCGATGTGTTGCTTTACCGCTGATTGATGAAAGATTTGTTGATGAAGATCGAAATGGTTTGTGATTTTTAACTTTTTTTGTTACATGATAAATGTAGAATTACTGTAATCATGTTAATTACCGTAGTTAGTAGAATTTTTAAAACTTTAATCAATTACCGTATCCTAACTTAAACATAATCATTTTTTAGCATATTGTTTACTTCTTTATCGAGTAATGACAACTCTGTGCCTTACAAGAGCAATTCAAAATACTATCTCTAAATCATCTCTTATCTCTCCGGTCAATGAATTTATTCAAGACGCTAATTTTGGATCTGATGATTTAATTTCTCAATCTCTTCAACAAGTTTTCCAAGTTTTGCGTCCATTATTAGCTGAAGTTAAGAATCGACTATTAGTTCCAATTGGAACTTCAAATGAACATCGGCAAACCTTTGCAACCCTTGCAGAAATGATTGAATACACGAAGAAACAAGCTGAATATATTCTTTCATATTTTTTGAAATTTGTATTTATGTTGAACAAAGAAGTTACAAAAACTGATTTAACTGTTGAAGAAAAAGCTGTATTTCAAAAGAATGATATTGATGCTTTGCATCGAATGATCGTTGGACCTGATGGTGGAGATTTTGCTGTAATGTCAAGTTCCAGCAGATATTTTTTGGAACAACTTATTCTTTCTTTGATCAATGGTGAAAAGATTTCGCAGGTAAAACTTTGTTATATGATATCTAAATTTTAAATAATTTTTATTGATTTAGATTCTTGTTGATGAAACATTTAATTGGAGATATCGGCAACTTTTAAATCTTCCAAAAGAATATGATAAACTTTTCTCAGCATTTTTTGGACAAAAATGTGAAAATTGTCATCGTCAACCAAAGCATCAAATGCTGTGTCTTCTTTGTGGATCTTTAATGTGCTTGAATCGATGTAATGAAAGTGATGATCGAAGTTCTGATACTGAAACATATATTGAACGACATACAATTAGTTGTGGTGCAGGATGTTGTTGTTATCTTTCTCTCAATTCAACAATGATTGTTATCAATTATTATCGGGTTGCTGTTCTTTGGGGTACTGTATATATGGATTCACATGGTGAAGAAGATCGAAATTTAGTGTAAGTTTTTGAATTTTAAATATTTAAACCTATAAATGAGAGATACCGTAATACCATTGTAATTTAAAAATTGTTGCATTTATTTACCTAATATTTACTAATTACTGTATATTTTTTAGGCGTGGAAAACCTTTATTCCTTTCGGATAATCGCATAAAACAACTTCAACGATGCTGGCTAACACAAGATTTAGAAAATCGTTCAAATCTTCGATGGTACTCTCTTGATCAGTTATCGCTTGCTTTAAAACAAAGTCATCACAATATTTAATTTTATGATATTTGTTATTCTTGCTTTTCAAATTTTGCTTTCTGAAACAAATGTTTTCCTATTTCTAATCATTTAATGGTTTTGTGATATGTACCAGTGGCTCAAATATTTTTTTAATGTTGTGAATTTCGTTTTTTTAAGTTTAGTTTTCTTTTGCAATGTATATTTTTTTAAGCTTTATAATTTTTTTGTGTTGTTTTTTTAAATTTTTTTGTGAATATAATTGAAGAATTAAAAAAATAAAGCAATATTTTTTTTTTATTTTTTCACTTTCAACAAACACAATAAAGTGACACTTTAAAAGGTGTCAATTTGCTTTTTTAAGTTTTTATTTTTTATTTCAAAAAGAGTTTCGTGAAATTTTTTAAGCTTTGTTTTTTTCAAAGTCAAAGAAAAAGAAGGAAAAGAAGCACTTTTGAAATGATTCAAAATGCGCGAGAATATTGCTTTCATATTTTTTTCACGCTTTTCTCGTTCTTCTTTTTATGAAGAAGGAGAAAAAAGTAAGTACCAAATCAAGTCTCTGAAATTGACGACTAATTTTTTTAAACATAATTTTTTTTGAAATGAGAATATAAATTTCGATAATGAATTGAAAAAAAGGAAAGAAGGAAAATCGGATTTTGGTTGGTTGAGTTACTTTTAATTTTGGAGGTTTGTTGGAGAAAGAAATTAATCTGTCTCGGGAGAAGAAAATGATGAAGTTCTTCTATGGTTTTTTGTTTTGTTTTTAAACTGAACGCTTTTTTTTTAATGAAAAGAGAATCAATGACTGCAAAATTGAGAAAAGTTGTTTGTTTATTTATTTTAGACAGGTTACTTTGTCTGCAACTAAAAATTTAATATGTGTTTTGGCTTGATGATATTTTTTAATATTTCACTCAAAACTGAAACTTTGTTTTTGCGTATAAAATTACAGTAACCAAAAATTGTAGTTTTGATTATTGTTTGAATTTTTTGAAGGTTGCTTTTTTTCGAATGTATTTTACTTTTTTAAACCGGTTAAAAGAATTTTGATTTTCAAATTATGACGCTTTAATTCTTCTATACTGTACCGTATTTGTATAAATTTTTATACGTTAAAATTTAGAACGTGTTTATTTTTAACTTGTCTGAAACTTAAAAACTTGGCATTTTTAGTTTATCTCTTTTTCGCCCCGGATTACGGTAAATGATCACCAACAAATAAATTATTTCACCAACAATTTTGAATCTTTGATTTTTATTTCGGAAATAAAAAAACAAGCTTTTTTTCCGGTTCAAAGTTTAAATGTCAGACACAGATCCAAAAATGACAGGACGACGAAAAAAATCATTTACATCAAAAAATTGGTATTTCAAAAATCCTGCTTGTGCATATTTTCCTTCTTATGCACTTATGAGATCTCAAAAAAGGTAATTCTAATAAGATATAACAAATTGGTTACTTTATTTAGTTACTTACTTTTTTAATTAAACAATTTTTGAGTTTGTAATTTCAGAAGGCGATTAAGTGAACCGCCATCAATTCTTCCTCGAATTGAATCCCTTCCTGCCCCGCCACCAGATTATCCAGGATTTGAATCTCCAGAATTTTTATCTTTTAAAGCAGCCACACATTGTACTGCCGCAAATTCCGCAAATACTTCATTTCGAACTTTATCTTCACGTTCTTCAGAACCTCCCGATCATTTACCAATTGATTACGGTATTCGTAATAAACGGTTAGTTTCAACTTTTGACAATGTTGCAACTTTAAAGTTAAAAATTAAAAATTTTTAAAAAATTACTGTTCTTTGAGTTTTTTCTTTTTTTAAATCAAAGGTCGCAGCTTTTTTGATGTGACTGACTTGTTCCAAACAAGTGTCCAAAAAGACGGCCCATATTCCAGTGGTCTCGTCTGCCTAACACGCAGAAGGTCGGTGGTTCGAGCCCGCCCGAGATCATGTATCTTTTTTATTTTATCTATTTTTGATTGAGTCAAGCTTGTTAGATTCGGGTTCATTTAGTCATCTTTAAAAGTAATTTTCTATGATTTTTGTCATGGTTGTTCCAAAATGCATTTGATTATACAACGAATTTAATGCCACACTTTTTATGGATAATATCAATGGCAAGAAAGTTCGTTTTTATTTCTTACAATTGAGCCCCTTGAAATTGAGCAAGTCCCTCAAATAAATGGAGAATGTTCGTTGGTTTGATGTAACGTTTTTATTTTTTCATTCACAAAACGAAAAACGAAGAATAAAAACGTAAAATTTGCATGAAAAGAAAAAAGTGTATCAAACTTTGCCCTGCAGATACTGTTACGTGCAATGCAGATTAATCTAACCTGCATGAGATTGTGAGTGAAAAACTTTGTTTATCTGTATCTTTTTGTGACTGTAGCTATTTTTAACAGTTCACTTTTAAATTTCACTACGCGGTTTGGAGCGTCCATTAAAGTGGTTAATCCTCTCTTTGTTGTGTGTTTGTTATTGTAACTTGATTGAATCTTTTATTGTTTGTTGTAAGCCTGTAAGACAGCAAAGTGTAAAAATGCCAAGAAGAAAAATTGAAAGAACACCTTTTCAAGAAGCCGCTCATGAAGAAGAACTAAAAAGAAGTCCCGCAGAAAGGCATAGTAATAAGCGTGCTGAGCAAATATTTGAACAAAGAAAAGCTGAAAATGAGCGTAAACGACAACGGATGTCTCATAATCGAGAACAATAATCAGAAGCCAAAAAAAGCCGCAAGAGTTGAAACAGAACGATTGAGATTAGAAGCTCAAAGAGCTCAAAAAAAAGAAAGTGTTGAACAAAACGAAAGAAGAACGAATAAGAGAAAGAACAGAGCTCAGCGTGAATAATCGTCAGAAGCTGAAAATTAGAAGCTTAAATTTAATTTTTTAAAACATAGTTCTATAGCTTAAACTAGACGCTTGCGGGCCGAAGGCCCGCTTTATCCCTAGTAATATAAAATAACAAAATAATTTAACAGCAATTGAATTTTTGAAGCTTAAATTTGCATAACTGTTTCTTTATTACTTACCAAAAAAAAGTATTATAATTATTTCATTGATTCATTTTTTAAGTGAATAAAATGTTACTGTAAGAATAGGACAAAGATAAAAAAAATACATGATCTCGGGCGGGCTCGAACCACCGACCTTCTGCGTGTTAGGCAGACGTGATAACCGCTACACCACGAGACCACTGGAATAGGGCTCTCTTTTTGGACACTTGTTCGGAACAAGCCAGTCAAACTTAAACGAAAGAAAAGCAAAAAGTTAACTTTAAAGTTTGATTTGAAAAAGAACACATATAATTTTTGACATCTGTTTTTAAGTTTTATGGCAGTTAAATGTATTTAAACATTTTTATTATCATGTGTATCTTGTATGATTTTTTTGCCCCAAAAATGGATAAATTTTATATTGTTCTTACTGTAAGACGGATGACGATAAAAAGGTTTCCTTCATTTGAATCCACTTATGCTTGAAGAATATGATATCAGTTTTAAACCGGATTGAATGAAATTTTTTATAAATGCTTTATCCAGGATGCACAAAAAAGCTGTGAATTTTTAAATAAGAAAAATTTGATCTCAAAAAATAGCTGAAGCTTTTAAAAATTCATTGAATTTTTGAATTTCCCTTCCCAAAAAAAGAAATCACAGCTAACCAAAAAAATGAATAATCAAAAATAAAAAGATAGAAAAGCGAAAGATTTTTAAGAGCCGAACATCTCTCCCGCGAGAGAGAGATAACCCATTTTAAGAAAAACAGCAGGAGCAGCTTTTCAAAAAGCTAGATCGAAAAAAGAGAAGGAGAGATTTTTGTAAAGTGGTAGACGATGATGATGAGAAGTTGGCGAAGAAGAAGAAGAAAAAATAATGTTGTAAATTTGGTCATTTTTAAGAGTGCTGTTTTTTTTGCTTTGCTTTTGGTCAAAGATAAAAAAAATTGATACAAAAAAAGAACTAAAATCAAGAGAATAACTTTTGATTGCCTTAGGGCCTCCCTTCCCTTAAAACAACATCTCTTCTATGACCTGTTAGCCCAAATCAAAAAAAAGTCTAACACCTTTAAAAAAATATTATTTCTTAACCTTTTTTTTGTTATCGAAGGATAAAATAAGTGGACACTTAACACTAAAATTTTTGAACTTTTTTAATCAAATATTTTTTTGAAGCTTCTGCTTTTTTGTTGGTGATTTTTGGTAAACAAAAAAATTTGTTTTTCAGTTAAAAATATTTTTGGAAGGCGGATTCCAAAAAAGTGTTAGGGCGGCAAGAATGTTTCAAAGAGAAAAAAAAACAGAATATTTTTGTATTTGTTTGTTTTGGGATAAGAGTAATTTTTGTCAAGAGATTTTACCTTAAAAATTATGTAGCACAATGTTTAGTTTTGTCTTTTCGGATGAAGATAGATAAGTTACATAATTAATAGATTTATTTTTACATAAAAAATAACAAGTTTTTATTCATCTCAAAAAATTAAGTAAAATTAGGTTCTCAAATTAATAAGTGTTCTTGTTTTTTGTGATTTTTGTTTGTGGTTTTTAATTGAATATCAACAGCTTATGTTTTAAGAAAAATCATAAATCTGAATTTAGTGAAACATTAAATTTCTTTTGTAGCTTTCGAGCTCCTGTGATCTTTTAAAAAAATGCTTCTGCTAAATGAAATTATTTTACTTTCAGTTTTAAAATAACCTTAATTAAATATTTAAAAACAAAAATGTTGTGGCTTTTCTTCTATGTTTTAAAAAAACTAAAAACTTTGAATTTTTAAAATTTTTAACTTAAACTTCTTTATTCCTAATTCATTGATTTTTCAGTATTCCTAGTTCACCAGTTGTTTTTTAAATTTTTCCGTTCTGTTTTTTAAACGAACCTTATTGCTCATTTCAAAACCCAAATTCAATCCTTTCTCAATTACTTGTTTTCTCCCTTTTCATTTTTCCCTTTTCCTGACTCACTTTCAATGAGCTCAGTCTTTCATTCATTTCCATTTCCCTATTACATATATTTCATT
The DNA here is from genome assembly GCA_024447195.1 of Panagrolaimus sp. LJ2414. Taxonomy (NCBI): domain Eukaryota; kingdom Metazoa; phylum Nematoda; class Chromadorea; order Rhabditida; family Panagrolaimidae; genus Panagrolaimus; species Panagrolaimus sp. LJ2414. Next base: position 550,450 of record JAMRXY010000052.1, on the reverse strand, counting down.
TTTAAATCTGCTTTTTCTTGTAATCCTTCCTTTTTCCTTCTTCTTTCTCCCATTTTTCTCTCTTTCTATCCTGATACCTTTTTCCTTCAAGCTTGTTTGACTCATTTTTTTTCATGCTTACTTTTTTTTCGATCGCAAGAAGGGATACCCATTCCATCCCATTGTAGTATTAGCAATTCATGAGCTTTCGCGGACGCGCGTCTGTAAGCTGCTTCTTCTTTTTTCTTTCAAAAATCATTGTTTCTTTTGCGCATTAAAAATAGCCCCACAAGCCTTCTTTTTTTTGAAACAAAACAATGAATCTTTTTTATGTGTGTGTAATATAGCATTATCACCAACATCGAAAAAAGAAAGACTTGAATTTTTTTCAAAATTTTTCAAATTTCAAGGAAGTTTCCCTCAGGCAAGAAAAAGTATTACAAACAATTGCGACTAATCCGTGTTGTATTTTTGATATTAAACTTTTCCGCTTTTTTGTTGTTGATGATTAAAAATCTTCATTACTTTTTCTTTATAGTTTTTGATTCTTCATTCATTGATCGCTTAATTCTTCAATGCTTTATTACTTTGTTGGAACTTAAAAAAATCTATCAAATTCAAACTTTTTTATTCTAATTTTTTTGGAAAGGAAAAGAGGTTTTAAAAATTTTCAAATGGTTACCATTTATGGTGGTCCACCTCCTCCGCATCGACCCCCTCAACCGGTAACCATTGAACCAGTAATTTTTTCATACAAGTAAGAAATTTGTAATGCATTTTGGTAACGTATTTTTTGGAGTAATATGTAAATGTTAATATTACCATCAATTAATGTAGTACAATAATTTTTTACATTGATGTCATTATTGATAGTAACGATTTCAGTATTACTGTCATTTTTAAACAGTATGCTTTCTGGCTAAATATTACTTTGTTTAAACCAAAAAAAACTGTTTCATAAAAATATAACAATTTTAAAACTTAAAAATTTTACGATTGCCATGATTACTGTAACAATTATAATTTATTTCAACATTTTTAGGCCAAAATCTTATACTACCGTATTTGTATCATTATTTGTATTTGTATTAATTGTTGCAATAACATTTTTAATTGGATTAGGAATATTGACGGATGGATTTAAACACCTCACAGGTGTGTCTAATGCTTTATATCCTCCAGATTATCCAAATCTTTTTTTTCTTTTAGTTGAAGAAAGATGCCGAGAACGATGGTCCACAAAACCATCTTTAACGGCATTCACATCAAATTCAAATCAACAGTCATCCCAACAATTTCCACATTCCTCTCATCCCCGTCCATTACCTGGAAGTAGTAATCCATCGTCACTTTCAACAATTCCATTATCACCAAATCAGCAGCAGCAACAACAACAGCAACAAATTACTGCATTCAAAGAAATCAATTCATTTTCGTCATCACAAAACTCAAATGTTTGTTTAACACCCGATTGTGTTCGAATTGGTAAGTGTGTCGACACTATTGAGAAAAGAAAAATATTAAAAGTCAATTAATTGTTACAAAACATAATTGCTTATTTTTGAAGAGCTTTATCGTTTTTGTTTTGTCAACTTTGAAAAGCTGAAGTGGCTTTCAATTGTTTCGGGTTAATTAACTTTACGAGATTTTTGTGATTTAAAAAAGCTAAAGTTTATTTTAAGAAATCGAAAACTAACAAAAATTCAAAAAAAACTGAAAACATGAAAATAACAACTTTTAAAAAAGATACATGATCTCGGGCGGGCTCGAACCACGAGACCACTGGAATAGATCCCTCTTTAGAGACACATTTGATAAAAACCACAATATCGATTGGTCAATTAACCGGTCAATGTTCAACACTAAAAAAACCACATCCTTTTTCAGCCTCAAGCATTTTAACAAATATGAATTCAAAAGTAAATCCATGTGAAAATTTTTATGAATTTGCATGTGGAAGTTATAATGGAATTAAACAGGTTCCAGAATCCGAGAAAAAGATAACCCTATTTACGGAAGCTCGAACAAGATTGAAATATGAGATTAGAGAATTGCTGGATGATACTTCACTTCGAGATTCTTCTGGTAGTAATAGAACATCAACATCAGATATTTCAAAACTTGTATATATTTATTATGATTCATGCATGGATGATCAGGCACAAGATTTGTTAGATTTAATGCCCATTTTTTCTTTGGTTTCAAGTTTTGGTGGATGGGCTCTGCTACAAAATGCAAAATTTGAGCAAAGAGATTTTTCATGGGAAATGTTGGAATCAAATTTGCAGCTATTAGGACTTAATGGATTATTTAAACTTACAATAAAACAATCCATGCCGATTACGGTAGCCCCAAATGGTGCAGTGAATGGTGCAGGATATTTAATTGTTTCACAACCACAGCTATTACTTGGGGATCGAAAACTTTATTCAAATAGTTTGGGGAAGAATGAATATTTACAAAATTACCGTACTTATATGATGGATTTGTTGGAGCTCTTTGGAGCAGATTCAGAAGCCTCTGAACCACAACTAAATAATGTATTGAATTTTGAACGAAAAATTGCAAATGTAAGTTTGTGTTATTGATTGGTTTATTATGTTACGGTAGTTTTGAAAATACAGTAATTACCGTAACCAGAGGCCTAAAAAGTGAAAGTGATATTTTGAAAAAAAGCAACTTCCAAAAAAGATACATGATCTCGGGCGGGCTCGAACCACCGACCTTCTGCGTGTTACACCACGAGACCACTGGAACCGGGACCTCTTTAGAGACACATTTGAAAAAAAGCATATCACAGGGAGGGTCTGGGCTCAACAAAGTTTTTTAACTTATCAATACTTTTTTTCAGATAACAACTCCCTCTTCAAAACTTGTAAAAGTTAATATTCAAACCTTAAAATCAAAATTCCCAAAAATTATATGGAAAAATTTTTTCAATACTGAATTCTTCAATCTTCTTCCAGGATTTACGGAATCTAATTTACCACTTTTAGTGGATATTGAATATTTACAAAAGTTAGAAGCAATAATCTCCTCAACAGAACCCCAAACAATAAACGATTATTTAATGTGGAAACTTTTGTCATCTTTTAGTTCATATTTACCACAACGTTACCGTATCCCTCATGAAACAATAGCCACGCTACTCAGAGGTCAAACTATTAAACCCCTCTGGGAAGAATGCATCAATGAAGTCATTGAAAGACTTCCAATTCCAATGATAACAATTTATAATCGGCTTTTTAATGGTGGGAGATATTCACGAATTGAAAAATCTGAAATTGAACGGATTATCTCGGATATGAAGGAAGCACTTTCTCAGATCTTATTAAATATCGATTGGATGGATGAAGAAACTCGAGAAGCTGCAATCTCAAAATTGAAGAATTTAAAAGTTAATTTTAATATTCTTAAAAATTTTCAATCCCAAAATTTTGAAAATGAAATTCTAACACAATTTAATGGCTTAAAATTAATTGGAAATACATATTTTGAGAATACAATTTCAATTCGAAAACTTGCACTTAAAAATGAATTCAAAAAGCTAAATTCATCAAATTTTTTGAATGCATTTTCTTCGTTGACTTTTGAAGCTTTTATTGAATTAATTCCATTTAATCTTTATCAAAGTAATGAAATAATTTTACCAACTTCCCTGTTGCAATTTCCATTCTATGTTTTAAATGCTCCAAATTCAATTAATTATGGCTCAATTGGAGCAATTATTAGTCGAGAATTGACACATAACTTTGATGATTATGGCTCAAATTTTGATGAAATTGGTGCAAGAAAAAATTGGTGGAAAGAAGATACTGTAAAATTTTTTGATTCAAAAAAGCAATGCTTCATTGCACAATACAATAATAAAGCCGATTCAATTAGCGGCAAAAAGGTGGGTATAATTTCTATTAAGATAATTTAAATTAAAATTTTTAATTGACAAAAAATAGCTATATATAGTTTTAAAAATTAAACATTTTCGAAAAATTTAATCCAACAGAGTTGCTTACATTTCTGCAGAAATTTCTGTTTTTTTTTTTAAATTTTTCTCTTTTCTGTTGAAGAGAGAGAGAGTAAAAGGTTGTCATTATTTAATGTTTTCTGTAATAAAATAGCCATCTTCAAAAGAATTTTTTCTAATAAAGTAATTATAATATGTATACGCTTTTTTATAAATTTTTATAAAAAAACAAAATTAGAAAAAAATATAAAATATTCAAAAACTAAAAAACCTGCAGACAACCATAAGGATAAAACTAATAAAAAAAGAACTTGTTCTGTTTTCTGTTTTTACCAAAAATTCATCTTCCATCAATCAATAGCCCATAAGAAAACCTCTGACAACTTTTCTCATTTCCCTTAATCTTCACACAATGTGTTATCGATTAAAATAGTACAAAAATCAAGCTTGTAACTAACAAAATTATTGATTACACTTCTTTTAAATCAAAACATAACAATGTTATATAAACTTTAAAAAAATAATTTTAGCTTGATGGAAAACGAACGCTACGAGAAAATATTGCTGATAATGGATCCTTGAGGACTGCATATGCAGCATATAATCTTCGACTGGCTCGACAACCTGATACTCTTAAACTTCCTGCTCTCTCAAATTATACCGATCATCAATTATATTTTATTGCTTTTGCAAATGTAAATCCTCCTTTACGATCTTATCTAACCTTAATAATACCTTTTGTAGACCTACTGCGAATCAGTAAAAATTAATTCTGCTCAACAATTGTTGGATTCTGAAAAAACTTCACCTGGTCTTTTTCGAGTTAATGTTCCACTACAAAATTTTCCAGCTTTTTCACAAGCTTTTAATTGTCCAATTGGTTCTGGCATGAATCCATATGAAAAGTGTAGGATATGGTAAAAGTAGATATGGATTACTGTACTCTAACAAAATATGAAAAAATAATCTCTTTCAATGAATTTTAAATATCGGGTATAAAAACTGCTTTAAAAATAGTAATTTTAATGCAGCTTTTTTACGTTTAACAAAAAAGTTATATTTATAAATGTGAATGTTTTGTAACAAAAATTTATAGAAAATGCTCAATAAAAAATTTTACAATTCAAAAAAGGTAACATAAACAGAATTGAAAACAAAGAATAACAAAATCTTCAGCTTTTTTAAAAAAGATGATCAATAAGGAGTGCAATTTCTTTGAAACTGTTATCATGTTTGATGACTTCTTCATGCCGAAAGCTAAAAAAACAAGTAATAATGTCAATCAAAAACTACAGTATGACAGTAAAAAAAGAACTAAAAAGGATTGTCTAAATATGAAATCAGCAAAAAATCGAATATATTCCTTTTGCCGATTTTAGATTTCGGGATACCCCATCTCATCCTTGAAACTGCTGATATCAGACTTGGACAATCCTTAATTTAAAGCAAAAAGATTTAAACAAATTTTTGTTCGAAACATTGTAACTTATTATCTAACAAACCAAGACTTACATATTTGGACAAAATACAGGAACATCAATGTCAGGCATTTGATCGAGCGAATCATCAGCAAATTTCTTATCCATGACATCAGAATAAATCTTTTCCAAAGTTGTAGAAATATCAGTGGTGAGCTTAATTTTACCTTTAAGAGGTTTTAATTGAGCAGAAGTATGAGATTGAGATTGTTGTCGTTGACGTGGATTTACATTTGCTGAGCGTGAACGAGATCGACGAGGTTCAGATGGTTGCCGTTGACGATAATTTGCAGTTGAGCGGGAACGAGAACGAGTACGTGATGGTGCACGAGATGTTTGACGGCGTCGATAATCTTGGTCGTAATTGGCATAGGTATTTGGAGTTCTTGAACGACCATGTCCACCTCGGCCACGACCTTTTCCACGATAATTGTATTGATTATTTCCTCGAAAGTTTTGACTTTGACGTCTCGGTTGTTGACGTGATGAAAAATGATCGGAATCACTTTCTTCACGGAATGATGATGCACGAGATGTTTGACGGTTTCGATAATCTTGGCCGTAGTCGTCGGCATAGGTATTGTTATGTTGAAAATGTTGTCGTCCGGGTGGTGGTGGTGCAGAAGCAGCAAAGTAACCCTGAAAAACAAACACATGGATGAAAGAGAAAGCAAATTATAAGTAATGTCTATTTATTTTATTTAGCTGTTTATTTTCCTGCTCAAAAATTAAATGATCACAATACCAAGACGGCATTCATGTTCATGAACAAGCAAATTTAAGAGATAAGTTGAAAACAATTAAAACAGTTTGTTCATTCCCAGCCTTGATAATTTTTCTTAAATATGCCTTGGGTCAAATATTAATTTCAAACAAATTTCAAAAAAAGAATTGGCATGACTTTTTTCAACCTATCTAAAATACATTAATAAATATTAACACTTACGTGGCGATTCTGCATATTCAGATTTGATGGAGGATAACCTTGAAGAAAGAGCTTGAAAGATGTTGTTGAATTCCAGAAACACTTAATCCAACCTTTTATATGCAGAAGAAGTTCAAAGAAATCCTAAAAAATACAACGTTGATAAAACAGTGAGTTTGACAAATAAAAAACTGCGTAACGTAAAGTTCGCGAACAAAAAATATAACATTTAGGCAACAAAAAGGAATACAATGCCAAAAAAAGCACTTGAAAAAAAATTCGTAAATTTTCGAAGAAAAAACTTTATCGTCGTTCGGTTTCGTTGTTCTTAAAAGAAAAAAAAATTTTTTAACCGAATTTTTTTGGTTTTCTGCTGCAGGGTAGCAGCTGCTGCAGACGCTTACAAGTGTCAAATATTATCCAAAAAAGGCTGTGTATGAAATTTTGGTGCACAATTATAAAAATTTGATAATGATGCATTATTTTTTTTCAAAATTTTTAAGCGTGAATCTTTTATTGATTTGTTATATGATTTTTTCCATGTGTTGAAAACGGATACGTGTTTTTTTTTCGGAAATGACTGTCCTCGAGAATCCGGGTGTGTCATTTTTTTGCCTGATGGACAAGAAAAGTCATTTGCATTATAAAAACATTTAACTAAAATTTTTAGTCTAAAAATTTACGTAATCATCTGCTTCGTTTAAACCAATTTATGATTGTTTAGGATTGCTTTGAATTTCCTCGACAAATAAAAGGCACTGGAAAAAGTATCCCTCAAGTTCAACAATTTGCAGCAAATCAAGAATTATTTTCTCCGGCCCAAGGTTCTCCTTCATCAAATCAAATGCAGAATCATCAAGTAAGTTTTTTAAAATTTGTGTCAATAATGCCATAGCAATTCTTTTTTGCAGAAGCCGGTTTCATCTGAACCAATAATAAATTCATCAATTCCATTGGTATCACAAGAAGTTCTTCGAGATTTATCAAAAGAGACTGCATTGATTCAAGCATCTGATGAAAAATCAAATGATCAAAATGTTAACAATATTAATAATGAATATTATAAATATTTTTGGTGTTTAAAATTCTCTGTTCGGGTAAGTATTTTTTAAGATACTGTATACTTTATCTCCGGATATCTTATCCATATTCATCGTAATCATATATGTATTTTTTCAGAAAATTGCAACAAATTTTTCATTATTTCTACTTTTCTTTGATGCCTTTAATATTTGTAATGCATTTCGATACAGTTATTTGAATTTTCAACTACTGTACTTTTTATCAATTTTTGGTCCACCTGCTTTGATCTTTGGAGTTAATGTTGATACATATTTTAATTTTGCATTTGTTACAACTTATTTTGCAACTGTACGTTTTTTCATAGGCCTCGAACTTTTTGGATAATACTTATCAAATCTAATCTCTGAATTGTGTCTGGGAACAAAGACGCTTTTTTGCATTTTAAAACACACTTCAGGGATCAGATTTGAAACACAAAAAGAAAGAAAAATCAACGACACCTTTTTTAGACAATGCGATTATTGATTAATGCTTTGCATGTATGGATTTATTATGATAAAATGTTAAAATCGAAAGAAACAGAAATGGAATATCAAGCATTTGTGATGAAGATAATGTCCGGGGAAATCCAATCAGCACCGCCACCTCGTGATCCAAATCTTTTTCGAACAGTTTATCCTTTTGCTGTATTAATGGGAATTTCAATTATTATGATAATTTTACAAATTTGGGCTTTAGCAGTTGCGATTCCACGCTCACATTCATGGATCAAAAAGAAAACAGCACATCCAAAAAAATGAAAATTTTATCTATTTAATTTTCTCTTTGTTGTTTTAATTACCGTAACTTTTTATTTATATTTTATTTAACAAAGATTAAAACTCAACAACTTGAACAACAATGAATAAATTTACTTATTTATGCTGCTTCATGTTTTTCTTCAACTGCTGCTGCTTCAGACTTTTCTTTCTTTGTTTCCATGCCAGGAAGAGGGATAAAGACATTCTGTTGATAAAACTTTAATTCTTCAATACTTTCCAAGATATCATCAATTGCACGATGACAAAGCTTCTTTGGTGGAAGTTTATCATAGATTGCAGGATACCAACGACGAATAAGTTCTTTAATTGTGGAGACATCAACAGTTCGATCTAAAATTTATAAATTTAAGTTTTAAAAAAGAGTATGAATCAACAATAATAGCTTACAATGAAGATGTGCAGCAACTTTAGGCATTTCACGTTGAATAAAAACTCGATCCATGTAAACCTATAGAAAAGGTATATGTATAAAAGAGGATTTCATATATCTGCTTAAACTTACAGAATTGCCACCAAGAGCACAGGTAAAAGGTTCGGTATGTTGTTGTAAGAATTTTAATAACATTTCTTCCGCAGTTGCAGTAGTAATTTCACTTTGTTTAATTTTTTCAATTAAACCATTCTTTTTGAATGTTTGCTTGCACCATTTTGACATATTTTTCATTGCTTCTTCAGTTTGATTAATAATAAGAGGATCAAATGTGGCAACATGCTAAAAATTATCGTTTTCAACATCACAAAATTACAGTAATTTATCAAATTTCTGAATGTTTACTTACAGTTAAATCCCCTTCAGTAATAACGGCAGCAATTTCACATAAACGATTGATTTCAGGATCTAATCCAGTCATTTCACAATCGATCCAAATCTGAAATATGCATTTTTTGAGCCACAAAATTATTAAAATTATAACTCACAATTTTTGATGAAAGTGGTAACGGTTCACTGCTTTTTTCTTTTTTGGCCGGAGGTTCAGCAAGTGAATCAGCATTTTCTTTTGAAGCAGCAGGTTTTTGAGGTGATGACATGACTAAAGCTGATTTAGTAATGTTTGGAAATATTCTTTGAATAAAGCGTAAAAGCATTCAATTAAAAAAAGCTTTATCACGTTTTTATTATAATAGCAATGCTAAAAAGATACGATGTTTTAATTTTGTAGAAATGAAGAAGTACAAATGTTGTGTATAAACAAGTGAAAAAAATCAAAATTCTTTTTTATAAATAAAAATCTTTATTACAAATTTATCAAATTTACACATAAGTAGTAATACATTTCTTTCCACAAACAAAAGTAAAAACACCAAAAAGTACAGTATACAAAATTCAAAAATGATATAATTACATAAAAACATTCGTCATAGATAATAAGAAGGATTATTTAACGTAAAGAATACTTTTATCTTTGAATACATCTTTTCCTTGTGCTTCAATTGCCATACGAATATTCGGTGGTAGAGAGCTGAGATCTGTGTGCTTATTTACAGCATAAATAATATTCCTCATAGATGAAGACGACGAAGATGGTTCATCTTGTGGGCAGCTTAACAAAATCTCAGTTGGATATCCAATTTCACCAGTTTCATCATCTTCAAGAACTTCATCTTCATCATATTCTTCTTCTTGATGTTCTTCAACATCTTCGATGTCATCTGAATGTACAACTTCATAATGTATTGTATCATCCGAAGTTAGAATGTACTGTTCATTGCCGTCATTTTCTTCAATGTAATAAGTGATTTCTGGTTGAATCGAAATGGGAATATTCGATTGACCAGATGACGTAACAATAATGGAGGTGGTTTGATCAGGATTCGCATAAACAACAATCGGATGAGCAGATTCAGAAAAGCTTGAATATGATGGAGATCGAGTATGGGGAGAATCGTAGACTTGTGGTTGCAGCTTTGGCATTGGTTCTTCTTGTTTCACAGGTTTCAGAAACTTTATTTGAGCTTTCTAAAATTGAGTTTTTAGTCAGAAATAGTGGCAACCAATTTCTTTACCTTTTTACCATTTTCATAAATCGGTTTTGTAATTTCTTTCGAATTTTTATCATCCACCAAAACTTCAAAATCTTCCAAGGGCTTTGATTCTTCAATATACGGTTCAATCCATTCCATATCATTAAAGAATTCCCATTTACACGTAGATTTTGCTCTTCCGGTTAACCGTATTTTTCGCAGCTCTCGAACAAAACGATCTCGAAGCTTTTTCCATTGTTTATAAATTTCATGATGACCACCATTATATTCAAGCTCTTGCGCAATTTTATTCCATATTTGACATTTATAAACGTATTTTCGATAATGTGGATCACAAGTATTGAAAAAGCATGGATTCTCATGGACCAGTTCGATCAGACGTAAATAAAAAGTTGAATTGTTAACCTTTGGAGTTTTGATGATTTTCTGAAAAAGTATTTTATGAATCAAAAAAATGTTTATGAATCATCGATAAAAGCTTACATGTCGACTTCCGTTTGAAGATTTTTCGTACCATGATGATCTATCTGTGATATGCGGATTAAGAAAGCTTAGTTGTTCAAGGAATTGAAATTTTGTTAGTTTATCAGCTGCAACTTTTCTTTTAGCTTTTGTATATCGATCTCGAATAATTTTGAAGTGATCAGCAAGTTCTTGGGCTTCACCTAAAAGCAAAGAAACATTTAGTATACGCAAAAAAATTTGAGTGATCATTTGCAGCTTTAAAAAGCACGTAACATACCCAAGTATCCCACTTTATTCTTTACATAATTCCAGGCTTCTAATTTCTTTTCAGCATTTCGATATTGTTTATGTGAATGATCATAAAGAATTTTAACGCGTTGAACCCATGATATCAATGAAGCCGTGAATTCAGGATTCTTTTCTTGTTGAATCGTTTCTTCACTTTTACCATCAGATTTTGAAATAGTCGATGGTGGTGGTGAAGATCGAGAAATGGGAGAAAAGCTTAAATCTGAACTCTCACTCATTGAAAATGAATTTAAATCAGCATTTAAAGAATTTCAAAAATATTTATACAAAATAAATATTTATCACCAGTTCAAAAATAATGACACACAAAATACGTGGTCGAAGCAAGGATGATTACAAAAATAAAAATAAGTATCAGTAATACTATTGATTGTAAATTATTATATGTGTCATGCAAGACTGAATGAATGTTTAAAGACGAAAAGCTGTTTTTTTATACCTTCGAGCAGCAGCAGCAGCAAAAAATTTTTTTTGATGTTTTTCATCTGACATTCGTGTCAAGATCGTTTTTATTTTGGCAACATTCCAGAAATATTTTTTTCAAAAAGTTTTGTAAATTTAAGATACTTTACAGAAAAGGGATTGTCCTTTCCAAGGAAGCCAAGATGTGAAATATTTAAAAATAATGAAAACCAAAAAAACGTTCTGCAACAGAAGTTGATCCGAAAATGATAAAATCTCGGTTTTATAGAAACAGAAAATGTTTTTACAACATTTGATACGGTATTTTTGTGCTTCTACCAAAAGAGATCGCAATAGTTAGCAAAAATTAATTTTCAGGCAATCGTTAATTGCATTAATAAATTTTTGTTTATAAAAAACTTTTCAAAGTGTAGCATCATAATCGGCGACAAATAGGGATGTGGCGCCCGCAACCTCAAAATTCAGGTGTACTAGACATTTTTTCAGAAACTCTTAAAAACTGGTGTTTTTGGCTTTTTTGTCGTTATTAAAGCTAGTTTTTGAGTATATAAAAAATTAGTTTTTAAAGATAAAAAAAGCAAACTAAGAAAATATAGTATTTTTAGGTTACTGTAAAACCTGATAAATACAGTATCCAGAGTTCAAACAGGTTTAGTCTTTAAGCTAGTAAGTTAGTTTTGGGTAGTTTTTAAAAAAACATGCTTAAAATAATGAATTTTTACCACTTTGCTTGAAATTTTAAAGTTTAAAAATTTTTTGGTCCGAGCGCAAAATACGGGCGCGCCCGGGCGCATGCGCCCGCACCATCCCTAGCGGCAAGAGCAAAGAGATATTCCGCGCAATGTACAGTAAGCAACAGGTTTTGCAGTATTTTAATCCTGTTCTTTATAACTTTCTTAATTAAAATTTCAAGGTTTGTGAATTTTTTCAATTGTGTACACAAACTTTTCATCAACTTTAATTAATTTTGTTTCTAACAATGAAAATGCAGATGTTTTTGGTATATGTCTCGCACAAAACTTTATTTCAAAAATTCGGAAAAAACACTTCAAAAAACTTATTTTCATACTCAAAAGTGAAGCATTTTATATTACTTTTCCGAAAGTCGTCATTGATCCCCTGAAAGCAAAAAATGTTGCGTCATTCTTATGCATATATGAGAGGAGGCAAAGGGAGAGATTAAAAGGATGCATTTTACTTTTCAAATTTTTCTCAATAGTTTGTTGTCTTTCAGATATAAAAAGAATTCTTTTAGATGTCAACAAAAGAAAAGAAGCAACAGATTTCTGTAATCGATAATTCTCGTACTCATAGCAACAGTGAATTTTCCAACTTAAACTTAAATCAAGGTCATAAATGTTCATCACCTGTTCAATCTTTTAGCAAATCAAACAATGAAAAATATTCTGGTAAAAATATACGATAACTGCAATTCCACAAGAATTTTTAAAGTTTTAACAAAATTTGTGTATACTGTAGTAATAGGGTTCATGAAATTTAAATAAAATGAGTTTAAAATTTTGTTAATGATTTTTATGGTTATTATTCAGTTTTAATAAGACATTCAAACAATAAAAGCTTTGTTGAATTGCAGTTAGAAATGTTAGGTAGTACTGTAAATGGTTATGACAAAAAAGAAAGAAAAACATGGAATAAATCAACAGAAAATCCAAGTTTCAAAAATTTAAAAATTTCTAAGTTGTTTCATGAAGATCAAGAAGAAGATGAAAGTCAAAAGCGTTGGAAGAATGAATCTTTAAAAAATAACCAAAATAATAGTAGCACCTTATCCCTTCATATTTCGGCATATGAAAACTCTCTTGAAGTTGGCACAAATTATGGCATTGAAGATTTAAAAGAAAAACCTAAAGCATCAAAGTTTGTTGATTCTGAAACAAAATTACAAGGATATCAAGCGAGTTCTATTATCTTTTTAACTTTAATTTTTACATTTTGCATTAAATAGGATTTATTTGAATTTCCTCGTCAAATGGAGAATGATGAAACTTCTTCAATGCCAGAAGTTCAACAATTTGCAGCATCTCAAAGATTATTTTCACCAAATCAAGATTCTCTTTCATCAAGTCACTGCCAATCTGAACCAGTAAGTTAGTTAACAGTGTTTTCGTTTTTTAAAATTACCGCCGCCACCGCCAGCGGCATCCTTTGATCTTTGGCAAATCTCTTTGAAATTTTCAGATTACCGTCGCCAACGCCGCCGCCGGCGATGGCGGCATGAAAACACTGGTTGTTTAATTGACGTAAAAGTGATAATAAAATAGATATTGATTATACTGGGGGGAACAAAATTTATTTAAAAAATTTTTGTTTAAAAAAATTGTTTAACAAAATGTGCCATGCTGCCAATGGAAAAGGATGGCTTTTTTCTGAACATAAATATTTTATGAAAAATTTTGATACTTTAGTTAATTATTAATATTTAAGCAAAAAATATTCAGTTAATCATTTATAAGATACGATGGCTTCTTTAGAATAAACAGGATCAATATCCTTGGACAGGAAAAATTCTGTAACCTGTTTTACAAATATCCTATCCAAGATTCAAGGATCAATACGATAGACACCTTGAAGAATAACATTTTAAATTCCATCTATTCATATAACCAACGTTAATTTTATATTTATTTTTTGTTACAGGTTTCCGCAAATCCAATCATGGATCCATCAAAATATACTCAAAAGATTGTTGGTATTGAAGGAAGTGCAAATAAAGTTGGAGTTGGGATTGTTACGGTAATATCGAAAGCAGCATATATCTTTATAATCTAAATATGCTTTTCTAGGAAACAGAATTAATCGCAAATACTCGTTCCACCTTTCATGGAGAACCTGGAGAAGGTTTTCGGCCAACAGAAGTTGCACGGCATCATCAAAAAGTATTGCCAGATTTGATTGCAGATGCATTTGAGCAAGCTGAGATTAAAGTAAATTAAAAATAACTACAAAAAATAAGATAAAAATATCAGTAACAAACTTTTTTAATTTCAGGAAGGTTCAGAAGTTGTTGCAATTGCATATACAAAAGGTCCTGGAATGGGTGCTCCATTACAAGCTGGAGCCGTTGCTGCACAAGCTTTAGCCATGACTCTTGGGGTCCCATTGATTCCTGTGAATCATTGTGTTGCACATGTTGAAATGGGAAGAAGCATTACACAAACTCGAAATCCAATTGTTTTATATGTTAGTGGTGGAAATACACAAGTAAGTATCCTATTATTTGTGGAAGCTTCAAATGTTGAAAAAAGTTTATCAGCTTTTCACTGTTAAAGTGATAAGTATTAGGACTACACAAACTAATAGGAACTGTCCAGATCTTACATAAGCAACATATCCAAATTTTCCAAAACACACCTCCCTTACCGTTAGATTTTTTCCTTTGATCTTTGCCGCATTTTATATGGACCGTAAGATTTGGCTCACCCCCACTCATCCATAAAAGTACTTACGTACGATCTGAACAATCCCTTAATATCCCTTTTTATTTTTAGATTTTAAATTATTCCCGTAAAAAGTATTACATTCTTGGAGAAACTTTGGATATTGCAGTTGGAAATTGTTTTGATCGACTTGCTCGAGTTCTTAAACTTCCAAATGAACCTTCACCTGGATATTCTGTTGAACAATTAGCAAAAGAAGGAACAAAGCTATTTCCTTTGAGTTATTCGGTAAAAGGAATGGATATGGCATTCTCTGGAATTTTAACACAAATTACAAAACAAGCTAAAGCATTGATGTCAGGAAAAGATACAAAATATTCAGCTGCAGATTTATGCATGTCATTACAGGTAGCTTTTTTCAATGTGCAATTATGTAACCTTCCTAACTCACATTTTTTAGGAAACAGTTTTTGCAATGTTAATTGAAACAACCGAACGAGCAATGTCAGTTGCAAATATTGCAGAAGTTTTAATTGTTGGTGGAGTTGGTTGTAATTTACGACTTCAAAAAATGATGCAATTAATGTGTGATGATCGATCTGCAAAACTTGGGGCAACAGATGCTCGATATTGTATTGATAATGGTGCAATGGTTGCACATACCGCTGTTCTAATGTATAAAAATGGTGTATATACTAATCCATATCATGGCTGTGAATATACTCAACGATATCGAACTGATGATGTTGAAGTTTTATGGAGAAAAGGTGAACAACTTCCAAATGTTTAACCATTTTTTGAGAGGGTATACTGTAAAGTTATTTTGGGATGTTTAAATTACTGTAATATTGTTTTGTAAAAATTACAGTAATATTTTTTGTGTTGTTGGCTTTTAAGATCTCTTAAAATTTGTTATAATTTATTTTGTTAAGTTTGAAAATAAATTTTTTTTCATGTTTTTTTGAAATCAGAAAGAATTGTTTGTAGTTTGAAGAATGTGACACCCGAAAAAAAATCGGGTATGTGTATGTTTTGTATTTTCTGATCAACACAAAACCTTTTTCAAGGCGGAGCACTTTTTTCTATAAAAAAATGAACTCAATAGAAAAAAGAAGTTCGTAAAAAAAGGAAGATCCTCAAATCTTTATTCAACTTTTTGTTGGTTTTTAAAAATTAAAAATGATTGTAAAAGGAAATATTCTTGTAACTGGTGCAAATCGAGGAATCGGATTCTCATTTGTAAAACATCTCAGTTTATTGAATACGGTAGAAAGAATTTTTGCTGGTTGCAGGTCGCCAGAAAATGCTACAGTAAGCTTTTTTTACAGAAAATAAATAAAAGGGATTTGCACTTAATAAAAGTTTTTAGGATTTAATAAAATTACAAAAAACAAATTCAAAAATAAAAATTATTAAATTAGATGTTCAAAATGATTTATGCATTCAATTAGCCGCTGAGCAGATTTCTTTTGAAATTGGTGAAAAATCGGGGATTAATTGTTTAATAAATAATGCAGGAGTGTTGGAAATGGTAAGTTATAATTTTATGCAAATTAGGTAATATAAGTTAAAAATAAGGAGTACTGTATTACTGAACACTGTAATTTTTCAAGAAATAGTAATTATTTCCAGATTACTGTAGCTTCCTTTTAAGATTTTAAATTAAAAACTTTCATTTATTTTTTAAAAAATTACAAAAAAATTACAGTAATTTTTTATCGTTATTTTAAAAAGTTTTGTTAAACTATTAAACAAGTTGGTGAAATAGACTTTGGCACTTTTAACACACAATTTTATGCAAAATTATGGTAGTTAAAAATTTTAGTTAATTTGTTTTTTAAAGTTGCTATATTTAACAAGAATTTGTCATTGACCATATTCAAATTTTTTTAGTCTGGCTCAGATTTCGAGACACCAAATCGTTCATCATTTTGGAGGCATTTTGATGTAAATACAATTGGGGCAGTTGTCACAACTCGAGTAAGTATATCTATGTTTTTTAAAATTACAATTACATGAAATTGCGCAATCTTTTCTTTTGTTTATTTAGTTTTTTTTAAAATCGTTTAAACTTGAGATTTTGTAGTTATATTATTCCCTTTGCATCGGATGATTTTTATTTTCCTCATTTAAAAAGAAATTTTAGTATCACAAATGTAACACAAAAAGAACATAGACATTGAGTAAATAAAAAAATATACACACCAAAACTCGACTGAAAACACAAAATAGACTGTGTTTGTTTTGTGTTTTCTTCAACACAAAAAATATATAATGATTTTAAATTAGGTTCTTTTATAATTTTTAAATTTAGATGGGTTCAATTTCATAAAATTTTATTTCTCTGTTGTTTTCTTTGTCTTTGCGAAACCCTCCTTTTTTTGTACGTATCTTTTTTTATAGGACAAATTTTTTGGAAAAAAACTTTTGATTCATTGAAAAAAAATTTCAATGAAAACTACAAAAAAAGTGATGACTTTTTGAACATTTGAGAGAGAACAGAAAATGCGCGTGAATGAAACAAATTTTTTTTGGGAGAACCACAGCTGCAGGAGTTGCAAGAGTTGAACTTCTTGCAAAAAAATTATAACAATAGCTTATCGACATAGTTAATTTCAAAGTTCATTCAATTCATCTCTTTTTTTTTGACGACATAATTTTTTTTGTTGAAGTGAGTAAACAGAAAACAACAACGATGACCAAAAAGTTCAACTCTTTTTTTCTTCTTTGAGGATTATTCGAAAGTTAAAAAGTTTCAAATTTTTGATCAAAGAACTTTTGATTTTTTGACATTTTTGGGAGTTCAAAAAGGTGATCGGAAAATGGGGCAGGAAAATAATTAACAAGAAACGATATGTTCATTCGGTTTATTTTTAGGTTTGATTACATAGTATTTTTTTTGGGAGAAATTGTGCATAATAAATTTTAAATTTTTGACACCATCTTTGAAATAGTCTTTGAAGTTCACTTTTGGGACATCCGTAATAATTTTAATTATTATTTTTTAATTTTAGAGAAGAAGATTTTTTGATTTTAGAGAAGAAGTGAGAGTAACTCAAATTTAGCAAACATCATTTTTTCCATTACTATAGTTATTGATTTTTCAGAAATATTTTTTGAGGATACAGGGTGTCCCACGCAAGTTGCCGGTTTTGATTTGGCAGTCATATTTTTTCTGTTAAAGATATTCAAAAACGGATTGCACAGTTGTGTTCGATAAATCATAGGATTTTTTTCAAGATAAAAATTTCTTGGTTTTGAATATGCAAATTTTTTGTAGAGGAGAGTAACTTAAACAATTTGTTTTTGTTTGTTTTGGTTACTATCATCGCCTTTATTGGAGCTGCTTTTTGAAAAGCGAGAGTAACAAAAACTTTTCAAAAAAACTTTTTTTATTACTCTCATTCATCAAAAAAGCAGCTCCAATGAATCTCACTGAGAGTAACATAAAAATTTGGATTTACGAAGTAAATGTTACTATCACCAATTTTATTGGAGGATATGCAAATTTTGGCAAATCCAGTCAAATTTAATCTCAAAAAAAATCCTATCCAATATTGAGTTCGACTGTGCAAACAGTTTTTGTTTAACTCAAACAGCAAAAATTTGCCAGCCAAATCAAAACCGGCAACTTGCGTGGGACACCCTGTATTTCATGTTGAAACAAATATCCTCGAAATCTGTTATTAGAATAAAAAAAGAATTAATGATTTTTTAAAAAATTAATTAGGAAAGTTAAAAAAATGACAGTAACCTATATTTCGCAAAGTACAATAATAATATTAAAAATGAATTTTTCAG
This sequence comes from Panagrolaimus sp. LJ2414, assembly GCA_024447195.1. Lineage (NCBI taxonomy): Eukaryota > Metazoa > Nematoda > Chromadorea > Rhabditida > Panagrolaimidae > Panagrolaimus > Panagrolaimus sp. LJ2414. The sequence continues at coordinate 531,881 of JAMRXY010000052.1, read as the reverse complement.
CTTTTTGTTCATCTTCTTCGTGCATCAGCATGTCCAATGATTCCATCATTAGTAATCAATATTTCATCATCAGCTGGATCATTGACAAAAGTTCAATCACATCCAATTTTACCATCTGGAAATATTGTTTATGGCATGTCTAAAGCTGCCCTCAATCATTTCACCGTTAGTTTGGCATCCATGGAACAACAGAATAATATTTTTGCTGTTAGTTTATCCCCAACTTGGACAAAAACAAGAATTGGTGGTCCTGCAGCTCCAATTACGGCAGATAAATCTGCAAAACTTTTGTTGGAAGTAATTTATCGGTTGAAGCCATCAGATTCAGGAAAATGCTTTGATGCCGATGGAAAAATTGTGCCATTTTAATTGTTTTCTGTTTTTAAGTTTTTGTTGAGGAGAGATCTCAGGTGAATGTTTTTTTGCATAATAAATTTTTGATTTTAAAAATAAATATTTTTTGAATTACTTTTTCTTTCAACATTTATCCGATATTCGAAAATCTAAATACAAAATTTACTGTAAATGACGATGACGTCAGCAGAGGACATAGATCATTTTGAGGGAAAGCATTCCTTTGATCTTTTGCCGGTAGCAGTAAAGATCAAAAGATTTTTATGATTGTGGAGGGGGCACGTGCCCATGGTGGCTTACCCCGCTGATGTTCTTGGTATATGATAATATTTGCGCAAAAAACTCTTTGTTTTTTGTTATTCTTTCCTTTTTTGCAAAGCTTATTTGATTTTGCAGTTTTAGCTAAAAATATGATTTAACAGCTTTCACTAAATTTTTTGTTTTCGAAGCAGTTTTTTAAAAATATTATTTTATATTAAAATAAATAACCACACCTTTATGCATTTCAAAAATAGACAGGTTTAACAAATAAGATACATAAAATTACGATTATTAAAAAAGATAAGAAAAACAAACAATCCCATTTTTTTTGGGAAAAGCTATATTTTTTTTATCAATTTTTTACTTTCCATTTTTAAAAATAAAAAGTGACGTCCGTGGAAAATATTATTGTGCAAATAAATTTAAAAAAAATTAAATACGGAACTCAAATATTTTTGTTTTTTTACTGCAGAGGATTCGTTAGTTCAGCGTGGGGACGACACATGGCACCAATCATTAGTTTTAGTTTCCTGTTTACACACGGAAATTGTTTTTTATCAGTTTTTCGTTCAATTTAGTTTGGATTTGTGATGGTATAAATACTGAAATAAAAATTAGGACCCACAACTAGGGACCGGCAGCAAACATTTTCTCTTTCTCTTTTTCTTTCCTTTTTTTCGTTACCATAACAAAAAAACGATTTTTGCGATACTTTTTTTTAGAAATTTTTAATCAGACCCCCTAGACCCAATTTTTTACGCTGATTCCAAATATGCCATTTTTGAAAAGTTTTTTTCTGCGGCAAAGTGCTGAAAATGGTATTTTTAAAATGCTTACAAGGAAAACGTCTTTACTTCATTGAGCTTCCAAGATGAGCTTAGTACCATCAGATAGCCCGTCAAAAATTGCATCGATTAAAAAAAAGTTTTATGAGCATTTTATGTGCCAACATATTTTTTTAGCGATCGCAGAGCTGGAATTTGTTAAAAAATGAAGGAAAAACATTGCAAAAATGTTTTTTGGCAACGCGTTCTTCGACAGCATCCAAAGAAAAGGAAGAGAAAAAAATTTCTTTTCCATTTTTTTTCGACGAAAAATTTTCTGTTTGCCGAATTTTCAATCGCCATTTTCGGCATTTTAACTATTTTTAATAATTTTTTTGATTTTATTTTCGGCTTATTCAGGTTAAAAAGTACCCTAATCTAACAAAGAAAAATTTTTTTTCGAACTTTTTTGAGTAAGCTGCCGGTCCCTACCCACAACAGCTAATTTAAAGTTGGAAAAAGTTGTGAATTTAAAAGAAGAGCGATGACTTCAATCAAATTATTCGTATGCTTGTTTGTGCTATTTTCTGGTAAGTTTCTTTTCATAAACACGGACAACAGTAGAATGAACCCTCTGCGAAAGTTAAAAATCCTTTGATCTTTTACCGCCATCGGCACAAGATCAAGGGATTTTCCCTTAAAGTGGTTTCTGCCTCCTTCGAAATAAAATGTTGGTGACATCGTTGCTCATAAACATTGGGCAAATACATGTTGGTTACGGTATTACAGATTGGAAAACTTAAAATTTAAAAAAAATTAATTAAATTTTGTGATATTCAAAGTTAAAAAAAGATACGTAATAATTTTGTCCGAGGCACATAAGAAATGAGACCGGAACAGGTTTTCCAGATACTTTTTTTTAAATTTTGCCTTTTTAAAGTAAGGGTGGACAAGGGCCCAAATTTTAGGTCCCGGGCCCGGCCCTGGCCTTAGGGCCGGGCCCGGGCCGACGAGTTTTTTCTTAATTTTGACGTGGTCCCCCCTTCGCGTTTTTTTTGAACTGTAAGAAAATCAAGGCCCGGCCCGGGCCCGGCCCGGGCCGGGCTTTACCAGGGCCTTAAAAAGCCCTGGGCCCTCGTCCACCCTTAATTTTAAAGTTTAAAAAAAAACAATTTTCAAAAAGAGAACCATTTTGAGTCGAAAACTTGTCCGATTCCAATTTCTTATTTGCCCCTGGGACAAAAAGTAAACTTTTTTTCAATGAGAAATATGCATAAGTAAATTAATTCACTTTTAGCCACCTATGGAAATGTAATCTTTTCTGGACAACAAGGTCCAGAAGATGTTGCATCTAAGAGATCCATGAAAACTACCATCAATCTCTATGATAATGGACTCCTTCGAGGAACTACAGAACTTCGAGCAAAACATTGGATTAAAGGTTTCACAGGTGGCGTTGCTGTTGTTCTTTTTGATGAAGGGGATAATGAAGTTTGGGCCAGTGAATGGCATAAATATGGTGTTAATTTACATTCTTCTCGAACTGAAGACTGGACTGAACAAGTTTGTTTTATAAAAAAAGTGGTACTATACTTACAGTAATCTTTTAAAGGTTCCAACAGAACTTGTTCCACGAATTAAAAAATTCACCATTGTTCAACGACATACTCCAACAAATCGATTTGGAGATTTCCTTAAAGATAATTTGGGCACCATTCTTGGAGCTTCACAAATTATCGCAACTGGAAAATAAATAAAAATCAGTTCTTTGTATACATAAATATTTATGTGTGTTTAATTTTATAATGTTTTGGTTAATGTAATTAATAAATAATCTTTTCCAAAATACGATATAATAATATTCAGATTAATGATAACTTTACAATCAGCAAAAAAATAAATTTTTTAAGATTCTTGGCGAAATCTCTTTTTTCAAAAACGTCTTTGGCAGATAAACTCTTTTTATTGCAAAAGAAAACGGTCACGGTAGTGCAGTGGTAAGAGCATTGCGCTCTTGTTCCACACTGACCGGGGTTCAATTCCCGGTCAGAGTTACCAATTATACCGTTGACATCCTTGCATCATCCCATGTTTCCCATGGAGTCGCTAGCTAGCATGTACCAAAATTTTTATAAAAACTAAAAAATTTTTAATCATAATAATTATTGATTTTTTGCTATTCTTGAGGTTCAATAATGTTCACTTTTTTTTGTCATATACGAGTTCAATAAGTATGCTTTTATTAAAAGATTTGTAAAAAAAGTTATACAAATATGATAAGTTTTTTTTAAAAAATTTGAAAGCATTTCAAACCAAAAAATAAGATATATATTTTTTTAGTTCATTGGAACCGTTGAAGTATAATCCATTCGCATTTGTTGCAACTTTTGCAGCAAATCTTCATTATTTTCTTCGAATAAATGTTCTGCTGATGATCTCCTATAAAAAATTTAGAATTATTTATTGCCATCAAACAAAATTAAAAACCTTGAAAAGACTCGACTTTCACCATCAAAACCGCATCGAAGTTCATCCGTGACGAATGCGATGACGCATCTCCAAGCACGTCCAGCTTCCCGGGTTTTTTGTACGATATCTGTTGAACAAATTTTTTCCATTGCAATTTCGCCAAGCTTTTCCCAGATATCACTATGAAATCCGCAAGTCTGACTTAGAATTGCATGCTGTTGTCCAACTTGTTTTATCATGGCTACTGTAGTTGTTTCACATTCAATATTCGCTATAAGATCATCGAAAAACCTATAAAAGAAAAATGATATACAATAATTGTAAGTGGAAAAGTTAAAATTTTTGGGTTACTGTAGGTTTTCGATAGTAATCGAAATGATTGGGAGACAAGTTTTTAGATTGTTGTAGTTTTATGGAAATAGTCAAAAAAAATATAAACAAAGATTCGATGATAAAGTAGCTTATTCAATAATAAAAATTACTAGTCCTAAAACTCCAAAAATACAGTAATTAAAAGTTGCAAAGTCGAAGTTTTGGGTTAATGTAGTTTTTTATACTAATTAAAAACGATGAAAGATAAGTTTTTGGGTTACTGTAGATTTTTGATAATAAGTGAAAAAATAAAAACGAAGTGTCGATGATACTGTAGCTTTAGAGAGTATTTCAAGTTGAGTAATATTCGTTGTTGAAAGTTTCAACACCGAAAATTACTGTCTTACAACTCCCCAAAAATGAACTTACTGTATCAACAATTTGATATGATCATCCATTGTTGCACCCCGTTTTGGCTCTTTATTTACAAAACAATCCACTAAAGCTGCTTTATAAAATATCTAAAATATTATCATTTTATCTCAACAGATAATGAAAATTAAAAAACAAACATCTTTAACTTTTGGTGAAGCAATTTCCAAATCCATAAAAATTTTTCGTGCTAATGTATTCGCTTGAGTTTTTAATATTCTCCATGTCGTCATTAATGCTTGCTTTTGTGAGAATGTCATTCGTGACAGAGATGTCGTTCCTCCGCCATCTAAAGAAAATATTTTTTATTTATAAAAGTGTGACTAAACTTATTTCCTCATAAACTGCTTGATTTTTCTCTCTCACTGCAAAAAAATTTGAATACGGTTCTATGAACAATGTTTAGGCTTTTTGTAAAAAATGCGTGTTCAAAAAAATTTGCTTGTGTTTATAAAGTATGTCCCAAAACTTTAGCCGAGGTTCAGAATTTAAGGATTCTGATAGAATCTGGTATCGGTGTTAAAAGCGGTTGTTACCATCGTATTCCTCATGTTTAAAAACCCCTATAATCAAACTTTCAGCTACCGTACTCTTCTAGAATTCGCGTCGGCACATTAATCACAAAATTTAGGTGTCCCAAAACTTTAGCCGAGGTACAAAAAAAATTGAAAACTCAATAGGAAAACATAAAATAATGTTAGGAGGTTGTTTAGCATGCTTAATTTAACTTATTTGTGAAGAAAAAACCAAAAAATTTGTACTGGCATCGATTTGCCACCAACTTGAAAATGCCATTTTTGCCGTTTTTGGCACTTTTCAGGTGCTAATATCTCTGCGGGAAAACACTGTTACAGAAAACCATGTGTGCCATTTTGTAGCCCATATCAAAGTTACTAAGTCCACCAAGTTTTATAACTCAATATATAATGTGCGCCTTCGGGCACTTTTTCGAAAAACACAATTTTCACCTTTTTTCAGCGTTTTTGATAAAATTCTGCATTTTTTAGGATTTTTGAAATTCTGATTTGAGACAGGTGTTTGAGATTGAGCCATGAAACTTTGTAGACATGTTTAGTATGATAAGGGCTACAAAATGACATATGTAGCATCTTCTAAAATTTACTGTGAGCCATTTTATAGGCACGTAAAAATCGCCAAAAACGGCAAAAATGGCATTTTCAAGTTGGTGGCAAATCGATGCCAGTACAAATTTTTTGGTTTTTTCTTCACAAATAAGTTAAATTAAGCATGCTAAACAACCTCCTAACATTATTTTATGTTTTCCTATTGAGTTTTCAATTTTTTTTGTACCTCGGCTAAAGTTTTGGGACACCTAAATTTTGTGATTAATGTGCCGACGCGAATTCTAGAAGAGTACGGTAGCTGAAAGTTTGATTATAGGGGTTTTTAAACATGAGGAATACGATGGTAACAACCGCTTTTAACACCGATACCAGATTCTATCAGAATCCTTAAATTCTGAACCTCGGCTAAAGTTTTGGGACATACTTTATAAATAAAGAAACATGGAATTCGATTCCAGAATAAATTTCAAAAAGCAGACACAAAGATTTGCCAAAAAAATTATGTGATTTTTGTGTTCGACAAGTTTAAAGCTACAAAACATGATGTCACCGTATTACATTAGTAAAAATTTTAAAAATGAATATCTCTATCAAATTGTTTAATCTGTTAATTAACAATAATTTTCAAACAAAGCATAAATTTTTATGAAGTGTTTACACGCCGCCACCGACGGCAACTGGGCGTCGGCGGCGGTGTTTGGAAAAGTTCAAAGACTTTTGCCAAAGATTAAAGGATGCCGCTGGCAGCGGTGGTAACTCGTTTTTTGCCCGACGGCGACGGTATTCTTAATAAACGAAAACACTGCTTTTATCTTAATTTGGTTAAATAAATGATAGCTTATTAATTAATCCGAAAAAACTATTTTCTATATTATTTTTTTAAATTTTTTGTCATTTTTAGGTCAATTATCAATTTAAAAAAGTTATTTGTAATTTAAATGGTAAAGCTAATAAAATTTGCATAAAGTAACTAGCACCCTAAATAAAATTCCTTGAAAATTATCTTACCACTTTTCCTCGTTGATCTACTTCTAAAACTTGGCCTTGTTTTTCGATTACATCCAACCGGAGAACCAACTGAACCATTTCTTGGATACCGTAATGATTGAGTTCTTCGAAAACCACTACTGCTATCCATCATTTGAATAAAAAAATATATACTAATATACAAATATAAAAAATACCAACGTCTTAAATACCAACAATTATAAATGAAATATAAAATTAAAATTAAGGACGGCAATTCATTTGCAAAATATTATTTAAATTAGGTTTGACGCAAAAAAAACAACCAAAATTAATTATTTAAATTTAAAAAATTAATTTTATTTCTGCTTTTTTGTAAATTTAAATTAAAGCCTAAAAAATTGTTTTAAATTAGAAAAAGAAAAAAAGAATATTAAAACATTTAATTAAAAAAATTTTTTAAAACACAGAAAAAAAATAAATCACGCGTTTTTACATTTTTTTAAAGAAAAAAATGCCAGAAATTTCAAGGCACTTTAGTAAAAAACAAAAGAATCAGAAAAAAAAGGCGGTGGTTTTTGCTTGAATTATTTCCATTTCAGCAATCATCAATGCAAACATTGGCATTGGCATACATGTATTTTTTTGATTAAGTTTTTGCTGGTCTAAAAAATATAATGGAGAAAGAGGAATGTTGAAAGTTATCGAAAAGAAGAAAAAAAAAGAGAAAGAAGATTGTAAAACAAAATTTTTATAAACGCATGAATAAATTTTGGAAATAAGGAGAAACAAAAAATACGTAAGCAGCAAAAAAATATGTTGTGGTTAACAAATTTTTGTAAAACTAAAAAATATGTAAGAAAACTGTTTTAAAACAGCTTTTTTTAATGGCAGAAAATTTAAGAGAGTTATTTATGAGTTTATTACTACAATATTAAAATCATAAAGGGCACGAATTTTTAGGGTGTGACTAAGCAAAGCAGCAGCCCAAACCATGCTGAAAATTTCCGGGTCTCAGAAACGTACAATGCGTAACAAAAACATGGAAACATTTTTTTGGTTACGGAGCGGTGATGAGGCGGGACGCGCCACAGTTAATTGTCACCGCCCCGTCACCGCCTCGTCACCGCTCCGCTCCTAAAAACGTTTCCATGTTTTTGTTACGCAATGTATCCATAACCTTGCTCATCAATTTTTGCAAAGAACTTATCCCAAAGATTAAGTTAAATATTAAAAAATAATAATTTTGGGAGCTAGCGAACTTCAAGGGAAACAAGGAATGCAAGGATGTCAACGGTATATTTGGTAACTCTGACGGGGAATTGAACCCCGATCAGTATGCAACAAGAGCGCAATGCTCTTGGCATTGCACCACCGTGACCGTTTTCTTTTGCAATAAAAAGAGTTTATCTGCTGCTGCTGTTATTTTGTCAACAACGCGTTCGAAAAAAGATTCCGCGAAAAAGTTCAAGTTTGAAGTTTTACCACATCAAACAAAAAATCAAAATCTGCATACCAGTTTTTCTAAAAAACCTATTTTATCATAGATAAGTTAAATTCTATGTAATTATACTAAAAAATACTATTTCTTTTAGCTTCAAAAAATAAACCTTTGCAAATTCCACCCTCTAACATATTCATTATTACCCTTATTTAGCACGCCTTTAACCTTGTCAGTCCTCAATTATTTTACCTTAAATATCACCCTTAAAAGTATAATATTATTGTAAATTTAAAAAAGACTTTGGAGAAAAGTAAAAATAAACCAAATTGAACCCTTCAAGCAATAATTTTAAAAATTAAAAATGCAAAGAGAAAAAAAACTTTCAAAGGTTGAAGCAGCAAAAAAATTTATTACAAACAATTGTGTGAAAAGGAAGTTTTTTTTGTTCCAACATTTTTTTCTTCTTCGAAACAACTTTATCTTCTTTGAAGAAAAGGAAAAAAGTCAAGCGTAACAGACAAAAAAGCAAAAAAATGCCAAAAAAAACAGGAAAAAAGAAGTGTGACTTCAAAAAAAGGTGACGACAGTGCCTATCAGGTAGTACGTAAATTTGGAATTTATAAAAATATCAGGAAAAAAGCATTTTTTCAAACATGAAAATATTGATACTAAAAACCAAAAAAAGGTCAAGAATCACTTATTTAAAACCTTTTGAAAAATTCATGTTTAAAATATTTAAGAGAATTAAATAGCATGTAAAAAACTGAGAAAAGAAAAAATAAACGTCATTTTATGATAATTTTTTAAAATAATGTGTTCTTCGAGAACGTTGTTTTGGCACACTTTTTTTTATAGAGAAAGAGGAAGCGGAAATATTCGTCTTTTTGTTGCATTAATTATTTAATAATTAATAAAAGAATTAAATGAAGCTTTATTAGCATAAAGATAATGATGATGAATAATGACAAAAATCACGTTTATCTTAATTAAAAACGATGTTTAAAATATTTACCAGTGTAGTAGTTTTAGTTTCGAGTTTGTAAGACAGAATTTTACCCAAATGAAATCCATTGTTAAAGCAAAAACAAATACTAATATTTAAAATTTAAAAACAAAAGTTAATGTTTTACTTTAATAATATATCACTTTCATAGTACAGTATCCTTAAAATTTTCAAAGGCAAAAATGGAAAAAAATTCAATAAATTTAAAAAAAACTTGTATTATCAAATCTCACCTTTAACATTTTTTTCAAAAAATACTAATAATTACCACCCTCAAAAAAGGCATTTATTTTCTTGCTGTTTTTCGAAACATAAAAGCATCAAAAAAATAGTAACCTTTCGCCATCCAAAAGAAATCCTTTCAAAAAGAACAATAATAAATAATAAAAAAATACAAAGGTAAAACACGAAAATGCCAAAAAACATAAAAAAAGCATTTTTTTTGGTTCCATAAAACATCGTGACTTTGCTTTTATTTTTGAAATGCTTTTAATCCTTAAAATGGACAAAAAAATTTCTTCATTGTAAAATTTTGGGGATTTTTTAAAAAGGTTTTTAAGGAAGTGTTCTATCATAAATTTCAAAGATTTGCAAAAAACAACAACCCATGAAATTTTTGCATTTTCTTAATTTTAACGCTTTTTTCTAAATGCACAAACCTGAAAATTGTATCACACACAGACTTCCAAATTTAAAATAATCAGGATGTTTTTCTTTTATTTTATTGCCTGAATGTCAGGTTTGTGCATTTCTAAAAAACATTAAAATGAAAAAAATAAGTAAACCAACACTTCCTTTAAAACACAGCGAACTGACTGTTGATTTTTTGGCAAAGCGTTAAAATCAAAAAAAGCAAAAAAAGTGATGTTTTGGTTTTTATCATAAATAATTCCTGAATTACCAAATTAATATTTTTTTGTTTCTAGGGTAAAAAACACTGAAAAAACTGAATCTGCCACATATGGAATACCCAAAATGGACGATTTTGAGGGTTTTAGGAGGTGTTGAAAATGACCCTACCTTTCAAAAATTAATAACTCAAATTTTTATGCAAATTTTTTTCTCACCAATGTTACCATAAGATTCAGCAGGTTCGATTCTATAGGGTGACGGTTGAATATTGTTAAAATTACTGAACGATTTTGAAAAATCTCTAAAATACTGATTTTTACAGTATTTTTGCACATTTTGATGCTCTTAATCATCTATAGTTAACGTTTTTTCCTCGATTATGTGTGGAATATATCAAGAAATGATTAAAAAATATAGTACAAATGTTAAACTCACTTAATAACAAAACATTGGAAAAATGCTGTCATTAGCAACAACACCAATAGTATCAAAGCAATGTAAAGTTTAACTAAGTTTAAACTTTGGTTATTTATGTTTATGCACATTGTATCATCTTTTTTAACTATTTTTTAACTCTAAAAAGAGATAAGATGTCCTCTGTGCCAAAGAAATATAAGAAAAATTATTTATTTAATAATAGTAAAATCAGAGGATAAACATGTAAATATGTTCATGGATGTTATGCATCGTCTAACCTACAAAATAAAAGAATTCTCATACTATCCACAATTATTTGGTAAAATTACAATAATTTACATTAGTTTACAAAGAAACCCAACAAATGCGGATGAATTTTAATTGATGTTGAATAAAGCACATCTTGATGAAGTAACATATAGTTCATCATTATTTCTTTTTAGTTATTATTGTGTATAACATATATATGGCATTGTAACATATTATTTGATTATTTCTTGATATATTCCACACATAATCGAGGAAAAAACGTTAACTATAGATGATTAAGAGCATCAAAATGTGCAAAAATACTGTAAAAATCAGTATTTTAGAGATTTTTCAAAATCGTTCAGTAATTTTAACAATATTCAACCGTCACCCTATAGAATCGAACCTGCTGAATCTTATGGTAACATTGGTGAGAAAAAAATTTGCATAAAAATTTGAGTTATTAATTTTTGAAAGGTAGGGTCATTTTCAACACCTCCTAAAACCCTCAAAATCGTCCATTTTGGGTATTCCATATGTGGCAGATTCAGTTTTTTCAGTGTTTTTTACCCTAGAAACAAAAAAATATTAATTTGGTAATTCAGGAATTATTTATGATAAAAACCAAAACATCACTTTTTTTGCTTTTTTTTGATTTTAACGCTTTGCCAAAAAATCAACAAACAAGAGATTTTCAGTTCGCTGTGTTAAAAAAGCATTTTCAGATTTGCTAATTTCATTGAAAAAAAATAATGTGCAGTTTTTTGTAAGCAACAAGCATGGCTTATCACCATCGCAATTTTTAAAATTATTGGCAAAAAACAACTATTTTTAAACTTCAAATTTTTTTATGCTTTATTGGTTTTTGCACTTGCTTGAGTTTGAAAAATTACCAAAAAACAAAAAAACAAGTTTCAATTAGAAGTAAAAAACGTAAGATTTTTTCTTTAAAAGTTAAAAGCAATATTTTTTTATTTTTTACTATAAAAAGATGATGTCTTTTTTTTTCAAAAAGTTGAAAAAAGAAATTGTTTTTCTCTGATTTAATTTCCGAAAACTATTAATCTTTTCTGTTTTTTGAGATGAAAATACTTTAAATTTGAGTCAAAAATGAGCTAAAATAAATCAATTCTCAAAAATTTTGATTGATATTTAATTTTGTTACCGTAACTTCATTTTTAAACTTTTATCATTTTTGTTTGCCTATGTTTTAGCCTAAAGCGAAACTTATAAGGGATAAAATATGTTATACTACAGTAATAATAGTAATTATTATTATTTTGCACTTTTGAGAGAGAAGGCACTTCAGACATAGATAATTGTGAATGACTACAAAAAAATTAAATATATTTTTTAAGTTGAGTAGTCTGTCTGTGATATAATTTTCTGGTAATTATAACAGTCTAGTAAAAAAATAAAAAAAATGTTGAAGAAAGATAATAATATTTGAGTCAAACATTATTAAATGTCAAGAAAGTATATGGCACAAATTACGGTTGGTATTAGATAATGGATGAAAACCTAAAAAAATCAACAAAATCGAAATTTCAATTTTGTTGATTTTTCTAAACGTATCTATGAACCCTATTTTTAAACCTCGAACAAACCCAAAAATAAAAAATCCTAAATTTAATTAATTTTTTTCATTCTTAAAAAAACAGTTTTAACAAATTTTTTAATTTTCAGAAAAAAATTTGGTAAAAAAAGCTTTTTGAAAAAAGCAAGCGTGTTTTATTTTTGCATTTTTCTTTAATTTGTGCCCTTTGAAAAAAAATTGCAGCACACGAACATGAATTTTTTTAAAAAAGTCAAAGAAGAAAGAAAATTCCCTTGAGGCAAAAGAAGAAAAAAGATGTGTGAAAAGATCTAAAAAAAATTTATATAAGAAAAACAGCTTCAACAAGCATACTAAAATTAATTGAAATTTGTCGTGAAAAAATTGTATTTCAAGATAAAAAAAAAGAAAGAAAAAAGCATTGAACAATAACATCATGGAGGGGGATGTAATCTCACTTTCATTTTCTTTGATTGAATCTAAAAATAAAAAAAATAATTTGTAATTGAAGTTTCTACCGTATTTATATAATTAGTTTTAAACTTTTCTTTTATTTTAAAATAAGAAAAAGTGCAAAGTTTAAAATAAAAAAGGCAGTTTCTGACGTCAAAAAAATTTAATTAACAGCAGACTACAAAAAATTAAAGTTACAGTAATCTAAAAAGTGTTATCCCTTTCGTAAAACCCTCAGACAATAAAATGTAAAAGAATTAAAAGTCCATAAAAATAAAAACTAATTACATAAAAAAGACTCGAAAGAACACAGAAAACACATTTGAAACTGATTCTGAAAAAATTCAGTAGCTTTGATAATAAAAATGGCAAAAAATATATATTAAAATTTTATTTGGATGTTTTATTTCAAATTTGACCCAACAAGATATTTAGGATTTCTATTGTTTTGTTTTGAAATATTTTTCTCCATTAGTTATTGAACATTAAACAATAGATGGAAAACAGTTTTAAGACAAAATAATAGAAATCCTGAATATCATGTTGGGTCAATTTTGAAAAAAAGCAGTAAATGATAGAACTTCTTTAATGCAAATTATAAAAATTTGCAAAAAAGTCAACAACATCACCAAACTCAACAAATTACAAAAAAAACAAAGCGTGAAAAAAAGTTGTAAAAAAATTCATATATGAATATTAGGCAGTCATCCATGTGCAAAGTTTGTAAGTAAGCAAGTAAAAAAGTAACAAAAACATCTCAAAAATATAAAAAAGCAAAAAAATCTCTCTTTCTTTTTCCGGAAGAAGAAGAAGAAAGAAAGAAGAAAGCTAACAACAAAAAAAAAACAAGAAAGAAAGAAAAAAAGTCAAATGAAGCAAAAAAACGAAAGACTTTTTTTTATTTTCGCGACTCAAATTTAAAAATTTGTTTTTTAGCAGAAAAAAAGTTTTAAATTTGAAGCAACATATGAAACATAAAAGAATGGAACGCCTGCTGTGACTCATATATAATTTTTGATGCCTTTTTTAATGCCTTGAAATTAAAATTTTTGGGATAAATTATTCAAATTTGAAATGAGGATATCCTCGGATATTATATATCTTCTAAATATGGAATAAATCGAAAGCATACTTCCTCATATATGATTTTGAAGGCAAACTAATTTTATAGCTCAAGCAAAAACATCTTTCCACATCAATGAAAAATAAGTAGCTCCATTTTTGGCGTGGTTTTTGCATTTTTTGTTTAGGGTAAACTTTTAGAATTTGTAAGAAAAACAAAATATTGCAAAAAAATGCAGAGACAAAAACAATGAGATTTACTGAAATCTCATTGTTCTTGTCTTTTTGTGTTGAAAAAAGTGGATCTTTGAAACAATAAAATTGTTGAACAAATAAATTAATATTCTTGTGCTGCTATTGAAGTAAGATTGTTAAACAATTGCAAATGCAAATTTTAAAGTCTGGGAAGGAGGGGTGTTGATGCATCATTTTAAATTCTTTTTCATTAGTTATTTTCCTATAAGTATTTTCCTTTTTTTAAATGCCGCCAACGGGCTAAAAACGAGTTATCAAAAAGCCGCCTTTGATCTTCGGCAAAAACCTTTGAACTTTTAGAAATGTTGTTGCCGGCAATGGTGGCGTAAAAATTTTCGTGTGGATTCAATCAAACTTTGCAAACAATTAAAGTGTGAAAAAAATGCATACCAATATGCAAATTTTTAAAGAGGCTCTATCAAATGTAGTCTTATATTTCGGCCATTGAGGGCATGGCTTTGAATTTCCAGGTCAATCTCGCGGGCTCAATAAAGTGAAATCTGGTCAGCCTGGATCTGCTAGCCAGATTTTTATCCCATTCAATAATTTGTATATCTCTCTGCAAAAAGACTCGTCAAGTTAAAATCACTTAATTTTTAAAACTTCAAGTTTGACACAATTTTTGTATGTCTTTAAAAATGTGTTGAAACTTTGATTTAAATAAATGTAAACAAACGTATTTTCAAACTATACACATCCAAAATGATAGCACTTTGTTACCCCTAATATTTGCTTAAAACTTGAGTCATTCGACATACAAAGATCTCATTTTTTTGGTTCCTTGTTGTGGCTACAAAAAATGATACACTACATTTTTTTTCGCACAATTAAATGTTTGAAAGAAAAAGTTTTGTGATGAAATCAACGGATAAAATTAATTGAATTGACAGACCTGAATTAAAAAAAATGTTGTTTCAAAATTACAAAAATTTTGTGCACTTTTTATAATTTTTTTATATTTCACGTGTGTGTGCTGTGAATAATCTTCTTTTTAAAACAAGTTTTTTTCGTGATGTACTGAAGATCAAAAAAACAGACTTTATAAAAAGGGCAGAAAAGTATTGTTCAAAATGTCAAATCCAATCATTTTTTTTTGCATTTTTAATAAAAAAGTATTATTTTTTCGCTCTCGTTTTTTGTTTTCTCAATTGATTGGGTTTGATTTGATTCTAATTTTTAGTCAAAATTGGTGGCAGAAAATTATTTTTAATAAAAAAATAATAAAAGATGGTTGTTGGACAATTGGTTGCTGATAGTGTTGATTTAAATCATAAAATTGAAGGCCGAACATTTACTGTTGGATGGTTGTTGGAATCTTTAAGAGCCAATGATGCAATTTATCGAAGTTTACATGGAGATCGAGCCGTTAAAGAAGTAAGGTTTTAAACAAAAGATAGATAAATTTAGCCTCAAAAGACAAAACAAAAATCTGAAACATCTTGATCTTACTTTAGAGATGAGAATCTAGGACAACGTTTATGAAAATTCCAATTTTTCTAGTCTTTCTTAACAAAAATATAAAAAGGATAGATAACCCACCACATTGATCTATACTGTAAACACTTTTTTATCATTTGAGGAAATTGTCATGAGCAAAAATTTGCAAAAACAATTTTGCAGTCCTTTTGAGTTGTGTTCATTTTTATATGCCTAAAACTTCTTAGTAGGAAGACACAGTGTTTTTGTAATTTCATCTCCGGCGCCAAGAGTCGACTCCGGAATCAGTCTCTTTTTTTACAAAAAGATAAAAAAAAGATCGCAGCTTTTCGATTTTGGAGTCAAATTTTGTGATTCGAATACCGTTGTCGGTGTCATTCAAAACAAAAAACACAATACTGTTTATACAAAATGGAATTTGATGTTTTATTTAAAAATAAAGTTTACATAAAGTGATTTTTCAGGTAACCTCTTCTGATGTCTCCGGTGGAAAAGGCTTTATTTCAATTATTTGTCGATGCATCATAAAATTTGTGGATTCAATTGATGATTCGGATGTCTACACAACAATCCTAAAAATTCCTGGCTTTGAATCGTTAGAAGAGAATCAAAAAAAATGTGAATCAGAAGCATGGTTTGATGAGGATGCAAAGAAAGAAGTCGCAGAAATGCATTTTTTGGAATGCAGTTTTTACTCAGAATTGGCACCAATTTTTGATGTTCCCGTTCCAAAAGTTTATAAAGTTGCTGAATGGATTTATGGTGAGAAGGAAGGCTGCATACATATGGAAGATTTAACCCTTCGAGGAAAAACTATCTCATATTTTGATAATATTAATCTCAGTCAGGTCAAAGAATTTCTTCGGTATTTGGCACATTGGCATAAAAACATTCTTTCTGCAGATCCGGCAATTTGGAAAGATAAATTTGTTTTTAAAAAAATGGATGCTTTTAAGAATGCCATTGTTGCCTTTGATAAAATGGCACAAGCTTTTGTTGAAAAATCTGCATTAAAACGTAAGTTGGATGAAAGAGCCGCCTTTGATCTAGTGCAGGTGGGGGTAAAGAATCAAAGGGGTTTTATGGTTTCAGAGGGGAAGTATGCTCCTTGTGCCCCCATCTGGATGACGTTTTAAATCTTTTCGGGGCTAATAAATTGTCTTTTTTGTTTTTACAAAAAAAAATTTGTCAGAAAATCTATCTGTCACATTGTTACAGTAACGCATACTTTGTAGATCTCTTTGATCCATTGGTTAAGAAGTACCGAAATCTTTCAACAAATTTTGATTTTATGGTTTTTGTTGGAAGAGAAGCCATTGAAGAACTTGGAATTCAAAAGGTTATTGTACATGGAGATTTACATTCAGGAAATTTGATGTTTGCCATTGATGAAAATGGTGATATTCAAAATGAGATTGCTGCATTTGTTGATTGGCAAACAATGCATGAAGGATCTCCGATGGAAGATTTGGCAAGATTTTTGTGTATGTGTGCAGATGGAGTTGTTCGACGACAGGCTGAAGCTTTTGCAGTTCAATATTATTTTGATTGTCTTGTAAAAGAATTTGATGGGGATGTTACAAAAGTTCCGTATACGGTAGAAAAGTTACAAAAAGCATATAATTTTGCATTTTCAACTCAAGGACTTTTTGGTCTTGGAATTGTACCATTCGTTATGGGAGCAATTGAAGATCGAGAACCTTCTCGAATTTTGAAAGATACTTATCGGGATTACGGTACCCTGAAGGCTCTTCATTTATATGAAGATATTGATCGCTTGATGACTGGAGACATGAAAGATATTTTTGAACGATTCGGAAAAGGTGAAGAAGAACAAAACCAATAATTAACTATAAAAATGTTTATGTAAATTTTTTGGATATTTTTAATAAATACTGATATCTTTTAATTTGTAAAAACTGATGCAGTAACCTTTGTTAGAGATACTGTTGCTTTAATAGTAATATTTTATTTAAAAAAACTAATGAGCTCAGCGTAAAAAATGCTTATGCACATTTTCGATCGTGCCTCTAATGCTGGATACTGTAACTTTTAACAGTAATATTTTATTCCAAAAATAATCAAAACTAAAAAATTCAACATTTAAAAATTTGTCCGCAATCAAAAAGTTCTTCTTGTCCTACAAATTGATAAGAAAGAAATGTATGAAAAATGATGCCATCTTTATTCATAAACATAATTGGAGCTGATTCATGAATGTAACTTGCAATTCCATAAATTTGACAATGAGCTTTATAATCTTGAAGAGTTGGAAGATAAAATTCGATACTGCTGTTACTAAAAAATTTAATGAATAATTTAAAGATATGATTCTTCTTTCAAAAAAAGGGTACGGTAGAATTTACAAATTACAGTAAATTCTACCGCACGTCTGTAAATCTCCTCCATGCCTTCTGATAACTGCAACATTTATAATGTATTACACAATTTTTGAGATGACAAAAGGTATACTGTAGTAATAAATGAATCAAAAATCCTTTACCAAATAGCTTTCATTTGACCTTCAAAACTTCCGAACCAAACTTTTAATTCTTTATCAAAATTTTCACCAATTAATTTTAAATACCATCCACCATCTTCATCAGATTTGAAAGTAGAATATTCAAAAACATATGGAAATTTTTTGATACAAAAATTTTCTTCCGTTAAACCCTTAAGGGGATAAAATTGATGTTTAATAAAATCTGCAGAAACAATAAACCAATGAAATTTTTCTTTGTCATTTAGATTTAAATTTTTTTGAAATTTAATCGACGAATTATTTGCTGCATCAACAATCATGCATTCTTCAGTTTTTGGATTTTCAAAAATGCATTGATGCATTTCAGAAATTGGAATTTTATGAATTTTTGTTGCTTCATCTTCAAAAAGAACAGGTTTAATTTTTAGGATTGGCGAATGAATTTTCGTAAATACATCCACAAGAACTACAGTATTTTCATAGGTGAGTTGTTCAAGGGGTTCATAGATTATATTCCTAAATTGATCATATGGATTGCATTCTTGGACTGAAAAAAATTATATGTTAAATTATCGTATGCTAAGTTGTTGGAAACAAAGGTGCAAAATTTTGGACAAAATATTATAGTAAAAAATATACTGTAGCTGCTACTGAAATATTTTATAGTTAAAAGATTACGGTAAGGGTTATTGTAGCACTAATATGAACAAGTTTTAACAGTTTCAACAGTAACAGTTATTATCAAAGGTTTACTGTTGCTTCTAAAGTAATATTTTCTGTTAAAGAATTATTATTGTAGGAATTACTATAACACTTATATTAATAAATGTTATCAAACTTCTGTAGTATTTTTTGTTAATCGCTTACTACAATTTCTACAATAGCATTTTATGAACGAAAGTTTACGGTAAGGGTTACTGTAGCTCATAGGATTTTTGTAACAGCTACACTAAACATTTAAAAGAAGCGATGGCATACACATTTTTTAACAATTTTAAAGTTTATTTTCGATATACACAATCCTGACAATCAGAGTCTTTTTCTATTGTACTCTTGCCTGATCGTCAGGTTTGTGTTTTTTGAAAAAGAACGCTAAATTTTTAAAAATACGTAACCGTCTGCTTCCTTTTAACACTCATCTTAAATTCCACAAAAAATGTAAAACAAACCTTTATAAATTTCGAAGATACTCCATTGATTTGGATCACATTCAAGCTTTCCATTTCCTGTTGTCAAATGTGATGGACCATTGCTTTGTCGAGTGAATAATGCAATTTTATCACCATTTCGAAAATTTCTTGAAAACTGGGTTGAAGTTTCATCTGATAAATTTTTAGATTTTGAAGGTTTTGAAATAATTGTAATTTTTTGAGTTTTAATGGATCCAAAACATTTCTCTCCAAAGAAAATCTCAAAATGAAGAAACATTTTATCAACTTCATTACAAAAAACTCTAAAAGAATTTGAAAGAAGAATTTCAGGCTAAAAAATTATTAAAGATTAAAATTTTAGGATGGGATTAAAAATGGAATTTTACTGTTGGTGGGAGTTTGGTAGAAATCATATTTTGAGAAGTTTCATGATAAAGAATTTTGCAGGTGGAATTAAATTCTTGAAGAAGGGTGGATTCAGGATTGATGGAATGAAGTTGTTTAAAATGTTGAAGAAATTGGTGCCATCCATTTCCAATTAAATCCAATCGAGGTTTTGGACTACAGTATCTGAAAAAAGGAGAGAAATATTGATTTTTTTGTACGTTTCAATAATCCTAAATTTTTTTTCAAAAGTTTGTGATTTCAGTTACTTTCTTACTGTAGCTACAGTAATTGTTTTAAAAAAGTTATAACATTTTTAAATACTGTAACTAAAGTAACTATTAATTAATTTTTTAAAATCGATTTTACTGCAGTTACAGTATTCATGCCAAATTGAACAAACATTTTTGCAGATACACAAACTTGGATTTCACAGCTACCGTAATTTAACAAAAAATTATTCATTTTTACAACAAAAATGATTTACCTTTTTTCTTCTTTCTTTTTTGAATAAGATTTTGAAGCAGCTTTTGGATAAAAAAGTACCAAAATACAATCATAAATTTGACGATTTTTTAAATAATCAATCATTTTTTTAATTAAAATATTATTTTTATTGTTGCTATTCTGCGCTTCAATTCTTGCAGCAGCAATTTCAGGAAGTTCTACATTTTCAAGATTTACAATTTCATTTACAGTAATTTGTTGTTGAAAATTTTGGCGTTGTTGAAGAAATTTAAATTGTGAAAAAAGTTGAATATTTTTTTGATAATTATTTGATTCTTCGGTTGATTCTGTTGAGGAAAGGCCTGCTTGAAAGGCATCCGATGATGAAGTCGTTGATGGAAGGGTTGATGAAATTGGACATAAATTTTCAAAGTTTGGATATCGATTTGCCATAGTTTAAAAAATATTAACAGAAATAAAGAAACGGATAAAGAATGAGTAAATAATTTTTTTGACTGATTTTAATGCTGCTATGAGAAAGGTTTTATGAAAATAAAAAAATAGAGATTTTTCTCATTCTTTTAGGTCATCCACTTATTACAATTTTAATCGATTTCAATTCGTTAATAATTTATATAAATGAATTTATCTTTGTTATGATTATTGGGTTGTCGGCATGAAAAAAATTAAAGAAGGCAGCGACTTAAGTATTTTTATGAAATTTTACTTTTTTTGAAATAAACAAACCTGATGATCAGGGTCCTTTATGAAAAGGTACAGTAAAACAATTAATAATTGTTCAATGTTTTTCACATTTAAAAAGAAACAAAATCACCATCACCAAAAAAATTTTACAGTATACTTCAACAACAAAACCAAAAGTTCCTCGTGCTTAAAACAGCAAACAAAAAATAAAATTGATGTGTTTATTATTAAAAACATAAAAATACCTATGCTTAAAATTTTGCATAACCTTTAAATACGGTTTAAGATCCTATCAATAGAGCCAAAACTCTGGTACTACAACTATGCCGTTTAAAATCTTGAACGAAAAGGAAAAATCACGCAGATTGTTTTCTACAGTACCCAACAAAAAGTTTTTCTTGTGTGTTGAAAATAAATGATCAAATTATGTAAATTTCACCCCAACAATCATTGATACTTCAAAAATGAATAAAAGCCTTTGCTGTCATCCAAAACATCGTCAGTTGAAAGCTTCGTCCTCGTCGTCTCTTCTCATCTCTCTTCTTCTTTCTTCTCTCTCTCTCTCAACTCTTCTTTCATCAACAACAGAAATGGCTGCCCTCGCAAGTGATCCTGCTGCTGCTTCAGTACCCGGTAAGTCCCTTTATTTTGGTATAAATTTAGTCAAATTCTAATAATTGTTCTTTTTTTAGCTGCTGGCGGTACCTCCACTCATCAACTTGTCAACTCTGGTGGAAGTCGTCTTGCCTTCAAAGTCAAATCCTCCAACAATACTGAATACCGTCTCAAGCCTGTCTTTGGATTCGTTGAAGCTGGTGCCTCTGCTCCATTGGAAATTACTCGTCTTGCTGGTCCACCAAAGGAAGATAAACTCGTTGTTCAATTTGCTGAAGTTCCTGCTGATGCCACAGATCCTCAAGCTCCATTCAAGGCTGGTCCAGCTGCTGGTGAAGTTGTCATCCCTATTTCTGCTGCTTAATTAATATTTTTGTATAATGTATATTGTAAAAAATTTATAATAAATATGTTTTTGTATTTTTTTGTGTATTTGGAATTGGGTTTGGGCTCGGATGAGTGGGAAGAGTCTTGGGTTTGGGTTTGAACAGTTTCATCTTTTGAGATGTCTTCTTTGCTGGTTTTTTTCAAAACTTGGTCTTCTTTTTTCTTGAATACGGTGGTTGTTCTTTAAATATGGTGAATCTGCATAACTACATTTTTTCCAACTTGGGTTTGAACAGTTTCATCTTTTGAGATGTCTTTTTTTGTTTGTTTTTTGTCTTCTATTTTCTTGAATACGGTATTTTTCTTCAGTATTCAAATAAGAAAATGTCACGGAATTTGCATTTTTAGTAATTTTATCAATTTTTTTCAAAGTTTTTGATCAAAATTTTTTAGAAGTTCCTTGAGCTATCACTTTCTGACAAAGTTCAAAAAATTTGCTAGTTTTTAAACCATTTTTGATCCACAAAATTTTTTCAAGTTTTTTTTTCGAACTCAGCTTTCTTTTTTTTCGTGTGTCGGACATTTGCTCGAATTTTAACTTTTCTTTTCTTTTTTTATTTTCACGTTTACTGTTTTTTTTGGTTTTTTTACTCTTCTTTTTTCAACACAATTTAAAAGGGAAGTTGAGTCGTAAACAGCCGCAGCGCGCCCCTTCGGGGCGCGCTGCGTCTGGTATTTGTTTTTTTAAAATAACTATAAAACTTTGTAAATCTTTTAAAACCACAAAATTATATATATCTTTTATTTGTGTTGTTTACAATCATGTAATTTTTCCTTTTCTTCTCCTTCAACCAAAACTTTTGTACATTTGCAATCCGTGTAATATTTTTCGAACATTGTTAAACTTCTAAAAAGCTTGCACATTTTTTAATTATCTTTCTTTCGTGCTGTTTTTAACACTTTTATTTTCTCTGAAATGCATTACTTCTTAGCAATTATATATATATATTCTTTCTGTAATATCTATTTTTTACATTTACTAGTTTTGTTGTAATCATTTTTTGCTTTCTTTTAATTTTGTTTTTACTATCGAACACTTGATATACAGATTTCTAACTATCTTTTGCTTGTTTTTGTTTACTTCTGTAAGATTTCTTTGAGGTGATTGTTGAACGCTTACGTGCTTGTTGCAATTTGTTATTGTTACCTATATTTAAATCATATAATCAATTACTTTCTTTTTAGGTAGTTCTATATTTATTATATATGTCAAATCCTTTACCATTAAAAAAGCCGTATTATCATTTTGCTGAAGCTGCAGCGGTGATCTTTGTGGATCATCGACCGCAATCAAAATCAACAAATGAAATCATTATTCCTTCAACAGCAACAAATGAAAATGGAACTTATCCAGCCGTCAAAGCAGAAGACACGAACAACAATATTAAGGAAGAATGTTGCAGCAGTAATAACAATAATAAAGTCAACAATAATAACAACAGTAATACTAATAAATTATGTGAACCAATGCATCCAGATATGATTGCAAAGATCGCAAAGAATTGCAACTATTTTACCAGTGAATATTTCTATTGATGGAACATGGATGGCACTCTTATTTCTTTGTATAACAAATTGATTTATGGACGAAACTTACTGTTTTTGTATGTTTTAATTGTTAAGTAATAAATTATTTTTCTGTTTATATATGTGAATGAATTTGAGGGCATTTAGATGACATTATTGCTTTAGGTACGGTTGATGCGAAAGTTACAATATTTTCCTTTTTGTTGTTGTTGTTACCTGTATATTCCATGATAGAAAGGACGGGTTCGACGTGGAAATTTTTGTTGATGGAAAAAATTTATTTCAATCACGCAATCGGTGCAACTTCAACGATCGAACGGCGCTGCAAATTAAATGATGCAACGACGTAAAAAACAATTAGTTAAAATAATGATTAAGTATTTTCATTGATTATAGGCATTACTAAGGTAGCAATTATTATATTTTTCTGTTTGTGCAACATATTTTAAGATCTTTGTAGTTCTGAAACTACTACTTGGGTTCGAATTTTTTACGATTTACAGTAATTTTTGAATCTTAGATATTTAAAACCGTTTTATGGATTTTCTCTTTAAATGTGAATGTTACAGTATCCATTTGAAAACAAAATTTAGATGCAGTAAGCTATCACTCTCTTTCGACAGGCCTAGTGTTGTGCAATTTACCGGTAAATTAAATGCCAAACATTAGACATGCGGCATGTCAAATGCCTAAAAATACTTCTAATTTATTTCAAATTACTTATCTAATCAAATTAACATTTTGGTAAATCAATGTAAATTTACAAATAATTGTTTTAATATTACTCTTTTTAAACTCTTTCAGGATCAAACAAAAAAAGCAGAAAATTTCGAGTTTATTAAATAAATTTTTGAAAAATAAACATTTAGGTAAATGATACACGTTCAGTACAATGTTTTTAAACAATATTTAATCCAAGTGCCATCATATATCCTTTGGGATACTGATTAATATACTTGCATTGATCTTCTTTGATCTCTTGATTTTCAATAATTCCAAATCGGGCCTCACATTTATAAAAGCGTGGAAGGGCATTTGAAAGAGCTTTTGGTTGATGGGATTTAACATCCAAAGTTGAAGTAATGTAAAGATTATCAAGTCCTGGAAAATTCAAATCTTTGTCATTAAGAAAAAGTGATTGTCCGATGTATTTCGATGATTCATGCCATCCCAAAAAAAGTCGATGACAAAGAGGGGTTGGTTGAAAGGCAAAAAATAATTTGCATAAATTGAAAAGTTTTTGTAAAATTTGATGGCTTGCTTTTTCATTTTGAGCCAAATAAATAATTATATTTCGAGGAATTGAAAAGTTTTGGGTCTTTTTTAATGTTGGAATTTGATCTCGGGGATAAAAACATGTGATTGGTGATATTTGGGGAATCGGTATATTTATTTCATCAGATTTTGGTACAACATCTGAATCTGCAGTTTTAAGAAGGTCAAAATTCTTGATCAAAAGTGATGGAAATTCATGGATTTCAACATTTAATAAATCCACTGAAAATTGAGAATCCAAGGCCTGTTTCAACGCTTTCAAAGTGGAATCGATGGTTCCAAAATCAAATTCGTACAAAATTGTATCAATCCAAAATTCCGAGACTGGAATTGGAATTTTTGAAATCCGGCCTATTTCATTTCGATATTTTTCAACCATTTCTTTGTCTTCAACAAAGAATCGAGTGTATCGGCGGTAAATATTCAAATAAGCCTAAAATTTATAGGGTGCATAAAAAAGAATATACTGTAATCATACAATTTGATCTTTATCTTTCATAATATCCATATAATGTATCCAAAAAGTTTTGTTCAAACAGCCATTTTTTAGCCCAAGTCGATATTCAAAAAGTCCAATAATAACTTCGTCATCTTCAATTTCATTCAAGTACAGTATGAATTCTTCTATCGAAATATCATCTCTGATAAACTGCTCATAAAGGAACGATGTTCTCGTATATTTTTGTAATGCTGCTTTCGATAAAGGTTTTGCTAAATTTGTATTTTATGTATTTATATGTGTTGTCACAATCGTAGAACCGACGTCGGATATTTTTGTTCTCTAATTTGAAAAAAAGTTTTCTTTTCTATGAAAAATTATTAGGCTTTTTCTATGTAAAATTCTCCCCAAAACAAAACAGGATTCATTAAACATTTCAAGAAACTTTAAGTTACCCCTTACTTACCGCAATTTGCATCAAGATCATTTTTTGTGCAATCCAAATTAAAATGTGGTATCGAAAGAAGCTTTTCAGGATAATAAAACATGTTATTCCATCTTCTACAAAAAAGATCCAAAAAAATATCCCAATATTTGTCTCTCCAACCCCAACGTAAACAAATTTTTTCGTGATTATCATACGTTTTAGAATGAAATCCCAAAATTTTTTGATATCTCGATGACATGCTCTTTGGTATAACAGGTGAAACAACATTATATAGTCTGAAGTGATCCCGATAAAAATTTTCAATCCTCACTTCTATCCTAAAAATTGATTGCTTTTAAAAAACCTAAAATGCAAAAACTCTTACAATTTTATTTTATTGCAAATGTCTGAAAGCAAAACAAATTTTCTGCCAAAAGTTTGTAGAATTGCAAGTTTTTCAACAAAATTAGGAGAATTGTGATATCTTTCAAGCATTGACAAAAGTGCTGATTTATATGTTGGAGGAAGTTGATAAAGGATGTCCGATGGAATTTCGAGATCATAATTGTCCAATGTAAAACGAGATAGGTATGCATCCATGATTTAAATTTAAATATTTCTGAAAATTTTAAATTATACTATTAAAGATGTAACAAAATAATTTTGTAACAAAACGGTAAATGTTGTAGAAATTAATATTTAGGTCTTTCTCATTTCCCAAGCAAAGGAGCAACGCCGCTTTTAGAGATTTTTTAAACCGGTCTTAAAAATTTACAGTTATTGTGGAATTTAGTTTTAGGATAAGGGATCATCCAAACATGACATCGTACAAAAATCCTTTCTTCCTATTCATCATACAATTCCTTTGATCTTTGCCGCAACTTCAAATCGGCCTTTGACCCCTTCCATTCCAGGACGTCATACCCGGATGATACCTAATTTTGAGGGGATTTTTTCGTTACCGTTTCCGCTTTCACAAAATTTTCGGGAAACGGAAACAAAAAGGAAACGCAAAAAGTTGGAACGGAAATACATTGGATAGGATCCGAATATGAAAACAAAGCTAAAATTTTACAAAAACTATTTGGTTAAAAAACTATGTCTGTGCGATTAAATTAAAATAAATAGATCCAAAAACTTCATCACATTTCATTTATTGGTTCAGTTGAAAAATTCCGGGTGATACTTATAAAAAATGCGAATGAGACTATGCAATCACAAAATGGTCTGTAGCTTGTTTTTTGTTTTTGTAGGCTGTAAAATGTAAAAACAAAGCTCAAAAACCCCTAAAAGAAGAATCCTTGTGAGTAGACTTATTTTCAAAACGATGCATACTTTTTTCTATTTTCATGGTCTGAGAAATTTTTAGTCAAAAACAGAAAAATATGTCAATACCCTCAACGAAGTACTTTACACCTTGCCCTGGAGGGTATGAGTTTTTTGAGTTCTTAGAGCCTATAATGCTCAAAATATCTTTAAATTTCTTTGTTTCTATAAAAAACTGGAAAATCCCTGAGGGCACAATAAATAAATGGGAAAAAGAAGATAACAAAAAATTTATTATTATTTTAACTTTATTTATAAGCTCTTGGAACATCAAGCATACAAAATAAATCAACAAGATGAAAATTTTCACGAAAAAGTCTTCCAACATGTTCAAGGGTTGGAACTAAAAGCATAATTTTACTCATTTTTGTTGTAAGTTCAATATCAGTTAAGCCTTGACTACGGTAATGAATATGCAAATCTCGAAGAATTTCTTCTTTCACTTCTGAAACAATTTCTCGAGTTTGCGGTGAAATATCAGCATTATAATCTTGAAATAAGCATAAACCATAAATTGCAATCATTGAATAATCATCTATTCCAGCTTTGATCATCGTTGGAACTACAACTCTGGCAATATAAGTAAAACATTGAAGGAATATTCTGAAAAAAAGAAGAATGGGATCATTTTTTTATAATGGTAATACATAAATAGCAGCTGCGCCATTTTTGCGCCAGTTAGTAATATTTAAGTTTATGCAAATTTTGAAATTTTAAGAAGTTAAGCAATTTCAATGAACGTGTTCAAAATTATAAATCTACCTACCGTAACCTTTTCTGCAAGGCTTTTTAAAACCGAAAATTTTGTATTTTGATATTTTGATTTCGATCGAAAAAACGGTGTTTAGATTTTTCCAAATTTTAAAAATTTGAAATCTCGATATACCCTCGGGGGTCATCATCAAAATTTGAATAAATTATCTATTTTGAGATTTCAAAAGGGGTTTTGGGTGTAGGCATTTAAGTAGTATGCAAATTTTTTGTTCGTACTAGACCATGCTCAAACTATTTATTTTTTAATGATTTCAAAATTTTGATTTTTCAAAGCCTTATTGCCGTTTAAAAATTTCCAAATTTACCTAACAAGTTGCTGGGGATCAGCATTAACATCCAAACTATTTATATAATATTTGTAAATTTCATCAAGTTTAACATATCCTCCATCGGCTAGAATAACCTTATCATTATTTTCAATTCCCCCATAGGCTTTATAAGTATTATAACTCTTTTCGGCATTATCAAATAACACAGAGAATTGTTCAAATAAAATTTTCTAAAATCAATTTTATGCAAATTATTTTATAAAAAGATTTAAAATATTATTACTTTATCAGCAGGTGGAAAACTTGTAAATGGTATAAAAAATTCATTGACCATGTCATAGCTTAAACTTGTGACCATTTGGGTACTCTTTTTTGCATTTGAATAAGTACTTTGTGGAATGAACTAAAAAAAGAGGGGATTACTGTAATGTTTTTTCGTTTAGAGAAAATTTGTAAAAGTTTTGAAAGATCTCGAAAAATTTATTTTCGTCCATTTAAAAGAAAGAAAAATCAATGTTTTTCTCTAAAGATTTCAAATATCGATTTTTTAAAACTTTTTCTAATAACCTATCTAAAAATGGATTCACGGATATTTCGCCTAAATATATTTCGCCAAAAAATTTATCCAGAATTTTTGCGAAGATAAAGTAGTAATTCGATGAAACTGTAAACTTTTACTTCTTCGTTAGGCTTCAAAAGCCACCAAAATTTCAGGACAAGTTTTTAGGCGAAATATCCATGATCTCAAATAAACAACAACTTACTTCTGGATCCCAACTCTTAAAATTTCCACCACCAACAAGTAAAGCATAGCTGGCTTTTCTCAACGATTGAAACTTTAAATATCCATCAAGCATTAATGGAAGCCGCTTCATTTCACCATAATAATTATTGTTATCATTTGAGGTTTGAGAAGTTGGAGATCCAGAGAGATGTAACCGTTTACCATAACTATCACGATGTGCTTGAACAGCTTAAAAAGTTTAAAAACAAATAAGCATCAGTATGTCGAAAGAGATATTTAGAAAAACTAACCACTTGGAAGCATTCCTTTATTTAGACATTTTTGATATCGACAATATCGACATATATTTCGAATATCTAAAAATTTAAATATACTGTATAAAGAATTGAGTAAAGCAAATATTGAAAACAGGGAAACCCAAGGCACGGTTCTCCAAAATGGACACAAATCCTTTGATCTTTTGCCGCTTCTGTGAAAAAACGGCAAAAGATCTAAGGCGTGCACAGCGGACCTTTTCTTGCTTTTTGGCAAAATGTTTTTTGCGTGCGCAAAAAAAGGTGCATGCAATTAAATATTGTAAAAAATTACCTGGTAAACCCAAATATTTTTTTGCATTTGGAATCGATAAAAGACATATTAGGGATTATAAAAATGTAAAAATCAGTAATAAAATGTTAAAAATTACTGTAAAATACCGTATTGAAAGTAACGATTTTTCGAAATTTCAAAAAATCAGAAAACGAAATTGTGTGGATGGATTCTGAAACTTTATGGCTTAAAAATCTTGTCACACCCTGGGGCAACAGAAAAATGTTATTTGGTGGAAAAACAAACGTCAGTAATTTTTTTACAGGTAATTTTGTAATTATTCCCATATAAAATTATAAACAGGGGTACTGTAACTTCAGAATCCGGCTTCTGAAAAAAAATATCGTTCTATAGAAATGTTCCCTGGGACCATCTGAGTAACTTCGTTTACTTCTTACCGCATTTCAATTACTCGTCTCTGTTTAATAGCGCGTGTAAAATTGGTTACGGTAGCTATTTCAACATACCGTAAAAATTACTCTAAAACACTAAAATTGATTGAAAACTAGTCATAGAACATGTTTATAAATGGTTTTAAACACAAAACTTGCTTAAATTAGTAAAAGGTAATATTTTTAAATAACATTACTTTTTCATCAAAACGCTTGAAAATGAACTTTTTTCAAATAATTAATATTACTGTTTTTAACAATTTAAAAGATGACAAAACTATTTAAGACATTAAATATAAGTATTTTTAACCTTAATAAAAGCGATTTTTTGTAATTTTCGAACTTTTTTGCTGTTTTTTCGGATTTTGAAAAAAATAAATTTCAAGTTTGAAGGCTAATTCTTCGTATATATACTAAATCGAGGTCGTAGATCACGAAAATGAAGTCGGTTTTGGCCAAAAATGCCATGGCACGGAGATATGCCATGGTATGCCCCCTATAGTGCCAAATATCACATTTTTAAAAAAGTGCCATAAAATGTATATGGATCGACTCCCCTCAACCCAGGGAGTCATAATATAACAGATTTGACCGTTTAAACTCATTTTTTTGAGTTATTATTAGGCTTCAAAGTTGGTGGTATACGGTAATTGGGTAAAATCACAGAAAATGTTACTTACGGGCATACTTTTTTTTGGTCTCATTCAATTTTCCAAATGATTTTACATATGTATGGACCAAAATAAAAGAAAAAAACCTGGCTTGCGAGGGTGTTTTCCCTCTTTGAAGCTAAAAACTACATCTCCAGCATCATGTTGGGGGCATAACTCAATGATAATGATAGATATTGACATGAAGTGGCTTTTTTTATGTAAAACTATGCTAATGAATGAATTCTGGACAGTTTCAACACTTTTGGATACGATTTTGAAATATGGCATCAGCATGAAATTTCAAAATTTCGCAACATTAACCTCTTGGCAAAAAATCAAAGTTATGTGAATTTTTATTTAGAAATATAACTTTTAATGATTTTAAAATGTAAAGTGGATGCATAAATATCATAAAGAAGCATGAAATACTTAATTCTAGGACTTATTGATTTTTCCGGATAGGCCGAAATTTACAAGTTTTTTGGTGAATTTTCAACGTATCACAATTATGTCAAAACTAAAAGATATTGTCATTTTTAGGTGTTTATAACAAAAATTAGCATGTTTGAGATGTCTTTGAGTGATTTCAATACTCTGGAATAAGCAGTTTGCATTTTTGCCACAATTCTGATAAGCGAAAAACACCTTAAATTCAAAATGTCGCGAAAGAAAAAATAAGTGTCGAGAGATGTTGAAATCATCCACAAGCATCTCAAACATGCTGAATTTTATTGTAAAAACCTAAAAATGTTGAAATCTTTTAGTTTTGACATCATTTTGATACGTTAAAAGTTCACCAAAAAAGTGGTAAATTTCGACCTATCCGGAAAAATCAATAAGTGCTGGAATTGAGTGTTTTATGCTTCTATATGATATTTCTGTATCTAAATTACATTTTAAAAGCATTAATTCTTATATTTTTTAAGAAAAATTAACAAAACTTTGATTTTTTGCCAAGAGGTTAATGTTGCGAAATTTTGAAATTTCATGCTGATGCCATATTTCAAAATCGTATCCAAAAGTGTTGAAACTGTCCAGAATTCATTCATTAGCATAGTTTTACATAAAAAAAGCCACTGCATGTCAATATCTATCATTATCATTGAGTTATGCCCCCAACATGATGCTGGAGATGTAGTTTTTAGCTTCAAAGAGGGAAAACACCCTCGCAAGCCAGGTTTTTTTCTTTTATTTTGGTCCATACATATGTAAAATCATTTGGAGAATTGAATGAGACCAAAAAAAAGTATGCCCGTAAGTAACATTTTCTGTGATTTTACCCAATTACCGTATACCACCAACTTTGAAGCCTAATAATAACTCAAAAAAATGAGTTTAAACGGTCAAATCTGTTATATTATGACTCCCTGGGTTGAGGGGAGTCGATCCATATACATTTTATGGCACTTTTTTAAAAATGTGATATTTGGCACTATAGGGGGCATACCATGGCATATCTCCGTGCCATGGCATTTTTGGCCAAAACCGACTTCATTTTCGTGATCTACGACCTCGATTTAGTATATATACGAAGAATTAGCCTTCAAACTTGAAATTTATTTTTTTCAAAATCCGGTACAATGTCCGATTTTTACAAAAAATCGCTTATAAATCGTTTTCAATCAATTTTAGTGTTTTAGAGTAATTTTTACGGTATGTTGAAATAGCTACCGTAACCAATTTTACACGCGCTATTGAACAGAGACGAGTAATTGAAATGCGGTAAGAAGTAAACGAAGTTACTCAGATGGTCCCAGGGAACATTTCTATAGAACGATATTTTTTTTCAGAAGCCGGATTCTGAAGTTACAGTACCCCTGTTTATAATTTTATATGGGAATAATTACAAAATTACCTGTAAAAAAATTACTGACGTTTGTTTTTCCACCAAATAACATTTTTCTGTTGCCCCAGGGTGTGACAAGATTTTTAAGCCATAAAGTTTCAGAATCCATCCACACAATTTCGTTTTCTGATTTTTTGAAATTTCGAAAAATCGTTACTTTCAATACGGTATTTTACAGTAATTTTTAACATTTTATTACTGATTTTTACATTTTTATAATCCCTAATATGTCTTTTATCGATTCCAAATGCAAAAAAATATTTGGGTTTACCAGGTAATTTTTTTACAATATTTAATTGCATGCACCTTTTTTTGCGCACGCAAAAAACATTTTGCCAAAAAGCAAGAAAAGGTCCGCTGTGGGCGTGTCCTTACAAAGTTTTACCCTCTCTAAAAAATTTTGGGAACTTAAATTCTTAAAGTGTATAAGTTCTTTTTTTATCGATTTTATTATATTACATATTTTTTGTGAATTTCGGTGTAACAAAACTTTGAACATTTGATCTTTTAATCTCTTATATTTTTAATCAATCGAAAAAAAGTTCAATGCTTTTTTTCTTTTTTTTTTGCACAAACTTTCAGTATTCGTTTTCAGTGAAAAATATTGTTTATGTAACAAATTTATGATCGAATAAAAACTGAATTGGAAAAGAAAACGGGGAAGTAAATCAAAACTTTGATGGAAGAGTAAAAAAATTCATTGATCACTTTTTGATTAATAAAGGTAATGAAAAACGTAGAGCAATAAAAAAAAGGTTTAAAATAACGGAAAGAATTTTAGGACTTGAAAAGGTTTCAAAGAAAAATTTGTTTATTTGATACGGATCCCAATGCATGATAATATGCAAATTTGTAAAACTTTGGAACAACATGGCTAGGAGAGCTAAAAAAATCTTTTGATCGAAAGATACTTTTGTACAACAAGACTAAAAAATTTTTCCAAAGAGCCATGTCGCTCCAAAACTTTACAAATTTGCATATTACCACCCCCATGGGATCCAGCACTTTTTGTTTTAAGAAATCTTAGGAAAATTAAATAAAACAAACCTTTAGATATTTCACAAAATTTATCAAATTTACATTCAAAATGCATTTTAGAAGCAACTGCCCTTCGAAAAAACGCTGCACATGCTTTACAAGAATATTGTCCAAAATGCTGCCCTTCACTCTGGTCATTACAAACAACGCATAAAGGCTTTATAAAATCTTTTGAATCATTCATTGTTGAAGGGGATAATGAAGAACTTGACATGATTTTTTTGTTTCTGTAAAAATATTAATTTATGTGCATTACATAGAATTATATCAATGCGTCAAACACTTTCTCGTCAAAAATTTAATGTACAAAAAATCAAAACTGTGGTACAAAAGTTAAAAAATACTGTAAAAACACTTGTACGGAATACGATGGGAAAAAACTATCCAAATTGTCCCAAAAAAACAAAAAAATACGATTTTGCAAAGGAAAAAATTATATTTAAGAAAAATTAAATTAAAAAATCTGTCACGAGGTAAAAATAAGAAATAAAGTTTTTCACTGAAAAAATAGAAAACTTTTTTTTAGTTTTTTTATTGATTAAAATTTTTATTGTTGAATGAAAAAATATTTATTTGATCAAGAACAACAGCCGTGTATCATGATAATATTATTTTTTGGGGCAAAAAAGGTAACCACAAAAAAAGGACGTGAAAAGAGAATGGAAAAGAAAAAAATGCGTAAAATTTTTTTTCTAATGTTTTTAAAAAACAGAAACACTGAAAAGTTTTTTAGAAAATTTTTGAAAAAAAGTTCATGTAAAAAAATGTATGTTTGTTTTTGTTGAAACTAAAAAAAGCAGAGGTAACAAGTTTTTTTTGTTGAAAAACAAAAATGGTTGTTGTTGATTCTATTTTCCAATAGAAAAAAAGTTAAACGCTGCTAAAAAAAAGGGGAAAAAAAAATTATATCTTTTTTGATCTTTGATAGTTCATGAATGCTTTTTTACACGTGATTTTGGGAAAGAAAAATGATACCTAAAAACTGTGTAAAAAACAATTACAGTTTTTGGTAATAATAAAAGGCAGATATTTAACTACCAAAAAAACAAAATAAGGAAAAATTCTTCATATTTTTCTGCGGACACGGAAATTTGATGTCTTTGACGTCAAATTTACAAACATTGTAAAAAATAGCGTTTTTTACAACAGTTATGAAACTTTTTTTAATATGCTTTGCAATTTTTTGAAAAAAATCAAGAAAATTGATGAAAAAAAGAATTGTGTACTCCGTTATGTCAAAGAAAAAATTTAGATGTTGCCTTTTATTTAATGACTTTGCTTCAACAAAAAGACCCTGATTGTCAGGTTCGTGCTGCACCAACCTAGAAATCAGGGATCCAAAAATACGTAAACCGCAATCTCCTCCTATCAAAAATTTTTTTTTCATTCAGTTTTTCTCTGTAAACTAAAATATACGTACTAAAAACAAAAGACTTTTGAGTTGATGTTTGAAACATTAAAAAATAGGATAGATTGATAGAAAAATAGTTTGATAAAATTCACGTTTACATGTCACTTTTAAAAACAAAACAACTGCTTTTTGACCTTCTTTTTCAATCTTTATAAATATACGAAAAAAAAGCAATAAAATAGATTTACCTTTTTTTATTTAATTACAAAATTATGATATTTACGCCCAATTTTGTTTATGTTTTTTGATTTTATTAAATGTGTTGCGCCATAGCGGACGACGACGGCCATGTGGCAATGAAATGAACACAAAATTGTGC
Organism: Panagrolaimus sp. LJ2414; assembly: GCA_024447195.1. Taxonomy (NCBI): domain Eukaryota; kingdom Metazoa; phylum Nematoda; class Chromadorea; order Rhabditida; family Panagrolaimidae; genus Panagrolaimus; species Panagrolaimus sp. LJ2414. The sequence continues at coordinate 497,311 of JAMRXY010000052.1, read as the reverse complement.
CATATTAGCCAAAAAAATTAGATTAAGCTTTTAATACTTTTGTACAAAGTTCAATTAATTGTTGCATATTGAAAATATCAAAAAGTTTAGAAAAACTTAGACATTTAAATACCTTAATTTTTTTTCTCAAATTACAAGAGGCTCCAGTTATTTCAATCTTTTTTTCGAAATACACAAACCTGACATTCAGGCAAGAAAACAACGGAAAAGACCCTGATCTTCAGGGTTTTTCTTTGCGAAAAAAACGTTTTAAAAAAGACGTAATCCGTCCCTGCTTGAAAACCAAAGAATCACATAACCTTTTCAACCTTAAAGTATCAGGGTGTTCCATAAGTTTTGTCCCCTTTTTATATGGAAGAACACTTTGCCAAGTTTAAAAAGAGGACAAAACTTATGGAACACCCTGATAATAGTCCAAATCTGACATCAGCAGTTTTGTGGATTGAAGGGGTTTTGCCAAAATCTACGCTCACCTCAATTGCGGCAAAGATCAAAGGAAAAAATCTTACAAAAAGGTATGTTTACAAAATTTTAATTTTTTACGGACATCACATCTGGGCAATTTCCAAAACCTTTTAAATATTATTTTCTTACTTGCAAAAACTTCTTTAAATAGAGTTTTTCAAGGTTCACAAAATTAAATTACACCAAAGAAAAAAAGCTACATCATTCAATATCAAAAAAAGATGTAAACAACTTATACTTCAAATAATGAAGTTTTAAAAAAAGTTAAAAGTTTAGATGTGATATTTTTGGGGAAAAGATAAAAATAATAAACTTTGTGTGTGTTTTTTACGTCAATCTTCATCAATGTTGTTAAAAATACTCCACCCTCATCAACACAAAAAAAAGTAATTTTAACTTCCCTATTTTATTTGTGATAAAGAAACGTCATTTACTTTTCGGTGAACAAAGAAAAATTTTCATGTAAACAACAAAGTTCAAGAAAATCAAAACCACGAATTCATAAAAAGTACTATGAACTTTTAAAAATTAAAAAACATTTTAGTCCAAAAAAGGTGAGGGCGTAAAATGTATTTCGTAGGATTATTGATCATTATTGTTTGTATTTTCTGTTGAGATTCTTAAATTTATCCAGTTGGAGGATTCAACAAGGCCATTTGTAAATTTAACCATTTAATTTAGATTACTGTAGCATTCACAACGTTTACAATTGCTGTTAACACTACAGTAATCTACTACTTTTCGACATATATTTATACTCTAAGTCACTCTCAAACAAATTGATACAAAAAATACTATAACACTGACAGTAATCAAAGTTCATAAGGTTCATATTGCTTTATTCATTTTTTCTTTTTTCACAAGATCACAGAAGATAATAATAAAAGAATAACCAAAATAATAAATATAAAATAAGAAAAAATACAGAAATTTCACAAAGATATTTTAAATATCAAACTTGGCAGAAGTTAATTAATCTTCTTTAATTGGTGATAATCGAGTATGTGGAGAAACCATTTCATGTTTAATTGGAGAAATTTTTGAAAGATCAAATCCACAATTTGTTGTGTGTTCAGTGATAAAACTTGTCGAACCAAGATCCCCACGAGATTTTGAAGATTCTTCAATTGCAATTGAAAGATTAATATTATTGTCTTCAAAAGAATCCAGTTCAGCATCAGATGGAAGAGAATCACGATTAAAAGAAGATTTATCAAGGAATGAAGAAAATCTAAAAAAGAATTTTCGTTCAATTTCTGTAAAAAAACATGTAAAACAAACTTTTTCATCTTTTTTGGAGTTGAAGCAGTTTGCTTTTGAGGTAAATGCTTTGATAAAAGTTCTGCAAGATCAAAATCAATTGGAATTGTAATATCTGTTTGAGTTTCTTTTGAAAAACATTTGGTGGAAGTTCGAGAAATTGGTGAAGAATCAGATTCAAATAAACGAGAATTTCGACGTGTAAAAGAGGATATAATTGGAGATGGCGTAAAATTCAAAGGTTTTTGAGAGCGTCCAAGAACATCCGGTGATGGAGCAATAAGTTGATTGGAATGCCAAAATCTATCAAGGTTTTGTTGAATTTGTTGTTCATGTTCTGGATTACTAAAAATATACAACAGTTAACAACAATTACCATGAAACTGATATTACTGGGATCATCTTTAGATATGATACGTCTATAACAATTCCTGCATATTTCGCCGATCCTGTACATTTGGAAAGACCCAATTTTTATACGAGTGTAATTGAATGTCCTGGATTTTTGATGGCATTTAAAGATTAGCAAAGAAGTAAAAGTTAACAAACATTTTCGGTGAAATATCTGGGAATCGTCTTTACTATAGTTCAAAAACAAACTTACTCCGGAGATTCATGAATAAAACTTTCATCAATCATTGCAGGAAGAATTCTTGATCGTTGTTCAATTGACCATTGAAAGCTTGTATTGATTCTCTAAAAAGCACATGTATAATTTACAACACATCTTTTTCTTCTACAACAATATGCTAAACAATAACATCAAAATTAACATACCGTTTTATTAGTTGCAGGAGTTTTTAAGACAGAATTTGGGCTAAATGTTGTATGAAAAAATGAATCAACTAAATGAGAATCAAATGGATTTGTAATATTTCTTGATGACCTAAAAAGTGAAAATGTTAATAAGAAAAAAATAAAGAAAAACTTACCGCAATTCAGTTGTTAGATTCCCCGGATTTGTTGAATTTGCGTCACCTACAGATGATGTATCATTTGATGAATGAGATTTCCCATACGCTGAATCATCTGATGCCATTTTTCGCTTAATTTTGAAAAGATTTTTAAAGAAAAAATTTTACTAATAATTATAAAACGATGAAGAGGGCGATGAAAACTTATGAATAGGAATGACGAAAATTAATAACATAGAATATAGCTATATATAGATATAGCCAATCGACGACAATGACAAAAAAATAAAAATCAGATAAAGAAAAATTAATAAGAAGGATGAAAAAATATAACTTTTTTGGAAAAAAAACTTGTTCAATTTTTTGTGAAAGCGCGGGTACCAAAATTCTTATACCGAAAATATGAAACAATTTTTGTATGAGTTATTTTTTGCACGATTCTTCTCTCTTACTTCAAGTAAGGGATTGTCCAGATCTCACGTCGGGTGTTTTAAGGGGGGAGAGGGTTAGTCAAAATCTGACGCTCATTAATAAAGCGGCAAACATCAAAGTGAAATATTTGATGGAGAAAGGGTTTGAAAATTTTAGCAAAAAACCCGACAATCCCTTGAGGAAGTGAAAGAAAAGTCCCCATGTCGCATGCTTTTTAAAATTTTACAATTCAATATCACGGCTTTATAAAAATTTTTTTAAAATACCGTATACTAAAGTACCCTTTTTGTAATGAAATTTTTTTTCATATGTTTGGCATGTTGTCACTGAACAAAAAAATGTGCATTTGTTTCAAGCTTCAAACTGTATAAAAAAAATCAAGAATTTGAAAAAACTTATTCTATTTTTTAGAAAACAAAAATGGTAGGAATTTTATATGATAATGTGATGTACAAAACAGTAAAAAATGCAATTATTCAACAAACAAATTCTGCTGGATATACGAAAGCTGAAGGTGGAGTTATTGATGAATTAACGAATATTGTATGCTCTTGTATGTTTTAATTAATCTAAATTTTGGTATATATCTGAACATTTTTAGATATGATGTCTGTTAGTGTTGCAGCAAAACAATATTCTGAACTTGCTGGTCGTTCAACCTCCAATTCTTTTGATCTTTTTGCAGCTTTAGCTGATAATGGATGTAAACTATCAGATTTAAAAGACTTTATTCAAAAGAGCTCATCCCTTAAACCGATTAGTGCACCAGCTATTGTTCCACTTCCATCTGAAGCTGCTATCAAAGTTGGAGAAGAACGTCCAATGCCTTCACATATTCCATCATTTTTACCAAGATTCCCTAATCCTCATACATATGTAAATACAGAGGTATGGTTTTGTATTGTGTTTTGTAAATTGAAGTAATTCAAACTTTTTTAGATTTCATCAGATTTTGAAACTTCATATGCAAAAGCTCGAGAACTTCAAGCACAAAATAAAAGAAATGCTGAGAATTCTTTATTCCGATATGCTTTATCTACGCATGACAATTATTGCTTATTTCGAAGTTTGCATGAAACTGTAAAAGAAAAAGCAAAATCTGAATTGGAGAAACAAGAAGCTGAATTACAAGCGAAACGAGCTCGATACAGTGATAATGTTTCGGATATGTTTGAGTTGAAAGAAACAACAAATTCAATTGTTCGAAAAACTATCCCAGATTGTTATTTTGGTAAGTATACATATAATATTTGATTTTTTTAAATTAATAATTTAACATCTTTTTTACAGTTTTAAAGCCTTTCCCTGTTGCAAATCCAACAGTTTTGGCACTTTGTGATGATCAAGAAGATGACCATCAACAACCTGATGATCCAATGGATGAATCAAAGCTTACAGATGGTGTTGAAATATCTTTAGATGATCCATTTTCTCCTGAATCTTTAATGAGTGATGATTTGTAACAAGCTTTATAATTTTATGAATATTTATTATTGTTCAACTCAACAAAAGAAAATAAATATATACGAGTAATAATAAATTATTCATTGAATTTTACAAAATACAACTCCTGTTGAAGTCACACCTTTCTTTCCACTAAATACAAGGGCATTAGTTGCAGGAATTTCATATTCAAATTTGAGATCATCACCTTCAAATAAATCACATAACTCATCTTTTGTATAATTGCATGAAAAGATGATAAAATATCTGGACATTTGATCTTTTTTTTCTTCAGCAAGTTCAAAAAAATCCATAATTGAGCGACGATAATTCTTTAGCCGTTTATCTCGATCTCCGGCAAGACTGATAGCATCCCATGTGCCTTTATCTAAGATAACTTGATACTTTCCACATAGCTCGGGATCAGATTTTTCTGCAATTAAATCCGCAACTTTAAAGGCAATTTTTGGAGAGTTATCATCTTCTTCAGCTTCTGCTGCCCTTTGGGCTAATAATATTGCTTCTTTACAGTAATCAAGTCCAGTAAGATTGTAATATCCTTTTTGACAAAGTCTTCGTAAAACTAAAAATTTTGTTCATTTGTAATTCATTAATTTTTGATAAGCCAAAACCTTACCGGAGCCATTTCCAGTTCCCAAATCTAAAATTTTTGCATTCTTTGAAACTTTATCAGATACAAATCGGATCATTCGATTCTCTGCATTTCTACCAAACCATATTTCACCTTCATCACCAGTTTCATCAAAATTGCTCAATTCATTGGAGTAATGAGATTCCCAACTAAAAATCGTTAAGATTAGATGTTGCTTTTCAATTGAAAAAACTCACTATTCTTTTGTGCCAAGTCTTGAATCATGCCTTTCTTCTTCTCTATTATCAATATCAATCATATCCATATTATTTAAATCTGTAACAAAAAATAAATAATTTTGTGTTGATTAATTAAAGTAAAATCAGATAAAAGTTTTCACGGTTATCTTTAAATCTTTTACATCGTTTATAAATTGTTAAAAACTAGATTTTATTAACCTTGAAAAAACAAAAAAGAAAATATTATTTTCAAAAATGAAAGTATTCGAGGTTGAATTTCAAGCTGTTCTCAAAAAATTTTCAAGTCACGTGTAGCCAGAAGTCTACAGTAAGCTAACAATTAACTGATGTAGCAATTGCACATATACTACTATCAAAACCTCAGAATGCTTTTAAGAAATAATAATATTTAAAAAATATTCAATGGTACAAATACCTATTTGTCATTTTTAACAACAAAAATTTTAAATTTAAAGTTCATTTCATGTATACAAAAAATGGACCAATTCAAATTATACATACAAAATACAAATTAAACAAACAATCCTGAGATACACAAAATCAGTTATTAAAGATAAACAACAAGATAAAACATATTTTAAAGATATCAGCATTATTTCTTCTTTAATTGTTTAAACTTATTCAAGATTCGATTTTGGAGGGTAACAGGTTTTGGAGGAGCTTTAGGGGTTTTAGGAGTTTTAGGTTCCTTTGAAATCTTTCTTTTCTTTGGTGAAACTCCTCCATCACTTTCATCACTGCCTGAAGAAATTGTATCACCATTTGCTTTAGCATATCGATCATCAGCTTTTTCAACTTTTGCAATTCGTTTTTGTTCTTCAGATGTAAAACTTTTCATAAAATTTTTGTTATGTGCTGATGATGGACCAGGTTCTGAATTTTCATATCCAACCGCAGCACCAGATTCTTGTACCCATTGACTTGGTTTTGGAGCTCGACCAGAGAGAGTTGTTCCATATTTAAATATATTATGAACATTTTTACGATCTTTTTTGGGAAGCTTTTGAGCTTTTTCAAATGATTTATCCCGCTTTCGATGAGAAGCACCATTGTTTCTACCGATTTTAATTTTCAACATCAAACATGATCTTTTTTCTTTTTCAGGATCATATGATTCTTCATCCATAACTTTGTCGTATTCGTTTATCATTTTTTCGAGATTATGAACAGTATCCCGAAAAACATTTGGAACTTTGTATGCTGGATCTTTTGCTTTATCACGGGCAACCCATTTCTTAAGATATTGAATTAAAGTTCGAAAGCTTTCAATAACTTCAGGAGATAGTGTATCACTTCCAGCTAAAAAATTTTTTTTTAATTAATGTCTACAGTATTACATATAAAATTTTCCTTACAAGTTTCAAATCGATCCAATGCATCATAAGCACCATACCAATTTACCAATTCAAAGTTTGGAAAAAGAAAATGATCATCATATCCAGTGGCAGTTTCAATATCATAAACTCTAAAAGCAAAGACAATCATTTTTTAGCCACACATGGAAAAAAAAGAAGAATACATACTCTAATTGTTTAGCAATATTCAATTCATGAATAAAATTTCCACCAAAAACAATTGAATCAACCGGAGTATAAACAGCATGAATCCAGCCAGAAGGGATCATAAGCGTTTCTCCTTCATTGATAACGACCTAAAATAACAATAACTGTATTTTGGAGCTCGACCAGAGAGAGTTGTTCCATAGTAAAATAAGGACAACAAAAACCTACTCGTTTCATTGGCTTTGAAGGAATAAGTTCATTGAGAAAAGTTTCAGTTTTATTTGATGCATCTGACCATTGATGGAAATATCGGAGATTTTCTTCTGTTGGTTCAATAACATAAAAAATCTTTTGACCCTTGTAAACATGATACCTAAAAAATTTAAATATTAGAGTTAACTTTTACATTGAATCTTTTAATAATTATTACCAAACTGATGATCCACCAAAATCAATATGAAAATCAGTGTAGCTGCCACCCATACCGAGAAGACAAAACATTGAAACATCAGGTTTCAATGAAATATGTTCTTGAATTACATGATGATAATCATCTGCTTCAGCTTCTGGAGGCCAAAATCTATGAACCCATGAAAGTCGATACATAAGCTCCGGTGCTCGAACAATTTTCATCAACCTTGAAAAAAAGTATTTTTAAAACTACACATTTGTGGCTTAATACAAACTTACTCGGTATGAGAAAATTCAAAGCTTAACATATTATAAAGTCTTTCTCGAGGATTTGCATTCCATCGTTCAAAGAATTTTCCCATTGACATTCTGTAACTTTGTTGCATGTACACATCAATTGTATCAACCTCTTCATCACGTCCAACAAGATTAATAATGTAATCCAAGGTAAATTTTTCTTTATCTTGTGGCAATTGCATATTTAAGCCTTCACAATCCAAAATTTTTAAAGGTTCTTTCCATACTTTATCAAAATCAAAAGTATTCATGAATTCACTGCCATTTTTGTAAAGCTTTAATTCAGCACTAAAAAATGTTAAAATTAAACCTTTGAATCTTTTAAATAAATTTAATAAAATATTTACAATTCTGGAAAATTCTTTTCTTTTGTAATGAATTCTTCAATCCATGGTTGGGTTCCAATTTGCAGAGGATCATTTCTTTCTTCTTCTCTCCAAAAATAATTTCGATGAGGACACTTAACAATTTTCACTAAAATATATGTTTTTTTAATCTAACTAATTTAAAAAATGAATAAAAATTACTAATGCTTGGACCATGTACTTGAGCACAATTCAAACAATGATATTTATCAATAAGCTTTGTTTCAAATTCTTCAACGTTTGCACATGCAATATGCAACCATCCAATGCAATGATCACATTGTATCCAGTTATCGGCTTGTTGATTATCACCTTTTTTAAATCCGCCAGCACTAAATTGCTCTTTTCTACACAAAAAAGATTTTTTAGAGATTAATCAGATATAATGGAGAAAAAAACTAACTTATCAATATTATTGATAGATTGATGACAAATAATACAATCATGATCATCAGTAACTTCTGTAAGCATTGGCGGTCCATCATCTGTTGTATCCATTGATGTTGCAGTATCTTTTGATTCAGATGCTACAACTGAAGTAAGCATTGGCGGTCCATCATCTGTTGTATCCATTGATGTTGCACTATCTTTTGATTCAGATGCTACAACTGAAGTAAGCATTGGCGGTCCATCATCTGTTGTATCCATTGCTGCTACGTCATCTTTTGATTCAGATGCTGTAGGTGATTTATTTAAACCATTTTTTGAAATTACTAATAAAGGAGGCATTGAATCTGAATACTCTGAATCTGATGACTCAACAGCTGAATCTTCCATTGTTGACGTTAATCCTTAAGATATCCAAAAATATAAATACGTAAAATATAATTTATAACAATTAACATATAAAAATTAAAGCATTTGAAAATGAGTAGAACAAAGAAAAGTCGATTCACAAAAAAATTTAGCAAAAGCACATTTCTCACGGACGCCTTGTGAAAAATGTTTGAGAAAGTGAACGTCTTTTTTTCGTTTTAGGACATTTGCGAAAAAGTAGTAAATTAATAAAAGCAAATTTCTTTAGATTTATCAAGGAGAAGAAAGCTACCGCCAAATTATGATGCTGCTTTAAAGATGCGACAAAAAACCAAAAAATAATCGGAGACGAAAGGCTACGGTGTCTAACATAAATTAGATTTTTTTAAAGTAATTTATGAGCAACCCTTATTAAATTTTATTTACTGTTTAGTCTTTTTGCGAGGGCATTTTTTCACTTCTTTCCAAAATCGAAATTTTGATTTTAAATTTTTGAAATTTTTGTTTTTTGTTTGATTTTAGTTGGAAAAAATATTTAAACGATCTTAATTTGCATTTGATAAAAAAAAGTTTTTTATGATTTTTTTCAAACCAGGCTTTGAATTTTGTGCCATTGTATTTGGATTAAATAATTTTTGGGCTGCATTAAATGGAGCAATTGCTGGCTTCAGGGTTGCATCTTTTGCTTGTTGGCGACGAAATGTAAAAGGTGATGAAATTGATTTGGTCGATTTGGAAACTGTCGAAGTTTTATTAACAGGATTCTGTAATAGCTTTGATTTAGGGATGTCTAATTCAAATATTTTTTTAAACCTTTTTCTTTGAAGCTTTACTGCTTGCACCAGATTCAACTGAATTTTCATATGCAGCAATATGAAGTGAAAGGGTGCTACTAGTTTTGGCATTTGAGATTTCTCTTTTATTTGACCGTTTTGGTTTTTCATTTTCAGAATCATTAAGATTCAAACGTTCAAATGGACGTGTATTTTGATTACCAAATGAAGTAATTGATTTACTTGCAGATTTTGAAGGTTTTTCAGTTGCAAAATCTGATACGATAGGGTTGCAGTCTCAATTTTTTAAAATTTTTAAACAGGCTACTGTAAGTCGCTGTTATCCTATAGAAATTTACTTATGTTTTGCTTCTAATTTTATTACTTTTATTTAAATATGAGACTACAATCTCATCATTTTACCATTAGTATTTCTTCCATGACTTCGTAATGGATAAGTTTTTAATTGATCAGTTGGTTTTGAGCATTTATGACCTTCATTTAAATTAAGATCCTGATATTCTGAATTGTTACCAGTAGATGTCGAACTGTTAAAGCTTTTTGAATTGCCTTTCAGAGGTGTCGTCCGACTTCTTGACGCCATCTAAAACAACAGATAAAATAGGTTTTTTGTCAACAAAAAATTGTTTTCGATTATTTTAGATTTCAAAATTTTTTAATTTCAAAATGAGCAGAAAAGTCGTAAAGAAAATTGTAAACAAGGATTCATTTTCATTTTTACACACAAAAACGCGCGAAAATTATACAAATGAAATGTTCAAAAAAGCAAAGCGAAAAACAGAAAACAAGGTTTCGAAATCTTAGAAAAAAATGTATGGGAAAAGGATTTTCAGCAAAATAAAATAGATCATTTAGAAAAAGTATTTGCTAAATTATTAACGAAAAAGTTTTTGCATAAAAGTGCATTTTTCAAAATTGTTAAAGTCACATAATCTTTGACGTGTTCAAAATTACGTGATTTTCAAAGAAAGCAAATTTGAGGCTTTCTTGAAAAATCACAAGAGATTATACCGCTAAGATATTGGGGCAAAAGATCAAAGCAAAAAAGATCATGAGGAAAGAAGAGTTAATGAATTACAAAAAGAATTTGTAATTTTTCACTTGATTTTTACAATTTTACAGACATTACATTTTAGCAAAAATCAGTGTCTTTAAATGAAATGAAAGAAGAAAAAGAATCGCTTTTAAAAAATATCCCAGGCACCGCCTAAAATGCAGCTGCGATATTTCTCTATTTTCTAAAATATCAGAATGATGCAATTTTATTCGGCCGCGCAAATATTCTTTTTTGTTTTCAATTTTTAGGGATATTGTTGTTGTTTACAAAAATGGCGTATTTTGACTACAGTTTAAAAAATGTGTTTACAATTTTATGTTAAAAAATTTTTGTCGTTACCGTATACTTCACAAAAACAAATGTTTAAATTTCAACATGCCAAAACAGCTTTGAACGGTTATTGCTGTTATTTTAGTCTACCAAAGTACAACAAAAATTAAATTGATAGTTTTAATTTTGTAAACATAAATTTTAGAAGATTATAGTTTTTTGCTTCTTCAAAAACCGGCTCAAAAAAATTTGAGTTTAAAAAAGAGGAAAAAAAATTATTGTGTGTCAAAATGCCAAAAAAACAATAAAATTTGAAAAAAAACTTTTTCCTTGTTTTTTTCCAAGAACTTTTTTAAAGAATCTTTGAATCTTTCATGGATTGCTTCTTAAATCTTATACTGTAGCTTATAGAGTTTATTGTTAGATCCTATCTTAGGCCCATATGCTTCTTTCTCCTCATTGCAAAATATGGGAGCATCTTATATATTTTTTTATCACGTGACTAAATTCTTTGCTTTATTTCTTTTCCCTTCCCTTTTTTTCGCGCCTTTATGTTTCACACAAGAGAGAGAGACAACCAAAGGAATAAGAAGAAGAACTTTCTCTACAATTATCACCATCTTTGCCATTCTTATCAACATTTAATAATTAACTTTTTTATAGGCATATTTATTAATATTTCTATTCTTTGTCTTTAATCCTATATACTACAAAAATGTCTGGGATTGCTACTGGTCGACTTGCAGAAGAAAGAAAGTCATGGCGAAAAGATCATCCATTTGGTTTTATTGCTAAACCTGCCAAGAATCCTGATGGTTCATTAAATTTATTTACATGGGATTGTGCAATTCCTGGTAAAAAGGATACTATGTGGGAAGGTGGATTATATAGAGTATGTTTTTCTTTATATTATTCTTTCATAGCATATATATATAATATATTTTTAGTTAAAAATGCTTTTTAAAGATGATTTCCCTTCAACTCCACCAAAATGTCGATTTGAACCACCTCTTTTTCATCCAAATGTATATCCATCTGGAACTGTATGCTTATCATTGTTAGATGAAAATAAAGATTGGAAACCCTCTATTACTATTAAACAACTTCTTATTGGTATTCAAGGTAAACAGTTAATAGAATTATGTTTGAAAAAGCTTAATCTCCGTCATTTTAGAACTCCTCAACAATCCCAATCCAGATGATCCTGCTCAAGCGGAAGCTTATCAAATTTATATTCAAAACAAGTAAGTTTTGCAGCGTTCGGGAATGGCTAACAAAAAGTTTTTTAATACCGTGTCCTCAGCACTGATGATTTTTGGGAAACAAGCTTGTAGTTAGAAGTTAATTCCCGAACTCTAAAGTCGTACATCTGTCATAGATTCATAATAACTTGATCATTGTTTTCAGGGCTGAATATGAAAAACGTGTTCGTCGACAGGCAATGCAATTTAATGAAGATATTGTTCAAAAGCAAATGGGTCTTTAAGGAGAAATCAAAATACAAAAAAATTTCTATTTGATTATTTTGTTAAGCTTTCTCTCTCTATTTTTTATCATCGGTTTTTGTTGTCTTGTATTATTTTATTTGTGAATTGTTACCAGTCTGCTTGCTGGTTGTGTTCCGTGCCACTGAGCACATCAATAAAGCTTACTAACTTAATTTTTGTCGAAGTGAAGCTTCCAGAAAGTTTATCGCATTCTAAAAGTTATTGTTTACTTTTGGAAAGTGCATGAATAAAACTGGTTTATATGAAATCCAGAAAAACGTTTTTATCTGTTTATTTTTGTATTTAATCGCTTTTGTTTCTATGTTGATATTTTTAAGAGATAGCCTTCGTATCACTTTTTTGTGATACAGATTGGTGGACTTTGTCCAACCTCCATCCATACCTGAAACATTTTAGTCATCAAAAATTTCTCCCTTCTCTTTCTAGCATGGACCACAAGATTTTTTTCAGTTGAATGATGTGTTAAATATTGAAGGTGGAGCTTTTTTGAGACATAATTTTTTTCTTTCGAGTCTATTATACTTTCTTATTGATTACTGCTTTCAATAAGAAGACTAAAACTACCAAAGTTCAAATTTTCTTTCTTTTCTTCCATTTTTAAAAAACTTTGCGCGCGCACACAAATTTTAAAGTTCGTTTGTTTCTTTTCAAAAAGGAAGGAATTCGTCATCAAAAAAATTAATTGTAACCAAAAAATTTTGTTTGACAAAGTTTTCCGTGTTTGAGTCATATTTGTTGCTTTCGTGTTTAGTTTTATTTCTGTAATTTAATTGCTGCTGTTTTAGAACTTTTTACAAACATATAATATGTCAATTTGGGAAGGTGTTGAAATCTATGATTCTGAGCATCAAAAGCATAAAGCAACGGATGTATTAAAAGATAAAGTTGTGGCACTTTATTTTTCTGCTGGTTAGTTTTCGTTTTTTTTATAACGCATTTATGAAAGTAATCATTTTCAGGTTGGTGTCCACCTTGTCGACAATTTACTCCAAAGCTCAAGGTATGTTTGTTCTTACTACCCATAGAATTCTACATCTCTTTGAATTACTTGATCCTCTCCTAAATAACTCTTTTAAATCCCATCATCGTTTTTTAGAGATTCTATGAAGCCTTAAAAAAAGAGGGCAAAAATTTTGAAATTGTTTTTGTTTCTCGTGACAAAGAAGATGAAGATCTCAAAGAATATTACGATGATCATCATGGAAAATGGTATTATCTTGGATTTGGAAATCCTTTGATCCAACAATGGCTTGAAAAATATGAAGTTAAAACAATTCCTGCTATGAAGGTAATCAAAGATGATGGAAGCGTCGTTGTTCAAGATGCTCGAAATGAAGTTGTTCAAAAAGGTGCTGAGAATCCTGTTGAATTATATGAAGAATGGGTTGCTTTTTTATAAGAAATAAATTATAAACTGGGGTACTTTTTCTGTGTTTTTTTAAATTATTTTTTTTATTGTGGGTTTATTTTATGAATTTTTATATTTGTGAAATTTATGGGTTTTTAAATAAAGTTGCTTTGTATGATGCTTGTCGAAGGTATACTGTATTTTGCACATAACACGAACATAATTTTGCTGCTTATGCAAATTATTGGTGATTTGCTAATTGCAATGTTTTTGCAAACAACAAGTTTTTGTTGCTTATTTTGTACTGTATTGCTCTTGAATTTAATTCTTGGAATTTTGATCGAGTGGAATTCTCTTTGGTGTTACTTTTATTGAACTTTTACAAACAAAAAAGATGTCAATTTGGGAAGGTGTTGAAATTTATGATTCTGAGCATCAAAAGCATAAAGCAACGGATGTATTAAAAGATAAAGTTGTGGCACTTTATTTTTCTGCTGGTTAGTTTTTGTTTTTTTATAACGCTTATATGAAAGCAATGTTTTTTAGGTTGGTGTCCCCCTTGTCGACAATTTACTCGTAAACTTAAAGTAAGCTTTTATATTTTTTCCTTTTTAAATTATTAACTTTTTATTAATTCAACTTTTTCAGAGATTCTATAATGTTTTAAAGAAAGCTGGAAAGAATATTGAAATTGTTTTTGTTTCTCGCGACAAAGAAGAAGCAGATTTAAAAGAAAATTTTGATGATCATCATGGAAAATGGTATTATCTTGGTTTTGGAAATCCTTTAATTAAAGAATGGCTTAAAAAATATGAAGTTAAAACAATTCCAATTGTAAAAGTGATCAAAGATGATGGAACCGTTATCGTTCAAGACGCTCGAAATGAAGTTGTTCAAAAAGGTGCTGATAATCCAATTGAATTATTTGATAAATGGACAACTTTCTTGAATAATTCTGTTTAATTAAATTTGTCTGTGTTTTTGTACATAAATCTGTAGCTTAATAAATATTCATTTATTATAAATTTTTGGGTTACTGTATTTTACACGTTGAAGCTACAAAAAAAAATTTTGCAGCAAAATGTTTTTTGTTGACATAGTTTTTTTCGTAGAAATTTTATTTAATATTCGAACCAAACTTTGCTGAATTATTTCAAAGATTAAGTTTGCTTTTGTCTCGGAATTTCCGAGACAAAAGCAAACGAGTCGGAAATCGTCTTCATTTACATTTTTTATTACCCTAAAAATTATATCATTGTTTATTCACCTGGTTTCTTAATTAATTTTTTGTGTAGGGGGTTTAAAGAGTATTTAAAGCATTCACGTAAATCTCATTATCATATATATAACTCGGATATCTCTCAAATCCGACCATTAAACTCAATCAAAATGTATTTCATTAAAGCTATAATTTTTGTCGCCTGTATTTTTGGAGTATTTGGAGATCTTGTTGGACGTAGGTTTTTTGAGGCTTTGATAGAATTTCTGATTCAAACAAGTATTGATCTACCGTAACCTAAAATTTTTAAGCTTGTATCAAAGGTCAATGCCCTCCAGGCTATCATTGCACAGATGGAAATTGTTATTATGGTGCACCAGATTTTGAATCAACAACATCGAATCCATATGGTGATAGTGTTGGATGTAAATATATTTTAATAAAAAATTATTGATCGACCGTAACCCAAAAACAAATTTCAGATTGTATCAAAGGAAAATGCCCTCAAGGCTATCATTGCACGGACGGAAACTGTTACTATGGTGCACCGGATTTTGAATCAACAACATCGAATCCATATGGAGACAGTGTGGGAGGTAAATATACTTTTATAAACAATTATTGATCTACCGTAACCCAAAAATTCTTAAGCTTGTATCAAAGGTCAATGCCCTCCAGGCTATCATTGCACAGATGGAAATTGTTATTATGGTGCACCGGATTTTGAATCAACAACATTGAATCCATATGGAGATAGTGTTGGATGTAAGCAAATTTTTGCAACTTAAGTCATAATAAAACAATATTACCCTTTACCGTAAAAAAATACCGTAGACACAATTTGAGAAAAACGTTTGTCGGCAAAAGATCAAATTTAATTGCCATTGATGGCATATTTCTTGAAAGAAATTACATTACTTATCCTTTTTTAGTTTGCTACAATGGTGAATGCCCTTCCGGATATGAATGTATTGAAGATAATTGTTATGCATCAAATAATTATTATGATGCATCATCAACATCACCCCCTTCTTATCCATTTGGACGTAAGGTTTATGTATTAATAAATTTATTTTTAAGAAATTGATTAATTTAATCCACAAATCATTAGTGGAAAGGATACGGTAATAAAGAATTTTTTTTAGCTTGCATAGCTGGTAAATGTTCTTCTGGCTTTCAATGTTTTGATGGCTATTGCTACGAAAATTCAACTGCTTTTGAAACTACCACATCCCAATATCCATCAGGATATATTGGAGGTAATTATTAGGGTATTAAAATTATGATTATTTTTCACCAGACAATTTTAATTGTTGAAGAGAAAAATTTATTATAATACAACACAATCAATTACAACACAAAAAGCCACCTTCCCACACGATTAGTTCTGTCGAGGCGACTTAAAGTTTCTTTCTATAAATTGGGCGAAAATTATTCGTCTTTCAATTAAAATCTTTAAGTCGATAACGTTGAGGCAGATTTTTCTCTTGCCTGAAATTTGCATATGCATTTTTTCATTCATTCATTGCACACCTCCAGATTGATATAAAGTCTCGAATTGCATTCCATTCTTCATCTTTCCGATAAATAAAACTATTCATCTTTAACATTAAATAATGTATCCTTGATTTTATGAAGTTGCTTTGGTGCAATCTTCTTTATAGTTAATATGACGAATGTTTCTTCGGAAATATTTCGTCTGATTCATGATAAGTTTCATTTTCTGTTTACTTTAAATAAAATTGAAAGTTTGTTTTTGAATATCATCATATTATCTTGTCTTAGTTGTAAGTCTCACATAATTACTTCATGAGAAATTCATAATTTTGTAAAAGATTAGCTGAATTATATGCTATCTAAATACACCTATCCTCGTTTTCGTTTAATAAATTGTGGCTCTTTCCGTTAATAATATTAGGTAAAGAGGGAGGAGGGCGGGGTTGTAATAGATTGTGTTGTATTATAATAAATTTTTCTCTTCAACAATTAAAATTGTCTGGTGAAAAATAATCATTATAATACAACACAATCAATTACAACACAAAAAGCCTAGTTTAAAGCCGTATATGGTCTTTACCTTAGGATCATCGTTTTATTAGACTCGAGGATGTCTAAATTGTCGAATTGTTTGATAAAAAGAATCTTTCTTTTGTTTTTATATATCTATATATATATATATAATTTTCTAGCAACATCATTTTTACTTGATCCTTTCTTAGTGATCAGTGATATGCATCCATACAATAAGAAATTTCGTGAATAAAGATAGATCTATTATCTTTCATCGTTTGTATTGTTTAAAAAGTTGCTCCATTAATGTACTACACTAAACTTGTTCAAATAAGTTTTAATACAGCCATATTTTTAGTTTCGATGAACATTGGTCCATTCATTTTTCATACTAAATAATTTCATTATCATAAGCACACCGAAGATTGAGTGTTTTATGAGGAGCACAAATCTTTTGCAAGCTATTGTATGAGTCTTCATTTATAAGATAGACGGTACATCAATTTGTAATAGCGTAGATTTTTTGTTAATGTTTCTCCGATTTTTGAATATAAATCAAATATATTGGTTTGAATAAACAGAGACGATATATTTCATTAATTTTGTCAGAATTATTGAATATAATTTAAGTACTGTTCTTGCATTGCAGGAATCATTTATACTCTTAAATGAATAATAACTCAGATTAAAATATGTTTCTTCAGCTTGGTGCTAGTAATATCACCCCAAATAACATGGTGTGTTTTTATAAGCTTTAAATTTAGTCTTATATAGATGTTATTTGTGCATGAGTTTTCGATAGTTCATCAGCATATATGATAAAAATTCGAAGTGTATCAGAATGTAAATCCTTTGCACAGTTCAAATTTTGTTTTACGCCAAAACCTTATTGATTTTGTTTTTAATAGCCACCATAACATTCTATAATTCACAGTTACAATAATGCAAAGATTGTCATTATGTTAAATTCCTCTGGAAATTCCTAGAGCAAAGCGATATTTGTTTTATTTGACATATCGTTGTTCTTTTAAGTACAATTTTTCTTTATCTTGGTTACGGTGTAAGCATTGATACCATAGAAATTTCTTGCACCAATTTATTTGTGTTCTCTTTTTTCAGGACAACTGAATAATATTTTAAGTAGCCTTCAAATTTTTTGAAACGTATAGAACTGTGTCGATGCATCAGTTTCTATTTTTTATTTCGCTTTAATAAATAAAGAATTTGTCTGCATTTGGTGTTTCGTTTTTTGGATACTACCTGCTTATTCTCTCATTTCTTTTTGGAAGCTGTCAATATCTTTTTTAAAACGTAGGGAGATTAATCTGCCTCAACGAAAATTGTTTTTATATATATCTCTTTGACACCAGTTATTTTGATAGGTAGGCTAGTTGCATTATTGCAATCTAGCTGAGAATGAATTATTGATGGAGTAAAATATAACCACTCATCACAATGAAAATTAAACCAGTTACAACTGAATCGAACATTATTTTGAGTCTTGTTGTAAACAGAAGCACATGATATTATTTAATAATATAGTAAATACATTTTTTAGTTGAAACTAAATGATTTGCAGTCTGAAGTTGACTGTCGTCATATAAGTATGATACTTAATAATGAAACTGTTGCTATAAATTATGAACGTCAAAAAAGATCGTTTATGTAGTTATCCGAATACAATGATAACAATCAAGCTGACTTATAAACTTGGAGTTGTTGATAGATGTTTAAATTTAATATCATTCTATCATTTGTCTGAATTGAAGCATTTTGAAAATGTTTAAGTATTAAACATGCAAACAGTGCAGATGCATCGGTTGCTATTGAGATAATCAACAGAATATCTTGGAGATTTGATTTTGTAAATTGCCATCAAGGTAAGAATAAATCACTGATGATGTAAAAGTTTATCAATCATCAAATGGTCTTATGTATAAAAATCAGCATTTTGATTCTTTGGTTTAATAAGTAAAACGTATATTCAGCTATTTGTAAGTTTGAATCACTTCATTTATTTAAATACCAGACCATATATTTTAGGTTCTGGGTTATCATGAATTATTCAAGAGACATATTCTTATTTGAAGTGCAGCTTGAGATTGATTATTTCTTGTAACAAGACACTCTGGAGGCCTCATTCGTGAGTCCCCCCATGATCTCTTTTCAAAAGCGATAAAATTACAATTTTACATAGCAAAGTCCATAGTAAGAAATATTCAACTTTTTTGTACACCAATTGAATTCTTCTTTTGTAACAAATGTTGATTCTGTGAAAGATACAGAAAAAGAAACTTAAAGTTTCCAAATACAGCATTTTGTTTAAAAATGTTACCATAAATAAAAATCTTTAGCTAAAACTAAATGATTTTGTAGCAGGATTAAGTAGATCTTATGACAGGAAAACAAGTTATTAAAATAATCATCGTTTTAGCATTATTTAATGACGTTTTGATCAACCAGTATCGGTTGTTTTTTCACTGTCCTGAGTTATTAACAGAGACACAATTTTGCGGAGATTAGACAAATAAATATTTATTTTGAAGTCGTTAAATTATTTAAGCTGTATCTGATTTCGTAGATATCAGTTTAAAGTTCACTATCATCTTGCAGATTTGTTAATTTCAAAAATAGAATATTAACTTAAACTGTAGAAAAGCTAAAGAGTTTTCTCTTTTAGAAAGAAAGTGATTAAATAGAGATTTTCTTCATGATTATCAATGTTGCAAGGATTTGTCAACTTGTCTGATTTTACTTGTTTTGTAGTAGTTGAAAATTAATACAGCTGTATGCACAGTCTGTATGTTAACATTAAATAATGTGATTAGACTTCGTTCAAATCGATGTAGTTACTAAATTGTCTATTTTGATCATTTGTAGCAGAAATGACGCGAAGTTTTGCACGATTTTGGTTATTTACTCAAAATCCTATTTGAATTTTAAAGACAATAAGAGAAGAGAACTTCATAAACATCAATAATATGAGGCTTTTTCAGCTAATATTAGCAAGAATCTTGAAATTTAAACCGGTGATATGTGTTTACATCCGTAAATTGCAATATCACATATTAGATAAGAGAATACAAGAATTTCATTTATCTAACTATGACATCTTGTTTTAATTAAAAAACGGCTTAAGAAGTCCGCGAAATCTGAAATAACATGAAATAGTACAACAATTTTCAAAGTTATGTTCTTGGAAAACTAAGAACAAGTAAAAGATTGGTATGATTCAAAATACTTTATATGTATTTGAGAACCAAAGAGCTGCAGGAATGTTTTCTCAACAACCAAATTCCCTTAAGGAATTTTTTAATAATAAAAATTGTTTAATGTCCGTTAACGTTTTAACAGTTTAACAGATATTATCAAAGATTCAAGAAGGCAAAATTATGTCCTTTTGAAATTTCTTTTCTGCCCGGCAAAGCTCAGGAGAAGTTTGAGGAACAATATTCTCCATATTCCATTTTCCATATTCCATTTTCCATAAGTTGAAGATATTTTGATCATGCCATTACATTCCAATGACACGACCGCTTGACAGAACACTTTGTGTCGAGGAAAGATGAAGAATGGAATGCAATTCGAGACTTTATATCAATCTGGAGGTGTGCAATGAATGAATGAAAAAATGCATATGCAAATTTCAGGCAAGAGAAAAATCTGCCTCAACGTTATCGACTTAAAGATTTTAATTGAAAGACGAATAATTTTCGCCCAATTTATAGAAAGAAACTTTAAGTCGCCTCGACAGAACTAATCGTGTGGGAAGGTGGCTTTTTGTGTTGTAATTGATTGTGTTGTATTATAATTGACAAAAATAAGATCTTCTTTAGAATGCATTCTTGGAAACTGTCCACCAGGATATTACTGTTTAAATGATCAATATTGTGTTCCAGAAACAGATGCAACAACAACATTCGAACCTGAAGGTATTTGTTCTTACAAATATCAAAATTACAAAATTATTAAATTTAGGTTGTCAGGATATTATGGCCACTGAAGACTGCAAAAGCATTTTAGCTTACTGTACATCACCTGAAATTTCCAGCCATGTTCAAGCAATTTGTCCAAAAAGTTGTGGAGTTTGTGGTGAAACTTCTGAATAC
Organism: Panagrolaimus sp. LJ2414; assembly: GCA_024447195.1. Lineage (NCBI taxonomy): Eukaryota > Metazoa > Nematoda > Chromadorea > Rhabditida > Panagrolaimidae > Panagrolaimus > Panagrolaimus sp. LJ2414. The sequence goes on along the minus strand of JAMRXY010000052.1, from coordinate 476,299 downwards.
GAAGAATAACTTACGAAAATTGATAATTCACATTTCTCATGAATCTGATTTTTCTGATTTTTTAATAAATAAAAACGCATATCAAAAAAAGTAAAAGTTTTTGTGAAAAAATAAACTATTTTTAATTTTTAAAATAAAGAGAGAGTGCGTGTCTTTGTTTCTCTGTTTTCCTTTTCCATTTCATTCTTTCTTTTCATTGAGGAAAGATAGAAATAAAATGAAAACGATGGCTCATAAACTTACCTGGCTGGAAGACTCTACCGATCATGAAGAGTAGATCTTTAGAATGAGGCTTGACCATTGCACTTTTTGGTTCTTCAGGCTGACTTCTATGGCTATCCGAATCGGATACGCCAACAGCTAAATTTTTGGGTGTGGAGGGTAGCGTTCGCGCTTCCTCCATTATATTCTTTTTGGAACATTTAAAGATAGACTTATATGATCCGTTTTTATCTGGATTTTTTAAAACTCTAAATAATCCAAACAGATAATTTTTTATGTGTAAAAATTAAACTTAATTAATTTCATTTGCTTACTGTAATCCATTGTTGTATTCAAACATGCACCTTTTCTGTATTTTTTGTGACAAAACTCAAGAATGTGTTTCCCCTTTTATTTTCAACGATTGTGTTTTTAACACTTTTTTTAATTACGCATTTTCTTTTTCCCTTTGGTAATTTTATATATTTCTCATCAAAAACAAAAAATTTGAACAATAAAAAAACACTTTTTTCATGCTTCTAAAATTTTGCTGCTCCTCAATTTCATGGAATTCCTTCAAAAAATTTATGGAACATAAAATTGCTTCACTTTCACATATATTTTTTTCTTGAAAAAAGTGTTCACTTTTTTTGCTGCCATTTTTTAAGCCATAGGATTAAAAAAACTTTCTTAAAGAAAAAAATCGTGTTATTTTTCATGAAAAAGGCTTTTTTTCTTCAATGATAGATTGCTCTAAAACTCCTTCTTGACAACTTTGTCGTTCGCTCAAAAAATTTTTATCGAAGAAATAAAACGAAAATAGCTTCAAAAAGGGTATTCAAAAAAAACAATGGGATGTAGAAAGATTTAAATTCCCTGTTTTTTCCTCCGCATGTAATTTCAAACTATTAATTATAAAAAAGAACATGTAAGCACGAAATGAGTTTATTTTTGTTGTGAAAATTCCATTAGGATACTGTATACAAAATGGAAAAAGTAGTTCTTGTATTTTTGTTGCAGAGAAAATGAAAGAAGGAAAAATAGAGGTCTTTTGAAAACCTCTTACAATTTTTTGAAAGCTTTTCTTTAAAAAAGACTACTGTAATTTTTTTGAAAGAATATATTTATTTTTAGGTTTTTTTTTTAGATTTTCAATATATTTATTTTTAGGTTTTCTATTAATATTATTCAAATCCTCTTAAGTTTTATTCACACAATTCGAGTTAAAATCAAGTCAATTAGAAACATCGCATTGGAGTTATGACCGACCTCTCAAAATTAATTTTTGTTAGAACTTTTAAATAAATGCATATTTTAAATTAAATTTTTTCTAAAGTGTTCCTGGAATTTTTATCTATGATCTGGTTTGAATTAAATTTAAAAGCAAAACGATAAACATTTTATATTTCTGTAATACCAAAGAAATAGTCAAATCTTAAACTATATTTTTTCCCATCCGTAAAGATTGATTTAATTTTAAGAAAAGTCCTTTTGAAAGTTTTAACTCAAAGTTGGCACTTTTTAACATGGATGGCACTTTAAGCTTTCATTTAACTTTATTTTGCAGTTAATCAAGGAATTAAGTATTTCTCCGCCTAAACATTTGACATAACTTTTTGATAGCTGGTTGGTGGTATCAAACTTGTTGCGGCAAAGAAAATGATGGCATTATAAATAAAACTACCCATTTTATTCCATGTATATTTAAAGTTGTTAGTGTCGCCTTTCGTCCCTTTTTTCTTCATAGTAGGATTTTATTCTGGAGCTTGCCCAGCTTCTCCTTCTTCTTCCAATTGAAAGTAGAAACTTGAAGGACAAAAAAAACAGAGCTTGTTCTTGTTGTCTTTTTTTCTGAGTTTTTTTATTGACTCATCTTCGACATTTTCGTGTTTTTCTCCCCTTCTTCTATTTTTCTCCCTTTTATCTTTTTTCCCTTCTTCCTTTTTTGGTGCCATTAAAGATGCGCATTTTCCCTTTTCTTCTTTTTTTATTTTCCCCCCTTTGGCTGTCGCCAAAAAAAGAAGAATCCAAATGGAAGGAAGAATGAGAAACTTTCGCCTTTCCTCTTTTTTTCTGTTGTGTCCAAAAAAGAAGTAACAATAATTAAAGTTTTTTTAGCAGCTAAAATAGGAAGAAGAGCTTTGATTTTGCTGTCTCTTATTTTTTACGAAAATTTAGTTATAGTTTTTCTGATGTTTTTACTCGGTTTTCTGAATTGAAGTATGCCTTGTTTTTTCTAAATTTTATATTTTTTGCATATTTTTAAAGTTTTTAATGCATTTGCACTGAATAAGTGAAAGCGATTTTTCCTTTTCTCTCTTAAACTTTTTAGCCTCTCTAAAATCAAAGCAAAAATCAGTGATCTCTTTGTTTAAAAAAGGTCGCAGCAAAGAAATGATCATCGCAAAAATGTGAAAATTGGAGAAGGAAAAAAACAAAAAATATCAAAAAAGTGTCCAACTGCTGTCCTGAGATAGTGAACGGCTGTCTGGGTTTTCTTGTCGCCTCCCTAATGGTCTAGTGGTTAGGATTTCTGGTTTTCACCCAGGCGGCCGGGGTTCGATTCCCCGTTAGGGAAGTTTATCTTTTTTTCGCTTTTAACGATTAAAAATTTTGCATATCGGCAACACTGTTTTTAAAATAGTGAAAAAAAGATAAACTTCCCTAACGGGGAATCGAACCCCGGCCGCCTGGGTGAAAACCAGAAATCCTAACCACTAGACCATTAGGGAGGCGACAAGAAAACCCAGACAGCCGTTCACTATCTCAGGACAGCAGTTGGACACTTTTTTGATATTTTTTTTCTTTCTCCAACTTTCACTTTTTTGCTATGATCACACTTAAAAATAACATTTTTAAAACAAGAAAATTTTTGTGAATACGGTTCTTTTTAAATTATTGGATTTGAGCGAACCTTTTTTCAGAACTTATGACATTGATAAAAGCTACTTCGGAGACAGTGATTGTTTTCTACCGTATCACCAGAGCAATCAAATAATCAAACCTCATTTTTTAAATTTTTTTTATTTTATACGATTTCCGTTTAAGTTAATATTCATTTACATAACCTTTTTTCTCCCTTGAAATTTGAGACTTGTGGTGTTTGTTTAAAAAAACAATCTTCTTTATTTCATGATGGCACATATTTTTTTGATCTTTTGAATTAAAATAAAAATCTGAAACCAGTTATTTTTTAAGTTCACAATTTCTTCTTCCTCAATTATAAAAATTGACAAATTTCATAAACGATGCGACTTCTTTTTGTGTCTGGGACAGATTTTTTCCAACTCCAAAAAATAGAAAAATTTTTTTATAAATTCCTTAGGGAATATTAAATGTACAGATTTTTTGTTTTCCCTTTTTTCATTCTTTTTTTTGAAGGATCCCTGAAACACCAACCACCCAACCAACCAAAAAAGACCATTGGCACTTTCATTCAAGTCAGAAAAAGAATTTTGAATGCTTTTTCTCTTTGACGGCATCTTTTCTTTTTTTCTTTTTTTGGTTGAGGATTGTTTTTGTGTGACCCCCAGAAGGGTGCTCTCATATAATACTTTTATTAGTTTATTTTTTGAAGCAACATTGTTATTATTATTTTTTGGGTAATGGCGGAGATAAAAAAAGAGAACAAAGAAAATAACTTTCAATGAGAGAGAAAAAAAGTTAGCTTTTCTGAGAAATATAGATGACAGATTTTTATTGCCTTTGTTTAGGATATTTGGAATTTGTTGGGTGTAATTTTAAAATAATAATGTGTTCAAAGCTGTTTTTAAAAAGCACTGCTTTTTTAGAACGTTTACAGTAATTTATGTCAGCCAAAAAAATTTGCGAGCCCGGTAGTCATCTACTTTATTTTTATGCAAATTTTTGTTTTCTACTAGACCAATTGTTTTCAGATTAATTTTAAAAATACCAAGATTTAACTAATTTGTTAGTAATTTTTTAAAACAAATACTCTATTATTTGATTTAATATTCCAGCTTTAATTTCAGTTATATCTTTTATCTATTTTTGGCTATCAATAAATATAAAATTTTATTTTGCAAATTTCTTCTGCCATTCCATATTTGACACCATTCAACTATTTTTCCCTGTTATCTCTTCCAAATCTTTTGGTCCAAAAGTTTTGGAACGCTTTTTGAAATTTTTACGTTAACGATTTTAAAAATAACTTTTTATGCCGAATTTGATATTTTTTAGATGACAGCATTTATTAAATTTAAACTATATTTTCTTCAAATTTTGTTGTGTGAATTTTAACCATATTTTATTTTTATATTTGTATTAGATACTGTAATGTCCCGTCAACGACAAACGGTTATAATTGATAATATTGCTGTAAGTTTTTTTGGACAAATTTTTGGGGGAAGACAAAAAATTTGGGTTAGGGAACATCAGATGATGCAATAATCGTTATGGCAAATGTTGGGTCAAATTTTATTTAAAAGATATTTGCATTTTGATAGATATGTAATTGCATCATCTGAGGTACCATATTTATGAACTACCGTAACCATACACGAATAAAAAAGATGATTGCTGTAGTTTCAAAGATAAATGGTTACGGTATTTTGGGTTTTAAAAATATTAGAATTTAAATTCACAATTCAACACTGTAAATTTTTATTTTCAGCAAAAACCAACTAGAATACGATTTTTTCGATTTTTGAAAAATAATTTTCATTGGAAATGTTTGTTATCGACTTTATTGGTGCATTTATGTATAGTATACGGTATTTGGTAAGTTACACTACTATCCTGTTACAGTATTCAACCGCAACTAATATTTTTAGGTGTCATATAAAAGATGCGGCATATGATGCTCGAATAATTATTCATTATGCACATGGTCCATGTAGTCAAGGATATAATTTTATTCCAATTGCATTTGGAGTGCTACTGTATTTGATATATTTAACAGAATGTTGGCATTCTCGAATGAAAAGTTCAAAAATTCCAAAAACTGATTTGAATGAAGCAAAAGAGTATATTAAAAAGTTGAGGGCTGCAACGCCGATCGTTTGGTGGAAATCAGTTTGTTATCATTATTTGCGGCGAACTCGACAAGTTACTCGATATCGTAATGGTGATGCAATAACAGCAACTCAAATTTATTATGAAAGAGTTAATTCTCATACTGCCGGGAATGTCTTCATGTTTGATACATGTGGATTTAAAGATATTTCAAAGAGCCTTGAATCATTGGAAAGATATCCAATGATAAAAATAAAATTTTCAAAGGGGTTTGTTTTTGCTTGCGTGCAAGCTGCAAATGAATTTGAAGAACAACGAACGAGATTCTTCAATGAAAATGAAATGAAAGATGATTATATGGAAGTTCGGGAAGGTCTCGATCTTGTTGAAATTCCATTCATTGATTCCATGATTGCATACACAAATCCAAAGCTTCGAGAGCCATGGTATCTTCGAGCTTCTGTGTACTGGATCTTTAGTGCCCTTCTTCTTTCATGGCCTTTGAGGATGTTTGAAGAATGGAATACGGCACATATTCATTATCATGCCACAAAACTTTTTGGCACAAATTATCTTTCTCCTTCAAGTGTAAATTATACTGGTCCACTAACTCGTACATCTACAATGGAATCAACAGAACTTGAACGAGCCCTGCGGGAAAATTATTTAATGGTTCCAAGTTACTCGGAGGCAGTCTTTCTTGATCCAGTTTCATACACAAATACGTTAATCTTTCCAAATATTCGAAATAGAATTCTTTGTAATGAAAATGTGATAACGAATTATGGGGCCATGAATGGTCAACATAGCAATAACAACAATCGAGTTCGACCACCGCCTCCGGCATTTTCGACCCTTTTCAATACTCGCCAAAATCTTCCCTCCCGAAGTAAATCCATGTCTTTCAATGATCCAGAAAGAGCTCCGAGAAGTTCAGCAGCAATTCCAATTCCAAGGCCATCAGAGCTAATTCTAAAAAATCTACCATCTCAACAAAAACCTCATCAACAACCTTCTCGGTCAATTTCAATTGCAGGAATTTCTGGAACAACAAAGTCAAGTGGATATCTTTCACAGGGGAATACTCCAGTAACTGGAAATGGAAATGGTGGTGGAAGAGGTGGAAGTGGAATTGAAGAAAGGAGACCTTTAATTGAGCCAAGATCAGCAGTAATGGAAAATGAACCTCCACCAAGTTATGAGGTAAGTAGTTTTGGAAAAAATGGGATTGGGATCAAATCCCCCTTATCAATTTAGTTGTTTTAATTAATTTAATAGCAATTTTTAAATTCAAATTTATGCTAATTTTTTATTTAAAAAATATCATTGTATCACACAAATCCGAAGCTTAATCATTACCCCCTTCTCTCTCCCATGATGTCATATCTGGACAATCAATATGTTTGAAAGCCCTTATACCCAACATTTATTACCGTATTTATTCTTTACAATAAAAATTGAAAGTCTTTTTTTCATTAAAAAATTATAATTTTCAACCAATCCAAATTATACCTAATTATTGTATCCATCTATTCATCCATTTTTAGGTTGCTTTACGAATGTGTGCCCCAATTTATAATCGTATCCGGCAATCCGCAAATTCAATTTCATCTTTGTTGAATGCCCTTTCGCGGTCAAATTCTCGTGACCTTCGACAGTATTCTCTTGATGGGCCACCTGCTTGACCCCCAATGCCATTGAAAAAATTTCCCATTTGAAATTTGTTAATCCTTTGTTTTTTTGGTTTTAAACTTTTTTTTCGTTACCTTTTTTAATTCATTTTGATTTTAAAATTTATCTGTAAATAAAAAGGATATTTTTGAAAAAAGGATTAATTTAAAGGATTAAACAAAAAATTTAATCTTTTCAGTGAAGAAAAAGAAGAAGGAGATATCATTAATCAAGTTGTAAAAGTTATCCGAGATCGTTTGAAAAATCGAGCAAAGAGTTTTTATATATTTGCATATACCTTTTTCTTTATGCTACTTTTCTTTTCTGCTGCTTTCTGTTTTGCCGGGATCAGGTTTGCTACACTACAAAAGATTTTTTATGTATGTATTGTAAAGTGTGAACACATACATATATGCAAATAGAGGGCGGTGCCATTGAAAGACTACAAAATGGCATGTATCAATTTTTTGGACTTGTACTTTTGCCCCGGATACAGTCGTCGAATAAAGAAAAGAAGATGAAAGAAAGACAACATTCAAAAGTGATTGATAGAAGAGGGAAAAGAGAGATCCTTCGAATATTGAGAGAAAGAGAGTGAACACACACATATAAATAAATATAAATAGATTTTTTGACCAAAACAAAAAGATAGATAGAATGGTCAAAAATAATAATGAGGAAGGCAGCAGCAGCAGCAGCAACAACGCTGTAATGGTTTATGTCATTGAAATACGACAATTGGCGTCGCCAAAGAAATGAATCAAAATATATAGGAGAAGAAGAGAGGAGATGGAGAGTAAGATGGAAGAAAAAAGGGGTTCCCCGAAAAAATTAAAGACCAGAAATAAACAAAGAGAAAGAAAGAAACGAATTGGGATAAAAATGACAGAAATTGGAGGAGGATGAGGGAGGGAGGAGTTTTGAGATGACTTTTGTGTTTTTGTTGATAAAGAATATTTTGGGGGATGCCTTTTTTTCCCTTTAAGAAGGAGAAATGGAATTGAAGAAGAAGGGTGTTTTCCAAAAAATATTTTTGAGTGTTCAAATGTGATGATGGCCAATGGTCATTTTCATTTTAAAGAAAATGAATTTAAATTGCGTTGGTCAATGATCACCTCAAAAAATGTTCATTTTTTAAAATTGCACGTTTTTTGGATTTTATCGGATGTGGCGCAGAGGTTGCGCTCCAGAATCGCGATCGGCATGTTCCAGGTTCGACAGACTCCAGTGACGTTTTTTTTTACTTTTTTGTCACTCATTAAAAATCAAAGTTTATTTACCGCCAAAGCTCTTATTCAAATCCCCTCTTCAAAGATTTCCTCTTTAAAAAACCCCCAAAAATGATTGACATATTTTTTTGATGTCCATCACTCTCTTTCAATTCTTTTCAATTTTATTTAATTTATTTTTAATCAAAGAACAAAGCAAACTTTGAACTCCACTTTTAAACTAAATTTAATCAGTCCTAAAAAATTTTTTGATGCTTTGATTCAAAAAAAGTTTAAGACTATTCTTATCATTAAATTTTTTTAAAACAAAACGACAGCCATGAAAAAAAGGAGAGGGGACAATTTAAAAGATAACCAAATTTTTTGATCCTGTTTGTTTCTTCTTTCTTTCGTTTTTCCTTATTTCGGTCAATCAAAACCTTTAACTCTTATGAACATATTTCCTTTGATCAAAGCTTTGATTCTAATAAATATATCTCAAAATATATCCGAAATTGTTGCATATTACTAATCCGTTGTTGATTGATTTGTACTTTTATGAAAACACAAGTGGAAATTTAATCTTAAAAAATCCCTGTCTCTCTCTCTTCTTCTTACTCATCCGCGTCCAAGTGCACTCAAAAAAAGTGCCAAAAATCGTCTTTTTTCTTTCCTATGAAGGAATTTGTATTTTCTTCTTTTTCTTTGCCGTTATCTTCGTTTTTTATATCCTTGAGGATATGGCCTTATATTTACTTTCGGTTTAGATTAATCTCCATCTCTGTCTTTTTCTTTTATGATGGAAGAAGAAGTTCTATCTTGATTGTAAATAATTGACTGCCTACTACTTTTTTTTCTTCTTATTCGTTTTGAAGTATTAACGATGAAATTGCTTTTCGTGGTTTTTGTTTTTATAGGTTTTTATTTATTTATCTTACCATTAAACAAAATTCCATAAATCTTGCTTCGCGTTTTTTGGATAAAATTTCGTGTTAAAATGTCGCTTTCAATTTTTTCGATGTTCAAAATTTTTTACATCGATTTTTTCAAGCATTTCTTATTCTTTTTTTTTCAGGTAACAAAATCTAACAAAACTAATCTCCATATTTATCCTATCTTTAATATTTTTCCTTCCAATATTATGAGTCCTGATCCTTCATCATTAATGTATTGTGAACATCATACTTCTTCAACATACAGCAATTTTCACAATAAACGTGATCATCAACAGCAACATCATGACGAACAACTTGAAGAATTATATGATTTTCAACAATCTCCTTTATGTGTTGAATTATCACCACCTATATCAAAATCAAAAATTATTGTACTTGGAAATTCAGGTTTGTTAATGAATTTTTTGTGATTTTTCGTAATAGAAGGTGGACAGCTTGATAAAGACATTGTCATGTATGGCTACAATTATACTTTAAAACTTCTTCAATAAACGTTTATTAAGACACTGTCACTTTTGTTTACTAATATTAATTAATATTTTAGGTGTTGGTAAAACAAGTATTATTTATAGTCATAAATATGGTGGAACAGGATTTTTAGCACATTCTGCAACTATTGGTGCAAGCTATATTAATTGTAATGTGGTTGTTGATAATGATCCAATTCAATTACAAATTTGGGATACTGCTGGACAGGAGAGATTTAAGTGCATGGTAAGTTTTGGAAATATTCTAGTTATTAAATCTATCTATAACAGTAATTTGAATAATTTTTTTATCCTAAATACCTAGCTCAAAAAAAACCCAAAAGGAAAATAGTTTTGATTGATTTTGATTGCACGTTTTCGCATTTCCCATTTCCATGCACGTTGTTTCAAAAAAAGAGCAGTGTGTTCGATGTTGATGATGAATAACAAACGTGATTCTTCTTCTTTCAAAAAAAGATAGAGAAATCCCCCGAATTTTTTTATTTGTTTGTCTTTCTATTTTTATACATCATTGACAAGAACATGAAAAACATCATTAAAGATAAAGAGAGAAGGAAAAGAGAAGAAGACAGAGATAAGAATCTTATTTGCAGCTTCTTAATGAGAGATAGATGGGGATATACTGTAGAATGAATGAGAAAGATTGTAGCAAAGGATGATCTTTGCAAAGATCAAATACGTAATAGTTTTGGTTTTAATAGTACAATTTCAATGAATCGTACAAGTAACAATACATTGACAGCATTGTAGGAAATGGTATACTGTACTTGTGATACTTGTTCTTTTTAAAAAAACTTAATATAAACAACACCTCACAAAATGATTACTGTAACAGCATTAGATACCTAAAAATCTTTAAAAAAAATTAAACTTGTTTTTATTTCACTGAAATTTATGATTATTTTTTTAGGTTCCAATGTACATGAGAAATGCAACGGCTGCAATAATTGTGTATGATATTACTTGTCGGAAATCTTTTGAAGAAGTTGATAAATGGGTTTCCGGTAAGCTGTGTTTCTTTCTTTGTCATCATCTTTTTCGACCCAATTATGTTTTTTATTTTTGAATACAAGGTACTTACCGTAAACATTCCTTTTTCAGAACTATATCGATGCTCTGGAATTCGTGATCCAATAATATTTTTGATTGGAAATAAACTTGATCTTGAATGCTCTCGACAAGTTACAGAAGGTGAAGGAATTACAAAAGCAGCAAAGTTGAATGCACATTTCTTTGAAGTTTCGGCATACAAAACAGCAATAATTGATACTGTATTTGCAACATTAGCAGAAGCAGTTCATGATCGAATGAAAGAAGATGCTTCAATAACACCCTCTGAACCACTTTCACCATCTTCAACCTCAACATCTTCTCGAGAATCACCAATATTTCGACTTCTTACTTCTCCATTAAATCGTTCAAGATCTGCTTCCGGTGATTTATCCCATCAAATGAAAGCTAGAGGTTGTTGTATTCAATAAAAATTAACTTTGAACTTTCTATCAAATCTTTCAACGAATATAACCTTTCCAACTTTTTAGGTAAAAATATTAGTTTTTTACGGGTATTATATCTTAGGTATACTGTATTGTTTTTAAATATTTTGAAAAATGTTATATTGTTTTTAAATTTATTTTATTTTGTTATTTTTCTTTTCGTTGTTGCATGTGAATTACACAAATTTTAAAAAATTTATTAGGGTTGATTCTCATACTATTTTTGTTCTTGCCAATTGGTTTTTTGTATTTTATTGTTTTTAAAATTCGCAAAAATAAATTACCTTTCGTATGTTTATTCAACTTTTTAAAAAGTTAATAACAGTAATAAAAAATAAATATGTTCAACAATACAAAATGTAAAAAAATGTACAAAAATAGTTTGCTTTCATGGAAAACTTTTTTTAGAATCAATCTAAAAAAGCAACACAATGTCAAATTCCTTTCTTTTCAGTTGACATTTTCATTCCAATATTAGCCATAATTTTAGCATTTTTGTAATACAGATCATCATCATTTTCAGAAATGAATCGAAAAGATACCTAAAACATTTGAGTAGAATATCAACAAACGACTTCAACCCATACATCAAGTTCATCAGCTAATCTTTTGATTCTTTCATAAAACAATTCATTTTTTACTGAGCTGCCATCCGTTTTTTTCCAACCGTTTTTAAAATATTTAAGAAATATCGCATCATCCGTAACAATTTGAATGTCTTTGAGATTCTTTGCTTTTGCCTATGTAAATACGACAAATACTAAATTTAAACTTCTGAAATAAAACCTACTTTTTGCAAAGCTTCAATAACACCACGCATTAAAGCCCTTGGACGAGAAACAGGAAATTCATCAAATTTCTCTTGGATATTCAGTTCAAAACGGTTTTTGAAATTAACGCCGTAACCAGCTTTCTTAGATGGCACTTCAGAAATGGCTCCACAAACAAAAATTACATTCTTTGATGCAGCTTCTTTTAGATCATATGCTTGTACTCCGGATATCAGTTTCCCAACAGCTTCAGAATATTTCGCATCTTCTTTGAGCTTGCATAATACATAATTATTAACAGATTTTGGAAGTAATTCAACTTTAGCCTAAAAATGACAAAGATTATGTTACATAATATTGAATCCATGGTATATTACATTAATCATACTCAACAGCTGATCCATTTTCTCAATTTCTTCTTTATGCTTCACAGAAGATCCATCTTTTTTTGTATATCCATTTTTTCTCCAATATTTTAGATATTCATTTACAACTTTTATCATACACTTCGAATCAATTTTAATAACTACTTCATCAAGTTTACGTTGATTGATAGCCTGCTGAAGTGCAAGAGTCATCGACTTTAGTACTGCATGAAAAAGAGTGGCTCCAGGAATTGAGTGCCTTTTTAATGTATTTAAGGAAACACAATCTTCCCAATAAATTGCATAATAAGGTAATTTACCACGATTTGGAAAAAAACTAGTAATTAAAACTGTAGGAATACTAAAAAAATACAAACTATATGTTATAAATTCGAAAATAAAGAAATTACTTTGTTGACGAAATAGCTTTCTTTGAAACAGTTGATACACGAAACAATGTAACACTTGAATGAAGACATCTGTTGAAAGAAGAACTTTGAATTAACAACGGAGAAACAATTCTAGGATGTTGATGAACAAAATTTCGAGCAGCAAATAATTTGCTAATGTTACAAAATGATCTTAGCATTTGTTAAAGATGTAGCAGCAGCAAAAGATAATAAGATGATGATGTAACGATTCTGCAAAACATGTACATATATATATTAATTAATGTGGTAACAACAGAACCAAGAATATATTATTTCACGCAAATACGTATTATTTGTATTACAGCAACCCAATAATGTAACTCATGAACAAAATCTATAGAAAAGAAGCCTTTTCAGAACGCATGATTCTTTGATTTTGCTTTTTTCAAAAGAAATATGCACCAAAAAAACAATCAATATTTTTTCAATCTGATTAAAACCGATAAACTGTTTAACTCATGTTCAGCAGCATGATATGTTTTCTGTTATTATTTCATAGAATTATGCATTTTGATTAGGATCTATCAGAAATGATAATTTTTTTTATTAACGAAGATAAATGAAAAAATTTTTTTTAACATAAAACATTTTGTTTTCAACAAGCTTTTGTTCGGAAATTTTCCCGCTCAAAATGAGCTTTCGCTTTTTGCCAAAATATGTGTTAAAGTAGACTTTCAAATATAATTACAACACAAAAATGACAAATTTATTTGAGTACATTATTTGACATTATAAAATATCATGATTCTTAAGTCTTTTTAATGACAACACCCTTATTTCTACAAATAAATTTTACTATTTTAATAATGAATCTTTCAATGATTTGAAAAAATAAACATTTTTATTAATTTTTTAAACAAAGATATTAAATTACAGTAATAAAAGTATTCAACATCAAAAAAAATTGCAACAATAATAAACCACCGGAATTTATTTCTTTCTTCCATGATTTTTTAAAATCAATAATCAGAAGATGATTCAACAGATTTTGAAGCTGCTTCCTTTTCTCTTGCAGTTGGTGTTTCAATTCCTTCATGAGCCAAAACAACGGCATTTTTAAAATCAGGATTATTGTCATTTTCAGAAACAAAACGAAAAGATACCTAAAACATGTCATTAGTATAGGATTAAAAATTTAAAAAACTTACGTCAAGGTTATCAGCTAATCTTTTGATTCTTTCATAAAACAATTCATTTTTTACTGAGCTGCCATCCGCTTTTTTCCAGTCATTTTGATAGCTTTTTAGAAAAATTATATCATCCGTAACAATTTGAATTTCTTTGAGTTTCATTGATTTTGCCTAAAAAAACCTTAAAAATGTAAAAGCTAAGCATCCACAATTAAGACAAAAAATACTTTATACAAAGCTTCAATAATTCCACGCATTAAAGCCCTTGGACGAGAAACGGGAAATTCAGAAAATCTTTTTTTGATATTCATTTCATCATTGTCTTTGAAGTGAATACCGTAACCAGCTTTTTTCGAAGGTCCATCAGAAATGGCTCCGCAAACAAATATTACATTCTTTGATTCAGTTGCTCTCGGATCATAAGCATGTATTCCAGATGTAAGTTTACCAATAGTTTCAGCATGTTTTGAATTTTCTTTGAACTTATTTAACACATAATTTTCACCAGATTTTGGAAGTAATTCAACTTTAGCCTAAAAATGGCAAACATTATGTTTCATAATATTGAATCCATGGTATATTACATTAATCATACTCAACAGCTGATCCATTTTCTCAATTTCTTCTTTATGCTTCACAGAAGATCCATCTTTTTTTGTATATCCATTTTTCCGCCAATATCTTAAATATTCATTAACAGCTTTAACAATATACTCCGAATCAGTTTTAATAACAACTTCATCAAGTTTACGTTGATTAATAGCCTGCTGAAGTGCAAGAGTCATCGACTTTAGCACTGCATGAATAAGAGAGGCTCCAGGAGTTGAATGTTCTTCCAAAATATTCAAAGAATCATTTTCACCCCAATAGATTGCACAATAAGGTCGTTTACCCTTATTTGCACTAATTCCAGAAACATAAACTGTTGGAATACTAAAAAGAGACAGATATAACCAGTTATAAAAGAAAGAAAAATGTTACTTTTCAGATGAAGAATTTGAAAGAGTATTTTGTAGCAGGATTATACTTGAATGAAGACATCTGTTGTCAGAAAGATTTTGAATTAGCAAGTGAGAAACAATTCTTGGATGTTGATGAACAAGATTTCGAGCAGCAAATAATTTGCTAATGTTACACAATGATCTTAGCATTTGTTAAAGATGTAGCAGCAGCAAAAGATAATAAGATGATGATGTAGCGATTCTGAAAAACAAGATGTAAACATTAATGAATGTGGGGAAAATACAAGTAACGAAAATCGGGCTGCTGTTTCTATTATTGAAGTTCAACATAATCTATTAAAGAATTTGATCTTTTTTTAAAATTTAAAATTTTAAATAATAGCTTTGTTAAAATTTATTTTAAAGCTCAATTTTGAGCTAATGTTTTTTTCAACAACTTCAAATTTTTCTTTCAACTGCAGAAAATTGTTCTTCACTTTTTGCCAACAAATGCGGAAAAGACTGTAAAAATTTTTTTTATTTGACGATTGAAATTAATTTTGAGTCAAACATTTAAAAACAGAAATTTATAAGAAGTTGTTAAGAAAAAAAAAATTCTTTGTCAGTATTTAAATATTAAAACTAGAATTTAAAAGTAATTAATTATCAAAGACTGGATTTTTGTATTTATTACACACTAATTTTTGTTATATTTCTTATTAATATTACTGTAACAATTTTCAACTTTTTTTTGCTCCAAATTTAAGTACTTTATTTACAAATAAATAATTAAACGAAAAGTAAAACATAAAAAATAATGACAAATTACAACACATTCTTATTGGATACTGTAATTTTATGAACATTTAAAGCTTGGCCTTTGATCAGACGGTTCCCAAGTTTTAAATTCAGCTTTCATGGCAGCTTCAAAAGCTGTTACATCAATGTAATAACTAAATTTGAGATCAATCGAAGCATTTGGAGCTGCATTAACCTAAAAATATTTAATAAAATTTTATCAATTAAAAGAAAAATCTAAAATATTTATACCTTGATAAAAGTATAAAAGGAATCCACTTCAAAAACATTATCAATCATATTCAAATTTAGAACATTGAATTTTCTGTTAAGTTTTATAGAGGCGAGTTTTTTGGAGGTTTCAGAAGTGACATGACACGGAAAAAGTCTGAAATTTTGAAATTAAATAGTAAAAAATTTTTACAATTTTTTAATTTTTTAAAAGAATGTTTTATGTTTGATTTTACAATTGTTAGTACCCTAAAATCAGGTTCATAAATTTTTTAAATTTTAACGTTTTTTTCATAGTGCACAAACCTGACAATCAGGCAAGAAGGAAATAAAAAGTATTTCAAAAAAACGTTAAAATTTAAAAAAAACTTAAACGGCCGCCTTCATTTTATGTGAATGACGTAATCTTACATCATCTTCAAAACTAAACAAACTCAACTGTATATGATATGCATTTGGGATACTTGAAATAACATCCTCAAAAGACATCAAAGTACATTTTGGATCAATAATATTTACGCCATCCAAATTCAGCACTTCAACATTTCCAGATTTTGTCAAAAGCTTAAATTCATCCACCCATAAATCATCATCAATAATTGTAATCTTTTTTACAGTACATTTTGAAATTTTTGGAATTAAAGTCGGAATAAATAAATTATCTTCATATTCTCGAAAGCAATCAATGTCATTGACAATCCAAACATTTGAAAGTTTGGCCAGAATTGGATCATGTGGGGCAACATTTAAGCAGTAATTGTTGCACAAAAATTTTTTGTAATGTTTTCGAATTTTTATATTATCAATAATAATAATTTGGTCAAGTTTATGAAAAAAATATTTGCATGTTTGATAAAGCTTTTTGAGATGTTCCGGATTTGAGTTATCCATGACATAAGCGATAATAGGTTTTGGGAATGAAAATTGTTGAGGATAATATGGATATATGGAAGCCATGGTTGATGCAAGATTTTTGAATTTTAATAAAAATAAAGTAATTTTGGATGAAAAATAAGTAAAAACTGCTTTAAATAAAAACACGAAAAAGTAAAAATTAAATTTTAAAAGCAAAACAAAAAAATTTTTTCAAAACACGCGTTCCCATTTTTTTTCTTAGCCACTTTTTTTCTGTTCTCATGTGTCTGCTGCCCCTTGTCTGCTGCAGCTTATTTTTTTTTCAAAAGTTTTTACTCTCTTTTCCCCAAAAAAGCTTATGTTGAAATTCTTCTTTGGCTTGTTTACTCCTTTCATGTTTTTTCTTCTTCTTTCTTCTTGCTATTATGGAGGCCATATTATATGGCTTGTTTTTCTATCTCTCTTTCTCTCACATACTTTATCGCATGCTTATTCTTTCCATTTTTAACAAAATATTTCTCTTTTATTTTTTCCTTAATTTTTTTTCTTGTAGCTTACTCATTTGAAGGTGAGAAAAACAAAAATAAGTATTTTTAAACTTTGGTTCTTTTTTTATGTATCTACATTTTTGAATTGAAATCGGAGTTTTTTACTTGAAAAGAAAGATAACAAACAGAAAAAACCACACGGTATTACCGTTTAAAGGTTACGGTAATACCATACATTCCTGGTAGTAACTAACTTAAATATAATAAAATAATTATCATTTTTTGATATTTAAAGAATACAAAACAAGTAAAAACGCAGAAAAAAATGTAACTGAAAAGAAAAACAATTAAAAATTAAAAACATGAAAGTGATATTTGAATTTCAAAATTTTGGTGCCGTTTTTTAATGTTTAAATTTGTGTTGATTTTTGTTTGTTAAAAAAGGGTAAAAAGTTCATTTTTTATCTTTCATGCGAGAGAGTGAGGGTAATAAAGGAAATTGATTTTCTTTTGTACTCTCTCGAAATTACAACGTTATTGTTTTGTTTTTCAAAAAATTTTCTTGTTTGTCAATTTTATTTATTTTAAAACTACTAATAAAAATTAATTGTTATGCGAATTTGGTGTTTAACAAGTTTAACTTTGAAATCTCTTGAGCAAACAAAAGGCCTTGAAATATATAAATTTCAAGGTTTAGAAAGTCCTCCATTTGATAATTATAAAACTGTTAAGCATCAAATAATTAAAAAATATTTAAGAAATGCTACAAATTATAAATTGAGTGAAATTCGAATTGGTAAACGGTAAGATAAAATTATGGGAGAGGTGGTTGGGGGGTAGTTTCACTTAGCTCTTCAAAGTTGTTAAAATTTGCATACAAAGATACAGCACTTAGATACCAAGGAATCTAATGTTTTTAGAGATGGAAGATTTTATTTTGTGTTATGTCGAGAAGGCGTTAAGCTTTTCAACATTCTTATGACGGTAATACCATGTTTTTTATCAGCCAAGTAATTTTAATAAAATAAAGAGCGTATTTAGAAAGGTGCATTGATAGCTTTACCTCGAAGAGATGCTGAATCAGTAGTAATTGATATTTTAATTGACAATGATAAATTAGACAAGGATGATTTACCACTAATTTCTATTTCAAAGATTCGAATTCGAGCTGTAAGAGATTTTTACGATAAATTCAAACTATTTTGTTATAATTAAAAAATTTAGATAAAAAATACGTCAGTTAAAAGGATGGTTTCAAATCGGGAAATTGAAATTTACAATAATTATGCGGCACTTATTAATCAGCTTTCTGGCGGAAATCCAGGTAATGCTTTTTAATGCCCAAGAAAGTCCTTGTTATGCAAATTTTTGGTTAAGCTAAATTCATTTTGCAAGATTTCTTGTGTAATTTGGTTAAAGATGATAGATTAAATATATTTGTCATTTCAGAAAATCATGAAGAAGCAATTAAACAACTTGGCCCGATTGTTTTACCAAATCCGTCAGAGCCAAAACGATTACAACAAAAAATTACTGATCTCTATAATGTTATCAATGATTTATGTCATCCTGAAACTGGTGATATTTCAAATGTTTTACAAACTGCAAGATATTATAATGGATTATATGATTATGAAGTAATTCGATGTACGCAAATTTTAATGTACATTTTAAAACATTTGTTTTTTAGTTGAATCAAGAAAATATGATCCAAGATGTGAAAAAACAAGAGATTTTTCTGATTGTCGATTTCTTTTATATGATTCAGGTAAAAAAAAAATTTGCATAACTTTTTATTCTTAAGGTGTATTTTTAGTTAATTTATCTGGTATCAATGAGAGATGGTTCTTAGCTGAGGGGCTTCTATCACTTGTCATAAAAAATTGTAATGTTTTTACAATTCCTGGAACATGGAAAATATTTGAAAATAATATTTCAAAATTCAAACATTTAATTACGCTACAATTAAGTTCATGCAAAATTATTCAAATTCCTGAATATCTGTTCCAAAATGCACCAAAAAGCATAATGTCTTTGATTTTATTTGACAATGATATTTCTTCAATTCCATCTTCGATTTCAAGACTTGTAAATTTGGAAGTTTTAAATTTGAACGATAATCCTGACTTGGATGATAATGGAATTCCATGGAATTGTTTATCAGAGGAATTAAGATTTATAGAAATAAAAAATACAAAAGTAACGAAAATTCCGAATACAGCAAAAAAATTCTCAAGGTTAAAAGTGCTAAATGTTCAAGGTCCTAATTTAAAAGTGAGTGCAAAATTCAGAATCTTCGTGCCTAACAATATAGGCAGGATGGTACTGTTCTAGTTTTCCATTCTGCCAGTTACAAAATGCTGGAGAAAATGAATGGTAAGAAATACGCAGAATTTGCTTAATTTTTTTGAGAATGAATGAAGGGGGGGGGGGCGAAAACTAGAACAGTAGCCTGGAGCCTACTGTTCTAGTTTTCGCCCCCCCCCCCCTTTAAAAGATTCTTGAAAAAAGAGTTTTTAATTTTAATTATTTGGACATCTCTTTTTTCGAATTGATAATGATAAAAAAAATAATGAAATCGCATGCAAATTTTTCAATGAAAAATCAAAGTGAAAGAAGGGGGGGGCGAAAACTAGAACAGTGCCAGGCAGGACTAATTTGTGTAAGAAAGCTAAAGGTGAACGATGCCCCCAATTGCAAGGTTCTGGGTATTGTAAGGCAATCCGATCCAAAACCCGAAATATCGGATCAATGATCAATCCGACATATTACGGATCGGATCAAAGGATTGAAAACGGATCCGGAAATCACACGGATCGGATTAACGGATCAATCCGTCGGATCGAACCGGATTGCCTTACAATAGTCCTGGCCAGCCCAAGCCAGGGATGTTTCAAATTTTGTCTTGATTCTCTTTTTCTTTTTTTTCCCAAATTATAAGAAAATCAAGGCCAAGCCCAGGCCTTTTGACCCTCGGGGTTGAGGCTTTTGTACAGTCTTACTCAAACGAAATGCTTTTAACAAAAATTTACAGGAAATTGATTGGGATGGAATTACGGATGACATTGAAAAATTATCAATTTCAAATCTTCGTTTGTTAAATAGTATTAAAACAACTGATAAACACCTCCTCAATTCTTTTAGTCTCACCAATGAAAATATTACGGTATAAAATCTTTTGTTATTATAAAAGAATAACTTAAATTATTTAATAATAGCATGACCATGGCATTGCTGGGTTACCACGAAATATTCGAGAGCTAAATTTATCAAATAATAAAATGACATGTTTAATTTTCAATTTTGGACAGCCACCATATTCGCTGCTTACAACGTTAATTCTCAGTTGCAATAAATTGCATTGCATTCCATGGGAAGTTTTGCCATTAACTTTAGAAATTCTTGATTTATCAAATAATGTTTTTAATGAAATTGAAACAGTCAAAAATTTGATCGAGTTGAAACAGCTTTTAATGAGCAGCAATAATCTTACAAAAATTACTCCAGAATTTAATGAACTTGGAAAGCTTAAGATTATCGATTTTGGTAGAAATTGCCTTTCATCTTTGCCGAAAGGATTTGAATTTATATTTTCAAATTATTTATCCCTTAATCTTAGCCACAACAAATTCAACAGAGATAATGGAAGCATTGAAGAAGATTTATGGAATCGACTTCCAACGACATGGCGCTTATATTTGAATGGAAATACCCTGAGGGAATTACCATGTCAATTAATTGGAAAAATAATGGAGCTTCAAGCAATTGATTGTAAACTTGGTTATATTTGTCCACAAATTTATAATAATCTTTTTAATTTTCATAATGATCGAAGATTAAATATTTTTCGTCATCGATTCCTGTTAAATATTGCAAAAAATGATGACCTTAAAAATCTGTCATTTATCCCACATACGATTTATCCGATAACAATTTCATCAGAAAAACCATCCAATGAACATCGGTATTTTTCACGAGTTTTTGGTGATAATGAATTGGCAACTTTAAAAGTTTGTAATTTGATTTAATTATATTTTTAAAAAATTTAATTTACCGATTTTTCAGAATTATCCTGAATGGAGTATTATTGTGTCGAATAAAGAAAGTTTAAGAAATACAAGAAAATTTCCAAAAATTGGTAAAAAATATGCATATAATTTTAAACCAGTTCAAGAAACAAAAACTGAGGAAGAAGGAATTTGTAAATGTTGTGCATACTGTAGCAGCCCTGGTAAAGGTCAAGCAGATACTGTAATGATTGAACAACAAATGATGATGGGTTGTGTTTTTTGTGTTGTAAATGAAGGTAAGAGTTTTGAAACAAGCAGGTATGTCAGTACGGGGGGCACCAAGTTTTCCCTATGAAACCATAAAAACCTTTTCATCTTTTACCGCCATCGGCATAAAATCAAAGGTGTGCCTCTTTAAAATGGTTTCTACCTCCTCCGAACTATGGGTTCAAGAAGAACAATAACATTATTTTGAAAATTTGAAAACTTCAATGACTTCTTACCAAAGTTTTTAGAAATAATTACAAAAGCTCATGCCTATGAAGAGCCAGGATGGCAAGCTGGAAAATGGAAAACATTAATTCGAACTCGATTATGTCCGAACTGTATTCAAAAATTAAAACATAAAATTGAAAACCCCTCAAGTAATAATGAAGAACAACTAACGGATGATCTTGAACCTAAAAGATACCGCGCTACAGAAGAATCAGAAGCTGTAAATTACAGTAATTCAGGGATGGAAGAAACTGCAAACATTTTTGTTTCATCACCTGTCATGGACTCTTTTCGTGTCCCAATTGAAGGACCAACATTTGGCATTGTTGAGATTAATTGGATAAGATATATTTTAGAAAAGCCAACCCCCTTCAATATCCCAGAATGGGATCCAACTTGGATATACTCTTATCCATCTGAAGAATATCTTCGTGGAATTTGTGATGTTCATGGAATCAAATTTGATTCATATCCGTTTCACGATTCTCAAAATTTTTACAGTTCACCAATTTTCGGAAAAATGAACCTGTTGACTGTTAAAATTGAACCAGATCAAAATTCAGGATTTCGAGCTTTATCTTATTTAATCACAGGTTGTGAATATTCTTTTGAAAAAATAAGAAATTTAATTCATTTCCACATTCAGCAACATTTTTTACCACAAAATTTTTGTAAGTTTCTATCAAAACTTTGAGAATATTCTGTATTATATTTTACAATAATTTTTCTTGTTATTAAATTCTTTTGCAGATATGGTATATCCCCCTCAGATATTAAACATATTCACCGAAACAATCAGAGAATGTGATTTATATGCAGCTACAAATTTATTTCAAATAAATATTTTTGTCTTTAATTTTTACAACGATGGAAAATGGTTTTTGATAAATGAATCCTGGTTTGAATCTGCAACCGGAATGACACAATTTATCCCACATCGACCTTCTTTTTTATTGTCCAAAACATTTGACAATTTGTTTAATCCAGTTTTAGCTGCTACTGATTGAAATGAACAAAAAAATGTTTATAAATTTTCAAAATTACTGTGATTTTTACAATTGTTATTTTTTAAATTTAAAAAGTTGTTGTCGCTTTGCAATAATGTTTAAATTTAATAACCAAAGGTTCATTTATGCCCCAAACAATGGAATAAAATTTTACCTTACTAAAAAACAAATGCCAGATAAATTAAAGCCATTTTTTAATTTATCACATGATAAGACAACGAAAAAACTTTTCATAATTAATGACCCTCTCAATTTTGTTTTAACGTTTTTATAAATGAAAGAACAAAAGAAGACGATTGAAAAGCAGCAGCATGTCAGGTGTGAAAATGAGGCATTCCAGTTGTCGCCAATCTTTTTTTCTTTCTTTTTTGTTGACTCATTTTTTTTCGTCGTTCGAACAAGAAAGAAAGTAAGCAAAACGATGCTGAAGTTGTTTTGTTTTGTCAATGAATGGCTGACGACTGTTGTACACATACTATATCCTCTTCCATTTTCGGATCCCTCTTTTTTTGGGTTACCGCTTTTTCCCAAACTTTTATTCCACTTTTGTACAAAAAATCAATCCATCCTTCCTTCTTTCTTTCCACCCGATTGTCAACAATATACATGAGCTCCAACAGCAGCAGCTTTAACTAGCCATTGTCCACCTACCAACCACCCGACTGCCTGTAAGTTTTGGAAAGTTGAAATAAAAGAGAGTGAATGACCTTTTCTTTTTTCCATGAAAGCGTGTTTATCCCTTTTTTGATGCTCATATTGCTGTTGCTGCTGTTGATCCTCTAAAAACAAGTATCATAATATTTTTATGTTTTACCGCAAAAGCTTTACTTTTTTCAAGCTTTACTTTTTGTAACCTTTTTTTTTCTCTTAGAGATCATGTTTTTCAAAACTATAAAAACTGCATTTTTTTCTGTTCTACCAAAAAACGGTTTTACTTGTTTTTCTTTGCTTTCAAAAAAAGTATATACTCCAAAAACGCTTCTAATTGAACATCAATAATAATAATAATTTGATCGCTACCTTGTTTTGGGGTTTTTTTGTAAAGTGGAACACTTGAAAAATGCCTTTTTTTATTGAGCTCGAAACTAAATAACAACAAAAAAAGTAATTGCTCCTTTTTGAACCAACAGTTTTACCTATTTTGACGCCATTTTTTCTTCTTGCTTTTATTTTTGAGTAATTATTTTAATGAAACTTTTGAGAATTTTTTTCATTTTAAAGTGAAATCTTTGAAAAACCGATTTATTTTTTTTTTATTTTATTTATTCACTTCAAAGCGATTGCTCACTTTAAGTGCGGGTAAAACAAGAAATATAATATAACAAAAGAATACATAAAAAAAGAATGCAATAAAATGTTTTTAAATAAGGTGATAAACGAAAAAATAAGTTTTTAAATGAATTTTTTGACTATAACATAGATCAACTTTTACTGAACTTGGATTTGAAATTTATAGTCCCACATCGATCATCGTATGATTATTTTTTAACATTGATGTTTGTATGTCTTTCTCTCAAGTTTAAATTCTTGTTGCGATTGGAATTTGAATTGTAATTTTTTATTAATGTCCAAGTTAATTCAGTCTTTTTTTATTGTAACCTTGACACTCAGATATAATTATTTTATTATGTTTAAAATTTAAAAATATCTAAAATATTAAAAAAAAGTGTTGAATAAAAACAACCCAACTAGACGATTGAAAAGAAGTTAATATTTTGTCTTTCGTGCCATTGATGGGGGTTGTAAAATAAATGCCATATAAAACAAGAAAGACGGACAAATATTTTTTCATTTCAGTGCATTTTTGTTTTATAAAAAATCAATTCTCTAAGATTTGTTCCTAAATGTGTTTTTAAAATTTTTTCCCTTCACCCAATACTTCCAATTCTTTTGAATTGTAGATATCCCAAAATTCAATTCAAAAAAGCATCGCTTTTCAAAACATCTGATACTTTTAAAACTTTTCTTTCATCCAGAGAAAAGTTGTTTTTTAAAGAACAATGAAAAAATAAACAGCTGAAAATGCTTTTTAAAAATTCAAGTTTTGGTTTATACTCTTTTTCGGAAAGACTCACAAGGGAACCGTACCGACTATAACCCACAATTTGAGATAGGATATATTTTATCGTGTTTCCCATGTGTTCAAATGTATTCATGCAAATTTATAGCGGCCCCGATTACCAAGTGTCATTTTCACCTTATTTTAGTAATGTACTATAATTTGGTATCAAGGTCAATCCTTATATCTTGAAATTATCTTCGTCTGTTTATAAAAGTTTGATATGGTCAGAAGTGTGTCATTCATCGTTTACATGACCCTTTTTATCTGCTGCTAGCTTTTTGAAACTTGTAAAACCAAAACACGCTTTCAAGATATAAGGATTGACCTTGATACCAAATTATAGTACATTACTAAAATAAGGCGAAAATGACACTTGGTAATCGGGGCCGCTAGAAATTTGCATGGATACATTTGAACACATGGGGAACACGATAAAATATATCATATTTCAAATTGCGGGTTATAGTCGGTACGGTTCCCTTGTCAGTTTTGCTTGCGACCTGAACTACAAAATATTAGCAAACTAAAAAAAAGTTTCTGGAGATATAGGGAATTGAACCCCAGACCTCTCCCACGCTAAGGGAGCGCTCTACCCCTGAGCTATATCCCCAACGAGAAACGACCAGAAAAAAATGAACAATTTTTCAACGCAGAGACAGACAAGCAAAAGAAGAAGAACAGGCGCATGGAAAAAAAAGGTTGCGTTTTCATGTTAAAAGAAAAATTATTGAGATAAAATAGTTTAGAAAATGGTTAAATGTATTTTTTGTGTCGACCTTTTTAACAACGTGTTTTTTGTTAATTAATTTATTAAATTTCTAAAATTGTTTAATTTCAGTTTTTAAACTTCTATGCATAATTATATTTTAATATTATTATCAATTAATTTATTACATTTCGCATTATCAGAATTTGCATATTGGCAAAATGGTGAAGGTCCAATAATATTTAATGATCCCCCGAGTATTCAAGAACGAACAAATTTTCCATTTCATAATGTTCAATTTGAATCAAATCACCCAAAAAGTTTTGTTGAAATTCCATCTTTTGAAAAATCGCCAATTGATGAAAGTCAACAAACAATTGGTGATAAAATAAATGCATTATTACCAAATCAAAGGGAAAAAGAAAAGGTATTAGAAATCATTGATTCAAAGTAGGAGTTTGTCTCGCAACGATATCGAAATAATCCTAAAACAATCGTTGCAGGAATAAAAGCCTGTTACAAAAGATAACAGAGCTTTCAAGAGTATTCTCAAAAAGTTCCAGCAGCCGATCCCATGGTATTGATCAATCTGTACTTTATCATGACATGGTTGAAACAGATCGAAAGCGGCAAAATACCCTTCATCAACTTCGAAAATCCCTATCTCCAGAATTTACAGATATCGCGGATAAAATTGTAAATGTTGAAAAGAATTTTTCTCTTAGTGATTTTCAAAAGCAAGCTGGTCATGATGGAATTCTTGAATCTTTAGCAGCAAATGCAAAATCAGCTTTTAAAGACTTTGAAAGCTTTTTAAAAAGTGAGATTAGTTTGGATTAACCTAATCCTATCCCCCGTGGATTTGGTTAATCTGACCCTGGATTCCCTTCATCCAATTCCATTTTTAGGTTCTCCAAGAACTCGCCGACAACTTCAAAATGATCCTGATTGGAATATGCGTTCATCAATGTATGTCAAACCTGGCACAGAAGGAGCATATATCCCAGATTTGCCAACATCCCCTCCAGCAACAAATAATAATTATGCAGATATGTTAACAAAAAATCGATTTTTAATGCCTTCAGCTGTAGAGAAACAAAAATTCTATCCGCCTGCAGGATTCTTTCCACAAGAACCAACTCGGCCATCAGCAGTAATCTTTACTGGAAGTGATCCATATTCGATTCCAGGATTTACACCTCCACCACCTTTGACAACAACAATGGCACTTCCAGTTGGGCAAGATTTAAGTGAAACATACAATGATAAAACTTTTGAGGATCGAAATCGACTATTTCGAAAAGTTGAACGACATTATGATACTGGTCCAATTGTATTTCCAACTCCTCAACATCAACAAAGAAATTACGGTAACACTGGAGAAGTTGTCATTCAAGAGCAAAGCTACCGTAATCCACAACCACCACCCCCTCCAAGATGGAACATTGATACACAGGTTGTTGAAAAAGCTCAACAAACAATTATTCATACAAAAACTCCCATCACTTCTGATTTCTCTCGAACAGATTTAACAGTCAAAAATAAGATTGAAAATGTTCAAGTCCCCTCTAGCACAGTAACAAATTATTCGCAACAAACAATTTCACAGGCTTCAATCCCAGCTATATCAAATCCTCCAAGGGATCAAGTAATCACAAAAAGTCATATTGAAACTATTCGACCTATTGCCACAGGGCAAAGTTATGGCAGCGGATCATCAATTACATATCCAAATAATATCCCATCAATGGATGTTAGGGTTTCCCCTGGGGCAATGCCAATGGTCCCTGCAAGTGTTATTCCACTTTCATCAGGTTCAATTGGAAGATATGAAACAAATATTGGCAGGTATGAAAGTGGAGAAGGACGACAAAATCTTCGATTTGAAATTCCACAAACATTTTTACAAAATATTCAAAGCAAAATTCCTGGAATTGTTGAAGGGCAGATTCCATATAATCGACCAAATCCGATAAATTCTTATGGCCCAGCTGTAACCCCATATCGACAAAGTCCATATGGATCAAATACTGGACTACCTGCGAATTATATCCCCAACAATCAACCAATTGGTCAGCAACCTTATGTCCCTGGACAACCCCCACCAGGGACTTATATCCCTTCAGGGTATCAACTTAAACCATCTCCTACTGATACTGTAAATACCAGAATTTTAACCAATGAACAATTTCAACCAAATATTTTCCCAGAACCAAATACCGTAGTTTTGAAAGAATCTTCACCAGCTGAAATTGTTGACCCTTCTTTTTCGACAACTACTACAACAACTGAAATCCCTCCAATGACACCATATACAACATATCCGGACTTCAGGGAAGAACTTTTCCCTGTTCCTTTGAATCATATAAATCATGATAATCGACCTGCATCTGGAACCCATCGAAGACAAGATATGTTTGGAGGTGGTACAAATGAATATCGACAAGATAATGGAAGGATTAGTGAAAAGATTACCAAAGATATCAATAATCAAAAGCAATGGCCAAGTGCAGTTGATGATCGAAGGGTTAAGGGATATATTGATCCAGAAATTCGATATGGACCAGCTTCGCCTCCATTTTCTTTAGAAAATCATCCAAAGCCACCGTATGATGGAACAAGTATTGCTGAAAGACCATCTGGTAAGCTTATTAAATAAGGTATAAAAAAAGTAATTGAAAAATATATGAAATCCTAAAATGAGGGATTTTATATATCCGCTTATACAGTAATTTGAATAAAAAATTGTTGAACTATCGTCAGCAATAAAAAATATAAGGTTAATTAGCATATTGATTATTCAAGTACCTAAGGATGAATAAAATCTGAAAGAGGATATCATATATCCGCTTGCAAAAAATTTTCCCACATTTTATACCTTAACAAATCTTTAAAAAACATTAATCGCCAAATTACAGTAATTTATGGAAAATAGTTGATCTTATCCGTAGCGGATATATCTAATCCAACTTTATCTTCTTTCAACATTTTTAGGATACATGGAAGGTGATGACTTGAGTAAAACGGATGTCATTGGCGGAATTCCATATGGTCGAACAGAGGCAATGTTCACAACCCCAATCCCTTGGAATCCTCAAACCACAACAATTATTGGTGTTCCATCAATTGATATTGATCCAAACCTTGATTTTCCTGGGAATCGAGCATCTCGACCAACTGAAAAAGAGGTCATCTGGAATCGACTAACAGAAGATGCTCGAAAATTCCCTGAAAGAGGACAAATTCGACCATATTTTGGTCCAGAAGAAATCACCCGAAGTCGATATATCAATGAAAATCCTCCTGAAAATAATCAAAGAGATGGAAAAATACATCGTTATGTTAAAATGGATTTACCAAATTCTTCAACATTATCATAATTAATAAATATATAGAATTGTTTTAAAAAATAAATTAAATTATTTGGTTAATTGCAATTTGCAAACGATCAAAATTTCATCAAATGATTTCCAAATTATACAAACAAATTATGCTAAAAGCCAATTTTTCATAAACCTTTGTAAATATTGGTTAAAATTAAATGTAATTTCGAAAAGTATTTTTTTAAATAAATTTAAAATGTTTTTTCTGAAAGAAAGGGAGCAGTTATTTCATTTTTCTGTAACTTTTGAAAAGTTTCTTTTCATTGACTATGAAAGCTCCTGTCTGCAAACTTTTTGTTTATTTTCTGTGAAAAAGATCCGTATTACGGTAAAATATATTATTTAAATATAGGTTAAAACGATTGATGATATTTTGACAGTCTTTATTAAATTTCATCATTGTTAAAAAATTTTGAAATAGAAAAATATTCAAAATATCCATAATAGAACCAATGCCTTATTTTTTTAGTTATTTATGAATTTTCGATAAAAAATTTGGTGATATTTTAGATATTTCCGATCATGATTGCATTGACGGATGTCTGAGAAATGTCCTGAACAGCGTCTTTTTTAAACCATGGAATTTTTCTAATATAAAAGAGGATTTCATTTCTAAATGGTGGCATTAATAAAAGAATCAAAAGTGATTCCGTGAAAGGTTTTATTAATGTTACATATCTCTTTGCAAATTCCATAACAATTTGGAAAGTTTTTAGGAAAGTGAAAAAATGATCATCACTAAAAAGTATCAAAAATGTCTAAAACTTTTATTTTAAAATTTAAAATTTTCTTACTCAGTATTATAATTTCCAAAAACTTCATCAATTCGAGCATCAACTTTTTCTTTATAAATTCGAAAATACCAATTATTAAGATCATAAATAAAGAATACAAATAAAATAATATTTGGGCATATTGATTGTAAAACTGCTGCTCCAAGGGCATTGATATCTGATTTATCAGTGTGTAATGTTTTCTGAAAAAAGAAAGATTAGGGACTCAGAATTAAAGTTGTTTTTAACACAAAGACTAACAAATTTATAATGAATCCGAACATATGCGATAAATGCAGATAAAGTAGCAATTATCTCAAAGAAGAATACAATTGCAGCAAAAATAATTTCAATAATCAAATACTCTTTCATGCCTTGATTAAAAACATAAAATTGTAAGCAAAATAGCACCGGAAGCGGAAGAATATCTGAAACCCTAGATTTATTATTTAAATAACAAATCAGTTATTTTCAAAAAAATAATAATCGGTCGCCTTCGATTACTCATGGCAACTTTGGTATTTTTCATATTTTTTATTCAGTTACCTGAACAAATAACAGATATAATCGAATTTCGGTCATTTACAATTCGATGAAAGAGCCATGGATGCATACATGCCAAATAACTTGATAGTCTCAAAAAGAAAAATGAAAGGGATGTAGAATATACGGACCATTGAAAAGCGGTTTTTAAGTATGAATCAAAATTGACCAACAAATTTGGAATTGCTAAAAATATGTTTTTGATTTCTATGTTAATTTCTGCAATGTGGCTTTCCAGATAAACTTATTGGCAGATCGGTTTCTGACGAATGTTAGCGGATTATCGGGGATCGTTTGCGGCTGAACTTCAAATTCTGCCGCAAACTATTGCCCTGAAACCAAATATTCCTCTAAATTTGTCTATAACCTAAACGCCAATAGTTTCATCTTCATGACCAACATTGCTTCAATTTTATTACAATCGGTAGCTTCATGCCATGTCACATAATCCGTCCATAGACACCATGCTTTAACATTTGAATCTTGATAAGATTGAAGAGCTTTGGTAATCCAAATTTTATCAGAAATTAATTTTAACAAAGAAACTGTAAGACAAACTCCATTAAAAAGGACGGAATTAAATGCAAAAATTCTACATGGAAATGGAATCTGAAGTAGAAAACTATAAAAAATTTGATAAATTCAAAAAAAACTAACCTTTTTAAAAAAACAAAAAATAAAGACGAGAATTATTGGAATAAAAGATAAAACATAAATTGGCAATTGAATTACAAAATTAATTTTAAAAACGTCTCGATCGAACATTTTACGTTCTTCTGAAACATACACACTCACTAATAAAATATCGGCATCTGTTATTGGCCATTTTTCATCTGGCTTTAAATATTTTGAACAATTCATCTCAATTAAATCACCAATATCTGAAAATTGTATAAATATTTAGGGGCATTCTTGTCAGGTTAACACAAGCAAAATAAAAACAACTCTTAACACGAAAAGAAATTTTTTTTCGTGCTGAGAGCAGTTCATTTTTTTATACAAAATGTCTTTCAAAAATTTATTTACATGGTTGACACTCGGCCTGGCATCTTCCGTTTTGGGTGCAAAATGTGCTATTTTCACACATAACTTTCTTCCATACGCTTTTTGTGCATACATATTTGTACGGATATCCATCACCTCCTAAATATTTCCCCCCAAATTACATATTTTAACAAATCACATTAATTATTTTACCTTCACATACTTCACAACCTTGAGATCTTTTGTCACCATGCATATCTGTAAATAAATTTGGATACTGCCGAATACTGAAAGCATTTTATTATTTTTTGAATAAATTTTTTCGTACGAAATACTTGCCCATCTTCATCGGAAGTAACTAAACAATCACCATTGGCTAAAATTGAGTAATCTTATGTATGATATTTTCAAAATATTTTATCTTACCAGCAGTTATAGAAGCAAGTTTATTTATCCAATTTTTTATATAATCTGCAGCATTATTTGTCTCTGTGCCTTGTATATCAATGTCATGATCTAAAGCTCGTTTCACACCTTTAAAAAGGGAGGGTGAAAGATAAATAAATTTTTTTTCATTGCTACGCATGTGGTCTCAGCAGGAAACATTTTTCCGCTTATTTGTTTCGTGCTGAGACCATGAAACAAACAAGTTTGAAGTTTGATCCCTTACGTGCCCCACCCAGGTGTTACAAATCGGATGATAACCATAGGCGTAGCAACAAAAAATATTGTTTATCTCTTTCACTCCCAATCCTTTCAAAGAATTTTAGAGTGTGGTATTAAAGTTTCATAACGGAAAAATATTTTACCAGAAGAAAATTTTGAAAGAGTATTCCCAATTTTCTGCCATATTTGTGTTTCATTATGAGTACTGTCACACTTTCCAGCAAAAATATTTAATAATAATATAAAAATAATAAATTCTAAATCTAACAAGTTCATGACAAATCTGAAAAACAATTGTCATACAAACATTTTTTTAAGTTAAGTTAGGCCGTAAACATAAAGAATTTTCGGGGTGGTCATTTTCATTTTGGAGGGGACATGCCTTTGATCTTTTGCCGCTTAATAAAAAAATTAAAATAACTTTTTTTTAAAATTTTTTTTTAAAATTTGGGCATTACAATAAAGGTCCCTTGAATGATCTGATAAGGATATTTAACCTTTTAACTTTTTTATATCCTTATTTTCAAAAAAATATAAATTAAATAAAATGTTATTTTTTTATTTTTCTTATGAACACATGCGTTTTTGCAAAAATTCGTTTAAATTTTTTTTACATTTCCTTTGTTTTTATTAAATTACATGCCCAAAGTACAAACGAAATTTGATGTTTTATCGTACTTAATCTCACATCGAATTTCTTAAAGGAGTGTCCAGTGTTGACGTCAGCAGGTTAGGGGGTCAAGACAAAGATGACGGTTTACCTTAAATGCGGCAAAGATCCAAATAATTTTGCTGATTTTGGGAAGAAAGATAGCACTACAACACGTTTTCCACACTTTTGATCATGCGCTGCGTCTCTTCTTTTCTCTGTTCTTTTTTTAACTCTGTCGTGAAAGAAAAAAAAGAACAGAGAAAAGAAGAGACGCAGCGCATGATCAAAAGTGTGGAAAACGCGTTGTAGTGAGATAGGTATTTAAAAAAACAAACGAAAACTTTTTTTTCAGATGGTGCTGAATAACATTTTTCCAAGCTTCGGACTACAAAATTTTCATTTCGATTCAATACTGCACATTTCTGGGGGTTTAATTGTCTTCAAAATTTTTATTAAATTCGTTTTTTTAAATTATTTTTAACATCAAAGATCTACATATTATTCTGTTATAGAAAAAAACAATTATACCATAAAAACTTGAATACTTGTACTGGCACATATTTTTATATTTTTTATTTTAACATTTATGTCACTCATTATTAAATTTTATATCAATGTGTTACAAAAATGACTACAAAAATTTTTGTTGTTTGACTACTTTAAACATTAATCAAATAAGAAAAAATCTTTTCTCTGAATATAAAATGTTAAAAAATAGTTTTTGGAATTGTATGAAAAAAGCAATGCATAAAATTATTTTATTTAATGATTTACAAAAAATCAATCATTTGTAAACAAGATTTAAACTCATATTGTTTTCTAAAATTAAGTTTAATCTTTTATTATTAAAAGGTGTTATATTCGAATTATATTTTTTTGCTAATGATACCTAAAAGTTCATGTTCTTAAATAACAAGTTAATACAAAAATTAAGGTAAAATGGGACAACCAATGGCACTGCCCTTAAAATGCCCTAAAATGACAAGATATTCACAGTAAAAAAGTTTATTTTTCCAAATACCTTTGTTTCAATTTTCAAATGTTAAAAATGTTCCTTGTTGTTCTGGTATAAAAACACATTATGTTTGAATTATTATTGCCATATTTAGTTTAGCTTGAAACACTATAAATTTAACAAATATCAATTTTTTAAATTTTGTAAACGGTATCAAAAATGATCGACTTCATAAGAAAAATACCTTTTTGTTGCAAAAACTCTTGTTCTGTCAAAAATTTTCAGACTAAAAAATGAGAAGTTTGAGTTTTTCTACTGGAGTAAATTTCTATTATTCTAGAAAATTTTGGGTTTCTCTATGTTTAAACTTTAATGACCATTTCGTCTAAAAAGGATAAATTTGATTTTTTATTTTTTGCAGACTCGTTTTTTCATGTTTATTCAGTTTCACCTATAAAAATCTTGTTATCATTATGATACAATAAAAAGGCATTAATAATAACCAAGAACGTTGTCAAAGCTTCTTTATTTGATGATGTTATTGTTCTTTTTAGCTTTATTGTTATCATATGAAGTTTTTTCTATTCATCTCTAATTCGAGGAGATGACATGACATTTATTAACTTGAAGGAAAAAAACGAAAAACATTTTTGCAAAACATCTTCCAATTTTTTCGTTCGATTTCGAAACTTTGTTTACAACATTTTTGCTTCAATTTTTTCATTTTCCAAGATTAAATGCCATTTCTCAGGAAAAAAACTAAAATGTCAAAAGATCGAAAAAAGCGCAACTTTTTGCCATTTTAATCTTTTGTTTTTCTGTTTTTCCATTTTCGTTTTTTTAAAGTTGTTTACGATTTTTTGCAGAATTTTGCAGCAAAAAATCTTTTACATCCTTTTCACAAAAAAGAATCGTCTTTTTCAAAGATGTAAACAACTTTTTATTTTTTTTTCGCTAATAGGTCATTTTGTATACTGAGTCTCTCTCACACCTATGTCGAATAATTCTTTTTTTTAAAAAAATGATTAAGTCGGCATTGTTTTCGTGTCGAGAATTTTTTTCCCCTATAAAAAATAAATAAGTCGACTGCAATCAACTTTTTCTTTTTTTTTATTTCAGTCGACTTATTTATTTTTTATAGGGGAAAAAAATTCTCGACACGAAAACAATGCCGACTTAATCATTTTTTTTAAAAAAAGAATTATTCGACATAGGTGTGAGAGAGACTCACTGTAACTCCGCCCCGAAAATGCATTTTGCCTTATACGAATTAGTTCTTCTTTTTCTCCATTTTTAGAGTAGCATAAAAGTTGAGAAAAGTATGGCTTCGATTTTTTCAATATAATTTAATACCGGGTATTATATACCCGTTTTGAAATAAACTTTTTCGGATTTCTTTCTGGAAAAAATATACAAGAAATTGTTACGATTTTTCTCATTCCTAAATTCTTTGTGTGATCTCAAATTTTTTTCAATGATAAAAATATAATACTAAATTATTGAAAATATTGATTTTATCAATTAATTTTATTTAAAACTGATATTTTTCTTTTTATAGGATGTCGACAAAAGATTATAGCTTGTCTCCTAAAAAAGATCATCGACATGGTGATACTTCTTCTTCCTCCTCTTCAAGTCATGGTTCACAATACAGCAACATCAATTTGAATAAAAGTCATGAATGCTCAAAAGATAATTATGTTTCTTCAAAAAGCATTTCACCTCAACGTCAATCAAGTGGTAAGGGTAAAAGCTGCAATCTCTAACGGAGAAATAAAAAAACATAATTCAAACAATTGTTTGAATTTTGTTCTCATTTTTAATTTTTTGTTTGTGCTGCAATGTCCTAAAATGACATCAGATATTAAATAATAATTTCGCGGTGTGATTGAATAAAATAGAGGGTTAAATATTTTTTAACAAAAATGTTAGAAAAAACCGCATATGCAAATTTAAAAAGATGTTCAAAGTTTTTAGTGTTAATTATTAGAAGCACTCATATATTTTAGGATTTACAAAATGAAATTTTTTTAAAACATAAAAATTTGGTTTAAATTTCTCTGGGACTGCAGCCTTAACAAAAGTGTCAGGTTATACTGGTACTGAAAATGATTATCACAATAAGAGCCGAAACAGTTCAAATTCATGGTCAACATCATCTGATAAAGGCTTATATCCTAAAATACCAGGATATGATGAAACAAAAGAAAATGATCAAATTAATAATAAACATGAAAAAATGGATTCCAGTAATCCAAATGCTAGCACCCTTTCACTTCATATTGCGGCTTATGAAAATTCTCGTGAAGCTGAAAATGAAGATGCAAAAGATGACTCTGTTGAATCTGTTGAAACTGCTGAAACTGAGGCAAAAACAATTAAGAAAGTTGGTTAAATTTTGAGCAAAACAAGGTTTAAACAAACAAATTGCAGGGAAAATTTGGTCGAGCATTGAAAAGTGTTAAAGGTTTCTTTACTGGTTCAACGTCCAAGGTATTCCATTTTATTTCGTAACGTATGATAAATGCCAATCCAAATAAACTTTTTTATAGGATTCAAATGGACCCTTTTCAAGATTTGATCAACCTTCAACTCCTGAAACAATGAATTTTAGAAGCTCTCAAAAGCTTCGAAATTTAAATGAACCAATTATTATTGATCAGAAAGCCAGTGATACCAATGATAAATCTGATATGAGGTTGGAGTTCAAATTTTTTATGCATTAATTACTTTTGAAATCAGCAAGATAGTGATAAAATAAGTAAAACTTTAAAAAAGTTTGAAAAACAGTTCTAAAATTAAAATTTTCTTTTATTTCTTTGTCGTTTATGGATTTTCCAAATTTTTTAAAATTAAATTTAAAAATTTTCGTGGATGAATCAGAAATAATGCCCCACATCAAAGCCGTAGACAGAAAAAAATTTCGGGGTGCACATTTTAATTTCAGGGGGGCACGCCTTTGATTTTTTGCCTAAGCCTAACACGACGACGGCAAAAGATCAAAGGATTTTCTCAGTGCCCCAAATGCCCCCCCCCTCCCTACGACCTTGCGCCACATCAAAGGCGGTACGGTCTTTGCCTTCTTGCTCTCCATGAAGACCTTGTTCGCTTTTTGATTATGATTCAAATAATCTTTTTTTTTCGATTTTTTAATTGACCTGATAAAGATACAGTAAATAAATTATTTTTCATTCAACAACGTCAAACAATAAGCAAAGAATCAAGATTTTTTTACCTATGTTAAAACATTTAAATTTTTAGCATTTCCAAAAGCTCTCTTGCATCTGATACAACACATCCACCATCATATATATCAACTGAATTACAGTAATTTATAACTTTATATCATAGTTTTTAAAATATTAAATGAATTTTAGTATTCCACTTGAAAGTTTTACAACTCGACAAGCATTGGGACAATATGCTGCTCTTGGAGAACTTTATGATGGACATACAGATGGATTTTGTGGAAATTCTTTGTTCAAGGATAACTTTATGGATTTTGCATATGCATCAGAAGATGACAAAATTGTTGCTGAATTTAGTTTCAGTGATACCATTAATGCAAAATTTAAAAAGTTTGGAATTGATGGTGGATTAAAGGTGAAATTTTTGCTACATTAATAATTTATCAGTTGATAATTTTTGAAATTTTAGTTGAGTGTTTTATCTGGAATGGTTAAAGAAGGTCGTGACCGAAAACCTTTGCCTCTTCCAATTTCAAGTGAAACTGAAACAACAGCAACCGTCATTTTTCAAATTTTTACAAAGGTATCATAAACTTGTTACTTAAAATAATATAAAATAAATTGTTTTTTTTACAGCTTGAATCACTTGATCTCAACAATCAATCAGTTTTGACATGTATTTCTTCCGGGGCAATTGAAACTTTTCCATCTGCAACCCATGTTATTACTTCAATTCAACTTGGAGCTATTGTTTATGTTAATATGACTTACAAACATCAACATGATGAAAGCAAAGAATTCATTGCAGGACAACTTGAACGTGCATTTAATCAACTTCGTACATGTTTAAGTGGTGTTGAAGCAGATTCAGAAGATGACTCACTTGATCCAGAAAAGTTTTCTCTTCACTTTTATACTGAAGCTTTATCACATTATGATAACCTTCCAAAATCTCTTGGAGAAGCAGCAATGTTTATGAAAGAACTTCAAAAGCTTATCAAAAAACAAGGCACTTTAATTCCAATTTCTTATACCATGATTCCAATCACTTCTTTCTTTGCTCAAAGTATTGAAAATATCGATGTTGCTGATAGAATTGTTCATGACGTTGATGAATTGGTTATTCAAGGTGTTGTTGAAGTCTACGATGAAATTGTTCAAAGCCAGAAAACTCTTACTGCACTTGTTCATCATAGTAATTGCCTTGAAAATGAAGTTGCACAAAAACTTTCTGGAAAACTTCGAGAATTTAAAGCTGCTAAAAGTGAATTTCAAAAAGTGCTTTACAAACTTTTGATGGAAGTTCGATATGGTCGACAAGCTTCCGATTCAATCATTGATCTCTTGCTTGATTATCGAAATAGCAGTTTCACAGCTCAAGCAATTACAGGATACTGTAATCAATTCGGAACAGCTCAAGAAAAAGTTGCATTTATTCAACTTCTGACTAAGAATAATGTGATCTATGTTGGACCGGAAAATTCTATGGAAGCTGAACGTAAAAAGCTTGGACTTGATGAATGTTATGAATTTTATTGTGATTGGTCAAATGAACATCTTCTTGCTGAAAATTACAGTATTTTCCTCGGACTTGCTTCTGATGGTTCAAAATTAGCATTTATTGATCTCCAGGTTAATCCATTTGCTCGAAATTTTAATGTTATCCCACAAGGAAATCGCATTTGTCAATATTTAAATGGAAGATACATTGATTTGGATTGTTTACAAACTTGGACACTTGATCAATCAAAAAGTTGGGTAAAATGTTTGGATTCAAAGGATTTTACTGCTGAAAAACCTAAAAAGCGAATTGATGTTACTCTTCCATGTCCTCAATCATTTAAAGATGGATGTTGTGGAAATTCTGCACATGAATGGTATTGTGCTGCTTGTGAACAACGATTACAGTATGATTTTAATCATCATTTTTATTGTCGTTGTGGTATTGCATCTGTAAAAGCTTACCAATTCCGTTGCTCTGATAAAAATCATGGTGAAACGTTTGCTTGCTTTGATGAAGATCACTTGATGCCATTGATTGATGAAATTCGTCCAAATAAAGAAATTAATATTCTTCTCTTGGGTGAAACTGGTGTTGGAAAATCAACTTGGATCAATAGTTTTGCAAATTATCTCACCCATGCAACTTTGGCAGAAGCAGAAAAAGCTAAACCAATTTCACTTATTGCTTCCCAATTTACAAGTACTGCACTTGTTGATGGAAAATATCAAGGAAAAACCATTCAAATTGGTGAATCAAAGAATGAAAATTTTCAAAAAGGTGAATCTTCAACTCAAGGCCCTCAAAGCCATGTATTTACTGTTGGAAATAAGACAATTCGAATTATTGATACTCCTGGAATTGGTGATACTCGCGGGGTAATTACTGATAAAGAAAATTTTGCATCAATTTTACAATTCATTTCACAATTTGATGAAATTCATGGAATTTGTGTTTTATTAAAACCAAATAATTCTCGGCTTACTTTGGTATTCAAATATTGCATCAATGAATTATTGGCACATCTTCATAAATCTGCTGCTGCTAATATTGCCTTCTGTTTTACGAATGCTCGAAATAGCTTTTATCGACCTGGTGATACTTGGCCAATTCTTGAACGATATGTTAATGAATTATTTGATGCACAAAAAGTTAAAATTGATCTTAGCCAAGAAACAATTTATTGCCTTGATAATGAAGCTTTTCGATTTCTTTGCTTATTGAATAATGGCATTGAATTTGGA
Organism: Panagrolaimus sp. LJ2414; assembly: GCA_024447195.1. Taxonomy (NCBI): domain Eukaryota; kingdom Metazoa; phylum Nematoda; class Chromadorea; order Rhabditida; family Panagrolaimidae; genus Panagrolaimus; species Panagrolaimus sp. LJ2414. The sequence goes on along the minus strand of JAMRXY010000052.1, from coordinate 437,127 downwards.
AATGATGAACGATCAAATTTTGATAATAGCTGGGAAATGTCTGTTAAAGAAACTCAACGATTATTGAGCCATTTTGAAAATGATGTTCAACCACATGTCGTCAGCGAAACGGTATCATTGAATGAAGCTCGAAAAATTATTCTTACTGCTGCAAAACCTCTTGCTGATATCACAAAAAATATTCAACAAAATATCAAAGCAATTAATCGGCAACGAAGTGAAATTCAACAAGCTAATGCATATGAGCTTAAACTTCGCGGCAAACTTATGATCAAACATATTGGAATTAAGACTGAACCACTTGGTTATCCTCGTACCGTATGCCATGCTGCAAGCTGTACAGAAACAAAGCGATTACCAAATTGTGAAGTTGACAAAGTCATTTACAAAAAAATTTGTCACGAACATTGTTATCTTGGCAATGTTACACCAGAAACTGCACCAAATCCTGCCTTACAACAATGTCAAGCAATGAATTCATCAACCTTAACTTGCAATGTATGTGGATGCCGATGGGATACCCATCTTCATATTACATTTAATCAAGAAGAAATTGAAGAAGAAGTTGAAGATGAAAATGTTCAACGTTCAATTGACCAAAATAAATCTGCAAAAGAGATTCAAGAAGATGCCATCAAATCTTTGGAACAACGAATTGATGAATATAAGAAATCTCAAGCAGATATTGATCGGATTCTTGCGAAATTTGCATCATTTTTAAAAAAGAATGCCATTCTTGCTTACAATGATACCATTGAAGATTATCTCAAGCTTAATATTCGTGAAGAAAAAGAACAGCGAACTCCAAATTCTGAATTGCTTAAAAAGATGGAAGAACAACTTGAACAATATCAAGAAGAAAAACGAATTCTTGATTCTCGATTGGCATCTGGTGAAGCTCAACATGTTCGACCTGAAGAAATTAAAGCTTTACAAAAAGAATTAGAAAATCTTCCATTGGTTGGAAAGAATTTTAAAATGCTTTTTGATGCTCATGTTCGAGGAAAGCAAACAAATTTTCAATATGGTGAACAGTATTATGATCCATATCATTATACAAATGTTCGAAAGCGTCATCAAAGCACATATAAGAATTATTCATCACATAACAAATCAACAATGGATTATTTAAAAGCAGCTAAAAAGAATTTGGGAGATGCTTTTAATTATATGTTTGATTTTTAAATGTGTATGTTTGTAAATTGCGTTGCATAATTATAAGCGCACCTTGGATTTTGCGATTCTAAAGTTTCTGGAACCGAAAACGGTATAGCTAGTTCATATTCGAATTCAGCATGTTCGAAAACCTAGGAAGCCAGCGAATTATCAGAAATTATAAAAAGTAATTCAAATTTTTCGAATAAAGTGAAAAATTAGAGGTGTTCTGGAGTAACCAGTGTTTGGGGGTTGCTCAGCACGCTTAATAAAGCTAATCTGGAAAGGAATCAGCAAAAAAAAATCAATGGCATCATGTTAAAAATTGCAATTTTGCCGTTTTTGGTATTTTTTGGCTGCCGGAATAGCCACGGAGGGAACGTTTAAGGAAAAACCAAACATGCTATTTTGCAGCCCTATCAAGGGTTAATAAGTCCACTCGGCTTTAGTCATTTTCACCTTTTTAAACAAAAAGTCCTCGTATTTTTGACGTTTTGATGTAACTTTGAAGGCGTGGTTTAAGGAACCTACAAAAGAGTGAGCTATGAAACTTTGTGGACTTATTAACCCTTGATAGGGCTGCAAAATAGCATGTTTGGTTTTTCCTTAAACGTTCCCTCCGTGGCTATTCCGGCAGCCAAAAAATACCAAAAACGGCAAAATTGCAATTTTTAACATGATGCCATTGATTTTTTTTTGCTGATTCCTTTCCAGATTAGCTTAATTAAGCGTGCTGAGCAACCCCCAAACACTGGTTACTCCAGAACACCTCTAATTTTTCACTTTATTCGAAAAATTTGAATTACTTTTTATAATTTCTGATAATTCGCTGGCTTCCTAGGTTTTCGAACATGCTGAATTCGAATATGAACTAGCTATACCGTTTTCGGTTCCAGAAACATTAGAATCGCAAAATCCACGGTGCGCTTATAATTATGCAACGCACTTTATTTGAATTTTAAAGTTATGTGTTGAAATAAAAATTTAAATTGTATTGTTAAAGTTTTAATTTTAAGCATAAGTTTTTTCTTATTACAAACATATTGAAAAATTTGTTTTTAATGAGCATTCCTAAATAATCTGAATACCATTTTCATGTTTTTAAATGTAAAGGATTAAAGTAATAACTCATAAAAAACATGGGATAAAGCTTAGTCTCTTTTTGCAGTAATCCACTGTGTCCGAGTTTTTAAAAAACGAAAAAAATTGTTGTTGGTCATTTATTCTTTTTCATTGTTTTATTTCAAAGTCGTCAAAATTCGTTCCTATATTTTACAAAAAGTTTTTGGTTCTTCCTCTTTGTGGGATTATACAAGACTGCCAACGATGCCCATTTCAACACAAAAGTCAACATCGCCTTCGGCAGCAAGAAAATCTGTAAGTTTTTCGCGTTAATTTATGTTTGCCCTACCAAAATTGCTTTGGATAATGAGAATATCACGACTATCATCTTCTGGGAATAAATTAAGTAGCATTATCCAAATTTGCGAGACATTGGAGCTTAAATGGGGGTTTGAGGAAACATATTTTTTAAGGCAATCTTTAATTCCAAATCTATTTCTATGTACTTGAGGGCACAAGTTCGATCTCGGCGATGATGGCTTTGATTTTTGAAATTAATAAAAAATGTACATTTGAATTTATGGCATCAAAATCATTGAAGATATTTTTTGTACTACAGTACCCTTTGAAAATTCTTTAACTTTAGATCTTTACTTCTGCAAATTTATCATTTCTCTTTTTTTCAATTTCAAGTATTTTCATTTTAAAAATATAAATAATAATGTGTCCAACAACACTTGAATCAATCAAACTTCACTCTCTGTTCCCTTCTATTTTTTTCTCTCTCTTGAATTCACCAAAAACATTAATCCTGATCTTTTTTTATTACGTTTTTAAAGTAAAAAAAATTATAAAACAGGTCTTTTTTAGTCATCATTAAATTAAAACTTTTGTATGAAAAATACAACACTGAAAAAAAACTTACATTGTCTAAAAGCCAAAACTGGACTTGAAAAGGCCTTGAAAAAAACACAGAAAAGAACTTTGTCCAAAAATCTGTTTTTTTGTTATTTTTCAAACTTGTCTCATCTATTTTGGACTTCATTAAAGAAAGAAAAAAGGAACGAATTTTACATAAATTTTGTAGCTTTTTTGAAATTTTTGTTATTACAAAAAATAGGAACCTTGATGTTGTAATTTGCAAAAAAAACAAGAAAATGTAAGAGAAAAAGGGTTGGCAATTATTTAATTTTTGTAGAAAATATACAATGAAAGTGCAAATCAAAAAAATAATTATAAAAGCAGTAAGAAAAAAATTATTTTTTGCCTAAAATTTATAATTTGCGTTACAGTATATTTTGAAAATCTGAGTAAAAATTATTATAAAAATACCGCAGCCGGGTAAAAATAAGTTACTGCAACAGTCGCCAGCGGCATCCTTTGAACTTTGGCAAACTCCTTTGAACTTTTTGATTTGCCCTACCCAGACGGTATGAAACTACTTTTTTAGTATCGTCTTTAATTTTTTTATCAACAAAAATTATTTCATTAATTTGTTTTACCTCTTTTTGATATTTTTGATCAAATGACAGTTTGTTTTTTTGTTGAAAAAAAGAAGAAAAGATTAAAACAAACAATCTTTGAATTTTGTTAGCTGCAAGCTTAATTTCAAAGAGTAAATAAAACTTTAGATATTTTGAACTTGATCTCTTTATAATCTTTTGATTAAACTTTCCCAGAAAATTCTGGAGTAAAAAATACGTATTTAGTTTTTCTTGTGATGGGAAATCATTTATTTAGTATTAATTTTTTGCTAAACACTACCATAATTTTTGGGTGCCAAAATTTGTTATTTCGGTTTTCCATAAAGTTGCAAAACGTTTACATTGAAATTAAACGCTTGATTTCTTGAATAACTTTTTTGATTGATAAACTTGTTTTCGTTTGCTTTTTTGCTGTACTTTCTAAAGATACTGTAGGACAATAGGATCTAAAAGATGAAAAGAACAATTACTTCAAAATGCTAAGATTTTCATTCATCAATCTTGCAAAATAACAAAACTAATATTTACATACAATTTGATTACCCTTTTTGTTCGGTTATAATGAGTGAAGAAAAATGACGACATCAATTGTTATTAGTAAATATCAAAAATGAATGGAGAATTGTTTTTTTTTAATTTGACAACAGCTGGTTTTTCAAAAAAATTATTTGTTTTAGACCTTTCGTTGAACAAATATGTAATCAAGATTTTGAAAGAACGAGATTATGAAAAATACCAGATTGAATAGTCTGTGATATATCACGTTTAAAATATTCCAGAAACTTCTACGAGAACATGTTAGGTAAAAATATAAACATTTTAGACTTCTTAATTGAAAAAGATTATAGAAAATTTTGTAAACAACAATGCCTGAAAGTGCTGTTTATCTTTATAAATTAGGAATTTGCAAATATTTTTGTGTTTTAACTCAACGTGGAAAAAAAGAAAGCTTTTGACTGCTTTAAGATTGTTTGAAATTCATTAAAAAAATTCTCACACACTCGTTTTTTTATAAAAAAGTGAAAGTGTAAAAATCTTTTTATAAGCAAATCTCGGGGTGGATCTCTTTTATTCTTTTAAAAGAAGGTGGCAAGCTGTGACGTGACATCGCAGTTCAGTGTTATTTTTCAACAACAACAATTTTTATTTATTAATTTTTAACAGCTTTACTTGCAGTTGATCTCTTTTTGAATGGATATAACTTTGATCATGAAAGATCTAAAAAAACTAAACTTTAAGTTTGATATCCTCCAGTGAAATTCGCGGAGTCGACGGTATTTTGTAAAATTTTGGATTAAAATTTGGCGCTGTTGGCTAGGGTTTGTGTTTGAGCAAAAACAAGTACACTGATATCCTCTAAAAAATACAGTAATCTCTTTTTTCAATTTATTGTTCGTTTGTAGTCAGTTAACGCAACATAAAAAAGCTACTAAAAACAAGTTACTATCATTTTTTTAGAAATTTTGAAAAACAAGCCCAATTTTAAAACTTTGTGAAAACCATCAAATCTTTTCGTTGATTACAAAATCCTTTTTCAAATCTTTTCTAATTTTCTTTTTTTCCAAAAACAAACAACCTTGAAATTATGCAAGTTTTGGATCTTTTTCCTTTCATTTCGAGTACTTTCTTTCCTTTTCATGACGTATTAAAACTTCTCCTTTTTTATTAAATCTTCCAAAATTTTAAATCACCCATTTCTCTCTTTTTTAACGCTCATCTTCAGCCTTTGGCCCTTCTTTCTTTCTCTTTAAATGGAAACAAATCAAAGAAAAACCACAGCAAAGAAGAAGATGAGATGATGGTTGTTTTTGTTATTACCGGTTTTTTTCTTCTCTCTTCAATTTTATTTCCATCGCATCATTGAAGATATGGTGGTGCTGATGCCTTACCTTCCTAACCCTACTACTCCAAATAACATCATTGATGTGCAAATTTATATCTTTCTTTCTCCTTTTTTGGAGATGGAAGAAAGATGTTCCTTTTTCATTCATTTTCTTTTTTTGAAGAAACCAAAATTTGTCAGCTGACATTAATTTTCTAGAAGATAGTATTTGAAATTTTATTTATTTAAATGATTTTGAAAAATAATTGTTATTAAGTTTTTTCTCGAATATTTTTTTTTCGTTAGATTAAAGATGTTTTCGAAATTGATAGTACTCATTGTTTTGATTTGAGTTACTGACAAAATGAGAGTAACGATATGTCACTAAAACGTGTTACCTTCATTGTAATCAATGTTTTCCCTATTACAATTTGGATTCTTATGTAAGAATCAATAGAATTGGAATCGATAAAAATTGTTATAAATTGAATCGAATCGGAAAAAATGGAATCGGGAAAACACAGATTGTAATGTAATAATTACCGTAATCATATTTCCTGCAGTAGCTATAGTAATTTAGTCTCTGTTAGCTTGCTAAAAATTAGAACAGTGAAATGACAGTTATCGGAAAATAAAAATTGTTGTTCAATTTGTGTTACTCGCAAAAATGAGAGTAATCCAAAATTGTCAATACTTTGTCAAAACTATTACTATCAAAATATAGTAATTTTATTATCAATGTATAGTAACAGTATTAGTCTTATAAATTTCATTATTTTCCATTCATTTTTGAGGCATCAAATTTTACGTTTTTTTCATGTTTTTACTAATAAATTTTGTTTCTAAAAAAGGTTACATTTATTTTTTGTTTATTCAAATTGTTTAAACAAGAATTAAAACCAAAAAAAATATATAATTTTTTATATTTATCCATTTTACGCATTACTTTTTTTCCAGCAAGCAAAAAACCTTCTGGTCAAAGATTTTTAAAATTCACGTTGAAATTTTTGTTTAGGAGAGGAAAGGATGAGAGATGGAAAAACTTGAATATTTATATTTGTATGTTGACATAGCTGTTTTCTCTCTCCTTTTTTTCATCATTTCAGTCCCTTTTTCGTCATTTTTTCTGCTTCTTTGACCAATTTCAATAGAAAAAAAATATATTTATTTTTTTTTTGCAGAAAAAAAATCTGACCGGTCTTTTTTTGTTGTTGATGGAGGGGGTTTTGCTTGATTTGAAGTAGTAGTAAGTCGTCAAAGAGTAGGAGAAGAAAATTTATGTTTGCATGACTATTTTTTGGGGGATGGAAATTACAGTGAGCAACAACAGCCGCAGCTTGATTTGGTTGTGTTGAAACCCCCCAAAAAGCCTGTTGAAAGAGGATATTGACCATCGTCATCATTGGTTATGGTCATCAAAGAGAGGGATGACTAATTTTACTAATATATCTTTTTATGACTAGATTTTGATAGGAAAAGCTTGTAATGAATGAACGATTACTTTTGGAGGAAAACAAAATTAGTAGTTTTTTCTAGATTTTTTCATGAATCAGTAAATAAATTACAAAGTTTGTTGATTGTGTCCAAATTGTGATCAAAGAAGTTAAAAGGAAAAGTAATAAAAGGGCTTAAGAAAAGGGAATATTGTTTGAATAAATGGAAACTTTTAAGAGAATAGAATTTAGCAAAGAATAATTAGAATTTTTCTTGTTCCAGGGAACTTCATTTTAATGTTTTTCGACCATTTTGTACTTCATTTTAAACCTTTTTTAATTAAATCTTTAAGTTATTTTTAAAAGCGACGGCTTACGTTTTTTTCCTTTTTCAGTTCAGCAACGAAAACATATTTGAATGGATTTGTTTTGACAAAAAGACCCTGATTGTCAGGTTCGTGTAGCACAATCAGGGATCAAATAACTACGTAAACTGCCGCCTTCAACAAAAAACTCATCATTTGCCATTTGTCTTTTTTACCTAAAAACTTTTTAATAACCGTGCACTAAACTTTCAAATATGACAGAAACTCAAAGAATACATGTTTTCTCATTTTCAAGTTACTCTCATTTTAAAAAATCTTTTTTTAGTTTGTTTATTACCACAATTTATCAAACAAAAGAGATTGTAAATACTTTTTGAAAAACGAAATTCCGCTCTCTTTTACAATCTCACTTTTCTTCTTTCTTTAATCTTCTTTTGTCATTAAATTTTCCATTCCTTTTCTTTTCTTTCAATCAAAAAAATCACTTTCTTTCTTCTTCTTTTTTAACCCCGGATTTGTTCCAATTCTTCTTTCCTTAATTTCCTTCATCTTCTTCTTATTTCTCTGGTGCTGCTGAAATCTATAAAAGGCTTCTTTTTGCAAAAAGGAAAAAAGAAAGATGACACAAATTTGTAAATTTTTGTTGAAAAATAGAAAAAAAATTAGGTCATCAACTATAAAAGAGGTGTTTTTTCTTTCTTTCACATGATGACCATCACCATCAAAAACTACTTTTTGAAAAAAGACAAAACCTTTTGTTACAAAACTTTTTTTTTATTTTGATCTTTTTATTGTTTGTTTGAACAATGAAATATATCAAAAAATATTAATAATGGCTTTATATTCATTTTTTACCAACCAACACCAAAAAAAAACAAGATTGTTAAAGCCTGTTGACCAAAATATCCATCCATCCAGAGAGAGAGATCCAAAACAAAAAATATGATGCTTGAAACTTTTTTTTACAAACAAAAAACTTTTTTTTGATCCAAAAATTTTATCCATCGTTTTGTTGTTTGGTTGTTAGTTGAAACCTTTCTCTGTGTATGTCTTTCAATTTTAGTATTTTTGAATCCGTCCCTCCTACTACTTTTTATAGTTGAAGAAAAAAGTTGTTTGTATCAATCAACACAACACTTCAATCTCACTTTTTCTCTCCCTCTGTCTTCTTTGTAAAAATCCTCCATTTTTTTACTTTCATTTTTCTTCCATAAAAGGATCCTAGAATTATAGAAGAATATAAGTGAGTGAAAAAAAAGACTTGAAGAAAAACGGAAAAAAAGAAAGATCGAAGGGAGGATTCGATCGGCTACTTGTTTTTCTTCTTCTGCTGCTGCAGCAGTAGCAGCCGATGTATACTTGAAATGGGAGGAGGAAAAAAAGAAGAATAAATGAAAATAGAGAACTTACTTTTTTGGTTAAAAAAATAGTTTTTTAAATAATATTGAATTTTGGTTTTTTTTATTGTTTCTAAAGATCATGGAATTGAGGAGTTTGAAAAAAAATTTGCAAGTGCTATTTTTTGATGCCTTTTTATTGGAAATATTCTTTTTCATTTTGCTTTGTCGATTTTTCGAAATTAAGTTTATTTATAGTTGGATTACTTTACAGTAATCCAAAAAACTCAAAATATCCCTAATTTTTAATTACCCTCATTTTTGACAGTAACCTTTTTTTCAAAATGTCATAATTTTTGATCTACTATACTTTTCTTGTGATTCCAAAATTACTTCCATCAACAACTTTTTTTCGAATATAACTGTTTTATACTTCTTCAAATAAAAAAAGTCAAACACCACTTAACTTAACCTTCTTTTTATTGTTTTGAATCGAATCACGTAACGGTTACTTTTTTCTAACAAATACATCTGAATCTCGACCTAGATTTTCTTCGTTTCCTTATATAAAGAAATAAAAAAAACAGTTTTTGTAATTTTTTGGAGAGTAAAAATACTATTCAAAAATCTTCAATTTTATCATACCTCAGAGGTCAAAAATGTGGCCGGAAATTTCAACCGCGGCTGACCAAATTTTCGGCAGCTTTTTCAATCCTTGTTTTACCTATCTTTTTTGAATTAAACACCTCCTCATTTTTTTGGTACGTGCCAAAAAATGGTTTCTTTATTTTTATTCTATTTTTTGACTTCCGGCTTTTTTTCAACCTTTCTTTACTCACTTCATTGAAAGAAAAAAACATTTGAGAGTAATTAAATAATTTTTTACTCTTTCTCTCTGTTTTTTGTTGACAGAATTTTTTTCAAAACTTCATCTCTTTTTCCTTTTTCGCTCATATTTTTTTTCAAGCTTCAATAATGATGTTGAAAAAATTGAAATATAAAAAAACTTAAATTGAGGTTATTTGAGAGAGAAAAAAAATAAATATGAAAGAATACTCTCTTTTTTTAATCGCTTCTATTTTTGTGTAATAATTTTTTTCGATCCGGTTTTCTTTCTTTTTGCCTCGATGTGGTTGTTTTTGGAGATTATTAATGACAGTTATATTTTTGAAAACATCATTTCAGTTGTTTTTCAATCAAATTTTTTTGGTCAAAATGAAATCAAATCTGACTGTTTTTGATTTGAAAATTGTGCAAAAAAAGTTTTGAAATACAGTAATCGTATTTTGCAGATAGTTTTTGTGTTACTGTCCAATGAGAGTAACGTTACTATCATTTGATAGTAAACGAATTTTGTCGAGATTTCGCCTTTTCTGTTACTATCCAAAATAGATAGTAATTAAAATTCAACGATATTTTCCGAAAACCAATTTACTAACGTATTTTGTAGTTTTCCTTCGAAAAAACTTTCTCATTTTTCTTTTTTTCAAAAAATTTAATTTGGCGAAAACACCATTGAATCAATTATATATTTTTGCTGTGACTGATCGCACGTCAATGAACACTTTTTATTTAAATAAGTATGACCTTGTTCATTTTGGGTTATAAAAAAGTTTTTTTGTTGAAATTTTACGATTTGCATGAAATGTTACAGTTGCTATGGGATGATTTTTAAAATGAGTGAAAAAAATGTGATTTGACGAATTTGGTTAAAATTGATAGTAATCCTTTTTGGTTAGTTTTGCTAATTTTGGATTACTCTTGAAAAGTACAGTAACCAATTTAACGATACTTGTCAATAAAATGTTACTATCATTTTTCAAAATATGTACTTCATTTTTTAACGCCTTTTTAAATAAATTCAAGAGTGTCAAAAGATATCTTCTTCTTCATTTGATCCCCATCAAAGAGATCTCTTTAAAACACATAAAATCAATGTTTCCATTTTTCTTTCTTTTTGCGTTTTCACGTTTGTTTTTACTTCGTTTTTCTTTTTCAAATATTTTAAGTGGCTTTACTTCAGCACTCAAAAAAAAACAAAACCTCTTTTTTCTTATTTGTTTTTTCGTTTTTGTTTTCTTCTTTGAAGGGTAAAACTGCGCAAAGAAAGACAAAAAAAGTTTCAGTGCAAATTTTTACTACAAAAAATTTTGAAAAAAAGTTTTTTATACCCTTTCTCATTTTTTTCCTATTTTTAAAATTTTTATAATCCAGTCCCGCTCCAATTTTTCCTCGATTGATCGATTTTTTGAATTTAATACGGAAAAAATTTGGAGTGTTTTTAACTTTTTAACAATATCGCAGCGAAGATGGAATTGGAGAGAAAAAGAGATATCTGGATTTATCTAATCTTTGAAATTCTGATGGATATGTGTGTTTGTTTTTCGGATTTCAAATTTCGTCGTTTTAGTCATCGGGATGTTGTTTGTTTTTGGGTTAGAAAACTTTTTTGAGATAACATTTAAATTAGGGATAAGGATAAAGGAAATCCTATGTTTTATTATTGTCCTAACTGATAGTGATACTCTTTTGACGTTAAAATTAAAAACTAAAATAGTTTTTAAATTCTCGAAATACAGTAATCGTATTTTGCAAATTATTATTGTTTTTGTGTCACTATTAAATGAGAGTAATGTTACTATCATTTGATAACCATTTTTGTCGATATTTCGTTTTTTCTGTTACTGTCAAAAAAATAATAAAATTTGAAAAATGGTTTATAAATCACATTTTACAGGAGTCTACCGTACCTAATCTCCCCTAACCTTGATCTCTCTCTACCCTACCCTTCCATTTTCTGTGATGTCAAATCCCTACCAGAAAAACGCTCATATGATCTTTCCTCATTTTTTTCTTCCTCCAAAAAACTTTGATCAAAAATCCCTATTTTGTCATTTCATATTTTTTCTCTTGAATATTATTATTCGATTGCCTCCATCCATCTCCTCCATCATCATCACCAAATATATATATTTTTTTGAAAACCATACTTGTCGTCTCTCCACTGTCAAAAATCAGCAGCAGAAAGAAAGGAGAGAAAAAAATTCTTTTCACACTTACAAATCAAAAAATGGAGAACTTTTTTTCTGTAAAAATCTGTCACATATAAAAAATCTCGAAACCCCCTCAACTTCGAAAAAGGAGCCCCTTCAAAAAAATCAAAAACTATCGTTTGAAAAAAAAATTATTTTATTTTTAAAACCAATCATTTTTTGTTGTTTTTCTGTTCTGTTTTTTTCCTTCTTCTATTTCGTTGTCAATGAGAATGAGATGGAGAAAAAAATGAATTTTTTTGACCAAGACTGGTTGGGCGAAGGCTGTTTTCAGAAGAATATGGAAAAAAATAGGTGGAGTTATTTCTTTCTATCCCCCACCACAGCTGACTGAATGTTGGTGTTTATAATTTTTTGGACTCTGTTTTTTCATGATGAAGTTTTTTTTATATTTTTTTGAGAACCAAGGTAACGGTGATGATGATGAAAAAAAGTATGGGGGTGTTTTTGTTAGGATCATTAGAAATGGTGGAGAGGAAGACAGTAATTGATCAACAACATGATTGTCAAATTGTGACCCCATTCTTTAAGTCTTGAACAGTATTTAAAAAGGATACCTTATTTTTAATTTTTCTTATCATTAATAACCTCTGAACAATCTGATTCCAGAATCATAAACATATCTACCATATCCTCATCCTAGATTTCTTATATCCCACAACAATAAAATTCTACCTTTAATGCATTTTTTACTGTTTATTCAACTTTTTTTTACTTTTGTTGATACTTTTTTTCTCGGATATTTTCTTTTATTTATTGAAAAATATGTCAGTAGCTGTTTTCTTCTTTTTTTCTAAACTTTTGTTATTTTTTTACGTATTCTTCCATCATCAATCAAATATTTGAACAATTCGGTTCCAAAAAAACTTTTCTTTTACTTTTTGCTTATAACCGTGACATGAGTTGGAATGGAAAAATAGTATATTTTGATTTAGCTTGAAAATGAAATGAGAGTAATTCAAAATGAGTGATAATGTACAAAAATTTGTTACTCTCAAAAAATTTTTCTATTTTGCCAAGTTTGAGATTTTCAGCTTTTAGAAATCCTATTTTACGTGAATTTTCTTATGCTTACCGTATCATGTGGAACTCTATCACTGATTTATTTTTTTCAGATAACACCAAGAATGAAAGTTTTTACGGTTGGCCTTGATCAGAAGCCACCAATTGATACCTCCAAAACACCGGATCATCCACCACCTGGATACCCAGGAGGTGAAAAATCTCCCACAACTGCCCTTCCAATGGGTCCAGAAGTTGCAACCCCAATCTTTGTTAAAAAGAACAAAGGATACAAGGGTGTCCTTGTTTGTATGCTTGCAGTCTTCTTGATTGGGCTCTTTGCTTTAACCCTTTCTGAAATTGCATACAATCGACAACGGGATGAAAATTTCTTTAGACTTCGATGGGCTGAACTTAAACATAAAATGGGATATGATTATGCAAATGCTGCAGAAAGAATTTATACCCTTCGGCGGCAACAAGATATTGTTGACCAACAACCAATTGTCCCACAAAATTTGCAATCCCCTTCAACCACCACTACCGTATCCAATCCAATTGTTGATTCATCAGTTGAAAAGGAATCTGATGATGATCAACAAGCTTCAACCATGAATGATAGATTATCATTCTTCAAAAAACTTTTAGAAGGTATTAAAAAGCATGCTGAAGATATGGGCTTTGATGGTACCATGCAAGTTTCCGTTCTTCAAGTTGATCCAGAATCCATTAAACAACAACTTCGTGAACGTCTTCAACAAGCAAGACAACATGAATCTGATGAATCAAATATGGATGGTTTTGGTGAATGGGCAATGCCCCAGGCCCTTGCCGCCCAACAACAACAAAATGAAAATAATCAACGCTTTGGAGTTTTCCGTTTTGATGATGATTATTCTGGTGATGTTGAATCCCAGCAACGAGAACGCTTCCGTGGCTTCAATAATCAATGGCAACAACCTTTTGATCATTGGACTGCAAACCGTGTTGAAGTAAGTTAAAATTTTGATGAATGATAGTAACAGGATTTTTTAATTAATTGTCAAATAGTGTTATTATCAAAACTGATAATAACAGATTTTGAAATTTATCATCAATTTGCATTACTATCAGAAAGTGATAATAATAAATTTTTGCAATTTTTATCAGAAATGTGTTACTGTAGTTCTTACAGTAATCGAAACGTTGCAAATATTAAAAAACATTTTTGCTTTCAAATAAATAAGTTATTATATTTGGTTAATGTTGTTTTGATAGTACCAGAACAAATCAATAGTTTATCATTACTGTATTTTTAAATATGAATATTAAAAATTTCATCATTTTCTTATATTTTTAGACTCCATTCTTCCCACCTCGACCATTCTGGTGGCAACAACAACAACAAAATCAACGACCTCAAACTCCATTCTTCTTCCAACAAGGCCCGATGCCCCAACAACAACAACCACAATCATTCATTCAGAATGAAATGTTCCCTCAACAACAACAACAACCCCAACAATTCCCTCCACAACAACTTCAATTCCCACATAATCAACAACCTCAAGTTATCTTCTTCCCGGATCATAATATTAATCAATTTCAACAACAACAACAGCAACAACAACAACCCCAACTCCCTGAAATGAATATGTTCCAACATCCTCGAGAAAATAATTTTGTTCCACCAGAAGATCGAATCCAAATTGAACCCCCATCAACCCCTGAACAACTTAATCGTTGGAGAATGAATAATCAAAAACCTTTTGATTTTAAAGCTAACAATGAAGGACCTCGTGGATGGACCCATCAAGAAAATCAAGATGCCTTTGTAAGTTCACCAATTCTCATTTAAATTTTGAATAATAAGAAAACAATATTGATGTAAAAAGTTATTCACTCTATAAATGTTTATTGTAGTTTTATAAAGAAAGGTTATGGTCGGATTTAGTTTTTTAAATAAAAAAGTATAGTAACAAAAATATTTTTATTATTTAAATAGCGAAAAACTTGCAAATTTTGATTACTTTCAAAAATGAGAGTAACTCATTTTTGATGATACTTTGCAAAAATGAATTACTCTCAATTTCGAACATGCTATAAAAAATTTAATAACCGAATCTTTCAAAATCCTACCTAACACTTGTTACTAATTTGATTTGGCCATAATCTTCGATTCTATGCATACCGTATCCCCTATCCCATAAAAACCCTTTTCCCATATATTTGATGTGTACTTTCCCATTTTCCGTTTAATTCCATTTTCCTTTTTTCCAAAACAAAACTCCTTCTCTCAGGTTCAACCCCCTCCACCACCAGCTCCAGCTGCTGGAGCATTAATGACTCCACCACTTCGTTTTGGGCCAAGCTTTACCGCTCCACAACAAAATGCTCTTCCTCCAAATGGTGTACCTGAAGAACCTAAAAAATGGGAGAATTCCCAACCCCTTCCTGCTATCTCCATTGATTCTGTTGTGAGTTAGATATTGATATTGATTGATTGTGTTTGATATTCTGTCACGAATATTATTTTTTATTGCTTTTTTTATATACCTACACACCCTTTTTTATTTTTCAACAACATTACTTACAATAATTACTGTATAAATAACATTTTTTATGAATAAAATATTTTCATTTTAATTGGTTTTGGGGGTGATTTGCACAAACTTGTGGTGGAATTATTGTTTGAAATTTTTTAAATCAATGGAAGTGATACTTGAAAGTTTTTGAAGAAATGACAGTAATCTTTTTGAAACAATACTTTGCAAAAAATGTTACTATCAATGAGAGTAAAACCAAAATGCATGCTTTGCATATTTGCGTTACTATCACTTTGATAAAGTAACAAAATTTACAATTGTAAAAATTTATTACTGTCGTTTTGAAATTTTTGTTGTGTGGCCAATTTTTGAGTATCATTTTCCCATTGAATGCTTGTTTTCTTCTTTTTTCTATCTCTTTCGTTTTCACAAATCCACACATATTTTTCTTTTTTTCAAACACACAAAAACACACGCAATTTTGGAAAAATCCATATTTTTTCTTCTTCTCTTTTACAGTCGGAACCACTTCCATCTTGGGCAATTGAAAATTCCCTTGAATCTGAGACACCATTTGCGGAAATTGCACAAGAAGAAGATTTAAGCCATGAATTGTCACAAAATATTGTTGCTGCTGGAGATGCAGCAATTCCTCGACCCCCTTCCATTCAACCTGATAATGAATCACATTTACATATTTTACCCATCAAAGAAGTTGAAGGTGAAAAGGAACACAGTGGAGAAGTAAAAATTCCTGATGATAAAGCACCAATCCATGATGAACCTGAAGCAGCACCGGTAGTTGCAAAAGAACCTGAACCTATTGAGGTTTGTGAAAATAAAATTGATAAAATGACAGTAACAAATTTTTATGAATACTTTGCGAAATTCTTGTTACTATCAAACGATAGTTACATTACTTTCAAAATATAGTAACAGATTTTGACAAAATTGTTCATATAATATTTGCTTTACTTTCAAATGAGAGTAACGTAACTTTCATTTGATAGTAATAAATTTAGCAAAACATGGTTTAAAAATTACTGTCATTTTTATAAATTTTTTAGTTTTAATTTTTTGCCCTTTCTAAAAGCACTGTACTGCACAGATGTGTGTTCTTCTAGTTTTTGAAAACTCTAACAAAAATTTATTTTATTTTTTGCGTGAATTGCTACTTACAAACTCATTCGTCCGTTTCCAACAACCTAAATTTTTTATGCAAAAAACACGCAAATGTTTTCGCAGATGACGAAAAATTCCAGTTTTTTTATGCGAACAACAAAAAAATTGAGTACAAATAAATACGAATTCGCTAAGCTACCGTAATCCGGCATAGGCTGTTAGAAAAGTTCAATCCCCTTGGATTTAAAAATATAAAAATAAACAGGGGGATAACCTTAATCCATAATATCCATCATCATGCATAATATATTTTAGGTTGATTTTCCAGCAGTAAAATTCCCAATCAGTGATGATGGAGAAAAACAACAATATCGTGAACCAATCTTCTTTCAAGTTGATGATCCACATCCATCACAATTTGAATAAATAAATTCCATTGTTTTTTATATTTCTTAATTATTTTTTGTAAATATCCTTTTCTATTTTCTTGTTTGTCTGCCTTCATCGTATTTAGGAAAAAACAGTCCGGTTTTATCAACTATAAAAAAACAACTTTTATTTTTTAACAACCAACCAAAAAAGTCGAGCACACTCATAAAAAAAATCCCTTCATTCACAAGCACTTATCCCCCCCCCCTTCATACTTTTTTCTATTTTTGACAAAAACTTTAAAAATATCTACTTCTATCCTCTTTAATAAATCCTAGTGTCTATCTATTTTTTTGTCAAAAATGTTTATGAATTTAAAAAAAACGTGTTTTCAATAATATATTTGTTTGTATACAATATTAATAAAAATGTATAGCATCTTATTTATATAACTATTATTACACATACCGTAATTATTATTAAATATACAGTATACAAAAATTTTTATACACACAGTATACGATTACAAATTTATACACAGTACCCCAAAAATAAATATAATCATCACCAATAAGGCATCCATTGTGAATCATCCGATGGGGTAAGGTTGCCATTGACAAGAAGGAAAATATCAACCAACCACCAAATTCCTACTCCCCCTGCAGTCATCAGCTTCCCCACTCCTATAGCAGAATAGCCCAAACAAAGCCTGTCAATACCAAATATGCCAAGAAATATTGAATATAAAAGTGTTGAAAGGAAATAATGACCCGTATATCTAGAAGATAGAAAAAAATTGATTATTGAAAGTAAATTTATTTTGATGATAGTGTTGGAATTCTCGTTACTATCGGACGATAAAAACGTTACTGTCAAAGTACAGTAACAAATTTTGACCAAACTTTTCACATATACTTTAATTTAAATGAGAATAACGTAACTTTCTTTTGATAGTACCTAATTTTTCAATACTTTTCGTATTTGATTTACTATCTGCTGATAGTAAGGTTACTCTCATTGTATACTAACAAGCTTGTGCAAAGTTTTGTCTCAAAAATGTTACTCTCAGTTTTTAAAATCCAATAACATAAATTTAAAAGGTAAATATTTTAAAGTATTTAATTAGTTTTACACACACAAAACCCTTACTTTAAACATTTAACTTCTCGTTGAAAATGCCTTGGACCTGAACATTCAATACAAGGAAAAACGACACATGTCACATTTATCTTTGGTAGCACATTATTCCGTACACCAAAATATGGACATGCTTGCTATAATCAAAAACCGTAAATTAGAATAATCTAAAAAAGATTCAAACCCTTGAAGAATTTCCGATTGTTTCAACATCAGCTGGATTTTCGCATGTGACAAATCTTGCATCTAAAAAGCTGCATGGAACTAAGGGGGAATATGGTTCTTTATCGATTGTTTCGACATAACATTCATCAATTCCTCCATCATCATCCGCAAGAGAAATAAGTCCAATATCAGCGGTTTTTGGTGAAATTGATGAAGTAATAAGGGAGAAAAATAGCAATAAAGTCAGAAAAGATGATGAAATTTTGTCCATCATCTTACTAGCATGTTTATTAATTATTTAAATAATAAAAAATGTGATAAATTGTAAAGGTTAAGGGAGATAAATGGAATCTGAAGACAGCTGATTTACAAAAAAATCGAACATCGAAAAAAATATTCAAAGAAATTTTTACGTTTGGCAAAATGTAGCTCAAATGCCAACTGTTAAATATAAAAAATTTCAAAACTTTCAATGTTGAAGAAGAAGTTCCTCCACTTTTTTCAACTACAGAATTTAAAATGGCAACTTCAGCAACTTTAGAATATTATCCCTTTCTTAAAATGTTATCCAAAATGGGTCCACAAGGTTCTGACAAAGTTTTTAAATCTGCACCCTCAGTTTTATTCACCTTGAATATGCTTGATCAACCACATAAAGATGTAATAAATTTTTTAATGACCAATACTCCGTTGTAAGTTATTTAATTGTTTGTTGATTTACTGTAAGAAGATGATACTTTTAGGAATGTTGAAGAAATATGTGCACCAGAAATGAAAGCAAAAGTTCGAGCAATTATTGAATTTTTGGCAACTTTGAGAATCGTATATGTTCATGATGGAATTGTAAATATTTGTGTAAGGTCTTTGCTTTTTATCCTTTTTATATGTATTTTATCTTGATGTTCCGATCCCAAAATTGATCGTGAATTAGAGTTAAAGGCTGAAAAACATGGCGTTTTTCGTCATCCTAAAATCCTATTTTCAAAAGCCGTTTACTCCGACTCTTTGATTTCGATGATCCGACACAACAATAAATCCTTGCCATTTTTAGCAATCATTTCGTAAAGCTTTTCTAGCTTCGATTACTCGTCGGCAAAGAAGTCAAACTGATTTTGATCGGCTTAAAGAAGGTCCATCTGCGAGATTCCGAAAGCTTGCTGTTACAGAATTATTCCAAAAAGGAAACGAACGATGGGATTCGATTTTGAAGTTTTTGATTTCTCCAAATTCCGGTGATGGAAGTACAATAAGTGCCAATACAACTACCGTATTCAAAGAATTAAAATATCTTCGAACATCTGCAACTGGCTCAAATGATATCACTTCAAAAGGATTTCAATTCTTGCTTCAGGGTCGGCATGCCCAGATTTGGTTTTATTTAAGTGCATATTTAAAACATTTAACAAAAGAACATCCTGATCATTCTCCAGCTATTATTGATATCTTTTGTTCACTTGTTATGCTTGCTCCTTCCATTCCAAGTAACTTATATGTACTTTACTGTATCTATTTATAAACATTTTTAGCGAATATTTCAAAAGCATCATATTTTGCTAAAGCAGTTGATGATACAAGAATGGAAATACCATACAGTATTCCCAATTATCCCCACAAGATCGTTAATGAATTTTTTATGCATATGAGAGAACTTGGATTCATTTATATTCGAAAGAGAAAAGATGGGTTAGTTTTTATGTGACTGTAGCTACATATACATTGTTTAAATCCGATTTTAGTTACTTCTATTTAACTCCAATTCTTTCAATGCTTCGAAATACTGGTTCTGTTGCAGTTCATCAAAATTTACCTTCGTCAAAACAAGATGGATACCTTGTTGCTGAATCGAATTACCGTATATACGCCTATACGAATGACCATCTACAACTTGCAATTTTGAATACTTTCACTGAATCTGAAGGAGCATTTCCAGATATGGTTATGGCAATTTTAACTCGAAATTCTGTTCGTCGAGCATTTGATCTTGGAATTACGGCTGGACAAATCGTAGCATTTATGAGATCAAATTCTCATCCAATTGCTGTTGATAAATTTGGTCCTACTGGATGTGTTCCACAAACTGTTGTTGATCAGGTAAAATATTTTATTTTAATATTCTAAAAAAACATTTGCAATATTTTAGATTAATCTTTGGGAAGTTGAACGTTCAAGATTTACACATTCCCCTGGTGTACTGTATTCGAATTTTGCAACAAGAAATGAATTTTTGGGTGCTTTAAATTATGCCAAAGAGAATAACATTCTGAAATGGTCATCTCCACAAAATCGTCAGCTTATTATTGATTCAGAAGGTCATCAAGCTTTTAAACATTGGTGGGCAACAACTAAAAAGCATTGATTTTTAGTATACTGTATTTGTTTTTAATTTTTATCTTTGTTTTGTATTGTAATAAATTTTTTTAAATTGTTTTTGTAAAGGCAGTAAGTATTATGTTGATAACCTCGACATCATAGTTCACATTTAGAATATCCAAAAATTTAGTGATCATATTTTCATCGGATTTTAAGATTATTGCATCATTCTTACTAAAAACTTTTGGTCGTGTTTTGTTTTTGCTTCCTTTTTTCTTTATATTTTCAAAATTGAAACATTTATTTTGTAAATATTTGCTTTTTAAAAACGATTTTTAGAGATGACAACAAAAGAAGTTGGGTCATTTACAAATAAGCAACAGATTTCTGTATTCAATTATTTTCAAAATGATAATTCCAACCAATTTTCCAACTTTAATTTAAATCAAAGTCATAGATGTTCTGATGATTTAGCAAGTGCTCACTTTAATAGCAAATCAAACAATAACAAACATTTAGGTATAAAAAAACAATTGCAATTCTATAAAATTCATGAAAGAATAACATTTTTGGGTTACAGTATACACCGTTTCACAATTTAATAATTATTTGATTATTAGTTTGAATAATTTATTAGACATAAAGAATTTATAAGAATTGCAGTAACATGTCTGATAACATATTATACAGTAACCGATAATAATTACCAAGAAACCAAAAAATCATGGAAAAAATCAACCAAAGATTCAAGTTTAAAACTTTCAAAGAAACAACGCTTTTATAATGAAGAAAAAGATGAAAGTCAAAAGCGTTGGAAGAATGATTCTTCAAAAAATAACCAAAATAATAGCAGTACCTTATCTCTTCATATTTCGGCATATGAAAACTCTCTTGAAGTTGGCACAAATAATGGTATTGAAAATTTACAAGCAAAACCTAAAGCATCAAAATTTGTTGATTCTGAAACAAAATTTCAAACAAATCAAGCAAGTTTTCAGTCTTTTTTGGATGGTATTCATCGGATTTACGATTGTTTAGGATTTCCTTGAATTTCCTCGACAACAAAAAGGCACCGGAAAAAGTACCCCTGAAGTTCAACAATTTTCAACATCTCAAAAATTATTGTCACCAAATCAAGAAACTTCTCCACCAAAGCAAAAAGTAAGTTTTATGTTTTTGTTTAAAAAAAACTTATGTTTGAATGTGCCACTTTAAGATAAGCATGGCTGAATCAACCTTTATCCAGTGTTGAATTGAGCTGTGCCAACGGGTTTTGCTTAGCTGCCATAAATAATTGTAAGATAAGATCCTTTGTTGGCACGCCAAAGTTAAAACTTGATATTTTAAGCCCCAATTTATTGACACTCCCAAAATACATTTGATTAATATATTTTTTTTTGTTTCAGATGGATGAACATGAAAAAGTTCATTATGAATCATTCTTTAGATGCCAAGCTTTATTCCATAATTTTGAAACTTGTAAGTTTTTATTCTGTCTTTACTCAAAATTGCTACAGTATATTTTATTCTTTTAGTAACAACATTTTGTGAAAGATGTTACATGTGTGATACGTGTAATAAACCATTTGCTCGACTTGAAGTTGCTTTTGTTAAGTAGGACTTTTTTAAATTTGAGTTTTGGACACTGTATTAATATGGGATATATATTTTTTAGGATGTTTGAAGGTGTTCAAGACATTGTTTCTAAAAAGATTCAAATTCCGTATACGGCTCAACATTTTGAACATATTAAAAAGAATATCCGTGATGCTCAGGAAGATGAAGCAGTGAATGAAGCAATTGCAGTACTCACAAAAGGACAAAATGTTCTTCAACGTGGTTTAAGTAAGTTTTTGTTTAAATAGTTTTTTCTTTTTTTAAAGATTAAAATCCCTCTTCCTCTCACAAAATCTTTGATCTTTACCGCCCTCTAATATTTCTGATGATATTTCCTAAAATTGATTTTATTATCCTTTGTCAGTTGAAAAATTTACTACTAAATATGTGCAAAACTGTCACGATTATGTGACAAACTATCAAAATTTTGTCATGTTACATCGAATGATTTTCTTTACAAATATGTGGCAGAAACGTCACGAAAAAACCGGTGTCACAGTAATTTGTGACAATTTTGCGTATTTTTTCGTGTCAAAATTTTCATTTGTGACAAAAAAGAATGTAACAAAATGTGACAAATTTTTTGTCATCTACAGTAAACTCTTATAATATTTAGAAATTTCTGCTGCATCTTCTGCATTATCAACAAAAGCTGATCCAATTTTGATGCGAGGATTTTATCGAAATGAATCTCGAATTCTACAGTATCCAAAAGTATACGGTATTAAAGTGCCATTTCCAAAGCATTGGTTCAGTGCATTTGCAACTCGATTTGATGTTTCTTTCAAAGAAATTCGGTCATCAAGCATGCGAGTAATGGAAAATCCAGCATTTATTCGGGAACATGAAAATGATTATTTTTTGACTGAAAAAAAGCATCCAAGAGTTGTCTTCAATGATTCCATCAATATACCTGAAAATGTTCCATTTATTGCAGAAATTCCAATTCTTGAACAAGTTCAACAACAATGGCTTCGACGATCTAAATCATCAGCAACAGCTCAGAAAAAGAAGAAGGCTTAAATTTTCATTTTGTTTAAATTTATTACTGTTTTTGTTTTATTATTATTGTTTGTGAATTGAAGTAAATAAAGGGATCTTAGCATTTTTTATAATTTGGATACTGTAGTTTTTAAATATTTCAGTCAGTGGATACTTAGCTCTTTGATATTTCATTTTTGGGTACTGTAGCATTTACGTATTTTATTTTTGGGTATTGTAGTTTTTAAATACTCTACTTTTGTGTACTGTAGTTTTTATATATTTTAGGTACTGAAAGTTTTACGACATCTAATTTTTTGGTAGTGTATCTTACATAATTATTATAATTAATCAAAACTTTCCGATAAGAGTTTTTTCCAACCAATACTAAAAATAACTTTTTCCCCAAAATCAATAATCATCACTTGAACCTAATTTTAAATCAATCATCATTAATATTGTTACACATTGTTTGAGTTTTTATTTTATAAATTTTGGTTGTTGGTAAAAAAGATTGATAAAAACCTTTTTTTTTAATTTTGCTTATATTTTTTACGCAATCTTTTTTTGTTCCTGCTGCTGCAAGAATAAAATTTTGAAAGAATTGTTGTGGGTTTTTTTAGCTGAAAAAATACTTGTTTTTCGTCTTCTTTGATGCTTTGCGTTCTTTTTCGTTTCGTTTTTCTCCTTATACATTTTTTGTGTTGTTGTTGTTCTTTAAAAAAAAGAATTTCAAAAAGGGACGGAAATACTTATTTATAATAAAACATTGCCAGTGGGAATTTTATGTATTTTTAAACTACTCATTTTTCTTCTTTTTTAGATTTTTCAAGAAAATAATAAATTTAATGAAAAAGAACAAATGAGTAGCAGAATTTTTACAAGATTGATAAACTTTACTACTCCAAGATTAGCGTTAGTTGTTTTAATTATTTATTTATTTGTTTGTTTATTACATTTACATTATTTAACTTGTTTTTCTTTTCTTTAAACGAGATAACCACCCGCTTTTTCGATTTCTAATTTAGTGTTGGAAGTTTAATTTATGTGTAAATAATTTGTACTTTGTAGTTCAATGGCTGGACATTCACATAATGGTCCTGCGAATAGATTAGCACAAGAGAAATCACCGTATTTACTTCAACATGCTCATAATCCTGTTGATTGGTAAGTAATTTTTTAATGTTACAACTAGTTCACCGGTTTGAATATATCGTTTACCTAAAGTACATTGTAATCGTAATATTCAAATCATTGCGATCCACAGTCTTGTCCTGAACTTGCTTTTTGACATTTTCTTGTCTTACCGTAATCATAACCATCTGATTTTTTATAGGTATCCATGGGGCGATGAAGCTTTCAAAGCTGCGAAAGAAAAGAATCTTCCAATTTTTCTTTCTGGTAAGTTTATTTTGACTACTGTAGCTATTTAACCAATTGTTAATTTTTTTAGTTGGCTACAGTACTTGTCATTGGTGTCATGTAATGGAACGGGAATCATTTGTTGATGAAGAAATTGCAAAAGTAATGAATGAAAATTTTATTAATATTAAACTTGATCGAGAAGAACGACCTGACGTTGACAAACTTTATATGGCATTTGTAGTTGTTAGTTTTTTACAAATTAATTGTTGAAAGATGGATTTATGAAAGCTCTTTTTTTAGTCAGTTACTGGACATGGCGGATGGCCAATGTCAGTATTTTTAACTCCAGAAGGTGAACCTTTGACTGGTGGAACATACTTTCCTCCGAGCGATTCATTCGGAAGTATAGGATTTAAGTCTATTTTGAAATTAGTTTCTGAACAGGTTAGAAATTGTTGATTGTTTTGGTTACGGTAACAATATTATTTTTAGTGGAAATCAAATAATGAATCAGTTTTGGCGCAAGGAAAAGCTCTTTCAAAAGCGATTCAAAAGGAATTGGCTCCAAAGCCTGGACAAGCGCCATCCGCAAATCATATGATCCAAAATGCCTATGAACATTTAGTTAAAACATTTGATGAAGAACATGGAGGATTCGGGGCTTCAATGAAATTCCCCAAACCTGGTAAGTTATTTTTGTGGTTGAAGAATACGGTAGCAGATGGAGGTATCAGGGTTTTGTTAAATGAACAAACTGTTTTTATTATGATTGTCTGTCGTATTTAGTGAGATTACTGTAGTGTCGAAATCGAATTAATTTTTAATTAAAATTACTTACTTATAAATACTTTTTAGTTGATCTTGATTTTCTTCTTTATTATTATAAGCATAATAGTGAATCTGAACCAGGACAATTTGCACAAGAAATGGTTGATAAAACTTTATTTGAAATTGATAAGGGTGGAATTCATGATCATCTTGGAAAAGGCTTTCATCGATATGCTGTTGATCGTCAATGGAAAATTCCACATTACGAGAAAATGTTATACGATCAGGGACAACTTTTATCAACTTATTCAAATTTTTATAAAATTTCCGGAAAGTATCAAGCTGTTATTGAAGAAATTGTTGAATATGTTAAAAAAGATTTATTACATAAGGTAAGAGGATTTGATATATTCCCATATAACATGGTTTTAAAAAATTTGTTAAATTTTTTTTAAAACAATGTTACGAATCTGACTTTTGAAATTAATTTACAGTATCTCTAAAATTTTAGGAAGGTGGATTCTGTAGCGCTGAAGATGCTGAATCATATCCAATTGAAGGTGCTCAAAAGAAGAAGGAAGGAGCCTTCTATGTTTGGACCGAACAAGAACTAAAAGATGCGCTTACAAATGAACAATTTACCGCCTTCAAAAAATATTACAACATTCAAGAAGAAGGTAATTGCCCTTCAGAAGCTGATCCAAGAGGTGAATTAAAACAAAGGAATACACTTTTTATTGGAAAGAATTCTGCGGAATCAATTTCGAAAGAAATGAAAATATCTGTTGAAGAATTTATGGAATTAATTAATGATGGAAAGAAAGCACTTCTTGTGAAAAGAGATGAACGACCAAGGCCCGGATTAGATTTCAAAATTATTACTTCATGGAATTCTTTAATGATTTCGGGACTAACTGCAGCGTATGGAGTTTTCCCGGAGAAGAAAGAATATCTAGAAATTGCACAAAAAGCTGTCAAATTTTTAAAGGAACATTTAATGGATGATCAAGATCGACTTTTAAGAACGGCATATTCAGATGAGAAACGGCAAAATGTTTTTCAAATGTAAGTTTTTTGTGTTATGGTGTGCGGGTTATGGTATGGGGAATATAGTGTTTATCGTTTTATTTTTTAAATGAATACTGTAATAATGAAGTTGCATACAATAGTTTCTTTTGATCTTATGTTTACGGTAGTTAAGGATGGATCACTGTATGTTACGGAGATCCTTGATCGCCGTAGCAGAATGTATTTGTATGAGAGAGAGAGATAAAGTTTCGTATTTATTGTATGAGAGACAAAGTATAAGAATGAACATAGAAAAAGAGTAAAAAGGGTTATTTATAGAGAAAGAGAGAGAATGAGAGAAAGCACGATGTATTATATTAATTTGCATATAATTCACGATTCGTCGTGACACTCCCCGCCACAGCTTTGTTTTAACCCCTTGGGTTAATCAGGTTTCTCTTCTTCAGATAAAAGCAATGCACCATATCGATCATAAGTCAATATTAATTGATCACTTTTGTTTTCGAAGGATCCATATGTTGTTTCATGGAGCTTCCACCAATCAGCCATGCAGTAGTATTTTTGCCTTGCAAAACCTCCCCCGCCAGCACATGTTTTTGGTTTACGACTTTTTGATTCAGATGTAGGTTTTTGTGATGTTGATATTGCTGGCAATGATGTAACTTTTGTTTCTGGTTGTTTATCTTCTGTAACTGGAACTTTTCCAGCAACCATTTGACCAACCAATGATTCGACAAAGAATGTTCCATTGCTTTGTTTGACTGATGTGATGAACTTGAAAAAGTAATCCATGCCAATCAGAATATCCGGTGTTTTGTCCTTGACAATGTATGATTGTGGATCAATATCGTTGATTTTAATTACAGGAATGGAAGTTGCAATTGATTTCATTGAATTGGCAAAAATTTCTTGATAGTCATCATCATTTGTTTTAATTCGAAGTTGAACAAATTTGGATTCATAATAGGTTTCTTTGCCTCCAATTCCTTGAATGCTAATATGTTCTTTGTATAATGTTGGAAGCTTTAGCTGTTCAATAAGTTTATTTGAAACATATGTTCGTTGAGATCCAGAATCAAAAAATGCAACAGCTTTAGCAGTGGTATTTGTTGTTGGATTCATCACAGTAATTTCTTTTGCTAAAAGGCAACCTTGTTGCTTTTCAACAGTAACAAATGCATTTGATGGTTTATTGTATGGTGGTTTTATGTTCCCCTTGGGATTACATAAGAATGTATAATGCTTGCCTTTGCATTTTCTGCATACAATATTAGCAAAGCATTTTTCAGATGTATGATTTGTGCCGATACACTTTGTACAACGACTTGTATTTTTCAATTCTTTGATTTTGTCTTCCACTGAAGAAAATCTTTGGCAATCAGAAGAAAAATGTGATCCATTGCAGAAGCTGCAACTAAACCTTTTAGTTGGGCTTCGTGGTGGAGTATTGTATTTGGAGGATTCATTTCTTGAAGAATAAGAAGTTTCTTTTTGAATTTGTGCATTAATTTCAGCTTTCAATTCATATTCTTTCATCTTTGCAAGAATTCCTTCTGTTGTTGTATCTGGATGTGTTTGAGATAGCAATACCAATTCAGCTTGTTGTTCTGCAGGCATCTTTTTGATAATATCCAATTTTAATGTTGAATTATTGATGTCAACACCATGGTTTTGTAGTTGTCGGCACATATTGTGTATTGCTTGTACAGTATGACAGATGCTTCTTGCATTTGGTTTTGCTGGTGGTATTGCAGATAATTGATTTTGGAGTTCAAAGATGATTCTTTCATCATTACCAAATCGTTGTGTTAATGTATCGATTACTGTATGGTAATTTTCATCAATAATTGAAAATCCTTGAATTTCTTGGAGAGCCTTGCCTTCCAATAATCCGTATAGAGCATCAAGCTTTTCAACATTTGAATAAGCTTGGGAATGAATGTTGAGATTGAATCTTTGCCAGAATGGTTTCCAATTCAGATAATCTCCATGAAATTTCTGAATATTTTGTACTTGGTATTTGATTGGAACGAGAGGAGGTGGTACATTTCCAACATTTGGAGTATCATGTGCGGTTTTCAAGGATGCATATTTAGATGTTTTGAAGATTGCTTGTTTTACTTTCTTCAATAAAGCACAATTTTCACCATTAATTTTCCAATCATCAATTTGTTCCAGCAGAGGTTGTTTTGTTTCATCTTCATTTCGCATTCGTTTAATTTGTTCTTCAATCTTTTCAACGTATTGCATCCATGACGCAAGATTTTCTTTCAAAAGATCGATTTGACTTTCAAAATCAACCTTTTGCAAATCCGTCCATGGAGGTGGTGTAATAGTTATCATTTGTGTGTATTCATTCAAATTTTCTTTGATGTCTTGTTTGACATGTTCAAGCAGAATGAATGTTCTTTCAGCCATGCTGATGATGTATCAAATTGTATGAGGTATATAAATGTGTAAGAATGTATGGGTAATGTATTGATCAAATCCAATTCTGTGATTGAAGTTTGATTGTATGAAGATGTATTTGGAGGTATTGTATTGTATTTGTATTAGCAGTTGATTATAGCCTTGCTATAATGTTCGAGGTTTGAGTTGTATGATGAAAAATTTCCTTGAAATTTTTTTGTATGTATTGTATGTTGAGTTCTTTTGGTTCACCAATTGATGATTATCTCACCTTGTGAAATAATTGAAGATTGTATTCTTTGCGTTGAAACGTCTGGGGTCACCAATTGTTACGGAGATCCTTGATCGCCGTAGCAGAATGTATTTGTATGAGAGAGAGAGATAAAGTTTCGTATTTATTGTATGAGAGACAAAGTATAAGAATGAACATAGAAAAAGAGTAAAAAGGGTTATTTATAGAGAAAGAGAGAGAATGAGAGAAAGCACGATGTATTATATTAATTTGCATATAATTCACGATTCGTCGTGACACTGTAACCGTATTCTTTAAAAAAACTAAAATGATTTGTTTGAATCATCTATTTGGGTACTGTATTATTTCGGTTTTTCGGAGTACTGTAGTTGTGTTATATTGGTTTTTTTAAAGATTTTAAGATTCTGTAACTCTGGGCACACCCAAATAGATTGATTATTTTATTTCTAAAAATTTTCATTTTTTAGTTCAAAACCAATTCTTGCCTTCGCTGATGACTATGCATTTTTGATTCAAGCTCTCCTTGATCTGTATGAAGCTGATTTCGATGAATCTCATCTAAAATGGGCTGAAAAACTCCAAACTGATATGGATGAACATTTCTTTGATAAAGAAAAAAGTGTTGGATATTACAATAGTCGAGATTCTGATTCTACCGTATTTGCGCGACTTCAAGAAGATCAAGATGGCGCAGAACCATGCTCAAATTCGGTTGCATCTAATAATTTGCTTCGACTTTCTGATATCTTTGGTAATAAAGAATATCGAACAAAAGCTGGTGATATCTTCAATGGACATGCAACTCGATTAAAAACTCATGCATATGCTTTACCAAAGATGGTTGTAGCTGCCAATCGATTCGCATCTTCAGCAACTCAGGTGTGTTTGATTTCTTAGTTACGGTAACTCTGTACCGAATCGTTATTTGTGAACCTGGTTATTTGACTATTTTGGCAATCTTTTTGTATTAATTAAATCAAATTTTTTAGATTGTTGTTGTTGCACCATCACAAAATGATACCCTTGGAAAGCAGATGCTTGAAGCAATTTCATCAAAATATCTTCCTGATAAATCTGTTATCTTCCTGTCT
The DNA here is from genome assembly GCA_024447195.1 of Panagrolaimus sp. LJ2414. Taxonomy (NCBI): domain Eukaryota; kingdom Metazoa; phylum Nematoda; class Chromadorea; order Rhabditida; family Panagrolaimidae; genus Panagrolaimus; species Panagrolaimus sp. LJ2414. Next base: position 407,312 of record JAMRXY010000052.1, on the reverse strand, counting down.
GCTGATAGCGGAGATCATGAATTTCTTTTATCAAAAAATCAAGACTTAAAGGAACAACTTGAAGCTGGAAAAGAACAAGCTGCAGTATTTATTTGTGAAAATTTTACCTGTTCAATTCCAATTCGATCTTTAAATGATTTGAAGAATCGATTGCAAGCTCTCCCAAATACTGTAACACCAGCAATACCAACATGAAAAAATACCTGTTGAATTTTGAACATTTTTTATGTACTATAACTTATAGGATTAGATTTAATTTGGTATTACATATTTTATTTTTGAAGGATTTAATAAAATTTAAATTATGAACAATTGTGTTGTGTAAAATTTGAAATGCATTAAATTTTTAGAAAGGTTTTAATCAAAAATTTTTTTTCTTGTTGTATTCTGCCAAGCAGGTGACAGCTTTTACTTGGCTATAGCAAATGATCCCAATCTTACCTTCTTAGTTTTTCGTTTCCATGACTTTGGTGACCTTTTCGGAAAAAAAGCGAAAAGCGGCAATAATAAGCAGCAGCAACGAAAAAAATAAATCCTAAAAAAGATCGCAAAAATGCCGTTCTTCTTTTTTGGCACGATTGTCTGTGTTCCCTAAAAAATGCCAAAAACCTATTTTTGAGGATTTTTAATTAATATTTTTAACATACGGAGATTTTTTTGCCAAGTTTTAGCTTTCAAAACCTCTCCTTGCAAAACTTTAAAAGTTGAACAACAAAATTAAAATTTTTATTATCAAAATTTCTGTTTCATCCTTTTTAATTGTTTTTTCTTCAGCTTTTTTAGGCCAATATTTTACCGTACTTTTTCAGACCTAGCTTTTAGCGTTTTAGAAATACAGTAATGCTGCATTTAAAGCATTTGTTCATTCTATTTCTTGTAATTTGTGCCGTTTCAAACTTGGCATTTGGCTGGAATGAAAGTTACTCATATATGTGGCATGATATAAGATATTCGCTTTCAGCAGAGTAAACTTTTAAGAAATCAATTACAGTATAACTTTATTTTTATCTTTTAGTGAGATAGCATCGATCCCACTTTTGGGGTATTGGGAAGATACTGATGATCAAATCTTTGAAGAGGTTGGCCATGGCCAAATATGTAAGAATTTTGTGGCTTTCGTTTACTTTGGAAAGAAAATATTTTTAGCGATCGAAGAATTTGAAGCCACTCAGAATTCTGATTCTACATATCCATAAAGAAATTGCAACACTTTCATAATTATTTTAAAAAGTGTTGTAATTTTAATAATTATTTTGTTTATTGAAATTTGACAAATGATTTGTGTCTAAGCATACTGTAATCTTATTGTGTAAATATTATACAGGAATAAAACTGCAATTAATACATGTTTTAAGTGGTGTACTGTACTTTAGTATCTATGAACCCAATAAGAAAAAAATGATTAATTTGAAGTATTTTATTCTTCTAATTCATAAGTTGCTGTTAAAATATGGAACACATGAATAACAGATGTTCTCAATCAGTAATTTTCTTTTCACAGATGTTAAAGATTCCAGCTTTTTTCATTCCATATTTTTAAAATATTGACACATTTGTTTCTCATTATCTGTTTTTTGAACATCAAAAAAATCAAGATTTAAAGGAACAATTTGAAGGCGAGAAAAATCAGGGCGCGGTATTTATTTGTAAAATTTTACCTGTTCAATTCCAATTCGATCTTTGAATGATTTGAAGAATCGATTACAAGTTATCCCAAATACTGTAACAACAGAAATTTCAACATGAAAAAATACCTATTGAATTTATAATTTTGAGTAGTTTTTATGAACTGTAAATTATAGTATTATATTTTATTGAGTACTTTTAAATTAATACAGTAATTTGAAATATTTATATAAGGTTTTTATTATTGATTTACTTCGATATTCTTTTCAATTTTTAATTATTATTAAACTAATTTTTTTATTAAAAAAATTTGTAAAAATGTGTAAAAAATCTATTTTTGCCAACGTAGCAGAACAAAGGAAAGAAAAAAAGCGTCAAAAATTTGAGTTGAGCTAATAATAAAAAAAAGTTTTTTTATTATTTCAAAAATTTTGATGTGACAAGTCATTGCTTTTTTTCTACGTTCACTTTTTCTCTCCTCGGATTTCATATGTCCCACATTTTTTTGCAAGCTTTAAGAAAAGATAGAAAGAAAAAGTGATTGTTTGCTTTTTTTTAACTAACTGATCAACAAAATTTTTTAAGCTCGAAAAAGAAAGAAAATAAAAAAAGTAAAGATCGAAGGAAGGAAAAACGTTTCATTTCATTTTTTTTCTTCCTTTGAATTTTTATTGCCACAAAAGAAAAAAGTGAATGTTTTTACTTGAGTTTTTTTGTTCTAAAAAAATGAAAAGCAGAAAAAACGGAACGAAATAGAAAATGTGTTTTTGAAGATGGAGGGATTTGTGAAAGCTTGAGAAAAAAATATCCCTCGGATCCGATATATCCGTTTGGCATGGAATTGATCTGATCGAGAGAGAAGGGAAAAGCAGTTGTTTATTTTTTACGTTCTTAGTTGCTTGATATTGATAGTGAAAAATAATTGAGAAAGTTTTTACGTGTTTTTCAACGCTTTCTTGCCAGCCTAAAAAAAAGAAAAAAAGAGATAAACTTTCAAATATACTTTTTGCTGCCGTTGAAGAAAAAAAAGATAAACGAGATAATTCATTCAAAGGCATTTTTGCTTCAAACAAAAAATAATTCAAGCCACTTTTTTTCTGTCATTTATTTTTTGGCGTTTTGAAAAACATCTTTTTCGGTTTTTGTTTTTTTATTTGTTCGTAAACATTTATATTTTTTTAGTTTTACATTCTTTTTGCCACTTTTTTACTTGCTTGATCGACTGCAACAGCAGCAGCAGCAAGAAGAGTGTCAATCTTCTGTGATCGGCAAAAATCTTGCCTGAAGGAAGAAAGAAAAAAATGGGTCCAATAAAACCTTCAATTTGGAGTTTTGTAATTATTTTTGCGGTTTTAAGGTAAATAATTATCTTTAACAATGTGTAATATTTTAACATTAATTTGATTTGAATTTTGTCAAATTACTGTAGTTAAATGAAAACAAACAATTTATGGAAATTTAAGAGTTTTCTCAATCACTAATTATTTTAAAACGGAGTACTGTAGCTACCATTTAATCCTAAAAATTTTAGTCATGCCTATATTCATGCTTCAATTCATCAAAAAGCACTTCGATCCCGTCAAATTGGAACAACAACACAAATTTTGAGTCGAATGTTTGGAGATTATGATCCACAAACTCGTCCCCCGGTTAGAGGTAAATTTGTTATTATTGCTTTACAGTAATTACTGTAGTAACCATCTGCATAATTATTTATTTTTAAAATGCATATATAAGAATGACAAAGTAATATTCAAACTTCTTTTTACCGAAAAGATATGTAAAAAATGAAAGTACGTGGAAAAATGGATAGCAGTTTTTTTAAATTTTTATTTGAGAAACTTTAATCATAATCATTAGACAATATCTATTTTCGATCATTAATTAAACTTGAATTTTGTTGTTAAAGAAAAAACGTTTAATGGCTTCTTTTTTTCGAGTAGCAAGCAAGTTTTTATGCTGCAGTAACAAAACAAAGAACCACTAACTCAATCGCCTCACACATTTCTAGAACGACGAACACGTGGCCTTCTGGCGCAATGGATAACGCGTCTGCCTACGGAGCAGAAGATTGTAGGTTCGAATCCTGCGAAGGTCGAAATTTTTTTTCATTTTTTTGCTAAACATGCAACAAGTGATTTGCTTACAATATAAGCCTTACATGAAAAATGAATAAAATTTTCTGTAACAATTGAAAAAAATTAACATGAACTGCAGATTTTTTTCATTGGAAAAAATTTCGACCTTCGCAGGATTCGAACCTACAATCTTCTGCTCCGTAGGCAGACGCGTTATCCATTGCGCCAGAAGGCCACGTGTTCGTCGTTCTAGAAATGTTTCATTCCATTGACTTTTTTGCTTTGCTATGCATACTCGAAAAAAGTTATCACAACTTTTTTTGCAAAAAGAATTCAATTTCAAATGAATGATAAAAAAAAAGATATTGTCTCACGTTAGCATTATAATCTTGTTTTTTTAGACAAAAATTTTAAAAAATAAAACGGAAAAAACAAAAATAAATAAAAATATACTATAATAGCAGGATTTCTGTACCTTAAAGCACCAAAAAAAATAAAATTGTGGTCAATAAATAATTTCAGATTCCGCTGAACATTCTGCAATTGTTGTAATTGTTTCGGTTTTTATCAATCGGATTGAATGGAATGATGACATTGCAACGGTTGACCTAAATCTTCGACAACAATTTGAAGATTCCCGTTTGGCATATGATGTTGATGCTCGAGAAAATATCGATGAAATTGCAATTCCTTCAACAAAGACAATCTGGAGTCCAGATATTTATTTTACAAATGCTGAAGAACTTCTTCCAGCCTCCGGTCGAAAACGGGTTGTCGTAGAGCCATCGGGTTTTGTACGGATTAATGAACAGTAAGCAAAAATGAAAAGGATTATGATAAAACGATATGAAAAATTTTAGACGAAGAGTTGTTGTTGCCGTTGATGATAGTGGTACATTTCCATTCAAAAATTCTCGATCTCTTCATTTACGAATTTCAAGTTTTCGGTAAGTCAAAAAATTTTGAAAAAAATGAAGAGAGAGAGTGCATGTCTTTGTTTCTCTGTTTTCTTTTTGTAATTCATTCTTTCTTTGCATTGAAAAAAGATAGAAATAAAATGAAAAGAAAGAATCATAAACTTACCTGGCTGGAAGACTCTACCGATCATGAAGGGTAGATCTTTAGAATGAGGCTTGACCATTGCACTTTTTGGTTCTTCAGGCTGACTTCTATGGCTATCCGAATCGGATACGCCAACAGCTAAATTTTTGGGTGTGGAGGGCAGCGTTCGCGCTTCCTCCATTATATTCTTTTTCATAAAAATACGAAATGAATTCACATAAAATCAGTATTTATCTATGAATTTATCAAATCTGCCAGATATTTCAAATTCATATTTGTATGTTTTGCAGATTTATTTAATCTCTCAAGAGTACGATCTCCGAACTCTAGTATTTTAAATTGAATCTTTTCTCGGATTTATAAAATTACGAATATGGCTATATCAAATCCCTTTTATCTCGTATATCTCTATCTCTTTTCCAGATACACAATTGATGATGTTGTATTCCTTTGGGCAAATTCAGGGCCAACAATTGTTCCCGTTGAAACTTCAAAAGAACTCCTTGAATCTCCGTACGCATTTACAGAAGCAAATGCTGGAGATTGTGTTGGCAATTATACTTATGGGGTTCATTCTTGTGTTGATGCCGAGATTATCTTTGAAGGATCATCATCTGATGGATTTATGAGAATCTTTTTGCCTTCCTTATTTTTAGTCTTTTCTTCATGGCTTCATTTCTTTGTTCATGGTTCATGGTCTGTTCCTAGAACCTTTTCCGCAGCAATTCCATTCTTCATTTTTGCAATTATTCATGTAAGTTCTTTGAATGAAAAGGAAGAAGCAAATTTGATTTTATGCAAAAAATTAAATTTTGTAAAAAAAGACACTTTTTATTGAAAGCGATAAATGCAATTATCGTTAAGATACGGTAGCTATCATCTTTCAGTTACTGTAAGATACAGTAACCTAGTTCAAGCTTATTTTTTACCGTAATTCTTAGAATCGGGCATTACAACTTTTTTGTAATTTCATATTAATTTATTCAAAAGATTAAAATGTTTTACCAAATACCGTACCCTTTGTCTTTATATCAGTTTTTTTAAAGTTATAGTTGTAGGAAATATTTTTTTATTTTTTAGCATTCCCTGACTTTTTAAAAATTTGGAAAAAAAAATTAGTCCAGAAATAATTGGAAATGTGTTTTGTCAAAAAATATGGAGCCATTGTTTTATGCTTGGCTGGAAGCTTTTTAATTATTCACTTTTTAAACAATGAATAGAAAACATTGTTTTTAAAAAAACAACACTCAAAAAATATTTTTTAAACAAAAACAAAAAAATCAATGCTACAAATTTTTTGCTATCTACAGTATACAAATTTTTTTCAGCTCTTTTATCCACGAGTTTCTTATGGTTCATGTGCGGCAAAGAATTTCCTTCTTGGATGCCTAATTTTTACTTTCTTTTCATTGATTGAATATTTTTTGGTTATTGCCTGTGGGGTTCATCGAAAGATTACTCGATATCATCCCCTTGGGGCTGGTGGAGTTCGGGATGGCTCCGTTGAACCCCTTCAATCCACGGTTGTCACAAATCAACCAATTGAAAATGAAATTGTCGAAAAACCAACCACAACAAAATGCTCTCGATTTGCTGGAAATAATGGCCTTGATGTAATTTCTCGAATCGCTTTTCCCATTACATTTTTAATCTTTTTAATTGTTTTCTTTATTTGGTATCTTATTTAACAAAAAATTTGTTCTTCCAAAAAACTTAGTTTCATCGATTAGCTTTTATCTTGAATCGCGAATGTTTTTTCTATTACAGTAACCTTAGATAGTAATATTGTAGTATTGTATTTTACAATGTAGCTAAATTTTACATTTTATGTCTTAAAAAATTACTGTAGTAGTTAGTTTTTATCCAACCGATTAAAATTTGTTAAACACAGAGCTACGTTGTAAAACACATTCAATATAACTACTTTTTATGTGAATTACTTTATAAAAGTTCTCGAATTTTCGTCACAAAATTGTTTTTTAATTCTTTTTTCCATCTGAAATATCCCTAATTCAATTTCAACTTCTCACAAATTTTTAATTTGTCTCTTTTATAAAAATATTACCAAAAACTTGCCAAATTTCAAACATAAATTCTTTTATTATTATCAAATTTTATTATTTTAAAGCAAAGTTATAGATTTTTTTCTTTATATAAAAATTATTGCAAAAAAGTTTTTTGTATAAAAAATTAATTTTTGGCAGAAAACAAAATAAACAAAATTATTGGAAGGATGGATTTACCAGAAGACAAAAAAAAATTATTAGGTATTTTTTGCATTTTCACGGGGATACCGCGTATTCATAGAAAATTTAAAAGTTAAGTAGAATAAAGAATTAAGATAAAAACAGAAAGTTTTAGAAAGCTAACAAATACCGTAACTGAAAAGATGAATTACAGTATTAACAAGTAATAATACTCCAAAATACCACATCTCTTAAAATCCTTTAAAAACAATTATTCTGATAATAAAAATCTGACTATTATTATGTCTCTTATCTTAAAAAACTGACTCCGTGACAAAAGTATTAATAGAAGAAAATGAAAGGCAAATGAAAGATACAAAGAAAAAAAACTGAAACAAAAAATAACTGAAAAAGAAATACAATATTCCTGAGCAAACCTTAACTAACACCAACAAAAACAATATGAATAATATAGAATGCTTTATTCTTTTTCTGATCTCCATTCCTTTGGTGGAATTCCAACATCAACAATTAAATGATAATATAATGGTTTAACATCAAGTTTGACAATATTCCATTTACCCGTATCATTTAGACCATCATTTTCCCATCGGCTTCCTGCATTCTCCAAAAGTTTATAACTAAAAAAGCAACAATAAAATGTTTGCAAAAAGGCAATAAAAAAGGACGTACATTAATTTTGGGGCAGTTCTTTTTCTTTTTCCATGTTTTAACATTGAAAATCTTGCAAATAATGAATTTGGACGTTCAATTGTAAAATTTTGTGATAAGAGTCGTTTTCCCATATCATCATCTTCACCACCCCATGCCCTAAAAATAATAATTTAATACAGTAATGACAAAGGATTTGTTAAATAGATTACGGTAATATAGAAATAACAAAGGAACAGTTACTTCTATTACTGTATATATGTAAAAAACTCACCAATAAAGATTTGAATAGCCATTGACGGAACGGTAATCATCCATTGTTAAAGCTAATACTCCACCGACCAATTCATTATACCATAATCTAAATAGTAATAACAATTACCGTATTCCAAACATAAAAACAACTTACTGATATCCAAGACTACTAACAAAAGCTCCAATATGCCGAGGTTGTTCTGGACAATCATATGGTGTTCGATCATCTTGTGGAAACATATCAACATCATGAAATATAACACAATCGACTTGTAATTTTTCTGCTAATCGAAATGCAGCATTCATAATTCGGCCTTTATTGAAGAGATCATTTCCGTACTAAAACAAATTCATCATTATCACATCAAACAAATTATTCAAAAACATACTTGTTCAGTAACAATAAAACGAAAATCAAGTAGTTGCTTTTGTAAAATTGGAAAAAGAAAATTTAGCAGCCGAATTAAATGACTGTATCGATCTCGATATGGAATAACAACCGCAACCTTCCTTTTTGAACGGCAATGTCTTGGCTTCCAGTGTCCACCTGGAAGAATTTCAGGATTGGCATCAGCGACTTCATCTTCTTGTAATTCTTCAATTAACAGACCAGCTTGACCGACATGACCAGCTGAAAATATGATAAGATAAGCAAACAGAAGAAACAAAAGAAATAAAAACACACAAAAACGGTAAATAGTCTTATCAAAAAAGTTCAACTACAAAAAAACATTTGCTGTTTGGTCAGCAGCCATTCTTAAAATAGATTAAATTATGCTTATTTGCATAATCCGAAATGAAAGCATAACGCAATTTCACATAAACATAATTATATAAAACTACTATGACAAAGTTAACAGCAAAAGAATCCCAAAAATAAAAAAAACCACTCACTCAATCCACGATTATCAGGAATTGAAGGGCATTCAGGAAGTATCGCATTCTTTTGTTCTTCATCTTGATGTAGCACTTCTAATGCTAAAGGTTTAGTTATTTCTTGACCAATTGGTTGAGGTATTAGTGGTCTATTAAGTTCATCAGCGCTTATCTCAATTTTATTTGCTTTCCTAAAAACCCATAACAATAAATCAAAGTTAAACAAATGATAAGCAAAACAAACCCAATGCTGCTGCTGTTATTTGATGTAGATTCTTTCTTTGATTTTTCAACAAATGATGATATCTCTGATTTATATAAATTATTGTATGATAAAGCTGATAAAGATGTGGAAGTTGTAGTCGATGAAAATATCAATAGGGATAACCAATAAAAGAATCCAATAATTAAAAATATACATGCTACACGACGAAATTTACTTCCTGCCCGTAAAATATTAAATACTGAACTTCGAACAACCATGTCCGGTTAGTTCTTGTCGATGTGAATATTGCTGCTGCTGATGATGATGGGGTTAAGATTAAGTTATTCAGTGCAGTTCTAAAAGTAAAAGCTGTTGTTGTTGTTCAATTTTTGATTGAATGCTTTCGAGATTTGGAAAGATCAAAAATGAACGTAAAAGTCGATCAATGCAAATTTTGATGCAAGAATATGCGAATATGATTCAGTCAAATCAAAAGATCAAAGTTCGAAAAAAAAGCGTAATCCTTACCTTAGTGTTAATGAATTGAAAAGCATTTCATATATATCGTAAATGTAAAAAAGTACTAATATTTCATTTCCATTAAGAATAACAAACACTTCTTTTAAGTAGTAACAAACGATTCCTACAAAACCAAATGTATGTATTTTGTCATTAAAAACCACAGAGACAAACACGGAGAAGGAAACAAAAAAACTTGTATGATTCAAAAACACTATCGTCGACAAAATGAAGGGAAAGAAAAATATTTATGTGTGTGAAAAAACGGAACACCAAATTTCATTTTTTCAAAAAAAACTACTAACATTTTTAACCAACATCACCAATAACCTTTTGATTATTATTATTAAAATTTCTCAAACAAACAATATAAACATATTTATTAAAACTTTTGAATTTAGAAAAAAGTTTTTTTGGGTGATTGTAAATGTTCGGCTGTAAGAGGGAGATAGAAAATAATTGTGTGTATACCAAAAGAAACAAAAAGGCAAAAAAAAATATAAATGACAACATTCATTCAATTGCCAGAGGCGGCAGCAGCAGCTGCAACAAAAAATGACACAAAGTTTTTTTTGAATGTGTGTAAAACCGAACGAATGTCCCCTGCTTTTTTTTGTTTAAACTTTTTGATAATCTTTTATGGCGTTGCGTTCCTAAAAGCAAAACATTAAAAGAATTTTTTTGCAATGAAAAATTACAAGTTTAAATTTTTTGATCTTTTTGAAGTTTCAAAAATCTTAAAATCCTTCCTATCATTGTTCAAGAAAATTTAAAAAATGAGATTAACAGATGTACTTGGAATTCGAAGAATTATCAATTCATCATATCATCCATATCATGTTATTCCAAAACCATCAATTTGGCCAAAACGTGAACGATTAAGGCGTTTTATTGCTGTAAGTTTTTTGGATTCTTTCTTATTGTTTATCACTTTCCACCCTTCTAAAATAAGGCTGTGAAATACAGTCGTTTGGCATTATCTAGAATAGTTAAAGGCTTTTTCACCCATTTTTCGAACATTTATTTCAGTCTTTCTTCATTTTCGTTTCAACCAAAAAATGATCCGACATTACAAACCCATAATTCGTACCTAATATATTTTATACCAATATATTTTTCAGTGGCAATATGCTAGTAATCGAAGTACAGTTCGAAAAGGTCAACGACAACTTGATAAACTTTTTCATTATATGGATATGCATCGAAGAGATGAATCACAGATGGAAAAATTTGTAAGCTTTTTAAAATAGCTTCTTTGCCTGTTAATATTCTTATTCTACATTTTAGTATGCTGAAACACGTCTTTCTGCAGCCTTGAAAGAATATCATTATGATTATCCTGAACTTCGAGCAAATTTTGAAAAAGCTCATGTCCTTCTTGATACTGTTGTTCTCTCACAACTTGCTATCTATGAACCAAGAACTTTTAAGGTTTGTTTTTCTTTCCTTTATTTGATTTATATATCTCTTTTAATTTTTTTAGAGCTTGGTAGACTTTTCCAAAGAACTTTCTGCTCAACAAGGTCATGAAGTAATATTTGATAAAAATGAACAAGAAAATATTGAACTTTCTACAAATTGTCTTGGAATACCGTTTCCCCGCAATAAATACTATCCCCGTGGTCCTGGGAATGATCACAAAACTCCTCCGAGAAAATTACGAGAAGATGAATATTAATAATTTGTTGGTTATGTGTAGAATATAGATAGATTTTTTGTCAGTTATAATAAAATTTAATGATACAACTTGGCAAACACAACAATTATAAAAATAACATAACAAAAAATAAAAATTAGAGATTGATTGATTTATTGAAGCCATTTATGTTCCAAGCATCTTGCAACACTAGGTCGTTCTTTTGGATCAAAATTAAATAAAAAATTCAAAAAATCAACCATTTCTTGGATTTCTGTTTCAGTGTAATAAAAAGTTGAAAAAAGATTTTTGAGATTGAAACGTCGAGAGAAGCAAACATTTGAAGTTGTTGAAAATTCATTAAGAAGTTTATCTCGATCTTTGAATTCTTTATAAACTCCATGCGGAACTTTTCCCAAATGTCTTGTAATAGATTTCATAAGATCACGAGAATCGTGTTGTCGATCAACAGAAGTGAAAAGCTGCTTTCCAGTTGCTAATTCAACAATCTGGAAAAGATTAAATACATATAGAAACAAACAATAAAGAACACAAACTTACAACACATCCAACAGACCAGACATCAAAAGTATAAGTTAATGGAGCACCGAATGAATTTTCAGGTGCACGGTATTCAAAGGTTCCAGCAGTTGAAAGATTACTTGCAGGTTTCTAAAACGCAAAATATTATACACACTTGCAAATCGAAGCATAAAAAGAAAACTTACAACAGCATTCCCAAGATCAATTAACTTGAATTTAATTACATCCCAACATACTTCATCAGAAACATTAGCACGATTTTGAATCATTTCTGCAGCATCAACAGATAAAGGCAATGGAGTATCATCAAGAATTTTTCCAAGATCTTTCTTCACAGTTGTTAAGCCAATTTTCAATGGTTTATCTTTAAAACAAACTGCTCGCATCCCAGTTTTTCGACAATCAGAATCTTGTACTTCTTTAACAGCCAAAAAGAGAGATCTTTCCGTAACAGTTGTAAGAATATTTTCCGGTTTAATATCAGTATGAACAAAATGTAAATCTTCATGTAAATGTTGAAGTCCAAGGAAAGCATGGCGAGCAATCTTTTTGATGGCATCAATTCTTAAACCAACATTACCATTTCGAAAACCAGTATTAGCTCGTTTAAGCAAGGTTAACAGAGTAGATCCAAGTGGTTCAAATACTGCACAATCATGACGGCGGCCATTTCTATCAATTTGGAATGATCGGAAATATCGAACGATATGTTCGTTATTCTTGACAAGCTTGAGATTCTAAAAAATAAGCTTGTATAAATAAAGATTGTTGTAACTAAGATGTTAACCTTAATTTCATCCTTTGTAGACAAATTGTTGGATTTGTAGATTTTGAGAGCAACAAATTTCTTTGATTTTTTATCCTTTTCATAAGCAAGCCAAGCCAAACTGAAGTTTCCAAAGCCCATTTTTCGTGTAATTTGATATTTGATCCTAAAAAAATCAAAAAAGATAAATAAATAATTACAAGTTAACCAAGACGTAGCTATTGTACAGCAAAGGCTTTTAGGAAAGCATATAGCTTTTTAGGGATTTTAGGTATGGATTTATACTTTAGAGAGACATGCTAAAACCCTGCAGTACATATACTGAAAATCCGCAATGTAGGGGGTCAACTGTTGTATTATCTTAAGTCCCAAAACAGTTAATGCTGCATTCCAAAAAATGTCTATGTAATAAAAACTTACTTTGAATTTTCAATAACTTCCCCAATATCAACGGCATAATGTTGACCAGCGCTATACTCTTCTTCTCGTTCCTCTTCATTTTCGAGATCACCAAAAAGTTCGGACTGATCAAACTTGTAAAGTCTAAACTTATCAACATCACTTGTTGATGGAATTCCATTACTGGATAGAGCCGGTACTGCAACAGTTAACGCAGCTTCACTAGTTGATGAAGAATGGGTTCCCGAAGCATCATCAGAGATCGGTGGATTTGTAGGAACTTTTGGTTGCCGAGTTTTTGGAGCTTTCTTTGACTTTGTATTATTTAATTTATCAACATCATTCGTTGATGGATTTCCATTACTTGGAGGAACTGCAACAGATAATGCGGCTTCACTGGTTGATGAAGAATGGGTTCCCGAAGCATCATCAGAGATTGGTGGATTGGTAGGAACTTTTGCTTGCCGAGTTTTTGGAGCTTTCTTCGGCTTTGTATCCTTCAATTTATCATCATCATTCGTTGATGGAATTTCATTATTTGATAAAGCAGGTATTGCAACAGCTAAGGCAGCTTCACTAGTTGATGAAGGATGGGTTCCCGAAGCATCATCAGAGATTGGTGGATTGGTAGGAATTTTTGGTTGCCGAGCTTTTGGAGCTTTCTTCGCTTTCGTATTCTTCACTTTATCAACCTCACTCGTTGATAGAATTCCATTACTTGCAGGAACTGCAACAGACAATGCAGCTTCAGTGGTTGATGAAGGATGGGTTCCCGAAGCATCATCAGAGACTGGTGGATTGGTAGGAACTTTTGCTTGTCGTGATTTTGGAGCTTTCTTCGGCTTGGTATTCTTCAATTTATCATCATCATCTGCATAATATGGAATCAAAAGTGGTGGAGACAAATTTTCATCGGCATCAATGCTCAATGCATGATCTTCTGCTTCAAATTGATTACGTATTCTGAAATATATCATCATAAAATTAATGTAATGAAGAAAAAACTGTTAAATCTTACGCAGTATTATTAATAGCTGCTTTTCGTCGAGGACGTTTTGAGATTGGATTTGGATCAGGAAGATCTCTCTTCCGAGTTGATTTTGTGGCAGTTTGAGTCGGCAACATATCTAAAACATATTTTAATATTATTATTAATTGAATATAGTAATAAAATTATAACGAAATATTATTACACGAAGAAGAAAAGGCGTTAAAAAGTTGTTCAAAGATATTTTGTAAATCGTTAAAACGCGACAAAAAAAAGGAAAGAAGAAAAGCATTTTTTCATTTTAAAAATATTTTTTGCCAAAAATGAAATTCGTGGCAAGACATTTTTAAGTGATGTGAAAATGAAGGGGAAAGAAAAAAAGGATACTGTAATTTTCGCAGAATAAGGAATTCTTACTTTAAAAATCTGAAATTTATCCTAAAAATTTTTAATGATGTCTTTAATGTTTCAACCATAAAAGTTCTGGCTAGTATTCACAAAAAAAAAACTCCACATCCGTATCCAAGATTTGTTTTTGATGAAGGCTTCCCTTTGACTATTTTCCTCCAGCGGCAAAAGATCAAAGGATTTTGTCTATTTTAGTGGGGCTTTTTTTTGTCTTTGATAAAACTTACATTCAAGTAACATATTATTATCAATTTTAATAAATGATGATGCCAAAAAGTGTTGTGGTTTAATGTCGTCTTCCCTCTTGTCACTTTCTTCTTTAATTTCTTCTTTTTCTTTTTTAAGACGAAGATGTTTGATAGAAGTTTTCTTTAAATTTTTTAATGCTTGGCGATTAAAAAAATGATTGTGATCAGTTTTTGATGCTTTTGTAACAATACTTTTATCAAATTCTGTAATTGTTTCAAAAAATGATGAACAAACTGGGGTTCTAAAAAAATGGCATAACAATGTTATTAGATTCTTGAATCACGAAATATTATTGTTAGTTTTTTTAATTTTTTAGATACAGTAAATGAAGCTTTTAACCCTTTAAAAAGGGTCATTTACTGCTTTTTTGTTAATTTTGCAAGAAAGTTCACGAGTTTGAAGGTATTTGAAAATCAGAGACTTTTGCTTATTTATCGTTATAAAAGTTAGAAAAAAGCGAAATTCCCTGATTTTCAATAACTTTCTGCTTCGCGAACTTTCTTGCTAAATCAAAAGAAGCAGCAAATGATAGATCTCTTTTAAATTCTAAATCAACAAAGATTTTTTTTCAGACAACAAGGTTTTTAAACTTACAAATCTAATCTTATCTTTTTTGTATGGAAGATGCACATTTAAAAGGTCATTTTCAGCATACACAAAAAATACAACGTTTTTGATTGTGTGTAAGAAGAAGAAGAGCAGAAGAAAAATAAGAAAAAAGGGGGTGAAAAAAAGAAGGGAAAGAGAAAAAAGATTGATTAGATCTTAAAAAATTGATCAAAGGACGCTGGAATTTTTTTTGGATTTTTTCTTCTTTAATTATACATCCTTTTCAAAGTATTACAAAAAAATGGAAAAATTTGAAAAAAAAACTAAAGTTTGAAAACTTTTAAATTAAATGGTCATTTTTAGGGTTTGACATAGCAGCGTCATCAGGGTAAAGCAAAAGGCATTTACCCCTTTCTAAACGATATAAATACTTTGATCTTTGCCGCTATATCGGTAGAAGATAATCCCCATTAAAGGATTTTTGCCCCCTCCAAAATGAATAAAAATGCCGCTGAAGTCTTTGGTTTTGTACAATGATGGACAAGGGCCTGGGCTTTTTTTAGGCCCTGAAAAAGCCCGGCCCACGCCCAGGCCCAGGTCCTGGGCCGGGCTTGGACCTGAGTTGTCTGGGCCAGGGCCGGGCCTGGGCCTGGTTTTCGACATTTTGAAAAAAACGCAAAGGGGGGACCAAGACAAATTTTTTATCCGGGCCGGGCTAGGGCCGGGACGGATTTTTTTACAGCTGGGTCTGGGCTTGAGTTGCGTGGGTCGGGCTGGGCCTGGGCCTAAAATTTGGGCCCTTGTAGTTTTGTATTTCCTTTTTTTCTAATAAATTCCCCGATTTTTCGAGACAAAATTATTCCAGTTTATGGGTTATAATTATAGTAATGTTAAAAGATTTTTACATTGTCTACGAGTTGTTTTTCCTATAAAAACTATTATTTGTTTAACATTTTCAAATGCTAATGATAATAATAAAAAGTACAACTTTTAAGCTTAGAAAGCTGGAGCCCAAACTACGATTTTTAGACTTTTTTTAGGTATCAAAAAATTGTTACATTCTACAAAATTAGCAAACCCAAATTCATTATTAATTTTTACGAAGTAAAAGTTTTATTTCAAGCAAAAAAATATGTGCAACATTTTTGAGGTTAAACTTTTGGAGTTGATTAATTAAACTGACAACATTTTTTTTCCGAACTTACAGTACCACCTATATTTTCATAGACCTATATAAGCATTTTTTGAAGCTTTGAAATATCAATTTTAGCTAATGCATTTACAAAATCCATGCAAAAAAACTTACTTGCATTTCCATAAAAATTTTATTACTGGATGAATTACATATTCTTTTAAGCTATAAAGATGTCCATCAGTAGTAACGGCAGTAAAAGATGAATTTCCAAGATATTCTTTATCTCGATAAACATCAATTTCATCATTGATTTCGACCATGACCTTGTTAAATTTTAAATCTTCGACAAAAAATTGGCAAAAACGCAACGAAAAAAACTTGTATATTTTGTAAATGCGTATTTTTATGTTTACCCCGCAAATTGCACATGTTTAAAAAAGGCTTTATATAAATTTCACATATAAATAATCAAAAATACACAGTAAAACAAAAACAACAAAAATAAACAAACAATCCTCTTTTTTTCTGTTCAATACTGCCTATGAAGTTTTCCATTACCATTTAGTCCAGGATCTTCAGAATCATCAGCTCGACGTTTTCTTGAATCTAATGGATATTGATGATGTTCAGGTGGACCATCATATCCATATCCCCCAACAGGAGGATATCCACTACCCCCAGATGATGAAGGTGGATATGGTCCATCTGGATATCCACTCCCACCACCACCAGTTTGTGGAAACCATTTTGGCGGTGATTCTTTGATTCGAATTGGCGGTGATGATGGTGTCCTCCAACTTTCTCCGCCTCCAGATGGCATAATTTGAAGTGGAGGCTGCTGCTGCTGATGCTCAGGAATAATTGGAGGTGGAAGTGATGGTCGTCCAAGAAGTGATGTACCTGCTCGAAGAAGTGGAGGTCTTGGTGTACCCAGTAGAGAAGTTGATGGAGATGGAAGTGGTGGGGAGATAAAATTAACGGGTAGCAGATCATCCGGGGTATCCACGCCTGGCTTTGTTGTTGTCCAAGTTCTTTCAAATTGTCTTTGAGCTTTTTTAGGTGGTGGTTGTTTGATTAGTGTTCGCTTTGCTCCAATATTTGAGGCCTAAAAATAAACACATTTATATTAGAAGGATACTGTAATTTTAACAAAATATGAAATATTAAGATACAATATTTTTTAATATTACTACAGTAACCAAAATTAAGGAAACAAATTGTCAGCTACAGTAATTCAAAAAATACAGTAGCTGATATTTCAATTATAAGTTTTAACATCATACAGTACACATACTATCATAGTCTTATAAATTAAATCTAAAACTTACAAAAGTATTTCGTGGACCATAATCATCTGGTAGCGTTGTTGAACCCGGAATAGATTCAGGAAGAATTGTAATTTCTTTCATTTCATTTAAAACTCGTTCATTTACACCAAGTCCAGGCACAATTGGATTATCTCGATTAATATCATCTTCGGCGTATTTAACATGATAATTATAATATTGAAAAGTATTGGCTGGTTGATGATGGGTATCTTTTGAGGATGTGGTCATTCCATTTAATTCATCCAAAGTATCACCGGGACGATTACGACCCCAAAATTTTGTATTATTATCATTTGAACCTGTTGAAAGAATATGCCCTAAGGGATGCCATCCTAATGCCCAAATTGCTTGATCATGTGCCCCATCATAGAGACCAAGTTCAGAGAAAGGATTTGCAAGCCAATATCCAATTGAGCCATCTCCACCACCAGAAACAAATAAACTTTCATGAATTGGATGCCATGCAAGAGCTAAAAAAAATAGTAGGTTAGAGAAATTACGGTATGTAAATTTTTTTATTTTACAGTAACCATAACACTGCTGTAATTTCTTAACTAAAAACTTTAAAATATACAAAACTTACAAACGACTTCTTTTCGATGTCCTTTAAATGTGAATAGCTCATTCATCATTCTGATATCATATAGCTTAATCAGATGATCCCGTGATCCACTTAATAACCAATGACCATTTTTATTCCATTGTACAGAAGTTACCGAATTTTTATGATCATGCCTAAAAATATATAACTCATTCATTTATCAAATACAGTAATACACTTACAAAGTTGCTAAGCAATTTCCAGTTCGAGGATCCCATAGCTTTACAGGTTGTTGAGAATCCCTTGATCCAGTGACAATGAGACCTTTCGTTGAATGCCAATCAATACATCTTACATCAGAACCATGGCCACGGAGAACTCTTTCTTCAGTACAATTTGCAAAATCAAATATTCTTGCTGTTCCGTCATCAGATGCCGTGGCAATTTTGACATTCGTTGGTGAAAATCTAAAAATGGTAGAATTGAATTACGGTGACTTTAACATAAATCAGAAAGCTCAAAGAACAGTAATACAAATTACTTTATAAAAGATTACTGTACTTATTAACTTAACAATTTTAAAAATTCAAAAGTTTTTAGGATATGGTATTACCGTAACCTTTAGAAACAAAAACTTACGTTAATCCTCGAACTGGATCATCTTTATGAGCTTGAAACATATTAACATTATTCATGTTTGGTTGCCAATATTTTACAAAGCCATTATGATCCGCAGATGCCATAAATTGTGCATCAGAAGACCATTTAATTGCTCGAATCGCAACATCATGAGCCTACAAAAGAAAGAAAAATCCCTATTTAAATATTATACTTTATTACAACACAAAAAACACCTGTAATATCGTTTCAAAATTAAATGCTGTACCATTCCAAAGTGTAAATTCCCCTGATGATGCACCCGTAATTAACCGTCTTCCATCTGGATTCCACTATAAAATTGAAAAATGTTGTTGATGTTGTCTTTTTTGTTTTTCACAAAAGTAAAGTATAAGAATAAAAGTCTTTATTTTTAAACAATCGTTGATTTTTAAAACTTACACAAAGAGTATAAACAGGACATTTAACTTTATTTGTTGCAGCTCGAGCAAATCTTGTACATGCACAATCAACAGGAACATCAAGCATATCTTGAACTGGCAGTACATTGTAAGATGATAGCAAATGGGGATGTTGAAAATCCCGTGGTTCAAATGCATGTAGATATTGGTCTTTTTGTAATGCATTTAAAGCCCCAGATGAATAATCTATATGTTTTCGTACATTTGCAACATTCTTTCGTAGCCTTCTTCCTGGTCCATCTGCCATTTCTTCGTCAGCTTCCTAAAAACAGAAAAGGTGATGGAATGTGCAAACATTAATTAAAGCTTACTCGTTGTGGTGGTGGTTTAAATCTTGATCCTGGTCGATTGTAAAATGGTACGGCAGCCGCCGCTTGCATCACTACTGCAGCTGATGATGTTGAAGTTGAAGGTGGTGGTCCAGTAAAATTTGTTATATTAGTAGTAGGCAGACGAAATTGCGGAGGTTGTTGGAAATCCATGATAAATATTGAAAGTCCTGAAATTTATATCCATGATAGAACGAGTTCAATGAAGCAGATGAAACAAGATAAATATGCGCGGATGCAATATCAAATGACTCGAAAATAGATAACTTTATTACAATGGTTTTAACTCGAGTTAACTCAAATATAAAAGTAGCATTTAAAAGGCTAAAGAAGCAAAACAAGTAAAGTAAAACACAAATAATTGACGGATGAATATTTACAGTTGAAAAATGTGGTTGTTGCTAAGCAAATTAAAGAACAAAAAGCTACTGCACGAATGAAAATAAGCAAGAATAAATTAACATAACGAACATCAACTGTACATACGCGCCTGCAGGCGATGGAAAGAGTAAAAGTAATTAAAAATGGTTAAAAGAAATTTAAAACTTGTTGGATTTTTGAAAACTCAAAAACTTTGACAAAATTTTTTGAAAAAAAATTAATGAATTTAACTTTTATGCGCGCATGCTGCAGCACTTTTGGCAACTTGCTCGCTCTTTGGAATGTTAAAAACGTTTCAAAAATTTTTTTTGGCCACCGCCGGTCGGTTGTTTTTATTTCTTGTTTGTTTCCTTTCTTTCATTTTCATTCAATTGCTTTCTTTCAACTTTTAAAAAAATTTCAACAACAACAAAGTTTATTTTTTTACACTACTTTCTTTATTGAAATTGTTCAGTTTTAAAAAGTAAAACCTCTTTTTTCTTGTCGCAAAAGTTTTTTTCATATTTAAAATCCACACTTTTTTCTTGTGTTTTTTTCTCCTCTGATTTTTATCCGTTCTCGACGATGATGTTGAACGAAATTTTAACTGTCTCCTTTTTTCTTTTTTGATGTTTCACATTTTTGAATTTTTCGACGTCGATGGAGTTTTATGCACTCATTTCTTTTTTGTTAAAAATCTTTCTCCCCCCTTTTTTCTCCCCGCCTTTTGTTATTTTTCTCTCCTGTTTATTCTTGTTCTTGTCGTTTAAAAAAATTCAATTGAATTGAAAAAACCCTATGACTTGAAAAAATAAAATACATATAATTTTTTTGTTGTGGATAATTTTTAAAAACAACATATTTTGTCTCGAATATTTTGTGTTATTATTTGTGGATTTTATGAAATGAAAAAATCTACCAGTTTTATTCATTTCAGAGCAAAGAAAATGGTATTTGGCAATTTATTGAAACTTTTTCGTGGTGCCGAGAATCCTGTAAGTTTTTTTGCGGGTGAATTTCTCTATTGAGCGGGAAAATAAAAGGATTTTTTTATTCTTTTCTTTAAGACATTTAAAAAGATTTTTTCGTTTAATCAATGTTACTAAGTTTTGGAAAATGTTCGTTTAAAATCTTTTCACATTTGCAAAACAGAATGTCCTTTCTATTTATTTACCTTTTGAATTCAAATTTGGTTTACGTTTTTGCTTTTCAAGTTAAAACTTATTTTCTAAATTAATTAGTTTCAAAAGCTGCCGTAGTTTACCAATCACTGTTTAACAATATAATTTTTTTCAATCTCTTCATTTTTAGAAAGCAAAAATAATCGAAGCAGCAGAAAATTCTGATCATATTCGAATTTCTCCTGATCCACTATATTGTCCAATTTGTTTTACCGTATTTGGAGCCGCTCCGGCAGTACTTCCTTGTGGTCATACATTTTGCGTAAAATGTGTTCGAACTTTAATTCAACGTGCTATTTATGAATGTCCACCAATGAGAACTCCAGTAAGTTTTTTGTATTTTGGATCCTTTTTACTTAAGTTTTTTTTAACGCTGCTGAAAATTTTTAATTTCACAACCACATTTTCGGTTGTGCAAAAATGCAAGAAAAAATGAATCACTTCTCGCATCATTTTTTTATCAGTGTGGTTAAAATTAGGTGATTGAATTTGAGAAAAATTGATGTCATTGAAATTCCAATGTTTTAAAAAATTTTTTAATTACCGTTCTTTAAAAAAGGGGTTAACTTCTTTTCATCAATGAAGATAATTCTTTAATTAGTTTTGATAGCAAATAAATTAGCGTTGAAAAATGGATAAATGACAAATCATTAGAAGTACACGAAAATAAGAAGTTTAAACGAATTTTAATCTTATGGAGTTTTAATACCGTAACAATAAACAAATATTTTTTAGGAATATGAATGTGCACTCTGTCGTTCAAAAGTATCAGCAAATGACAAGTTATGTCGAAATTTTATTATTGAAGATATCCTGGGTACGATAGATGTTCCGATCGACGAAATCTATAGCGAAAATGAAACTATTAAAGGTCAAGAAATTTTGGTATGTTTGTAATAATATTTTTTAAGTGTTAATTTTATATTTTTTAGATAAAACGTGCAAAAGAACAGCTACGAGAAAGTGAAGAAAAGCTATCAATATTAAATTCTCAACTTGTGATAATTCAAAAACGTTTATATTATGCTGTTGTAGCTATGGGTGGTTTGACAGCTTTATTACTTGCAAAAATTTATCTGTAAATATTGATTTATTACTGGTATTTATTCTTTTTATTAATTACTAATTGTAAATGATACGTGTTTTTTGATTTTAAATGTGATATAAATAGTTCGAAATTTGTTTCATTTGATTTGCATATTTTTCAATGCATCCTCAATTGGGATGCTGATTCGTTTAATAGCATCTTCAATGGGTTCTTCTTTGAGGGCCAAGGCTTCTTCGCGAATATCAGAATAAAGTGGACTTGATAGATATCTCTCTCCAAAACTGGCAATACTTGTTACAATAAGTTTTCCTTCCATTTCTGGTAAATTTGCGACTTCGATTGCCGCAAAAACATTTGCACCACCACTAATTCCTATAAAAAAAGTTGTTTGTTGTAGTGTTTGATTACTGTAAGTTATGTAATTGGGTTACTGTAATCACAGAAATATGAATAGGAATAATAACCCTACAGTAATCCATCATTACAACAACCTACCAGATAAAATTCCTTCTTCTCGTGCCAATCTTTTTGCCATTTCAATTGCATCCTCTGATTTAACCATAATACATTTTTCAAAAACTTTTACATCCATAATTGGTGGCATTAATGGCCCTGGTCCGATGCCCTAAAATAGTTTTGTTTTGGATACTGTACTTTTGTGTACTGTAACTTTTTTCATACCTGAATTTTGTGAGGCTTAATTTCACCTCCATTAAAAAAAGCTGCTTCCGCAGGTTCAACAGCAAAAACCCTTAAATTAGGATTCTTTTCTCGAAGGAATTTTGATGTGCCCATAATTGTTCCACCGGTTCCAATTGCGAATACTGTAACATCAACTTTTCCTTGAGTTTGTTTCCAAATTTCAGGTCCTGTTGTTTCGTAATGAATTTTTGGATTGGCAGGATTTCCGAATTGATTAATTAAAAATGAATTTGGAATTGCTGCATGCACGGCTTCAGCACATTTTAAGGCTTCAACAACCCCTCCGGCAGGATTTGAAAGAACAAGTTCAGCGCCAAATGCCCGCAAAAGGGTTCTCTGAAATTTGAAGCTTTGATTTTTAAAAAAAACTTTATTAAATTAGTTTTCATCAACTACAGTAACGATTACCGTAATCAATGTCAGCGACATTCGATTTTTGATTAAATTTTTTCAAAGTTACAGTAACCGAACAAATATTATTGTCACTACAGTAATAAAAAAATTTAAAAACAACAAAATGCTTACCCTTTCAAGACTACAACTTGATGGCATAACAATCACCAATTTGTATCCTTTTGCTGCTGCAATTGAAGCTAATCCAATCCCTGTATTTCCAGATGTAACTTCAATCAAAACATTCTTTTCAGGATGAATTTTTCCTTCTTTTTCAGCTTCCAAAATCATGGATTTTGAAATTCGATCTTTGACAGAGCAGGCTGGATTAAAATATTCCAATTTAATTGCAACTTTTCCTTTGCAATCTTTTGAAATTTTATTTAAATAAATCATTGGAGTATTTCCAACGATTTCTGTCAAATCCGAACCAATTGATTCTCGATTTGCCATTCTTTCCTTCAGGGGTTTCTAAAAAATGGCTGAAAATTTAGACATTTTTTCACTTTAAATACTAATTTGAAATCAATAAAGTCACGTAAGAAAAATGATTTAAAGTCAATAAATATAAAAAATAAATAAAATAATAAAGACATAGAAAAATGAAGAAGAAAAAAGGGCGCAGTCCTTTACTCAATTTTGTGACCCCTCTTTTGGTTGAAGTTCTATCACTACAAACTCTAAGTCTGTTTTTTTAATATTGCATTTCTAGTTTCTGTTTGTCTACACTTTTATGTTTTTTTAAAAAAAACTCTTTAAAAAAGACCTCACATAAAAGTAAGTGAGAGTAGTTGTTTTTAAAAAAAGTTTGAAAAAAGCATTAATTTCAGAGGATGATGAAATTTTAAAAATTAAGATTGAGGGAGTTGATGCAATCTTTTATTTAAAAAAAGGACCAAAATTAAATCTCTTAAAATTGTTATTCAAGTATAATTTTTAACTATCCTTTTTTTAAAAACCATATAATTTTATCGCCAAAGAAAAATTTAAAAAATCAAATAAAAATCAAAATTTATTGAAAAAGATAATTAAAAAAAGACTTTCAAAAATGAAAGTCTAAATAATTTAGGGTTAGAAATTTAATACAAAACATTTTTTAAAAGTTTACTGTTATTACAGTATGTTTGTGAATATTCTCATTATTCACGGCCATTATTGGGTACAGAATAAAAGGCAAAAAAGATGATAATTTGCAAGAATCATAAAAAAGGTTTCACTTTTTCCACTTTTTTCAGTCTTGTGATAAAGTTGAAAAAAGGTATAAAATATATTTCAGACAAGGAATCATTTTTTTAACTGCAATGTACAATGTAAAGACAAGATCGATCAAGCAAGCAAGCTTTTATAGCTTAAATCATTTTATCAGCAAAATTAAAAGTTTGAGTGTTTTTAAGTATTTGAAGGGTAAAGAATGCACATTGTTCAATGCATTGTTATCAAAAATACCACAATTAAAGATGATGGCAAATCTTTGTTTTATACATTGACAAAATCAGCAAAGCAAAGTAAAAAATGTGAATTTTTTTTGCAAAAAGTTCAACGTGAACTGTTTATGGAATCCATTTTAAAATGCGCACTTTTAGAAAACAATTGTGAATGAATTTTATATTCGATTTAATATATTTTGCCACGCTATTGTTTCATCTTCAAAAATAAATAAAAAATTATTTGGAATTTATTTTACCTTGGAATTGTTTTTATAAAAGATTCCTATAAAAGAAGTAACCTATCATAAGATTTTGAGATTCTGTAACTTTGTGTAATACCGTATATTTTGCATTTATTTTTAAATGTTTATTTAATTACAAAAACGAACAAAATACATATTTTTAAAATTTACAAAATATCAAAAATGAGACCCATTCTCGGATTCAATTGAGTTTAAATTACATTAGAAAAAAATGATGTGTCAAAAATAAAAATAATACAGTATGCTACATTCTTCCCGCATACGGTATACTGTATGTGGTAAAAAATAAAATAGTATAAATTAAATCTTAATACTCTTGCCTTAAAATAAAGAAAATTAAGTTTTTATTGCCTTGGAGTTTGTTGGAGGAAGTTTAAATTCCAGGATGCATTCCTTGAATATTTCCCGGTTGAGTGGCAGCTGTTGGATTT
The DNA here is from genome assembly GCA_024447195.1 of Panagrolaimus sp. LJ2414. Lineage (NCBI taxonomy): Eukaryota > Metazoa > Nematoda > Chromadorea > Rhabditida > Panagrolaimidae > Panagrolaimus > Panagrolaimus sp. LJ2414. The sequence continues at coordinate 382,078 of JAMRXY010000052.1, read as the reverse complement.
TGGGATGCGCCGGATTGAACAAATCCTTTCCAAAGTCTGAACATCATAAATCCACCCAAAGCGTATAAAACAAAGAGGACGAAACAGCATATCTGCAAAAATTTGATTATTAGGACGAATTACATTTGTTTGAAGGTTTTAAGAATTTGTAAGATACAGCAATTAAGAAGTGTAATATGCAAAAATGACAGTAATACATATCATTACAAAATTGAATAAAGGTATTAAATGTTATATTTAAAGGAGGCGAAATGCACAAACCCGACGATCAGGCAAAAAAACAATAGAAAGAGACCCTGACCATCAGGTTTATGCATTTCAAAAAACAATAAATTAAAAAAATACGTAAACTACCGCCTTTTTTAATAGGTTCCAGAAACCCCTAAGGAAAAGAATGGCAAATCGAGAATCAATTGGTTCGGATTTGACAGAAATCGTTGGAAATACTCCAATGATTTATTTAAATAAAATTTCAAAAGATTGCAAAGGAAAAGTTGCAATTAAATTGGAATATTTTAATCCAGCCTGTTCTGTCAAAGATCGAATTTAAATTTTACAAATAGGTTTTTTTTGGCACTTTATGGAATTGCCTTATCCTCAAATGCAATTCGCAAATAACCTTGTCATTGATATTAAATACTGTAACCCAAAAATATTACAACTCTAACAAAAACCTTACCGCTGCTAAAACGGGTAACGAAGTATTTTGTGCAGCACTGTGCCATCCAGAGACAATAAAAATATTGATGACATTACAAACTCCAAAAATTGTTGAATATGCCATTTCTGCGATTGGCCAAGCATCTCGTCCCATTGTCATTAGACGTTCCATTTCAAGGGCAAAAAGGGCAATCACAGCAATCATAAAAATTAGTTGTACAATAATTGTAAACCAAAAGAACCATGATCCTGTAAATGTGGATTCCTTCTTCGCGGAAGATGAACCCGCAAAAATCATTGTTAAAATTATTAAAATTAAAATTGCAGGTTTAAGGGAAGTTGGAAGCGTTAAAAATCGATGACCATTCATGGACGTCATTTTTGATTGAAAGGTTCTAAAAAATTTAAATATGGTTTTTTAAACTTTAATAAAATTAACCGAACAAGTTTGTAGTTAAAATTTAACGAACGCAATGAACACATAAAAATTTACTAAAACTAATTTAAAACTAATAAATCACTCAAGCAGCAAAAATCACAAAAAATCTACATAAAATTGTACCAAAGTGAAGCTGTTGCGATTACACAAAAAGGTTTATAAAACGCGAATTTCCAAGCCGGGCAACACAAATGGGCACTTTCAAGATTGTGATAATCAAATGAAATAAATATAATTACATAAAAACTATTAGAATATTAAAAACAGCAAAGAAACGTTAATTATCGTTCGCCAAAAACTACTTAAAAAAATTCATAAATTTTAAAATTTTAAAAATACAGGGGTAGTTAAAAATTCAGATTTCATGAAAAAAAAATAGAAGTAAATTACAATTAAATTTGCTCAATATAGAAATTTAGGTTCAAGTTCTTTTATTACAATTTTCGTAACAATTTTCAAACTTTTTCAGAACTTAAAAATAAAAATTATCAAAATTTCTATTAATCAACTTGTAAAAAAAATTGGTTGTATTCTTTCATAAATCTTAGAACTTGAGATTTTATAGCAGAAAACTTTCTACATTTTTCCAAAAAAAAACACATGAAAAATTCATAGATTTTTTGGGGGACCGTTAAACGATAAAGAAAAAAAGAAAGCCGAAAACGAAAACCTTTTTCTTCTTCTTTTTCTTGATGTTTGCGTTTGAAGCTGCGCGCTGCTTTTTCTGCTTGCATCTTTTCCCTTCTTTTTTCATTTCCTCATCCCATCTATCTCATGCAAGCATGCATCAAGCACATCGATATCGATATGGCTTGCTTGCTTGATGACAATGATGACGGAATTCTTGTGTTTGTGAAAGAGAAGAAATACACAAACAAAAAAGAACGAAAGAAAAAAAAATGAAATGACACCTTTCCGGTGGAGAAAAAAAAGGTTTTGTAGCATTGAAAAAACTATAAAAAAGCTGGAAAAAGAAACAAAAGAAAATGGCCCATGAGAATTAAAAAGTAATAATAATAATCACCAAAAATAAAGGGTTTTTAGAACAGCAACAAAAATGTGTAAAAAATAGTAACATATTTTTGTGTCTTTTTGAACCCGATTAAAAAGTTAAAAATGGAACTAAAAATATTTGAATATTTGTGACATAATTATGACAAAACAAAATTAAAGCTCTTGCTGCTGATTTCAAACTATGAACGACAAAAATATGATTTTTTGTAGAATTTTCTATGATCACTGTCACTTTATCAGTATGATGAAGTGGACACTAAGAAATAAATTACGTAAATGCCAATAAATTTAAAGAGTTACCTTTTTGAGCGCGCGCGTTTTCACATGCGTCAGCTTTGTTTTTGAAAGTAAACGTTGGAAAAAAGTTATCAATTTTTCCTAACAGCAAACAAAAAATTCTTTGAATAAGTTAAGAAAATTTTGAAATCGATTGATTCTTCCGAGAGTTCTGGACATTTTTTGTACTGTTGTTACGGTAATTAATGAAATATAGCTTTTCAATACAGTAACATTCGCTGCAAAAGGTCACTCAAAATGACAATAATTTTAATTTTTAAAAAAGGTTTAAAAATTGTGAAAAAAATATTATTCTAAGCATATAAAAAACTATCAAATCTATGCAAATTTATGAAAAAACCTAAAAAACTAACACATGCCATATGCCACCAAATGTTGTTAAAAAACAAGCATTTTCGAAAATACAACAACCTCAATCCTGTTGTAAATTATAATAAGCAAGTATAAAAAAAAGTAAATTAGTAAGCTGCTGTTAGTTACCATAGAAACCATTTTTTCTTATAACAGATTCAAAATAATAACAAAAGTTACATAAAAAAACAAGAAAATGACCTAACACTTTTTTCTAGCTTGAAACCATATAAAATTCAAAAAAGAATATCACATTATAACTTCTTTTCTTTATTTGTTTCGAAAGTACACAAACACAAATAAAATGTATTAATTCCTCTATTGCCCAATTTTTTGCTGCGTGCTAAAAAATATGTTGAAGAAGAACAACAAAAATGATAACGGAAAAATAAGGAAAAAAGTTTTTTTTATGTTTGAATAGTTTTTTTGTCATCAACACAGAAAAAAATCAATCAATGATAAAAAAAAATAAAATTGAAAAGTTTTTGAGGAACAGCAATTTTTCCTCTCCACTATCGTGGACAATAACAATGCTTTTTAAAACATGAAGGAAACGTTTATTTGAAAATATCATTGATAAAAAATTAAAAGAAAAGGACACCTTTTAAAGCTAAAATAACAAATGTACAAAGTACAGTTAGTCAATCAGTCAGTCAAACACTATGATTCACCTTTACAGTTACAAAGCAAGAAGCATAAAATGTTATTAAAAATCAAATTTTAAATTTAATACAATTTTCAAAACAACTGAGCAAGCACACCTTTGAACTTTTTTCATTTAATTTCAAACCTTTTATACATATGAATAAATTACAAAAATATTACTACATTAAAAGCTTAACTTTTAACGTCAATTTAATAATGTTGAATTTAGGTTTCTTTTTATTATATATGAGCACAATTAACTTATACTCATTATGATTACGGTATCACCAAGTATTACAGTGAAAGAAACATTCAAAAAAAATTTAAAAATTCTAATATATGAGCAAGATGAACATGTGATCAACATTAATCGACTACGGTATCATCATCAACACAACAACAAAAAATGTCCCTTAAATCTCAAATTCAAAAAATACTAAAATTATTGCCATCTTGAAGTCTGTTTTAGTTTTCAAAAAAGAAACTTAAATGGCAACCATAGAGCCATATATACATATATGTATCAACTCTAAACATTTTTTTACCAAAAGGGGCTGTCCAGATATTACGTCATTATCAAATTCTGCTTTATTACTTTACATCAAAGATACTTTTTGCTGAACATCAAAGGCGGCACGGTCATTTACCCCTCCGTCTCTGACGGCGTAATACAGTAAAATACAGTACTTTTGTCTGTTTTTTTGGGTGGGGTTCGTTTAGAAGCCAATTAACAGTTTTTGGCGTACATTTTCTTGTTCCCCATGCTTTGGTACATCACATAAATGAATTTGAAACAATTTGAAAAGCAAACAAAAATATTTTCCTTTCACCTTTTTCTGAAAAACAGTAAAATACAGTATTTTTGTCTGTTTTTTTGGGTGGGGTTCGTTTAGAACCCAATTAAAAGTTTTTGGCGTACATATGCTTGTTCCCCATGCTTTGGTACATCACATAAATGAATTTGAAAAAATTTGAGAAGCAAACAAAAATATTTTCCTTTCACCTTTTTCTGAAAAACAGTAAAATACAGTACTTTTGTCTGTTTTTTTGGGTGGGGTTCGTTTAGAACCCAATTAAAAGTTTTTGGCGTACATATGCTTGTTCCCCATGCTTTGGTACATCACATAAATGAATTTGAAAAAATTTGAGAAGCAAACAAAAATATTTTCCTTTCACCTTTTTCTGAAAAACAGTAAAATACAGTACTTTTGTCTGTTTTTTTGGGTGGGGTTCGTTTAGAAGCCAATTAAAAGTTTTTGGCGTACAAATTCTTGTTCCCCATGCTTTGGTACATCACATAAATGAATTTGAAACAATTTGAAAAGCAAACAAAAATATTTTCCTTTCACCTTTTTCTGAAAAACAGTAAAATACAGTACTTTTGTCTGTTTTTTTGGGTGGGGTTCGTTTAGAAGCCAATTAAAAGTTTTTGGCGTACAAATTCTTGTTCCCCATGCTTTGGTACATCACATAAATGAATTTGAAACAATTTGAAAAGCAAACAAAAATATTTTCCTTTCACCTTTTTCTGAAAAACAGTAAAATACAGTATTTTTGTCTGTTTTTTTGGGTGGGGTTCGTTTAGAAGCCAATTAAAAGTTTTTGGCGTACAAATTCTTGTTCCCCATGCTTTGGTACATCACATAAATGAATTTGAAACAATTTGAAAAGCAAACAAAAATATTTTCCTTTCACCTTTTTCTGAAAAACAGTAAAATACAGTATTTTTGTCTGTTTTTTTGGGTGGGGTTCGTTTAGAAGCCAATTAAAAGTTTTTGGCGTACAAATTCTTGTTCCCCATGCTTTGGTACATCACATAAATGAATTTGAAACAATTTGAAAAGCAAACAAAAATATTTTCCTTTCACCTTTTTCTGAAAAACAGTAAAATACAGTACTTTTGTCTGTTTTTTTGGGTGGGGTTCGTTTAGAAGCCAATTAAAAGTTTTTGGCGTACAAATTCTTGTTCCCCATGCTTTGGTACATCACATAAATGAATTTGAAACAATTTGAAAAGCAAACAAAAATATTTTCCTTTCACCTTTTTCTGAAAAACAGTAAAATACAGTATTTTTGTCTGTTTTTTTGGGTGGGGTTCGTTTAGAAGCCAATTAAAAGTTTTTGGCGTACAAATTCTTGTTCCCCATGCTTTGGTACATCACATAAATGAATTTGAAACAATTTGAAAAGCAAACAAAAATATTTTCCTTTCACCTTTTTCTGAAAAACAGTAAAATACAGTACTTTTGTCTGTTTTTTTGGGTGGGGTTCGTTTAGAAGCCAATTAAAAGTTTTTGGCGTACATATGCTTGTTCCCCATGCTTTGGTACATCACATAAATGAATTTGAAAAAATTTGAGAAGCAAACAAAAATATTTTCCTTTCACCTTTTTCTGAAAAACAGTAAAATACAGTACTTTTGTCTGTTTTTTTGGGTGGGGTTCGTTTAGAAGCCAATTAACAGTTTTTGGCGTACATTTTCTTGTTCCCCATGCTTAACCACATCACATAAATGAATTTGAAAAAATTTGAGAAGCAAACAAAAATATTTTCCTTTCACCTTTTTCTGAAAAACAGTAAAATACAGTACTTTTGTCTGTTTTTTTGGGTGGGGTTCGTTTAGAAGCCAATTAAAAGTTTTTGGCGTACAAATTCTTGTTCCCCATGCTTTGGTACATCACATAAATGAATTTGAAACAATTTGAAAAGCAAACAAAAATATTTTCCTTTCACCTTTTTCTGAAAAACAGTAAAATACAGTATTTTTGTCTGTTTTTTTGGGTGGGGTTCGTTTAGAAGCCAATTAAAAGTTTTTGGCGTACAAATTCTTGTTCCCCATGCTTTGGTACATCACATAAATGAATTTGAAACAATTTGAAAAGCAAACAAAAATATTTTCCTTTCACCTTTTTCTGAAAAACAGTAAAATACAGTATTTTTGTCTGTTTTTTTGGGTGGGGTTCGTTTAGAAGCCAATTAAAAGTTTTTGGCGTACAAATTCTTGTTCCCCATGCTTTGGTACATCACATAAATGAATTTGAAACAATTTGAAAAGCAAACAAAAATATTTTCCTTTCACCTTTTTCTGAAAAACAGTAAAATACAGTACTTTTGTCTGTTTTTTTGGGTGGGGTTCGTTTAGAAGCCAATTAAAAGTTTTTGGCGTACAAATTCTTGTTCCCCATGCTTTGGTACATCACATAAATGAATTTGAAACAATTTGAAAAGCAAACAAAAATATTTTCCTTTCACCTTTTTCTGAAAAACAGTAAAATACAGTATTTTTGTCTGTTTTTTTGGGTGGGGTTCGTTTAGAAGCCAATTAAAAGTTTTTGGCGTACAAATTCTTGTTCCCCATGCTTTGGTACATCACATAAATGAATTTGAAACAATTTGAAAAGCAAACAAAAATATTTTCCTTTCACCTTTTTCTGAAAAACAGTAAAATACAGTATTTTTGTCTGTTTTTTTGGGTGGGGTTCGTTTAGAAGCCAATTAAAAGTTTTTGGCGTACAAATTCTTGTTCCCCATGCTTTGGTACATCACATAAATGAATTTGAAACAATTTGAAAAGCAAACAAAAATATTTTCCTTTCACCTTTTTCTGAAAAACAGTAAAATACAGTATTTTTGTCTGTTTTTTTGGGTGGGGTTCGTTTAGAAGCCAATTAAAAGTTTTTGGCGTACAAATTCTTGTTCCCCATGCTTTGGTACATCACATAAATGAATTTGAAACAATTTGAAAAGCAAACAAAAATATTTTCCTTTCACCTTTTTCTGAAAAACAGTAAAATACAGTACTTTTGTCTGTTTTTTTGGGTGGGGTTCGTTTAGAAGCCAATTAAAAGTTTTTGGCGTACAAATTCTTGTTCCCCATGCTTTGGTACATCACATAAATGAATTTGAAACAATTTGAAAAGCAAACAAAAATATTTTCCTTTCACCTTTTTCTGAAAAACAGTAAAATACAGTATTTTTGTCTGTTTTTTTGGGTGGGGTTCGTTTAGAAGCCAATTAAAAGTTTTTGGCGTACAAATTCTTGTTCCCCATGCTTTGGTACATCACATAAATGAATTTGAAACAATTTGAAAAGCAAACAAAAATATTTTCCTTTCACCTTTTTCTGAAAAACAGTAAAATACAGTATTTTTGTCTGTTTTTTTGGGTGGGGTTCGTTTAGAAGCCAATTAAAAGTTTTTGGCGTACAAATTCTTGTTCCCCATGCTTTGGTACATCACATAAATGAATTTGAAACAATTTGAAAAGCAAACAAAAATATTTTCCTTTCACCTTTTTCTGAAAAACAGTAAAATACAGTATTTTTGTCTGTTTTTTTGGGTGGGGTTCGTTTAGAAGCCAATTAAAAGTTTTTGGCGTACAAATTCTTGTTCCCCATGCTTTGGTACATCACATAAATGAATTTGAAACAATTTGAAAAGCAAACAAAAATATTTTCCTTTCACCTTTTTCTGAAAAACAGTAAAATACAGTATTTTTGTCTGTTTTTTTGGGTGGGGTTCGTTTAGAAGCCAATTAAAAGTTTTTGGCGTACAAATTCTTGTTCCCCATGCTTTGGTACATCACATAAATGAATTTGAAACAATTTGAAAAGCAAACAAAAATATTTTCCTTTCACCTTTTTCTGAAAAACAGTAAAATACAGTACTTTTGTCTGTTTTTTTGGGTGGGGTTCGTTTAGAAGCCAATTAAAAGTTTTTGGCGTACAAATTCTTGTTCCCCATGCTTTGGTACATCACATAAATGAATTTGAAACAATTTGAAAAGCAAACAAAAATATTTTCCTTTCACCTTTTTCTGAAAAACAGTAAAATACAGTACTTTTGTCTGTTTTTTTGGGTGGGGTTCGTTTAGAAGCCAATTAAAAGTTTTTGGCGTACAAATTCTTGTTCCCCATGCTTTGGTACATCACATAAATGAATTTGAAACAATTTGAAAAGCAAACAAAAATATTTTCCTTTCACCTTTTTCTGAAAAACAGTAAAATACAGTACTTTTGTCTGTTTTTTTGGGTGGGGTTCGTTTAGAAGCCAATTAAAAGTTTTTGGCGTACAAATTCTTGTTCCCCATGCTTTGGTACATCACATAAATGAATTTGAAACAATTTGAAAAGCAAACAAAAATATTTTCCTTTCACCTTTTTCTGAAAAACAGTAAAATACAGTACTTTTGTCTGTTTTTTTGGGTGGGGTTCGTTTAGAAGCCAATTAAAAGTTTTTGGCGTACAAATTCTTGTTCCCCATGCTTTGGTACATCACATAAATGAATTTGAAACAATTTGAAAAGCAAACAAAAATATTTTCCTTTCACCTTTTTCTGAAAAACAGTAAAATACAGTACTTTTGTCTGTTTTTTTGGGTGGGGTTCGTTTAGAAGCCAATTAAAAGTTTTTGGCGTACAAATTCTTGTTCCCCATGCTTTGGTACATCACATAAATGAATTTGAAACAATTTGAAAAGCAAACAAAAATATTTTCCTTTCACCTTTTTCTGAAAAACAGTAAAATACAGTACTTTTGTCTGTTTTTTTGGGTGGGGTTCGTTTAGAAGCCAATTAAAAGTTTTTGGCGTACAAATTCTTGTTCCCCATGCTTTGGTACATCACATAAATGAATTTGAAAAAATTTGAAAAGCAAACAAAAATATTTTCCTTTCACCTTTTTCTGAAAAACAATAAAATACAGTATTTTGAAAAAAGAAATTGGTAGCATATTTTTTTCTGGTGATCAAATAATTCCGACCAAGTTTAACTTTGTGTTACTAAGTATGAGGAATCAAAAAAGGTATGCCAAAAACGTTTATAATATGCCAAACCGAACCCGCTTCCAAAAAACTGACAAAAAAACACCATTTTACAGTATTTTGAAAAAAGAAATTGGTAGCATATTTTTATTTGATTACCTAATTTTGTGAAATTCATTTTAACAATGTAAATTACCTTGCTGAACAAGGATCAGCATGCCATAACCTTTGGGAAAGCTCCAAAAAGTTCTTTTCATTCCATGAACATTTTTGGTATACCTTTTCTGATTTCTCATACTTGGTTACACAAAGTTAAAATTTTTTCGGAATTATTTGATCACCAGAAAAAAATGTGCAGCCCACATCGAAGCGAAGAGGAATTTTTCTGAGACATTTTGGCATCCGTTTTTTAAAATTCTCTCGACAAAAAATGTTGTTTTCTCTAGGTGAAACACTTTTCCAAGCGTCTTACAACACTTCCCTTTTTCGTTGAAAACGATTCGATGTGAGCCGGTTTCTTTTTTAAAGTTTTTTTCCGTTAATTTGAGAAAACCCTAAAGAACAGCTAATGTTTGGGGATTTTTCATTACTCAAGGGGTATCATCGAGCCCACATATTAGCTAAGATATCTGAGAGTATCATCTCAAAGGTTCCCTTTTACGAAAGCTTTTGTTCATAAAAAATCAAAAAGTATACTGTGACAGACACAAAATTGAATTTACAGATCTGAATCTGAAGCATGGTTGAAGAAAGACATTTTTAATTTGGTTTATATTTTTTGCTGCAAAATATCAGCTTGTCTTGGTTGAAACAACCCAAAAATTTGATGAACAAAATAATTCAAAATGCAAAAAAAAAGAAAATATTTTTCAAATGTGTTTACTATTTCGATAATTTTATTAAAAATTTTACAGTTTCTTTTTTTTGAATAAATATCGTATATAATGTCAACAATATTCAATCTTTTTTAAATAAAAAATTATAAAATTATTACAGTTTCAAAAAACAAAATTTTTTCGAATCAATTGTCTTTCTTTTGATACTAATCGATGAGCTCATTACCTTCTTTATTTTTATAATTATTTGCGACATCTTCTTTATCGCCTTCCTTATCAGTGATATCTTTATCGTCATCTTTCTCAACCATATCTTCCTCGTTGTCATTTTCTTTATCTTTAGGCTTTTGATATCCCCGTTTTTCAGCCCATTCATCTACCGTAATCAAATCAGGTTTTTGTCCAGTTGCTGTAATATTTGTTGCAGCTTCTTCTAATCCATCTATATCTTCTTTTCCATCAATGGGGGTTGCTACAGCATTTTCTAATAAACCTTCAAAGTTATCCGAGGTTTGATATCGATCTCCTAAGCCTTGGTTAAATACTGCTTCTGCACTAACTTGTTTACTCATAATTAATATATCTCTCTAAAAATTGTCAATATTAACAAAGCATAATTGATAGTGATAAGATATATGATTTAAAAAGGGTTTGAACTCGAAAATGTATTTATTTTAGAAAAAAAACGCTCATTCGATTACAAACAAACTTCTCGATCAAAAACAACAAAACAAATGTTTAAAATTCTATGAAATGACAGATTTTTATATAGGTTTTAAAATAAATTATAATATCATTTAAAATTATAATAAAGTGCAGAAAATTTTTGATGTTGTTGTTATTGTTTTAAAAAAGGCATTAAAGATTACACAAAAAATATTTTAGTTTTGTAAAGGTCAAATATAAAACTGTTGATCAATATTTTGAAATAGTACTCTTAGAACAACTCAAAAAAAATTCAAGAAAACAATATTTTCCTGTTTAATCTGGATAGTTTTTAACTTGAATTTATTACATTCTAAATTGTGACATAAGCTTAATATCATAATAAGTTAAAAAAATAAAAATTATGTACATTCTTGCTTCAAAACTATTTGTTTAGCAATTTCTTGACGAAAAAAGTTTTTGTGTTCTGCCAAAAAATTCAACAAAATAAATATTTACATTCATTTAAAATTCTTAGTTTTTTGGCCTAAAAAGCCTAAATTTAAATTTTTGTATTTCGTCCTTTGTTCTTTACCGTAATCTTTAACTTGCTCCAAAAAATACAATTTGAATATGCCCCATGACATGTTGATTCATAAAAAATAAATTAAAACGTCGTGTTTGGCAGGGTCCCGGTGACGAGCAAATTAAAAGATACTGTAAAAATACAATAAGTAACGTTTTATATACGAATACATATATCCAAGTTATTTGATTTCGGAGGTCACCGGCAACCGTGATCATGATATGAAAAAACTAAAACACAAAATGCACATTTATAAATGTCCGGGTCACAATTTAGTCAGGTTCTCTTGTAAAGTGTAAAACAATTAATACAAAGAACAATGACGAAATGAATTTATTGAGCATTACAAGTTGTATTATTGATTACAAAACACATAAAAGGTATTTCACATTCTAGAATCAATCATTTCCCACCCTTCTTCTTTGGTTTACTTTTCTTTGATCGACTTTGAACAGCAGTTTGTTGTTCAACATTCTAAAAAATTTAATAAATTAAAAAGTTCAAAAATTATATTGAAAACTTACAGGTGTAGCAATCATTGGAGGACGTTGAAGATTGGTAAGTTTTTCAAGGGAATGAGAAACATCGGACATGCTTGCACGTTCTGAAAAATGAAAAAAGAAAATTAGTTTTTTCCATTATCGTCAAAAAATCAACTAACCAGCCGGATCCTCCGTCCAACAAAGACGAACAACCAAAGTTGACATATCCATTGGAGTTCCTTCAGGGAAAGACATTCGATATCCTTGCTTTACTTGTCCATTCACTTCAGCAACAGTCATCCCTGGATATGGCTCTTGACCAGCAAAAATTTCCCAACACATTATACCTACAAAATGATTAGCACTATTTAGAATATAAAATTATCTTTAATATCCTACCATATGCCCATACATCAGTTTTTTGAGAATACATTGCAGTTCGAAGAACTTCTGGAGCTAACCAACGAATTGGAACTCGAGCGTGAGGATCCATTTTATAGGTGGCACCTTCACGGGTTAAACCAAAATCACTGATTTTAACCTAAAATTTATAATTTTCAGTTTCCGTAATCAATCAATACCAAAGGGAATACCTTTCCATCACCATAAAGACAATTCCGAGCTGCAATATCACAATGAATAACATTCTGAAAAAGAAAACAAAATGTCATCTTGAAAAGAAGCAGAATCTAGAGGCAATTGTTTGGTCTCACGTTTCTAATCATGACTATTCAATCACTAGGGATTAAGCGGGCCTCCGGCCCGCCTGCAACGTTGCTTTAGGTATAAAATACAGTCGAACCTCGATTTAAAGCGAACCTTGATCTTATGCGCTTTTTTTCGCGATCACTCCCACGAAGAGTTTATATAAATCGGACCTCGATCTTATGCGGATCGATTTTACCCGATTTTTATTCGGTCCCTTGGAACGCATAAAATCGAGGTTCGACTGTAACTGTCTCAAATTTTCAATAAAATATTATTAAATTTGATAAAAGATAATAGAAAAAGAAACAGCTATAAAATGAAGCCTCACTTGCAACTTTTTCGCTTTCAAACTGTTTTGCGCCACAATGATCGCAACAAAAAACTCAATGGTCCATTGTAATGGGCAGCACCCTCATCATGAATCTTAAATCTAGCTGCTTACAACTTTGTTTCCCTGTGTCTTATTATTTGCATCCTTAATGTTGCTCTGTAAGCTCTAATTTTCTCATCATCAAAATGAGGCCGTCGATTTCAGTTGTTGACGCTTATCTGACTTTGATTCCTTTCTGCTTCTCTTTGTTCATCACTTAATAAAGATCGCCATTTCCTTTGATTTTTGGCATTCTTTCTTTTCAATTCAGCTTGATGAAGAGCAGCTTCCTGAGAAGGCGATCTTTCAATCTGTTTTCTTCTCTTTTTAAAACTTTTAACACAAAATGTACGTTGAAATCTTTTAAAATGTGCCCTGACAAAAAAAAGTTTTGTCCAATTAAAATTTGCCCTTCGTTATAAATAACGATAGTCGTAACCTTGAAAACAGTTAACTTCTCAACTGCAAAATTTAATGTAGCAAAAGCTAACAGTTAAAGCAAAAGAAATAATAAAATTAAAAAAATAACAAAAATAAATTTGCTTTAACTTTTTTAACCACAAAAAAAATCAGCAGCAATAAATTTTTGTCATCAAAAATGATGATTGACGCTTGCACCAGGTTGCCAAAAAAGCGCTTCTTTCAAAATAAAAATGGACGCACCAAAGGACATTGTCTCTTTTACAGGAGGACTAAATTATACATTCTATCATGTAATCCCCCTTGCCGACTTACTTTAAAATGCAAATATTCAATTCCCCATGAAGCTTGAGTACACATTTCCATTTTCTTTTGTGGTGGAAGATTAGGATTTTTTGAGATGTATGAATCCAATGCCCCACAATCAACCAATTCCATCAAAACCATCAAAGGTTCAGTTCCTGCAGCAACACCATAAAACTTGACAATATCTAAAACAATGTTGTTATATTTGTATAAAATTATATGTAACATTAAATATGCTTACTGGGATGATCAAAACCTCGCATTAAACGAGCTTCACGCATAACTTCTTTAATTTGTTCTTTTGTTAAAGATTCCATTTTTGCCATTTTAATTGCAACATTGACCTTGATACCAGTTTTGAGACGAAGTTTACCAGCATGAACTTCCCCTAAAAATCAAATACAATTAGTTATTGCCTTTAATTTGTATAGTATAAAATATAACATACCATAAGCACCTTCACCCAATTTCTTTGTTGCTTCAATATCTTCATGATGAAGTTCCCAACTTTGACGTCCAATTGGATTCTTGATAAATGTATCCATATCCTTTTCAGAGATTGGTTCATTCTTTGTTAGATGGAAATTAATCATTTCAGGGATATTTGTGAACGCAAAACGTTCAATTGATACTTTATCATTTGTTTGACGAACAACAAAATGTTTCATCTATAATTTTGGTGCAACAATATTGTACATATCCAGAATGTTGTAGCAGATAGATTGATCCATTGCTTTATTTATTGATTGAATATCCATGCTCAGAAACATTAATGTTTATTTAAAAAAAAGCTGTTAAATCAGCACCGCTGTATTTAAAAAAGATTCCACTTGAGACTACTAACTACTTTTTACAGTGTCCCTGAAGTTCATGGATTGAACATGGATATCCATTTAAAAAATTAAACAATATATTAACCCATCTTTTCTAGAAGTTAAACTTACTCCAGCTTCACCTTTTTCTTCTCGAACCATCATGGATAAAATGATTGCACTAAAAAAAGGTTGATACATATATCTTTGACAAACATATATATATATATATACCCTTACCGTTCACCTTTTGCATGAGGTTCTGACATTCGAAGTAAAAAATCTCCATTACTTTTTAACATTGTTTTCATATCTTCCCGAGGTAGAAGGCCATGATAATATGGTTCATCACAAACTTGCTTTTCCATTGGTTGACGCTTTTTATTCCCGTACGACGACAGCTTTTATCTTCTTCTTATTCTTTGATGATTGGAGATAATGTGGATAGAGAAAGAGAGAGAGAGAGATGAGATAAAATAATGAAAATGGAGTTTTGTGTTAGTTTGCGAATTGAATGATGACGACAACAACAACTAAAATGAGATAGTAATGAGACTAATCAAAGTACGCAAAGAATGCATAAATGTATGTAAATTTTTTAATTTGAATAATACAGGGTGATTCAAGAATTTTTCCCAATTTTAAAACATTATAAAAATTTTTCTACTATATTTAGGAGAAATTGGATTGCACCATTCAACTCAGCTCTGGATAGGAAAATTTTTGATATCAAAAAAATTAAAAAATTAAAACTTTTTTTTTCGAGTTTCACGTACTCCCTGTGGAAAAAAATTATTTTTTGGTCTAGTTTCTCTTTTTTGCCTTTCTTTTCATTCATGAGTTTTAAACAATAGGAAATTTTGCATAGTTCATTGTTTTTGGAAAAAGAAATGAAAAAAAGTAAAAAAAGAGAAACTAGACCAAAAAATAATTTTTTTCCACAGGGAGTACGTGAAACTCGAAAAAAAAAGTTTTAATTTTTTAATTTTTTTGAAATCAAAAATTTTCCTATCCAGAGCTGAGTTGAATGGTGCAATCCAATTTCTCCTAAATTTAGTAGAAAAATTTTTATAACGTTTTAAAATTGGGAAAAATTCTTGAATCACCCTACCCTGTATATGGACCAACTGGAATTTCTTAATTCATTGGATCTCAAAGAAAAATTTTAAAACAATTTAATTCGATTGACTCCAAGATTACAGATAAAAAATCAAACATAATTTTCTTATCAAATATGTAACAAGAACACTAACCAAAAGCATAAAAAAAACATCTTCAGGTACAGTATTTTAGTCCCAAAAACATAAATTTGCATCGATGCTTTTTCTGTTATACAAAAGTAAAGAAAATGTATTCTTATATACACGTAAAATATTTGGATTTCCCCCTCACGGCAAAAAAATTACTGTAGAACAAAATTTGCATTGAAAATTCTTGAATTTTCAATTTTTTGATGCATTTTGTGCTTTTGATCGGCAGTAACGAAACAGTTGGGAACGAGTCACAAGTTTTTGACATTGTAACAATTATTAAGCAGCCCGAGGGGATTCCAAAAAATTAAATTTTATTGTTCAGGGGCTGTCCAGATATTACGTCATCAAGAGATAGGTAGGTAGGGGGACAGGAAATTATGACGCCGCTTTGATGTTGCGGCAAACATCAAAGGGATTGTATGACGCATAGGGAGGTAGGGGTCGAAAAAAGTCGAAATTTTGATGACGTAATATCTGGACAGCCCCTCATTTCCCCCCCAGGTCAAGTTAAAACAGCTGTTGTTTAAACAGTAATCAAAAATTTACATTGAAAATTTTTCATTGAATTTTCAATTTTTTGGTGCATTTTTGTTGCTTTTGGCGGCTGGCCGAAAAGTGTTAGAACAAAAAGGCACTTTCTGGCCTTGAAATAATAAATAAGCTTGCCCCAGGGATTCCAAAAAGTATTGTTGTTTTGTTTAATTTCACCCTGGGCCAAGTTTAAACAGTAATCAAAAATTACATTTTAGATTTATAAAAACTAAAATGCTGAAGCTTCGGCATTGGGTTTAATTCGTTCCTGGGACTTCGAGAAATGAATTAAACCCATTTTGGGAACTTTAAAATCTCACATTTGCATAAAAGTTTCAGATCGAAAATGAAGCAAAATTCAAATTTTAGATTTATAAAAACCAAAATGCTGAAGCTTCGGCATTGGGTTTAATTCGTTCCTGGGACTTCGAGAAATGAATTAAACCCATTTTGGGAACTTTAAAATCTCACATTTGCATAAAAGTTTCAGATCGAAAATGAAGCAAAATTCAAATTTTAGATTTATAAAAACTAAAATGCTGAAGCTTCGGCATTGGGTTTAATTCGTTCCTGGGACTCCCAGAAATGAATTAAACCCATTTTGGGAACTTTAAAATCTCAAATTTGCATAAAAGTTTCAGATCGAAAATGAAGCAAAATTCAAATTTTAGATTTATAAAAACCAAAATGCTGAAGCTTCGGCATTGGGTTTAATTCGTTCCTGGGACTTCGAGAAATGAATTAAACCCATTTTGGGAACTTTAAAATCTAACATTTGCATAAAAGTTTCAGATCGAAAATGAAGCAAAATTCAAATTTTAGATTTATAAAAACCAAAATGCTGAAGCTTCGGCATTGGGTTTAATTCGTTCCTGGGACTTCGAGAAATGAATTAAACCCATTTTGGGAACTTTAAAATCTCACATTTGCATAAAAGTTTCAGATCGAAAATGAAGCAAAATTCAAATTTTAGATTTATAAAAACCAAAATGCTGAAGCTTCGGCATTGGGTTTAATTCGTTCCTGGGACTTCGAGAAATGAATTAAACCCATTTTGGGAACTTTAAAATCTCACATTTGCATAAAAGTTTCAGATCGAAAATGAAGCAAAATTCAAATTTTAGATTTATAAAAACCAAAATGCTGAAGCTTCGGCATTGGGTTTAATTCGTTCCTGGGACTTCGAGAAATGAATTAAACCCATTTTGGGAACTTTAAAATCTCACATTTGCATAAAAGTTTCAGATCGAAAATGAAGCAAAATTCAAATTTTAGATTTATAAAAACTAAAATGCTGAAGCTTCGGCATTGGGTTTAATTCGTTCCTGGGACTTCGAGAAATGAATTAAACCCATTTTGGGAACTTTAAAATCTCAAATTTGCATAAAAGTTTCAGATCGAAAATGAAGCAAAATTCAAATTTTAGATTTATAAAAACCAAAATGCTGAAGCTTCGGCATTGGGTTTAATTCGTTCCTGGGACTTCGAGAAATGAATTAAACCCATTTTGGGAACTTCAAAATCTCACATTTGCATAAAAGTTTCAGATCGAAAATGAAGCAAAATTCAAATTTTAGATTTATAAAAACTAAAATGCTGAAGCTTCGGCATTGGGTTTAATTCGTTCCTGGGACTTCGAGAAATGAATTAAACCCATTTTGGGAACTTCAAAATCTCACATTTGCATAAAAGTTTCAGATCGAAAATGAAGCAAAATTCAAATTTTAGATTTATAAAAACCAAAATGCTGAAGCTTCGGCATTGCGTTTAATTCGTTCCTGGGACTTCGAGAAATGAATTAAACCCATTTTGGGAACTTTAAAATCTCAAATTTGCATAAAAGTTTCAGATCGAAAATGAAGCAAAATTCAAATTTTAGATTTATAAAAACCAAAATGCTGAAGCTTCGGCATTGGGTTTAATTCGTTCCTGGGACTTCGAGAAATGAATTAAACCCATTTTGGGAACTTTAAAATCTCACATTTGCATAAAAGTTTCAGATCGAAAATGAAGCAAAATTCAAATTTTAGATTTATAAAAACCAAAATGCTGAAGCTTCGGCATTGCGTTTAATTCGTTCCTGGGACTTCGAGAAATGAATTAAACCCATTTTGGGAACTTCAAAATCTCACATTTGCATAAAAGTTTCAGATCGAAAATGAAGCAAAATTCAAATTTTAGATTTATAAAAACTAAAATGCTGAAGCTTCGGCATTGGGTTTAATTCGTTCCTGGGACTTCGAGAAATGAATTAAACCCATTTTGGGAACTTTAAAATCTCACATTTGCATAAAAGTTTCAGATCGAAAATGAAGCAAAATTCAAATTTTAGATTTATAAAAACTAAAATGCTGAAGCTTCGGCATTGGGTTTAATTCGTTCCTGGGACTCCCAGAAATGAATTAAACCCATTTTGGGAACTTTAAAATCTCACATTTGCATAAAAGTTTCAGATCGAAAATGAAGCAAAATTCAAATTTTAGATTTATAAAAACCAAAATGCTGAAGCTTCGGCATTGGGTTTAATTCGTTCCTGGGACTTCGAGAAATGAATTAAACCCATTTTGGGAACTTTAAAATCTCACATTTGCATAAAAGTTTCAGATCGAAAATGAAGCAAAATTCAAATTTTAGATTTATAAAAACTAAAATGCTGAAGCTTCGGCATTGGGTTTAATTCGTTCCTGGGACTTCGAGAAATGAATTAAACCCATTTTGGGAACTTTAAAATCTCACATTTGCATAAAAGTTTCAGATCGAAAATGAAGCAAAATTCAAATTTTAGATTTATAAAAACCAAAATGCTGAAGCTTCGGCATTGGGTTTAATTCGTTCCTGGGACTCCCAGAAATGAATTAAACCCATTTTGGGAACTTTAAAATCTCACATTTGCATAAAAGTTTCAGATCGAAAATGAAGCAAAATTCAAATTTTAGATTTATAAAAACCAAAATGCTGAAGCTTCGGCATTGGGTTTAATTCGTTCCTGGGACTCCCAGAAATGAATTAAACCCATTTTGGGAACTTTAAAATCTCACATTTGCATAAAAGTTTCAGATCGAAAATGAAGCAAAATTCAAATTTTAGATTTATAAAAACCAAAATGCTGAAGCTTCGGCATTGGGTTTAATTCGTTCCTGGGACTTCGAGAAATGAATTAAACCCATTTTGGGAACTTTAAAATCTCACATTTGCATAAAAGTTTCAGATCGAAAATGAAGCAAAATTCAAATTTTAGATTTATAAAAACTAAAATGCTGAAGCTTCGGCATTGGGTTTAATTCGTTCCTGGGACTTCGAGAAATGAATTAAACCCATTTTGGGAACTTTAAAATCTCACATTTGCATAAAAGTTTCAGATCGAAAATGAAGCAAAATTCAAATTTTAGATTTATAAAAACTAAAATGCTGAAGCTTCGGCATTGGGTTTAATTCGTTCCTGGGACTCCCAGAAATGAATTAAACCCATTTTGGGAACTTTAAAATCTCACATTTGCATAAAAGTTTCAGATTGAAAATGAAGCAAAATTCAAATTTTAGATTTATAAAAACCAAAATGCTGAAGCTTCGGCATTGGGTTTAATTCGTTCCTGGGACTTCGAGAAATGAATTAAACCCATTTTGGGAACTTTAAAATCTCACATTTGCATAAAAGTTTCAGATCGAAAATGAAGCAAAATTCAAATTTTAGATTTATAAAAACCAAAATGCTGAAGCTTCGGCATTGGGTTTAATTCGTTCCTGGGACTTCGAGAAATGAATTAAACCCATTTTGGGAACTTTAAAATCTCACATTTGCATAAAAGTTTCAGATCGAAAATGAAGCAAAATTCAAATTTTAGATTTATAAAAACCAAAATGCTGAAGCTTCGGCATTGGGTTTAATTCGTTCCTGGGACTTCGAGAAATGAATTAAACCCATTTTGGGAACTTTAAAATCTCACATTTGCATAAAAGTTTCAGATCGAAAATGAAGCAAAATTCAAATTTTAGATTTATAAAAACCAAAATGCTGAAGCTTCGGCATTGGGTTTAATTCGTTCCTGGGACTCCCAGAAATGAATTAAACCCATTTTGGGAACTTTAAAATCTCACATTTGCATAAAAGTTTCAGATCGAAAATGAAGCAAAATTCAAATTTTAGATTTATAAAAACCAAAATGCTGAAGCTTCGGCATTGGGTTTAATTCGTTCCTGGGACTTCGAGAAATGAATTAAACCCATTTTGGGAACTTTAAAATCTCACATTTGCATAAAAGTTTCAGATCGAAAATGAAGCAAAATTCAAATTTTAGATTTATAAAAACTAAAATGCTGAAGCTTCGGCATTGGGTTTAATTCGTTCCTGGGACTTCGAGAAATGAATTAAACCCATTTTGGGAACTTTAAAATCTCACATTTGCATAAAAGTTTCAGATCGAAAATGAAGCAAAATTCAAATTTTAGATTTATAAAAACTAAAATGCTGAAGCTTCGGCATTGGGTTTAATTCGTTCCTGGGACTCCCAGAAATGAATTAAACCCATTTTGGGAACTTTAAAATCTCACATTTGCATAAAAGTTTCAGATTGAAAATGAAGCAAAATTCAAATTTTAGATTTATAAAAACCAAAATGCTGAAGCTTCGGCATTGGGTTTAATTCGTTCCTGGGACTTCGAGAAATGAATTAAACCCATTTTGGGAACTTTAAAATCTCACATTTGCATAAAAGTTTCAGATCGAAAATGAAGCAAAATTCAAATTTTAGATTTATAAAAACCAAAATGCTGAAGCTTCGGCATTGGGTTTAATTCGTTCCTGGGACTTCGAGAAATGAATTAAACCCATTTTGGGAACTTTAAAATCTCACATTTGCATAAAAGTTTCAGATCGAAAATGAAGCAAAATTCAAATTTTAGATTTATAAAAACTAAAATGCTGAAGCTTCGGCATTGGGTTTAATTCGTTCCTGGGACTCCCAGAAATGAATTAAACCCATTTTGGGAACTTTAAAATCTCACATTTGCATAAAAGTTTCAGATCGAAAATGAAGCAAAATTCAAATTTTAGATTTATAAAAACCAAAATGCTGAAGCTTCGGCATTGGGTTTAATTCGTTCCTGAGACTCCCAGAAATGAATTAAACCCATTTTGGGAACTTTAAAATCTCAAATTTGCATAAAAGTTTCAGATCGAAAATGAAGCAAAATTCAAATTTTAGATTTATAAAAACCAAAATGCTGAAGCTTCGGCATTGGGTTTAATTCGTTCCTGAGACTCCCAGAAATGAATTAAACCCATTTCGGGAACTTTAAAATCTCAAATTTGCATAAAAGTTTCAGATCGAAAATGAAGCAAAATTCAAATTTTAGATTTATAAAAACCAAAATGCTGAAGCTTCGGCATTGGGTTTAATTCGTTCCTGAGACTCCCAGAAATGAATTAAACCCATTTCGGGAACTTTAAAATCTCAAATTTGAATAAAAATTTCAGATCGATACTGTAGCAAAATTCAAATTTTTGATTTATAAAAACCAAAATGCTGAAGCTTCGGCATTGGGTTTAATTCGTTCCTGGGACTTCGAGAAATGAATTAAACCCATTTTGGGAACTTTAAAATCTCACATTTGCATAAAAGTTTCAGATCGAAAATGAAGCAAAATTCAAATTTTAGATTTATAAAAACCAAAATGCTGAAGCTTCGGCATTGGGTTTAATTCGTTCCTGAGACTCCCAGAAATGAATTAAACCCATTTTGGGAACTTTAAAATCTCAAATTTGCATAAAAGTTTCAGATCGAAAATGAAGCAAAATTCAAATTTTAGATTTATAAAAACCAAAATGCTGAAGCTTCGGCATTGGGTTTAATTCGTTCCTGGGACTCCCAGAAATGAATTAAACCCATTTTGGGAACTTTAAAATCTCAAATTTGCATAAAAGTTTCAGATCGAAAATGAAGCAAAATTCAAATTTTAGATTTATAAAAACCAAAATGCTGAAGCTTCGGCATTGGGTTTAATTCGTTCCTGAGACTCCCAGAAATGAATTAAACCCATTTCGGGAACTTTAAAATCTCAAATTTGAATAAAAATTTCAGATCGATACTGTAGCAAAATTCAAATTTTTGATTTATAAAAACCAAAATGCTGAAGCTTCGGCATTGGGTTTAATTCGTTCCTGGGACTTCGAGAAATGAATTAAACCCATTTTGGGAACTTTAAAATCTCACATTTGCATAAAAGTTTCAGATCGAAAATGAAGCAAAATTCAAATTTTAGATTTATAAAAACTAAAATGCTGAAGCTTCGGCATTGGGTTTAATTCGTTCCTGGGACTCCCAGAAATGAATTAAACCCATTTTGGGAACTTTAAAATCTCACATTTGCATAAAAGTTTCAGATCGAAAATGAAGCAAAATTCAAATTTTAGATTTATAAAAACCAAAATGCTGAAGCTTCGGCATTGGGTTTAATTCGTTCCTGAGACTCCCAGAAATGAATTAAACCCATTTTGGGAACTTTAAAATCTCAAATTTGCTTAAAAGTTTCAGATCGAAAATGAAGCAAAATTCAAATTTTAGATTTATAAAAACCAAAATGCTGAAGCTTCGGCATTGGGTTTAATTCGTTCCTGGGACTTCGAGAAATGAATTAAACCCATTTTGGGAACTTCAAAATCTCACATTTGCATAAAAGTTTCAGATCGAAAATGAAGCAAAATTCAAATTTTAGATTTATAAAAACTAAAATGCTGAAGCTTCGGCATTGGGTTTAATTCGTTCCTGGGACTTCGAGAAATGAATTAAACCCATTTTGGGAACTTCAAAATCTCACATTTGCATAAAAGTTTCAGATCGAAAATGAAGCAAAATTCAAATTTTAGATTTATAAAAACCAAAATGCTGAAGCTTCGGCATTGCGTTTAATTCGTTCCTGGGACTTCGAGAAATGAATTAAACCCATTTTGGGAACTTTAAAATCTAACATTTGCATAAAAGTTTCAGATCGAAAATGAAGCAAAATTCAAATTTTAGATTTATAAAAACTAAAATGCTGAAGCTTCGGCATTGGGTTTAATTCGTTCCTGGGACTTCGAGAAATGAATTAAACCCATTTTGGGAACTTCAAAATCTCACATTTGCATAAAAGTTTCAGATCGAAAATGAAGCAAAATTCAAATTTTAGATTTATAAAAACTAAAATGCTGAAGCTTCGGCATTGGGTTTAATTCGTTCCTGGGACTTCGAGAAATGAATTAAACCCATTTTGGGAACTTTAAAATCTCACATTTGCATAAAAGTTTCAGATCGAAAATGAAGCAAAATTCAAATTTTAGATTTATAAAAACTAAAATGCTGAAGCTTCGGCATTGGGTTTAATTCGTTCCTGGGACTCCCAGAAATGAATTAAACCCATTTTGGGAACTTTAAAATCTCAAATTTGCATAAAAGTTTCAGATCGAAAATGAAGCAAAATTCAAATTTTAGATTTATAAAAACCAAAATGCTGAAGCTTCGGCATTGGGTTTAATTCGTTCCTGGGACTTCGAGAAATGAATTAAACCCATTTTGGGAACTTCAAAATCTCACATTTGCATAAAAGTTTCAGATCGAAAATGAAGCAAAATTCAAATTTTAGATTTATAAAAACCAAAATGCTGAAGCTTCGGCATTGCGTTTAATTCGTTCCTGGGACTTCGAGAAATGAATTAAACCCATTTTGGGAACTTCAAAATCTCACATTTGCATAAAAGTTTCAGATCGAAAATGAAGCAAAATTCAAATTTTAGATTTATAAAAACTAAAATGCTGAAGCTTCGGCATTGGGTTTAATTCGTTCCTGGGACTTCGAGAAATGAATTAAACCCATTTTGGGAACTTTAAAATCTCACATTTGCATAAAAGTTTCAGATCGAAAATGAAGCAAAATTCAAATTTTAGATTTATAAAAACTAAAATGCTGAAGCTTCGGCATTGCGTTTAATTCGTTCCTGGGACTTCGAGAAATGAATTAAACCCATTTTGGGAACTTTAAAATCTCACATTTGCATAAAAGTTTCAGATCGAAAATGAAGCAAAATTCAAATTTTAGATTTATAAAAACCAAAATGCTGAAGCTTCGGCATTGGGTTTAATTCGTTCCTGGGACTTCGAGAAATGAATTAAACCCATTTTGGGAACTTTAAAATCTAACATTTGCATAAAAGTTTCAGATCGAAAATGAAGCAAAATTCAAATTTTAGATTTATAAAAACTAAAATGCTGAAGCTTCGGCATTTGGTTTAAGGTCCATAACACTTGTGGAGACCTTGTCCAATTGTTTTTATAACCAAAAATGCAATTTTGAATAATTTCACTTTTCGTGTTATTACTGTATTAATCAATGAAAGAAGTTTCATTGATTAAACTAAAACAAATGTATGCTGAGGATATAAAACAGTTGGACAAGGTCCATAACACTTGTGGAGACCTTGTCCAATTGTTTTTATAACCAAAAATGCAATTTTGAATAATTTCACTTTTCGTGTTATTACTGTATTAATCAATGAAAGAAGTTTCATTGATTAAACTAAAACAAATGTATGCTGAGGATATAAAACAGTTGGACAAGGTCCATAACACTTGTGGAGACTTTGTCCAATTGTTTTTATAACCAAAAATGCAATTTTGAATAATTTCACTTTTCGTGTTATTACTGTATTAATCAATGAAAGAAGTTTCATTGATTAAACTAAAACAAATGTATGCTGAGGATATAAAACAGTTGGACAAGGTCCATAACACTTGTGGAGACCTTGTCCAATTGTTTTTATAACCAAAAATGCAATTTTGATTAATTTCAATTTTCGTGTTATTACTGTATTAATCAATGAAAGAAGTTTCATTGATTAAACTAAAACAAATGTATGCTGAGGATATAAAACAGTTGGACAAGGTCCATAACACTTGTGGAGACTTTGTCCAATTGTTTTTATAACCAAAAATGCAATTTTGATTAATTTCAATTTTCGTGTTATTACTGTATTAATCAATGAAAGAAGTTTCATTGATTAAACTAAAACAAATGTATGCTGAGGATATAAAACAGTTGGACAAGGTCCATAACACTTGTGGAGACCTTGTCCAATTGTTTTTATAACCAAAAATGCAATTTTGATTAATTTCAATTTTCGTGTTATTACTGTATTAATCAATGAAAGAAGTTTCATTGATTAAACTAAAACAAATGTATGCTGAGGATATAAAACAGTTGGACAAGGTCCATAACACTTGTGGAGACCTTGTCCAATTGTTTTTATAACCAAAAATGCAATTTTGAATAATTTCACTTTTCGTGTTATTACTGTATTAATCAATGAAAGAAGTTTCATTGATTAAACTAAAACAAATGTATGCTGAGGATATAAAACAGTTGGACAAGGTCCATAACACTTGTGGAGACCTTGTCCAATTGTTTTTATAACCAAAAATGCAATTTTGAATAACTTCACTTTTCGTGTTATTACTGTATTAATCAATGAAAGAAGTTTCATTGATTAAACTAAAACAAATGTATGCTGAGGATATAAAACAGTTGGACAAGGTCCATAACACTTGTGGAGACTTTGTCCAATTGTTTTTATAACCAAAAATGCAATTTTGAATAATTTCACTTTTCGTGTTATTACTGTATTAATCAATGAAAGAAGTTTCATTGATTAAACTAAAACAAATGTATGCTGAGGATATAAAACAGTTGGACAAGGTCCATAACACTTGTGGAGGTCTTGTCCAATTGTTTTTATAACCAAAAATGCAATTTTGAATAATTTCATTTTTCGTGTTATTACTGTATTAATCAATGAAAGAAGTTTCATTGATTAAACTAAAACAAATGTATGCTGAGGATATAAAACAGTTGGACAAGGTCCATAACACTTGTGGAGGTCTTGTCCAATTGTTTTTATAACCAAAAATGCAATTTTGAATAATTTCATTTTTCGTGTTATTACTGTATTAATCAATGAAAGAAGTTTCATTAATTAAACTAAAACAAATGTATGCTGAGGATATAAAACAGTTGGACAAGGTCCATAACACTTGTGGAGACCTTGTCCAATTGTTTTTATAACCAAAAATGCAATTTTGAATAATTTCACTTTTCGTGTTATTACTGTATTAATCAATGAAAGAAGTTTCATTGATTAAACTAAAACAAATGTATGCTGAGGGTATAAAACAGTTGGACAAGGTCCATAACACTTGTGGAGACCTTGTCCAATTGTTTTTATAACCAAAAGGCATTTCTGAGAAATTTCATTTTTCGAGTTACAGTACATTAATCAATGAAAGAAGTTTCATTGATTAAACTAAAACAAATGTATGCTGAGGATATAAAACAGTTGGACAAGGTCCATAACACTTGTGGAGACCTTGTCCAATTGTTTTTATAACCAAAAATGCAATTTTGAATAACTTCACTTTTCGTGTTATTACTGTATTAATCAATGAAAGAAGTTTCATTGATTAAACTAAAACAAATGTATGCTGAGGATATAAAACAGTTGGACAAGGTCCATAACACTTGTGGAGACTTTGTCCAATTGTTTTTATAACCAAAAATGCAATTTTGAATAATTTCACTTTTCGTGTTATTACTGTATTAATCAATGAAAGAAGTTTCATTGATTAAACTAAAACAAATGTATGCTGAGGATATAAAACAGTTGGACAAGGTCCATAACACTTGTGGAGGTCTTGTCCAATTGTTTTTATAACCAAAAATGCAATTTTGAATAATTTCATTTTTCGTGTTATTACTGTATTAATCAATGAAAGAAGTTTCATTAATTAAACTAAAACAAATGTATGCTGAGGGTATAAAACAGTTGGACAAGGTCCATAACACTTGTGGAGACCTTGTCCAATTGTTTTTATATTCAAAAATGCAATTTTGAGAAATTTCAATTTTCGAGTTACAGTACATAAATCAGTGAAAGAAGTTTGATTAATTAAACTAAATTAAATTTTTTTTTCCAAAAATTAAAGTAACTGTTGCTTTCATCTCATCAGAAGCAGCGCCATAAGCTTTTTCTGATCAAGATTAAGCTAATGGCGTTGCAAAATTAGAAATAAAAGCAACAGTTCTTTTTCAAAATAATTTGAATATCATCGACACGATGATATTTGATTTTTTCCAAAAATTAAAGTAACTGTTGCTTTCATCTCATCAGAAGCAGCGCCATAAGCTTTTTCTGATCAAGAATGAGCTAAGGGCGTTGCAAAATTAGAAATAAAAGCAACAGTTCTTTTTCAAAATAATTTGAATATCATCGACACGATGATATTTGATTTTTTCCAAAAATTAAAGTAACTGTTGCTTTCATCTCATCAGAAGCAGCGCCATAAGCTTTTTCTGATCAAGAATGAGCTAATGGCGTTGCAAAATTAGAAATAAAAGCAACAGTTCTTTTTCAAAATAATTTGAATATCATCGACACGATGATATTTGATTTTTTCCAAAAATTAAAGTAACTGTTGCTTTCATCTCATCAGAAGCAGCGCCATAAGCTTTTTCTGATCAAGAATGAGCTAATGGCGTTGCAAAATTAGAAATAAAAGCAACAGTTCTTTTTCAAAATAATTTGAATATCATCGACACGATGATATTGTATTTTTTCCAAAAATTAAAGTAACTGTTGCTTTCATCTCATCAGAAGCAGCGCCATAAGCTTTTTCTGATCAAGAATGAGCTAATGGCGTTGCAAAATTAGAAATAAAAGCAACAGTTCTTTTTCAAAATAATTTGAATATCATCGACAAGATGATATTTGATTTTTTCCAAAAATTAAAGTAACTGTTGCTTTCATCTCATCAGAAGCAGCGCCATAAGCTTTTTCTGATCAAGAATGAGCTAAGGGCGTTGCAAAATTAGAAATAAAAGCAACAGTTCTTTTTCAAAATAATTTGAATATCATCGACACGATGATATTTGATTTTTTCCAAAAATTAAAGTAACTGTTGCTTTCATCTCATCAGAAGCAGCGCCATAAGCTTTTTCTGATCAAGAATGAGCTAATGGCGTTGCAAAATTAGAAATAAAAGCAACAGTTCTTTTTCAAAATAATTTGAATATCATCGACACGATGATATTTGATTTTTTCCAAAAATTAAAGTAACTGTTGCTTTCATCTCATCAGAAGCAGCGCCATAAGCTTTTTCTGATCAAGAATGAGCTAATGGCGTTGCAAAATTAGAAATAAAAGCAACAGTTCTTTTTCAAAATAATTTGAATATCATCGACAAGATGATATTTGATTTTTTCCAAAAATTAAAGTAACTGTTGCTTTCATCTCATCAGAAGCAGCGCCATAAGCTTTTTCTGATCAAGAATGAGCTAATGGCGTTGCAAAATTAGAAATAAAAGCAACAGTTCTTTTTCAAAATAATTTGAATATCATCGACAAGATGATATTTGATTTTTTCCAAAAATTAAAGTAACTGTTGCTTTCATCTCATCAGAAGCAGCGCCATAAGCTTTTTCTGATCAAGATTAAGCTAATGGCGTTGCAAAATAAGAAATAAAAGCAACAGTTCTTTTTCAAAATAATTTGAATATCATCGACACGATGATATTTGATTTTTTCCAAAAATTAAAGTAACTGTTGCTTTCATCTCATCAGAAGCAGCGCCATAAGCTTTTTCTGATCAAGAATGAGCTAATGGCGTTGCAAAATTAGAAATAAAAGCAACAGTTCTTTTTCAAAATAATTTGAATATCATCGACAAGATGATATTTGATTTTTTCCAAAAATTAAAGTAACTGTTGCTTTCATCTCATCAGAAGCAGCGCCATAAGCTTTTTCTGATCAAGATTAAGCTAATGGCGTTGCAAAATAAGAAATAAAAGCAACAGTTCTTTTTCAAAATAATTTGAATATCATCGACACGATGATATTTGATTTTTTCCAAAAATTAAAGTAACTGTTGCTTTCATCTCATCAGAAGCAGCGCCATAAGCTTTTTCTGATCAAGAATGAGCTAATGGCGTTGCAAAATAAGAAATAAAAGCAACAGTTCTTTTTCAAAATAATTTGAATATCATCGACACGATGATATTTGATTTTTTCCAAAAATTAAAGTAACTGTTGCTTTCATCTCATCAGAAGCAGCGCCATAAGCTTTTTCTGATCAAGAATGAGCTAATGGCGTTGCAAAATAAGAAATAAAAGCAACAGTTCTTTTTCAAAATAATTTGAATATCATCGACACGATGATATTTGATTTTTTCCAAAAATTAAAGTAACTGTTGCTTTCATCTCATCAGAAGCAGCGCCATAAGCTTTTTCTGATCAAGAATGAGCTAATGGCGTTGCAAAATTAGAAATAAAAGCAACAGTTCTTTTTCAAAATAATTTGAATATCATCGACAAGATGATATTTGATTTTTTCCAAAAATTAAAGTAACTGTTGCTTTCATCTCATCAGAAGCAGCGCCATAAGCTTTTTCTGATCAAGATTAAGCTAATGGCGTTGCAAAATAAGAAATAAAAGCAACAGTTCTTTTTCAAAATAATTTGAATATCATCGACACGATGATATTTGATTTTTTCCAAAAATTAAAGTAACTGTTGCTTTCATCTCATCAGAAGCAGCGCCATAAGCTTTTTCTGATCAAGATTAAGCTAATGGCGTTGCAAAATAAGAAATAAAAGCAACAGTTCTTTTTCAAAATAATTTGAATATCATCGACACGATGATATTTGATTTTTTCCTAAAATTAAAGTAACTGTTGCTTTCATCTCATCAGAAGCAGCGCCATAAGCTTTTTCTGATCAAGAATGAGCTAAGGGCGTTGCAAAATTAGAAATAAAAGCAACAGTTCTTTTTCAAAATAATTTGAATATCATCGACACGATGATATTTGATTTTTTCCAAAAATTAAAGTAACTGTTGCTTTCATCTCATCAGAAGCAGCGCCATAAGCTTTTTCTGATCAAGATTAAGCTAATGGCGTTGCAAAATAAGAAATAAAAGCAACAGTTCTTTTTCAAAATAATTTGAATATCATCGACACGATGATATTTGATTTTTTCCAAAAATTAAAGTAACTGTTGCTTTCATCTCATCAGAAGCAGCGCCATAAGCTTTTTCTGATCAAGAATGAGCTAATGGCGTTGCAAAATTAGAAATAAAAGCAACAGTTCTTTTTCAAAATAATTTGAATATCATCGACAAGATGATATTTGATTTTTTCCAAAAATTAAAGTAACTGTTGCTTTCATCTCATCAGAAGCAGCGCCATAAGCTTTTTCTGATCAAGATTAAGCTAATGGCGTTGCAAAATAAGAAATAAAAGCAACAGTTCTTTTTCAAAATAATTTGAATATCATCGACACGATGATATTTGATTTTTTCCAAAAATTAAAGTAACTGTTGCTTTCATCTCATCAGAAGCAGCGCCATAAGCTTTTTCTGATCAAGAATGAGCTAAGGGCGTTGCAAAATTAGAAATAAAAGCAACAGTTCTTTTTCAAAATAATTTGAATATCATCGACACGATGATATTTGATTTTTTCCAAAAATTAAAGTAACTGTTGCTTTCATCTCATCAGAAGCAGCGCCATAAGCTTTTTCTGATCAAGAATGAGCTAAGGGCGTTGCAAAATTAGAAATAAAAGCAACAGTTCTTTTTCAAAATAATTTGAATATCATCGACACGATGATATTTGATTTTTTCCAAAAATTAAAGTAACTGTTGCTTTCATCTCATCAGAAGCAGCGCCATAAGCTTTTTCTGATCAAGATTAAGCTAATGGCGTTGCAAAATAAGAAATAAAAGCAACAGTTCTTTTTCAAAATAATTTGAATATCATCGACTCGATGATATTTGATTTTTTCCAAAAATTAAAGTAACTGTTGCTCCTATTTCATCAGATGCAACGTCATTAGCATTTTCTAACCAAGAATAAGCTTATGGAGTTGAAAAAGCAGAGATAAAAGCAACAGTTTTTATAAACAAAATTTGAATATCATCGACACGATGATATTTGTTTTTTCATTACAAGTGTGTTTAAATTGTTTTTCGAAGTCAAAGAGAATAGAATTTATTTTTTATTTCATTTAAGATCCCCTGGGGCAAGTTTATACTTTAATCAAAAATTACATTGAAAATTTTACTTTGAATTTTCAATTTTTGATGCAATTTTGTTGCTTCTATCGGCTGGCCGAAAAGTGTTGGAACAAAGATGGCACTTTCTGGCCTTGAAATAATTAATAAGCTTGCCCCAGGGATTCCAAAAAGTATTGTTATTTTATTTAATATCCCCCAGGGCAAGTTTATACTTTAATCAAAAATTACATTGAAAATTTTACTTTGAATTTTCAATTTTTGAAGCAATTTTGTTGCTTCTATCGGCTGGCCGAAAAGCGTTAGAACAAAAATGGCACATTTTGGCCTTGAAATAATTAAAAAGCTTGCCCTGGGGATTCCAAAAAGTACCGTTGTTTTGTTTAATATCCCCCAGGGCAAGTTTATACTGTAATCAGAATATTACATTGAAAATTTTACTTTGAATTTTCAATTTTTGATGCAATTTTGTTGCTTCTATCGGCTGGCCGAAAAGTGTTGGAACAAAGATGGCACTTTCTGGCCTTGAAATAATAAATAAGCTTGCCCCAGGGATTCCAAAAAGTATTGTTATTTTATTTAATATCCCCCAGGGCAAGTTTATACTTTAATCAAAAATTACATTGAAAATTTTACTTTGAATTTTCAATTTTTGAAGCAATTTTGTTGCTTCTATCGGCTGGCCGAAAAGCGTTAGAACAAAAATGGCACATTTTGGCCTTGAAATAATTAAAAAGCTTGCCCTGGGGATTCCAAAAAGTACCGTTGTTTTGTTTAATATCCCCCAGGGCAAGTTTATACTGTAATCAGAATATTACATTGAAAATTTTACTTTGAATTTTCAATTTTTGATGCAATTTTGTTGCTTCTATCGGCTGGCCGAAAAGTGTTAGAACAAAGATGGCACTTTCTGGCCTTGAAATAATTAATAAGCTTGCCCCAGGGATTCCAAAAAGTATTGTTATTTTATTTAATATCCCCCAGGGCAAGTTTAAATAGTAATCAAAAATTTACATTGAAAATTTTTCTTTGAATTTTCAATTTTTTTGGTGCAATTTTGTTGCTTTTGGCGGCTGTCCGAAAAGTGTTGGAAGAAAAATGGCACATTTTGGCCTTGATATAATTAAAAAGCTTGCCCTGGGGATTCCAAAAAGTACCGTTGTTTTGTTTAATATCCCCCAGGGCAAGTTTATACTGTAATCAATAATTTACATTGAAAATTTTTCTCAGAAATTTCAATTTTTTGGTGCAATTTTGTTGCTTCTAGCGGCTGGCCGAAAAGTGTTAGAACAAAAATGGCACATTTTGGCCTTGAAATAATTAAAAAGCTTGCCCTGGGGATTCCAAAAAGTACCGTTGTTTTGTTTAATATCCCCCAGGGCAAGTTTAAACAGTAATCAAAAATTACATTGAAAATTTTACTTTGAATTTTCAATTTTTGAAGCAATTTTGTTGCTTCTATCGGCTGGCCGAAAAGTGTTGGAACAAAGATGGCACTTTCTGGCCTTGAAATAATAAATAAGCTTGCCCCAGGGATTCCAAAAAGTATTGTTATTTTATTTAATATCCCCCAGGGCAAGTTTATACTGTAATCAATAATTTACATTGAAAATTTTTCTCAGAAATTTCAATTTTTTGGTGCAATTTTGTTGCTTCTAGCGGCTGGCCGAAAAGTGTTAGAACAAAAATGGCACATTTTGGCCTTGAAATAATTAAAAAGCTTGCCCTGGGGATTCCAAAAAGTACCGTTGTTTTGTTTAATATCCCCCAGGGCAAGTTTAAACAGTAATCAAAAATTACATTGAAAATTTTACTTTGAATTTTCAATTTTTGAAGCAATTTTGTTGCTTCTATCGGCTGGCCGAAAAGTGTTGGAACAAAGATGGCACTTTCTGGCCTTGAAATAATAAATAAGCTTGCCCCAGGGATTCCAAAAAGTATTGTTATTTTATTTAATATCCCCCAGGGCAAGTTTATACTGTAATCAATAATTTACATTGAAAATTTTTCTCAGAAATTTCAATTTTTTGGTGCAATTTTGTTGCTTCTAGCGGCTGGCCGAAAAGTGTTAGAACAAAAATGGCACATTTTGGCCTTGAAATAATTAAAAAGCTTGCCCTGGGGATTCCAAAAAGTACCGTTGTTTTGTTTAATATCCCCCAGGGCAAGTTTAAACAGTAATCAAAAATTACATTGAAAATTTTACTTTGAATTTTCAATTTTTGAAGCAATTTTGTTGCTTCTATCGGCTGGCCGAAAAGCGTTAGAACAAAAATGGCACATTTTGGCCTTGAAATAATTAAAAAGCTTGCCCTGGGGATTCCAAAAAGTACCGTTGTTTTGTTTAATATCCCCCAGGGCAAGTTTATACTGTAATCAGAATATTACATTGAAAATTTTACTTTGAATTTTCAATTTTTGATGCAATTTTGTTGCTTCTATCGGCTGGCCGAAAAGTGTTGGAACAAAGATGGCACTTTCTGGCCTTGAAATAATAAATAAGCTTGCCCCAGGGATTCCAAAAAGTATTGTTATTTTATTTAATATCCCCCAGGGCAAGTTTATACTTTAATCAAAATTTACATTGAAAATTTTTCTTTGAATTTTCAATTTTTTTGGTGCAATTTTGTTGCTTTTGGCGGCTGTCCGAAAAGTGTTGGAAGAAAAATGGCACATTTTGGCCTTGATATAATTAAAAAGCTTGCCCTGGGGATTCCAAAAAGTACCGTTGTTTTGTTTAATATCCCCCAGGGCAAGTTTAAACAGTAATCAAAAATTACATTGAAAATTTTACTTTGAATTTTCAATTTTTGAAGCAATTTTGTTGCTTCTATCGGCTGGCCGAAAAGTGTTGGAACAAAGATGGCACTTTCTGGCCTTGAAATAATAAATAAGCTTGCCCCAGGGATTCCAAAAAGTATTGTTATTTTATTTAATATCCCCCAGGGCAAGTTTATACTTTAATCAAAAATTACATTGAAAATTTTACTTTGAATTTTCAATTTTTTTGGTGCAATTTTGTTGCTTTTGGCGGCTGTCCGAAAAGTGTTGGAAGAAAAATGGCACATTTTGGCCTTGATATAATTAAAAAGCTTGCCCTGGGGATTCCAAAAAGTACCGTTGTTTTGTTTAATATCCCCCAGGGCAAGTTTAAACAGTAATCAAAAATTACATTGAAAATTTTACTTTGAATTTTCAATTTTTGAAGCAATTTTGTTGCTTCTATCGGCTGGCCGAAAAGTGTTGGAACAAAGATGGCACTTTCTGGCCTTGAAATAATAAATAAGCTTGCCCCAGGGATTCCAAAAAGTATTGTTATTTTATTTAATATCCCCCAGGGCAAGTTTATACTTTAATCAAAAATTACATTGAAAATTTTACTTTGAATTTTCAATTTTTGAAGCAATTTTGTTGCTTCTATCGGCTGGCCGAAAAGTGTTGGAACAAAGATGGCACTTTCTGGCCTTGAAATAATAAATAAGCTTGCCCCAGGGATTCCAAAAAGTATTGTTATTTTATTTAATATCCCCCAGGGCAAGTTTAAATAGTAATCAAAAATTTACATTGAAAATTTTTCTTTGAATTTTCCATTTTTTTTTGTGCAATTTTGTTGCTTTTGGCGGCTGTCCGAAAAGTGTTGGAAGAAAAATGGCACATTTTGGCCTTGATATAATTAAAAAGCTTGCCCTGGGGATTCCAAAAAGTACCGTTGTTTTGTTTAATATCCCCCAGGGCAAGTTTAAACAGTAATCAAAAATTACATTGAAAATTTTACTTTGAATTTTCAATTTTTGAAGCAATTTTGTTGCTTCTATCGGCTGGCCGAAAAGTGTTGGAACAAAGATGGCACTTTCTGGCCTTGAAATAATAAATAAGCTTGCCCCAGGGATTCCAAAAAGTATTGTTATTTTATTTAATATCCCCCAGGGCAAGTTTATACTTTAATCAAAAATTACATTGAAAATTTTACTTTGAATTTTCAATTTTTGATGCAATTTTGTTGCTTCTATCGGCTGGCCGAAAAGTGTTAGAACAAAGATGGCACTTTCTGGCCTTGAAATAATAAATAAGCTTGCCCCAGGGATTCCAAAAAGTATTGTTATTTTATTTAATATCCCCCAGGGCAAGTTTATACTTTAATCAAAAATTACATTGAAAATTTTACTTTGAATTTTCAATTTTTGATGCAATTTTGTTGCTTCTATCGGCTGGCCGAAAAGTGTTGGAACAAAGATGGCACTTTCTGGCCTTGAAATAATAAATAAGCTTGCCCCAGGGATTCCAAAAAGTATTGTTATTTTATTTAATATCCCCCAGGGCAAGTTTATACTTTAATCAAAAATTACATTGAAAATTTTACTTTGAATTTTCAATTTTTGAAGCAATTTTGTTGCTTCTATCGGCTGGCCGAAAAGTGTTAGAACAAAGATGGCACTTTCTGGCCTTGAAATAATAAATAAGCTTGCCCCAGGGATTCCAAAAAGTATTGTTATTTTATTTAATATCCCCCAGGGCAAGTTTATACTTTAATCAAAAATTACATTGAAAATTTTACTTTGAATTTTCAATTTTTGAAGCAATTTTGTTGCTTCTATCGGCTGGCCGAAAAGTGTTGGAACAAAGATGGCACTTTCTGGCCTTGAAATAATAAATAAGCTTGCCCCAGGGATTCCAAAAAGTATTGTTATTTTATTTAATATCCCCCAGGGCAAGTTTATACTTTAATCAAAAATTACATTGAAAATTTTACTTTGAATTTTCAATTTTTGATGCAATTTTGTTGCTTCTATCGGCTGGCCGAAAAGTGTTAGAACAAAGATGGCACTTTCTGGCCTTGAAATAATAAATAAGCTTGCCCCAGGGATTCCAAAAAGTATTGTTATTTTATTTAATATCCCCCAGGGCAAGTTTATACTTTAATCAAAAATTACATTGAAAATTTTACTTTGAATTTTCAATTTTTGATGCAATTTTGTTGCTTCTATCGGCTGGCCGAAAAGTGTTGGAACAAAGATGGCACTTTCTGGCCTTGAAATAATAAATAAGCTTGCCCCAGGGATTCCAAAAAGTATTGTTATTTTATTTAATATCCCCCAGGGCAAGTTTATACTTTAATCAAAAATTACATTGAAAATTTTACTTTGAATTTTCAATTTTTGAAGCAATTTTGTTGCTTCTATCGGCTGGCCGAAAAGTGTTAGAACAAAGATGGCACTTTCTGGCCTTGAAATAATAAATAAGCTTGCCCCAGGGATTCCAAAAAGTATTGTTATTTTATTTAATATCCCCCAGGGCAAGTTTATACTTTAATCAAAAATTACATTGAAAATTTTACTTTGAATTTTCAATTTTTGAAGCAATTTTGTTGCTTCTATCGGCTGGCCGAAAAGTGTTAGAACAAAGATGGCACTTTCTGGCCTTGAAATAATAAATAAGCTTGCCCCAGGGATTCCAAAAAGTATTGTTATTTTATTTAATATCCCCCAGGGCAAGTTTATACTTTAATCAAAAATTACATTGAAAATTTTACTTTGAATTTTCAATTTTTGAAGCAATTTTGTTGCTTCTATCGGCTGGCCGAAAAGTGTTAGAACAAAGATGGCACTTTCTGGCCTTGAAATAATAAATAAGCTTGCCCCAGGGATTCCAAAAAGTATTGTTTTTTTATTTAATATCCCCCAGGGCAAGTTTAAACAGTAATCAAAAATTACATTGAAAATTTTACTTTGAATTTTCAATTTTTGAAGCAATTTTGTTGCTTCTATCGGCTGGCCGAAAAGTGTTAGAACAAAGATGGCACTTTCTGGCCTTGAAATAATAAATAAGCTTGCCCCAGGGATTCCAAAAAGTATTGTTTTTTTATTTAATATCCCCCAGGGCAAGTTTAAACAGTAATCAAAAATTACATTGAAAATTTTACTTTGAATTTTCAATTTTTGATGCAATTTTGTTGCTTCTATCGGCTGGCCGAAAAGTGTTAGAACAAAGATGGCACTTTCTGGCCTTGAAATAATAAATAAGCTTGCCCCAGGGATTCCAAAAAGTATTGTTATTTTATTTAATATCCCCCAGGGCAAGTTTATACTTTAATCAAAAATTACATTGAAAATTTTACTTTGAATTTTCAATTTTTGAAGCAATTTTGTTGCTTCTATCGGCTGGCCGAAAAGTGTTGGAACAAAGATGGCACTTTCTGGCCTTGAAATAATAAATAAGCTTGCCCCAGGGATTCCAAAAAGTATTGTTATTTTATTTAATATCCCCCAGGGCAAGTTTATACTTTAATCAAAAATTACATTGAAAATTTTACTTTGAATTTTCAATTTTTGATGCAATTTTGTTGCTTCTATCGGCTGGCCGAAAAGTGTTAGAACAAAGATGGCACTTTCTGGCCTTGAAATAATAAATAAGCTTGCCCCAGGGATTCCAAAAAGTATTGTTATTTTATTTAATATCCCCCAGGGCAAGTTTATACTTTAATCAAAAATTACATTGAAAATTTTACTTTGAATTTTCAATTTTTGAAGCAATTTTGTTGCTTCTATCGGCTGGCCGAAAAGTGTTGGAACAAAGATGGCACTTTCTGGCCTTGAAATAATAAATAAGCTTGCCCCAGGGATTCCAAAAAGTATTGTTGTTTTATTTAATATCCCCCAGGGCAAGTTTATACTTTAATCAAAAATTACATTGAAAATTTTACTTTGAATTTTCAATTTTTGAAGCAATTTTGTTGCTTCTATCGGCTGGCCGAAAAGTGTTAGAACAAAGATGGCACTTTCTGGCCTTGAAATAATAAATAAGCTTGCCCCAGGGATTCCAAAAAGTATTGTTTTTTTATTTAATATCCCCCAGGGCAAGTTTATACTTTAATCAAAAATTACATTGAAAATTTTACTTTGAATTTTCAATTTTTGAAGCAATTTTGTTGCTTCTATCGGCTGGCCGAAAAGTGTTAGAACAAAGATGGCACTTTCTGGCCTTGAAATAATAAATAAGCTTGCCCCAGGGATTCCAAAAAGTATTGTTATTTTATTTAATATCCCCCAGGGCAAGTTTAAATAGTAATCAAAAATTTACATTGAAAATTTTTCTTTGAATTTTCAATTTTTTTGGTGCAATTTTGTTGCTTTTGGCGGCTGTCCGAAAAGTGTTGGAAGAAAAATGGCACATTTTGGCCTTGAAATAATTAAAAAGCTTGCCCTGGGGATTCCAAAAAGTACCGTTGTTTTGTTTAATATCCCCCAGGGCAAGTTTATACTGTAATCAATAATTTACATTGAAAATTTTTCTCAGAAATTTCAATTTTTTGGTGCAATTTTGTTGCTTCTATCGGCTGGCCGAAAAGTGTTAGAACAAAAATGGCACTTGTTGGCCTTGATATAATTAAAAAGCTTGCCCTGGGGATTCCAAAAAGTACCGTTGTTTTGTTTAATATCCCCCAGGGCAAGTTTATACTGTAATCAGAATATTACATTGAAAATTTTACTTTGAATTTTCAATTTTTGATGCAATTTTGTTGCTTCTATCGGCTGGCCGAAAAGTGTTAGAACAAAAATGGCACTTGTTGGCCTTGAAATAATTAATAAGCTTGCCCTGGGGATTCCAAAAAGTATTGTTATTTTATTTAATATCCCCCAGGGCAAGTTTATACTGTAATCAAAGATTTACAACGAAAGTTTTTGTTTGAAATTTCAATTTTTTGGCGCAATTTTGTTGCTTCTATCGGCTGGCCGAAAAGTGTTTGAACAAAAATGGCACTTGTTGGCCTTGAAATAATTAATAAGCTTGCCCTGGGGATTCCAAAAAGTATTGTTATTTTATTTAATATCCCCCAGGGCAAGTTTATACTGTAATCAAAGATTTACAACGAAAGTTTTTGTTTGAAATTTCAATTTTTTGGCGCAATTTTGTTGCTTTTGGCGGCTGTCCGAAAAGTGTTTGAACAAAAATGGCACTTGTTGGCCTTGAAATAATTAATAAGCTTGCCCCAGGGATTCTAAAAAGTATTGATATTTTATTTAATATCCCCTGGGGCAAGTTTTTACATAACTCCAAAAATTTACATCGAAAATTTTTCTTTCTAACTATTTCTAGTCAAAAATGATTTAGTGGCTTTGATGATATTCGATAAAGTTGTTGATAATTTTTTCTTATGGCCTTGATAATGTCTGAAATAATGTCTTAGATAATGTCTTAGGTCTAAGATAAGCTCATAAAGTCGCGTAAAGGGATATCACAGTTGTCTAAGTGTTGTGTGTTACAGCGTAAAATGGTGAAAATTCAACTTGGATTAGATTTTTACAATTTGTCGCTATTCTCTTTTTAACATAAAAATTCCTGTTGAACAAAAAAATCAAAAAGTCTTTCATGTAATATATTAGTTAAACTACTGTATCGACATTTCGAAAAAGTTAGAAATAAAAATCTAATATTTAATTACATATTTATTGTTACTAAATAAAAAAAGATTTTTTGTAAAAAATCCACAAAGTTTTTTGTAACTTACAGTAACCCAAAAAAAATACAAAAATTACAAATGCACTTCAATATTATTTTACTCAAAAATTCAATATTAATTGTAAAAAAACAAAAAATTGATAAATGTTAAATGTTTAATGAAGAGAAGATATTAAACAGCAAAAAAATGTAACTTTTTTAGTTGCATCAACAACAAGGCACATTTTTGAAAAGGGAGAAATTTTGTGATTTTTCCGTTAAATCATTTTTATTGCATAAAAAAGTTACCAGTAATTTTTCCCCAAAACTAATTTTTTTTATCGTTTTAATCATAAATTTATGCCTTTTTAAAATTGCTGTTCTTTTCGAACTTTTGTTTATTTGCCTTGCTTTAAAAGCATGGCTTTCCAAAATTTATTTAAATTCACCACAGATTTTGTCTGGGCGCCGAATTTTTACCTCAAACTTTTATGGGTAATTAAACCAAAGAAAAAGAACTATTTAATAATAATTATTTCAGACAAAAAATGCATCAAAAACAAGGTGCATTTTTTCTCTTTCTTTGGCAAAAGAAATAAAGAAAAGCATTGATCTTTCTCTCTCTTAAAAAAAACTGCTTTGAATTAGCAAAAAAAGGTACAATTTTTCTCCTTCAAAAAAGAGCGCATTCTCTCAAAAACATAAAAAATATTTCTTGCTGTTAATGATGATATTAACAGCAAGAATTACTGTATTGCTAAAACGTGTTACTGTAATTAAAATTTATTGTAACCATATTTTCTTTTATTGTTTGCAACATCAACCCTTCTCTTTTCTTTTTGTATTCCCATTTTTAGACTTTTTTTTCAACTATCCTTTTCTTCTTTGTTTTTATGTGGAACAAAAAAGAAGAGCCTTTTACGCTTGGGGTCATACCGCAGTGAAAGCACGCCATCCCGTCCGATCTGGCAAGTTAAGCACTGCTGGGCTCGATTAGTACTTGGATGGGAGACCTCCTGGGAATCTCGAGTGCTCCAAGCTTTTTTCAGTTTAAACTTATATTTTTGTAATTTTTTTGTCAAATTTGATCCGAAAAATAATTGCTTTAAATTGTTAAATGCTGCAAAAACTTAAAAAAGGAGAAAACGATTATTTTTAGGGAATATTTTATTACAGTAATCACATAAAACAAATGTAATAAAACATGCAAAAAAACTTTGTAAATTCCTTACAGTATAATAAATAGAAAATCAGTATTATTTACAATAATGCAAAAACGTTTTTGATCGACACTCTATGCAAAATCTAATTTTAAATAAATAAAAACCCAAGTTGCAAACATTTGAAGATCAGGCAATACAGTATTAGATGAAAACCAAAATTTGTCATTTTTCATTTAAAAAACTTTACAAATTACACTTTATTGTTTATTTAAATGTCCTTATCTAGAATTATTATTTTGGTATATCAAAAATTACTTTTTTTGTTCCTAATAAACTTCTTTTTTAAACGGTAAAAGCAATTTCATCTCACCCACCACTTTTAGGCTTTTTTATAAAAATTTTGACCGAAAATTTTGGTTTGATTACAAAAAATTAACATCATCGATGATGTACCTTTTTGTAGGAAATTAAAAAATGCAACAATATAAATGCGTTGCAACATTAAAATCAATGGTGGCAACAATATCTAATCTAAAAAGAATGCGTTGCCACCTTTTTTCAAAAGTTAAAAGCTTGTTCAATTTGTTCTTTTTTTATCAAAAAAAAATAATGAACAACAAGCTTTTTGCAGATAATAAAAGGTGTTTATTATTCTTTGATCGGAAGCTCCAGCATTGGGTTTAATACGTTTCTGATACAACACGAAATGTATTAAACCCATTTTTGGAACTTCAGCAGCCGAAATTTGCATAAGCGGTATCGATCGATACAGTAACTAATATCAGATTTTGGATTTTACTTTTCGGGATAATGTCCACTTTTTTAGAAATTTCGAGAATCTTAAAAAAATTTACAGAAATGGAGCATTAATATCTGTGAGTTTAGGCAATTTTGAAAAAGAAGCAAGATTCAAAAAATTTGCATAAAGTTAATCTTACTATATCCTGCATTTTCCTGGACAATATGATACAAAAATAGTAAAATTAAACAATAATCACCTTTATTAAACTCACAGAAATCGAATATGGGAGCATTAATGTATCTGTGAGTTCAGGCAATTTTGACCGTTCTTTGAAATTAATAAAATGCGAAAAACGGGAACCTTTATTGGTTCATTAAGTATTTTTGTTTTGTTTTTAAAATTTGCACTATAAAATTTGAATATCATCAACATGATGATATTTTTTCTTTAACAAAAATTAATTCGAAAGTTGCTTCCAGTTAATTTGAAACAAAGCCATTTTCGGGTCAAGAATGACACAAGTGCTTTGATAAATCAAAGCCTGAAGCAAAATTTCTTCTTCAACAAAATTTGAATATCATCAACATGATGATATTTGTTCTTTAACAAAAATTAATGCAGTGTTTTCGTTTATTCTTTTGCCAAAAGGTGTGGGTTGTTTAACAATAGCTACAAAGTCAAAAACTTGTAACTATTCAATTCTATCGGCAGTAACGAAACTGCTACGACAGAGTTACAAGTTTTTGACATTGTAACAATTGTTAACCTGGCCCAGGGGATTCCAAAAAATACAATTTTTTAGTACATTTTCCCCCCAGGGCTTGAAAATCAAAATTTTACAATAAAAGTTCTTTGAACTATCATTTCTTTGATCAATTTTTGGATTCAATCGAATGTCTCGAAACTGGTGCGTAATAGTTACAAGTTTTTGACCATGTAACAATTAATAAGCTGCCCGAGGGGATTCCGAAAAGTATAATATTTAAGTTTCTTTTCCCTCGGGGCTTTAAATTACCGTAGTAATTTAAAGCCCCGAGTAAAAATTGTTAAATGCAATTTAAAGATTCTGTTGCCCTGGAATTGGGTGGGATACATTTATGGAATACTCCTAAATGTATCCCACCCAATTTTGCACTTTTTGATATAAGAATTTTAATATAATAAAAACGGGCTTTAACTACAGGATCTCAAAAATTGTTTGTGAACTTTCATTTTTTCTGATGCATTTTGGTCCTAAAATCGGATAGCTCGAAACTGGTGCTTAATAGTCACAAGTTTTTGACATTGTAACCATTAATAAGCTATCCAAGGAG
Organism: Panagrolaimus sp. LJ2414; assembly: GCA_024447195.1. Lineage (NCBI taxonomy): Eukaryota > Metazoa > Nematoda > Chromadorea > Rhabditida > Panagrolaimidae > Panagrolaimus > Panagrolaimus sp. LJ2414. Next base: position 339,223 of record JAMRXY010000052.1, on the reverse strand, counting down.
ATTCCAAAAATATAATTCTATAGTTCATTTTTCCCTCAGGGCTTTAAACATCCTGTACTCAAAATTTTCATAATCGGGTTTAATACGTTTTTAGAGATAAAAGCAAACTCAACAGCTTTAATTTGCATAGAAATGTTTAGTCGAGCTGTTCTCATTGAATGTTTTTTACGAAATTTTTTCTGTTGAAAATAGCAACTTTTTTGTAATATCATCGACACGATGATATTTGTTTTTTCCAAAAATTATTGTTACTGTTGCTTCTATCTCCTCAGAATCAACGCCATTAGCATTTTCTAACCAAGAATAAGCTAATGCCGTTAAAAAATAAGATTTAAAAGCAACAGTTCTTTTTTCCAAAATTTAAATATCATCGACACGATGATATTTGTTTTTTTCCAAAAATTGTTGTTACTGTTGCTTCTATCTCATCAGATGCAACGCCATTAGCATTTTCTAACCAAGAATAAGCTAATGGCGTTGAAAAAGCAGAAAAAAAAAGCAACAGTTTTTATTAACAAAATTTGAATATCATCGACACGATGATATTTGTTTTTTCATTACAAGTGTGTTTAAATTGTTTTTCGAAGTCAAAGAGAATAGAATTTATTTTTAATTTTTAAAAATTTTTAAAAAAATTTGAAAAAAAATTTCTTTGCCCTGGTGTGAGACGGACGGTCCTAACTCTCGATACTTTCAAACCGATGAAAGTCTATTCCGCCTATAACCGCCGTACCTGCCCGGGAAGGTGTCCCGGATTTTTAAACGAAGCAGAGGCACGTGTGAACGTATTAGAATAGCCAGGGATCGACTTGTTTGAATGATAAGTGGGAAGGGTTTTTAGGCCCCGACTTGACACCGCCTACTCACAATCTCCTCACCACGACACCTCGGTTGCCATGGATCTTCGGAAATTAATAGGGAGGAACTGTAACGGGCCCTAATCATGTTACAGACCTGTGCGTGAGAGCAGCTATTCAAGCCCCGAAAGGACAAAAACCAAACTCGCTTTTATTCGAGTGATGCATAGAAAATACTAAAGGAGTACAAAACACATTTGGAAGACAGACAACCAAAGAGAGACTCTCTCGCTATGCAAAATTAAAAAAAGAAAAGAAAGAAAAATTTTGATTGAAAAATTCAAGAATTTCAAAAAGTGTTTTTACCCTTTTTTTAAAAAAAAACAGTGAAAATCCTTTAAATAAAAATGTCTCGTTTATTTTCAAAGGTTGGATATTTATGCAGATCACAGATCAAAGGATAAAATTTACATAAAACAAACATGATTCAAAATTTAATTTGCATATATCGCCGATAAAGTTGGCGCACACTTTGTTTATTTTAGCTTTTAAATTTTTAATATTAGTGTTAAAAATTCTTAAAAATAATCAGACAAACTGATTACTATTTTCAGAATTTTTCGGATTATAAATAAAAAAATAAATTTGCATATATCTCTGACACCTTTTTTATTTGAGCTTTAAAAATTTCGTATACTGTAATCTGCTTTGGCGAATTGAATCTCAACAGCAACATGCATGATTTTCAAATTTGCACTTTTTTTTGCATTTCCATTCAGAGAAAGATGATAATACATAAAAAATGTTGCCCTCATCGAGGATATTTTATCAGTCATCATCATTTCTTCTTCTTTTATTGCTGCTGCTTTTGACTGTTTTTCGAAATCTGATTTCCTTACTTCAAATTGCTTCAAAGATTCCAAAAATGGATATTTTATCTCTTTCATTCTTGTTCCACTGTCTTGGAAGATGATATCGAAACTGCAAAACTCAATTCATCTGCAAAATATTCTGAAAGTTGCTGCCTTCATGATGCTCCATGTTCATCTGTTAAATCTGTAAGTGTTTTAAAAGTTTTTGTACATTAACAATGAAAACGGAAGGTCATTTTATGAAGATAGGGTAAGCATTAGAATTTTGAGGAAAAACATGACCTACTTTTTATATTCCTTTTTAGTTTTAACATTTGAAACTGTAAGATATTTTTGATTATCAAACCGTTTTTCAGGGAAGTCGAACACGTTTATCATCTCGACAAAGCCGTAACAGCAGTGATTCAGAATATCAAAATCTTGGATATCCATCAACATCATCTTCAAAGAAGAAGAAAAGGAAACGTTCAAAACATTCAACCTCAAAGGATGCATCATATGAAAAAAAATATCCAAAACTTGAAGGTGTTCTTGAAGATACTGGGTATGCTAATTTTATGATTTTTTGGGTAGTAGGGATTGTTGTTTGTAATTTTCTGATCCTTTCATTGATTTTTAGGTACATTGAATTAAAAGTCTCAACTTCAACGGAAGAAGAATCCCATCCCCGAAGCAAAACTCCAAAATCCGCTCGTCAAAATTCTGCAAATCCATGGTCAAATTTACCGTATGCCGATCTTGGATATCTTGAAGATGAACGTGGTGGAGAAAGCTGTAGCGATGTTCGAACTGCTGCAAAATCTGAAGCCATTACCGAACAAGAATTTTTCTCACAAGCTTCTTATCTTGAATTAATTTGTCGGTAAGCAGTTTCAATTTGATTAATTTATAATATTTAATTATTAATTTTTTAGGTATTATATTGGACATACAACTTTGGAAGAAGCAGAAAGCAAAAATTATTTCTTTGCGGATTCATGCTGTTTTTATCATCGTTTACCTGATTTCAATGGTGATTACGGTAATCTTCAAAAGTGTGTTTGCTTATATGTTTTATATATTACTCCATCCAAACAATTCGAGTATGTTTTTTAAAAATTACTGTATTTATTTACAATTTCAATACTATTTTTCAGACATTATGAAATTATTAAACGTGGTGAATTATGTTGAATGTGGTCAATTTCGATGATTATCCAGTTTGAATGATTAAGTTGGATTTTATGCTTTGAATACATGCTTTGTTGGATGGTAATTAATTTTATCAATTATATTTTATTTGTAATGTTTTGTGTTTGTTTAATTTTTTGAAGTAAATAAATTTCACTTTGAATTTTTTTGTTTTTGAAATACAGTAATCTTTGAAAAATTTTTTGGGTATTTGTCGTGACTGCATTATATACCGAAAACGTATCGGATCCATTTTTGATCAAGTAGAAGATAAACTTAGTGTTTAATCTCCGGTGCCGAAGATAACGTTGGTGTTTTATCTCCTGTGCCGGAGATAAAGTTGGGGTTTTATCTCCGGTTCCGGACATAAAGTTGGAGTTTTATCTCCGGTGCTGGAGATAAAGTTGGGGGTTTAGCTCCAACGTTGGAGATAAAGTTGGCGTTTTATCTCCAAAGTTGGAGATTAAGTTGGCGTTTTATCTCCAAAGTTGGAGATAAAGATGGGTCTTAAATACTATTTTGGACCAGATCCAAATGTTTATTTTACCAAAACAACATATGTTTTTGTTAACAAAAATTAGGTCCTTTGGATCAAGTTGAAATTTTTTGTTTAAATTTGAAAGTGTTGTTGGTATACTGTATTGGGTCAAGAATGATTAAATGTCTTTGATAAATTAGAAATAGAAGCAACATTTCTATTTTAAACAAAATTGAATATCATCAACATGACGATATTTTTTTATTTCTAAAATTTACTGTAGAAGTTGCTTCTTTGTTATCAGAAACAAAGCCATTTGCATTTTCATGTACCCATTTTCTTGCTTAATAATAGTTTTATAACACTGTTATCATAAAACTATTATTTAAAGCCTTATTCCTATTTAAGAACAAGATAAGCAAATAATTTAATTATCTACGGGCATCAAACAAGCAGATAACTAAATCATCAAAATGTCAAGTTCTAACAAATTTTATTTTATTTTTGGGTTGTTTTTGGCCATGTCAAAAACATATAATTTGTTACCCAAATAATGATACACCTTTTGTTTACCAAAAATTGCCTTTTCTTTTTTTATACCATATGAAAAAGTAGGAAAGAAAAGAGGAAAAAATGAAGAAAAAAAGGTGGATGATGATAATAATAAAATTTTTAGGCGCAATTTTGTTGCTTCTATCGGCTGGCCGAAAAGTGTTAGAACAAAAATGGCACTTTCCGGCCTTGATATAATTAATAAGCTTGCCCTGGGGATTCCAAAAAGTATTGTTATTTTATTTAATATCCCCCAGGGCAAGTTTAAATAGTAATCAAAAATTTACATTGAAAATTGTACTTTGAAATTTCAATTTTTAGGCGCAATTTTGTTGCTTTTGGGGGCTGGCCGCAAACTGTTGGAAGGAAAATGGCACATTCTGGCCTTGAAATTGCATAAAACCTTTTGATCGAAAATGAAAGTATAGTATCATATGCTTTTTATTATTATCAATGTTACAGTACTTCCAAATAATTCAAAATACATTTAATGGAAACAATATTTAATAAAAGAAATATTATGTATAATTTTTAAAAAAAACATGCTCTCCAGAAGTGCAAAACATTAGTTTTTATGTTAAAATAAGTCTTACTGCTTGTAGAAATTTTATTTTCCAGAAATTACTGTAAATGTTGATTGTATCTAATCAAAATCAAAACCATTAACTTTTTCAGGTCAAGAATGATCTAATGTCTTTGATAAATCAGAGCTATAATCAAGGAAGCAGCAGCTTTTCTTCAACCTTTTACTTTTCGGGATTATGTTGGCTTTTTTAAATGCGATCGGGAGTAACGAAACTGTTGGGAAATAGATACAAGTTTTTAACATTGTAACAATTAATAAGCTACCCAAGGAGATTCTGAAAATATAATTTTTTAGTTCATTTTCCCCTCAGGGCTTAAAAATTACTGTACTCAAAATGTACATTGAAAATTTTGTGAACGTTCATTTTTTCTAATGCATTTTTAGCCTTCTATCGGCAGTAACGAAACTTGTGAACCATCAAATAATCATAAATTTATCTCACAGATTTGTCAAGGCAGAAAAAAGGTTCTATTTCAGTACCTGATAAGCTTGTTGATAATTTTTTGTTAGGGCCTGGATAATGTCTTAGATAATGTCTGAAATAATGTCTGAAATAATGTCTTAGATAATGTCTTAGATAATGTCTTAGATAAAGCCTTAGGTCTAAGATAAGCTCATAAAGTCGCGTAATGGGATATTACAATTGTCTAAGTGTTGTATGTTACAGCGTAAAATGGTGAAAATTCAACTTGGATAAGATTTTTTTTTTTTTTTTTTTCTCGGATCCATGTGAACCAAAATTCACATGGATCCGAGAAGGCATTGAAATTACGGATACCGATGAAAGATTAATGGTTCATGCAAGCAAAATCTATCACGGAATTGATGAATATGAATCTGTTCTTGAAATTAATGATGTTGAAGAATCTGATATGATTCCATATGTTTGTAAAGCGGTCAAAGGTAAAAGCAACAGTTCTTTTAAAAATAATTTGAATATCATCGACACGATGATATTTGTTTTTTTCCAATAATTATTGTTACTAAAATGTAAAGAAAATATTTCAAAAAAAACAACAGCTTTAATGTAAAATTTTCAAAATATTTGATTAGCAAGTTTTTGAGCACATTTTCTATATTTCAAAAAAAAACAACAGCTCGTGCTACAGTACTTTAATCAATGAAAGAAGTTTGATAAATTAAACTAAATTAAATGAATACTGAGGTTATAAAACAGTTGGACAAGGTCCATAACACTTGTGGAGACCTTGTCCAATTGTTTTATATCCTCTGCATTCATTTAATTTAGTTTAATTATCCTTTTTTCGTAATTTTGAAATTAATTGTAACCATTTTTTCTTCAAAAAATTTGCATAAAGTGATTCTTACTATATCCAGCATTTTTCCTGGACAATATGACACAAAAATAGAAAAATTAAACAATAATCATCTTTATTAAACTCACAGATATCGAATATGGGGGCATTAATATATGTGGGTTCAGGCAATTTTGACTGTTGTTTGAAATTAATAAAATGCGAAAAACACGAACCTTTATTGGTTCATTAAGTATTTTTGTTCTGTTTTTAAAATTTGCATCGTAAAAATTGAATATCATCAACATGATGATATTTTTTCTTTAACAAAAATTAACTCGAAAGTTGCTTTCAGTTAAAGGGAGCGTACCAGATAGAATAAGTTTTATTTTTTTAACACACGTCCTCCCACCCCGAAAGATCTCTACTAATCGAGTAAAAAAAATTTTTTTTTCAAAATTTTACTCGATTAGTAGAGAGCTTTCGGGGTGGGAGGACGTGTGTTAAAAAAATAAAACTTATTCTATCTGGTACGCTCCCTTTAATCAGAAACAAAGCCATTTTCGGGTCAAGAACGACACAATTCCTTTGATAAATCAAAGCCTGAAGCAAAATTTCTTCTTCAACAAAATTTGAATGTCATCAACATGATGATATTTGTTCTTTAACAAAAATTAATTCGAAAGTTGCTTCCAGTTAATTTGAAACAAATCCATTTTTGGGTCAAGAACGACACAATTCCTTTGATAAATCAGAGCCTGAAGCAAAATTTCTTCTTCAACAAAATTTGAATGTCATCAACATGATGATATTTGTTCTTTAACAAAAATTAATGCAGTGTTTTCGTTTTTTCTTTTGCAAAAAAGTGTGGGTTTTTTAACAATAGCTACAAAGTCAAAAACCTGTAACTATTCTGTTCAATTTTTGGATTCAATCGAATGTCTCGAAACTGGTGCGTAATAGTTACAAGTTTTAGACCTTGTAACAATTAATAAGCTGCTTCAGGGGATTCCAAAAAGTATAATATTCAAGTTTTTTTCCCTCGGGGCTTTAAATTACCGTAGTCAAAATTTTACAATGAAAGTTCTTTAAACTTTTCTGTTTAAAAAAACAAAGATTTTGGCCTTTGATCTTTACCGAAACACGACGTAATGAAAATTTTTATATTTTTTCTCAATTCTGTAATCATCAAAATGCCGCAAAACTTATTTTTGAAGAGGGACAAATTCCGGGGGAATCGATCAATTGATTTTATTTCATGCGGATTCAATTGTTCTCAACACAAAAAAGCAATGTTTTGCGTAAGCATAAAAAATTATACAAAAAGAAACAAAATGAAAAATAAATACAAGTACTGTAACAACAATTTTAAAACCCAGTTAAGTTTCAACTTGGGTTTTATGGCATATTATGCCAGCTCCCAAGTTGCAACTAATTGAAGATCAGCTAATACAGTAATCGATGAAAAACAAAATTTGTCATTTTTCATTTTAAAAACTTTAAAAATTACATTTGTTTGTTTATTTTGATGTGCTGAATTAGTTTCAACTTGGGTTTTATGGCATATTATGCCTGCTCCCAAGTTGCAAGCATTTGAAGATCAGCTGTCATTAATATCACTCTACGGCAACGGTATCCCCAAAAGTTTTTTTTATTAAAAACTGAAATTACAGTACTTTTAGCTGAACAAACTTAAAAAGTATTTTATTTATTTAAATTTTTTTCGATTTCACATTTTGACAGTTATGAAAAATTTGTGATTTAATTTGTAGCTGAGTGTAAAACAAAAATTTCGTAAAAGTATTGTAATGTTGAAAAAAGAATAAAAAAGGTTACAATTTTAAAATTGATAATAGATAAATATTTGTCGGAGAAAGAAAATTTAACAGCAAAAAATTATGTGATGTTTTAGTTGCATCAATCAAGGCACCTTTTTTAAAGGGGAGAAAGTTGTGCTTTTTTTCAGAGCAGCATTTTTTAAACAGAAAAGAGAGATCTATTTTTTTCTTTTTCTTTTTTTCTCTTACCGATGAAAGAAAAAATGTGCACCTTGTTTTTGATGCATTTTTGGTTTCGAATAATTATTCAAAATACCGCTTTTTCTTTGGTTTAATTACCCAATAAGTTTGAGGTAAAAATTCGGCGCCCGGACAAAATCTGTGGTGAATTTAAATAAATTTTGGAAAGCCATGCTTTTAAAGCAAGGCAAAAAATTATTAAAAAATATCAAATGCGATTTTTTATTTTTCATACTGTAATAAATTTAATCACATCTTTTTTTTGTTTTTTACAATTTATGATGCTGTTGTCTTTTTTTGTATTCCCTTGTTTTTAAATGATTACTGTAAAACAAATTGTAATTACATATTCCATAAAAATAATCGTTTTCTCCCTTTTTTAAGTTTTTGAAGCATTTAACAATTTAATGCAATTTTTTTTGGGATCAAATTTAACTAAAAAATTACAAAAACATAATTTTAAACTGAAAAAAGCTTGGAGCACTCGAGATTCCCAGGAGGTCTCCCATCCAAGTACTAATCGAGCCCAGCAGTGCTTAACTTGCCAGATCGGACGGGATGGCGTGCTTTCACTGCGGTATGACCCCAAGCGAACAGGCCTCATCTTTTTTGTCTCACATGAAAACGAAAAAAGAATAACGTCAAAAAAAGGAAAGGGAAAAGCAAAAAAAGATAGATTTGAAATGAAAAAAACAAAATTTGAAAACATTAAACTTTTAATTTTTAAAAACCAAAAATCCACCTTTTTTAGAAGAAAAAACTTTTTGGTTGTTTTTTTCTTATAAGCTTTTTGCTACTTTTTTAAAAAAAGAAAAATCATTTTTTGTGTTTCTTTTTCTTTGTTTCTCTGATCCAAAAAAGAAAAAAAGTGAACCTTTTCTTTTGGCCATTTTTAGTTTTGTACAAATTTGTTTTGGGACTACTTTTCTTTGGTTTAATTACCCAATTAAAGGTAAAAATTAAATTCGCCCAAGGCGCAAAAAGCCCATGTGGCAATTTTAAATAAATTTTGGATCGCTTTGCTTTTAAAGCATGGCAAATAAATAATAAAAAAAGCAAAAAATTGCAATAATTTTCTTTATCTGTTTTTGTTTTGTGTATACTGTAATAAAAAAAGAATAAATGGAATTTATAAATATCGATAGTTGGCGTTTTTATTGCAGTTTCTGATGAGTTAGAATCATTTGTAACAAAAAATACTATTTTTTAACAGTTTCTCAAAATTTTTTGCATTCGCTGTAGTTTTTGTGTTGTAAAAAATGTAAAAAATTTTAGATTGTCGTTTTATGCTTTTTGTCTATGTCTTGAAATTATTATCTACGTTATTGCAAAAACATGCTTTCAAAAAAGTTGCAAAATTTTTGGCATCATCACAAAAAAAGTAAATGTAAAAACATATTAAAAAGCTTTTTTCTTCGTTTTTTTTGAAAGATTAATTTTTTGTGTTTTTTTTTATATATCTGGTAATAAAATGTTGTTGTTGTTTTTCAATGAAATAAAAATAGTTTTTTATAAATAGCTCAAATACAGTATCCAAAAATATTGCAAAAATTGTAAATCTTCTTTAATTTCATTGTTTTTCGTATTTAAATAGTAGTTTTTTAATGCGGGGAACAACAAGAAACAGCTTTAGCCAAGTTAACATTGTTTTATACAAAAATGAACCCAAAATGGAAATGAAAGAAATATTATCACAACATCAATTAATTCTTTATAAAATATGTGACATCAAAAAATTACGATATTTATCTCTTCCACTAAGTTACCGTAATTCTGACAAATGATTACGGTAATTACTTTTGGTCGATCATTATTTTAATTAGTAATTTGCGGTTTTATGGAATTAACGTTAAATTGTTAAAAAAAAGAAATATTTGCTTTGTTGCAATTAACAACAAAGCTTTCCAAAATTTATTCAAATGCCACATTTAAAAAAGGGCATTGAATCGAAATTATACCTTAAACTTTAAAGGTTGAAAAACCAACGAAAAAATCAAAAAAGGAAAAGAAATACAATTTTGAGTTCAGTCAAAAGTACAAGGTTGCATATTTTTATTGGGCGAGACAGAGAAACAATATTACGTTCTTTTCCAGTTTTGAAAGAAAGCATTGGAAAATTTTAAATCTCTAAAAATGAAGAGGTGGAATTTTTTGTAATTTTAAATAAATATATCTGGTAATAAAATGTTGTTTTTGTTTTTCAATGAAATAAAAAATATTAAAGTACATGTTTTTTGTATACAATAACACAATTTTAAGCTGCAACATTTTTTTGTTTCATAAAAGTTAAAAGCAGTTGAATTGTTGAAACATTACATATAAAAAATATTAAACAAATGCTTCAAGCAAGTAAATGACATAAAAAAATACAAGTTGAGTGCAGACAAATAATAGTGTTAAGCTGTTATTTGGTCAATTATAAATGATTTAATGTTTTTGTTTTTTTAACCATCATTAAAAAACAGCAACAAAAATAAATATGGAGGGGATTTGAATAATAATTTGCAAAAAACATCAAAATTCTTTTTTAAAATTATCAATTCAGAAATTTCCAAAACAATTTTTTTAAACTTGATCAGCAATGTTTTTTTAGAATTTTGATCAAAAAAATTGTTCATTAATCATTAGATTGGAGTATAAAAGCAGCTGCAAAATTTCATTTTGATATCATCATTTAACGATTCAAATCCATTTAATAATAAATAAAAATGTATAACAAATCTTTGATTGTTTTTGCCCTTCTTCTTTCAACAAGTGTCTTTGCCCTACCAATTCTTGGTGGTGGTGGGGATTCTGGAGTTTCAGCTTCACCAAATGGAGGAGATGGGCCATTATCTGGATTATTAAATGGAAAATTGTTGGGTGTTCTTAAAGTTTTGCCATTGAATGCGGGTCTTGATGGGGTTGTTGGAGATGTTGTAACATTAGTCCGGACTCTTCTTGAAAAAGTTATTCAAATCCTTCAACAATTACTTCCAAGTCTTTCTACCGAACAATTGGATGAATTGACTGGACTTCTTAAAAATGAAAATATGACAAAATCAGAAATCTTGGAAACTATTGATAGCTGGATTGCCGGACAACCAATTGAATTACAAAAATTGTATAAATCAATTGTTGAAGATGTTGATGGCAAAATTGAAACAACCTTTGAAACCCTCAAAAAAATTGCTAATGGAATTTCACCTGAAGCTGGACAATTAGTTGAAGAGCTTTACGTTAGTTTCTATCTAATAACAGCAATATATAAATAAATATGCAAATTTATTTTTAGGATATTGTTCAAAACAATGTTTTGACATTATTGCAAGAAGATGAAGCCATTGGAAATTTATTGAGCAATTTATTAAAGAATGTTGATAAACTCCTTCAACAACTTTTAAAAGATCTTGATAGACTTTTGTCATCACTTTTATCTGGACTCAATTTAAATAAACTTCTCAATTTGGATGGTTTATTAAAATTAGATGGCCTTCTTAAGGATGGAGTTTTGGGAGCCCTTCTTGGTGAAAATGGCCTTGTCAATGGTCTCCTTGGTGGCCTTCTTGGTGGAAATGGTGATGGACTTCTCGGTGGTGTCCTTGGTGATAATGGGCTTCTTGGTGGAGTTTTGGGTGGAAATAAAGGTGGAAAAGGCCTTCTCGGTCTTGGAATCGGTGGAATCTTAAAGAAATAGAGATTTTCTATTAGCAGCAATGTATATTAATTAATTATACATTTCAATGTATCTCATTGTATATTTCTTCTTCCTTCATTTTCTCATTTATATTAATTTATTATTATTAATGTTTTGTACATAGAAAATAAAGCAGCAATAATTTATTAATATCCACATACATTGAATATGTCACTATGCAAATTTTAAAAAATTTATTAATTTTTCAAAAGCAGTCTTTTTAAAAACGATTGACTTCGAAAAAAATGAGTTTTTTGTTTTATTCCGCCAACATAAAATTTTAAATGATTTCGAAATGATTTTACAATTCTAGAATATTCTATTTGCCATGACAGAACTTTGTCATTTCGATTTGACCTATATTTCTCTAGGTTCCTTGCAATGTCAAACATTTTTTATCTACTTGCAACCTCAAACTGAATCATATTCATTATATCTTATATCATATCATTCCTTCGGAATGATTGGTAAAAGATTACTTACTCCCGCGGGCATTGTTAAAGATATTATTTTTTATATTTTTATTTCTTATTTTTTATTATATGTAAATCCCCAACTTTGCTTCCTTGAAAAAAGCAAAATCCCCATAAGCTTTTTCTATTCAATAATAAACTAATAGCGATGCCGAATTAGAGATAAAAGCAACAGTTCTTTTTTCCAAAATTTGAATATCATCGACACGATGATATTTGTTTTTTTTTTGCTTTTGGCGGCTGGCCGCAAACTGATGGAAGAAAAATGGCACTTTCTGGCCTTGAAATAATTATTGAGCTTGCCCCATGGATTCCAAAAAGTATTGTTATTTTATTTATTATCCTTTGGGGCAAGTTTAAACAGTACTTCAAACATTTACATTGAAAATTTTTGTTTGAATTTTCAATTTTTTGGTGCAATTTTGTTGCTTTTGATGTCTGGCCGAAAAGTGTTAGAACAAAAATGGCACTTTCTGGCCTTGAAATAATAAATAAGCTTGCCCCAGGGATTCCAAAAAGTATTGTTATTTTATTTAATATTTCCTGGGGCAAGTTTAAACAGTACTTCAAAAATTACATTGAAAATTGTACTTTGAATTTTCAATTTTTTGGTGCAATTTTGTTGCTTTTGATGTCTGGCCGAAAAGTGTTAGAACAAAAATGGCACTTTATGGCCTTAAAATAATTAAAAAGCTTGCCCTGGGGATTCCAAAAAGTATTGTTATTTTATTTAATATTTCCTGGGGCAAGTTTAAACAGTACTTCAAAAATTACATTGAAAATTGTACTTTGAATTTTCAATTTTTGATGCAATTTTGTTGCTTTTGTCGGCTGGCCGAAAAGTGTTAGAACAAAAATGGCACTTTCTGGCCTTGAAATAATAAATAAGCTTGCCCCAGGGATTCCAAAAAGTATTGTTATTTTATTTAATATTTCCTGGGGCAAGTTTAAACAGTACTTCAAAAATTACATTGAAAATTGTACTTTGAATTTTCAATTTTTGATGCAATTTTGTTGCTTCTATCGGCTGGCCGAAAACTGTTAGAACAAAAATGGCACTTTCTGGCCTTGAAATAATAAATAAGCTTGCCCAGGGGATTGCAAAAAGTATTGTTGTTTTGTTTAATCTCACCCAGGACAAGTTTAAACAGTACTTCAAAAATTACATTGAAAATTGTACTTTGAATTTTCAATTTTTGATGCAATTTTGTTGCTTTTGTCGGCTGGCCGAAAAGTGTTAGAACAAAAATGGCACTTTCTGGCCTTGAAATAATAAATAAGCTTGCCCCAGGGATTCCAAAAAGTATTGTTATTTTATTTAATATTTCCTGGGGCAAGTTTAAACAGTACTTCAAAATTTACATTGAAAATTGTACTTTGAATTTTCAATTTTTGATGCAATTTTGTTGCTTTTGTCGGCTGGCCGAAAAGTGTTAGAACAAAGATGGCACTTTCTGGCCTTGAAATAATAAATAAGCTTGCCCCAGGGATTCCAAAAAGTATTGTTATTTTATTTAATATTTCCTGGGGCAAGTTTAAACAGTACTTCAAAAATTACATTGAAAATTGTACTTTGAATTTTCAATTTTTGATGCAATTTTGTTGCTTTTGTCGGCTGGCCGAAAAGTGTTAGAACAAAGATGGCACTTTCTGGCCTTGAAATAATAAATAAGCTTGCCCAGGGGATTGCAAAAAGTATTGTTGTTTTGTTTAATCTCACCCAGGACAAGTTTATACTGTAATCAAAATTTACATTGAAAATTGTACTTTGAATTTTCAATTTTTGATGCAATTTTGTTGCTTTTGTCGGCTGGCCGAAAAGTGTTAGAACAAAGATGGCACTTTCTGGCCTTGAAATAATAAATAAGCTTGCCCCAGGGATTCCAAAAAGTATTGTTATTTTATTTAATATTTCCTGGGGCAAGTTTAAACAGTACTTCAAAAATTACATTGAAAATTGTACTTTGAATTTTCAATTTTTGATGCAATTTTGTTGCTTTTGTCGGCTGGCCGAAAAGTGTTAGAACAAAGATGGCACTTTCTGGCCTTGAAATAATAAATAAGCTTGCCCAGGGGATTGCAAAAAGTATTGTTGTTTTGTTTAATCTCACCCAGGACAAGTTTATACTGTAATCAAAATTTACATTGAAAATTGTACTTTGAATTTTCAATTTTTGATGCAATTTTGTTGCTTTTGTCGGCTGGCCGAAAAGTGTTAGAGCAAAGATGGCACTTTCTGGCCTTGAAATAATAAATAAGCTTGCCCAGGGGATTGCAAAAAGTATTGTTGTTTTGTTTAATCTCACCCAGGACAAGTTTATACTGTAATCAAAATTTACATTGAAAATTGTACTTTGAATTTTCAATTTTTGATGCAATTTTGTTGCTTTTGTCGGCTGGCCGAAAAGTGTTAGAGCAAAAATGGCACTTTCTGGCCTTGAAATAATAAATAAGCTTGCCCCAGGGATTCCAAAAAGTATTGTTATTTTATTTAATATTTCCTGGGGCAAGTTTAAACAGTACTTCAAAAATTACATTGAAAATTGTACTTTGAATTTTCAATTTTTGATGCAATTTTGTTGCTTTTGTCGGCTGGCCGAAAAGTGTTAGAGCAAAAATGGCACTTTCTGGCCTTGAAATAATAAATAAGCTTGCCCTGGGGATTCTATAAAGTATTGTTGTTTTGTTTAATATTCCCCGGTTCAAGTTTAAACAGTACTTCAAAAATTACATTGAAAATTGTACTTTGAATTTTCAATTTTTGATGCAATTTTGTTGCTTTTGTCGGCTGGCCGAAAAGTGTTAGAACAAAAATGGCACTTTCTGGCCTTGAAATAATAAATAAGCTTGCCCAGGGGATTGCAAAAAGTATTGTTGTTTTGTTTAATCTCACCCAGGACAAGTTTATACTGTAATCAAAATTTACATTGAAAATTGTACTTTGAATTTTCAATTTTTGATGCAATTTTGTTGCTTTTGTCGGCTGGCCGAAAAGTGTTAGAACAAAGATGGCACTTTCTGGCCTTGAAATAATAAATAAGCTTGCCCCAGGGATTCCAAAAAGTATTGTTATTTTATTTAATATTTCCTGGGGCAAGTTTAAACAGTACTTCAAAAATTACATTGAAAAAAGTATTGTTATTTTATTTAATATTTCCTGGGGCAAGTTTAAACAGTACTTCAAAAATTACATTGAAAATTGTACTTTGAATTTTCAATTTTTGATGCAATTTTGTTGCTTTTGTCGGCTGGCCGAAAAGTGTTAGAACAAAAATGGCACTTTCTGGCCTTGAAATAATAAATAAGCTTGCCCAGGGGATTGCAAAAAGTATTGTTGTTTTGTTTAATCTCACCCAGGACAAGTTTATACTGTAATCAAAATTTACATTGAAAATTGTACTTTGAATTTTCAATTTTTGATGCAATTTTGTTGCTTTTGTCGGCTGGCCGAAAAGTGTTAGAACAAAGATGGCACTTTCTGGCCTTGAAATAATAAATAAGCTTGCCCCAAGGATTCCAAAAAGTATTGTTGTTTTGTTTAATATTTCCTGGGGCAAGTTTAAACAGTACTTCAAAAATTACATTGAAAATTGTACTTTGAATTTTCAATTTTTGATGCAATTTTGTTGCTTTTGTCGGCTGGCCGAAAAGTGTTAGAACAAAGATGGCACTTTCTGGCCTTGAAATAATAAATAAGCTTGCCCCAGGGATTCCAAAAAGTATTGTTATTTTATTTAATATTTCCTGGGGCAAGTTTAAACAGTACTTCAAAAATTACATTGAAAATTGTACTTTGAATTTTCAATTTTTGATGCAATTTTGTTGCTTTTGTCGGCTGGCCGAAAAGTGTTAGAACAAAGATGGCACTTTCTGGCCTTGAAATAATAAATAAGCTTGCCCAGGGGATTGCAAAAAGTATTGTTGTTTTGTTTAATCTCACCCAGGACAAGTTTATACTGTAATCAAAATTTACATTGAAAATTGTACTTTGAATTTTCAATTTTTGATGCAATTTTGTTGCTTTTGTCGGCTGGCCGAAAAGTGTTAGAACAAAGATGGCACTTTCTGGCCTTGAAATAATAAATAAGCTTGCCCCAAGGATTCCAAAAAGTATTGTTGTTTTGTTTAATATTTCCTGGGGCAAGTTTAAACAGTACTTCAAAAATTACATTGAAAATTGTACTTTGAATTTTCAATTTTTGATGCAATTTTGTTGCTTTTGTCGGCTGGCCGAAAAGTGTTAGAACAAAGATGGCACTATCTGGCCTTGAAATAATAAATAAGCTTGCCCCAGGGATTCCAAAAAGTATTGTTATTTTATTTAATATTTCCTGGGGCAAGTTTAAACAGTACTTCAAAAATTACATTGAAAATTGTACTTTGAATTTTCAATTTTTGATGCAATTTTGTTGCTTTTGTCGGCTGGCCGAAAAGTGTTAGAGCAAAAATGGCACTTTCTGGCCTTGAAATAATAAATAAGCTTGCCCTGGGGATTCTATAAAGTATTGTTGTTTTGTTTAATATTCCCCGGTTCAAGTTTAAACAGTACTTCAAAAATTACATTGAAAATTGTACTTTGAATTTTCAATTTTTGATGCAATTTTGTTGCTTTTGTCGGCTGGCCGAAAAGTGTTAGAACAAAAATGGCACTTTCTGGCCTTGAAATAATAAATAAGCTTGCCCAGGGGATTGCAAAAAGTATTGTTGTTTTGTTTAATCTCACCCAGGACAAGTTTATACTGTAATCAAAATTTACATTGAAAATTGTACTTTGAATTTTCAATTTTTGATGCAATTTTGTTGCTTTTGTCGGCTGGCCGAAAAGTGTTAGAACAAAGATGGCACTTTCTGGCCTTGAAATAATAAATAAGCTTGCCCCAAGGATTCCAAAAAGTATTGTTGTTTTGTTTAATATTTCCTGGGGCAAGTTTAAACAGTACTTCAAAAATTACATTGAAAATTGTACTTTGAATTTTCAATTTTTGATGCAATTTTGTTGCTTTTGTCGGCTGGCCGAAAAGTGTTAGAACAAAGATGGCACTTTCTGGCCTTGAAATAATAAATAAGCTTGCCCCAGGGATTCCAAAAAGTATTGTTATTTTATTTAATATTTCCTGGGGCAAGTTTAAACAGTACTTCAAAAATTACATTGAAAATTGTACTTTGAATTTTCAATTTTTGATGCAATTTTGTTGCTTTTGTCGGCTGGCCGAAAAGTGTTAGAACAAAGATGGCACTTTCTGGCCTTGAAATAATAAATAAGCTTGCCCAGGGGATTGCAAAAAGTATTGTTGTTTTGTTTAATCTCACCCAGGACAAGTTTATACTGTAATCAAAATTTACATTGAAAATTGTACTTTGAATTTTCAATTTTTGATGCAATTTTGTTGCTTTTGTCGGCTGGCCGAAAAGTGTTAGAACAAAGATGGCACTTTCTGGCCTTGAAATAATAAATAAGCTTGCCCCAGGGATTCCAAAAAGTATTGTTATTTTATTTAATATTTCCTGGGGCAAGTTTAAACAGTACTTCAAAAATTACATTGAAAATTGTACTTTGAATTTTCAATTTTTGATGCAATTTTGTTGCTTTTGTCGGCTGGCCGAAAAGTGTTAGAACAAAGATGGCACTTTCTGGCCTTGAAATAATAAATAAGCTTGCCCAGGGGATTGCAAAAAGTATTGTTGTTTTGTTTAATCTCACCCAGGACAAGTTTATACTGTAATCAAAATTTACATTGAAAATTTTACTTTGAATTTTCAATTTTTGGTGCAATTTTGTTGCTTTTGTCGGCTGGCCGAAAAGTGTTAGAACAAAGATGGCACTTTCTGGCCTTGAAATAATAAATAAGCTTGCCCCAGGGATTCCAAAAAGTATTGTTATTTTATTTAATATTTCCTGGGGCAAGTTTAAACAGTACTTCAAAAATTACATTGAAAATTGTACTTTGAATTTTCAATTTTTGATGCAATTTTGTTGCTTTTGTCGGCTGGCCGAAAAGTGTTAGAACAAAGATGGCACTTTCTGGCCTTGAAATAATAAATAAGCTTGCCCCAGGGATTCCAAAAAGTATTGTTATTTTATTTAATATTTCCTGGGGCAAGTTTAAACAGTACTTCAAAAATTACATTGAAAATTGTACTTTGAATTTTCAATTTTTGATGCAATTTTGTTGCTTTTGTCGGCTGGCCGAAAAGTGTTAGAACAAAGATGGCACTTTCTGGCCTTGAAATAATAAATAAGCTTGCCCCAGGGATTCCAAAAAGTATTGTTATTTTATTTAATATTTCCTGGGGCAAGTTTAAACAGTACTTCAAAAATTACATTGAAAATTGTACTTTGAATTTTCAATTTTTGATGCAATTTTGTTGCTTTTGTCGGCTGGCCGAAAAGTGTTAGAACAAAGATGGCACTTTCTGGCCTTGAAATAATAAATAAGCTTGCCCCAGGGATTCCAAAAAGTATTGTTATTTTATTTAATATTTCCTGGGGCAAGTTTAAACAGTACTTCAAAAATTACATTGAAAATTGTACTTTGAATTTTCAATTTTTGATGCAATTTTGTTGCTTTTGTCGGCTGGCCGAAAAGTGTTAGAACAAAGATGGCACTTTCTGGCCTTGAAATAATAAATAAGCTTGCCCCAGGGATTCCAAAAAGTATTGTTATTTTATTTAATATTTCCTGGGGCAAGTTTAAACAGTACTTCAAAAATTACATTGAAAATTGTACTTTGAATTTTCAATTTTTGATGCAATTTTGTTGCTTTTGTCGGCTGGCCGAAAAGTGTTAGAACAAAGATGGCACTTTCTGGCCTTGAAATAATAAATAAGCTTGCCCCAGGGATTCCAAAAAGTATTGTTATTTTATTTAATATTTCCTGGGGCAAGTTTAAACAGTACTTCAAAAATTACATTGAAAATTGTACTTTGAATTTTCAATTTTTGATGCAATTTTGTTGCTTTTGTCGGCTGGCCGAAAAGTGTTAGAACAAAGATGGCACTTTCTGGCCTTGAAATAATAAATAAGCTTGCCCCAGGGATTCCAAAAAGTATTGTTATTTTATTTAATATTTCCTGGGGCAAGTTTAAACAGTACTTCAAAAATTACATTGAAAATTGTACTTTGAATTTTCAATTTTTGATGCAATTTTGTTGCTTTTGTCGGCTGGCCGAAAAGTGTTAGAACAAAGATGGCACTTTCTGGCCTTGAAATAATAAATAAGCTTGCCCCAGGGATTCCAAAAAGTATTGTTATTTTATTTAATATTTCCTGGGGCAAGTTTAAACAGTACTTCAAAAATTACATTGAAAATTGTACTTTGAATTTTCAATTTTTGATGCAATTTTGTTGCTTTTGTCGGCTGGCCGAAAAGTGTTAGAACAAAGATGGCACTTTCTGGCCTTGAAATAATAAATAAGCTTGCCCCAGGGATTCCAAAAAGTATTGTTATTTTATTTAATATTTCCTGGGGCAAGTTTAAACAGTACTTCAAAAATTACATTGAAAATTGTACTTTGAATTTTCAATTTTTGATGCAATTTTGTTGCTTTTGTCGGCTGGCCGAAAAGTGTTAGAACAAAGATGGCACTTTCTGGCCTTGAAATAATAAATAAGCTTGCCCCAGGGATTCCAAAAAGTATTGTTATTTTATTTAATATTTCCTGGGGCAAGTTTAAACAGTACTTCAAAAATTACATTGAAAATTGTACTTTGAATTTTCAATTTTTGATGCAATTTTGTTGCTTTTGTCGGCTGGCCGAAAAGTGTTAGAACAAAGATGGCACTTTCTGGCCTTGAAATAATAAATAAGCTTGCCCCAGGGATTCCAAAAAGTATTGTTATTTTATTTAATATTTCCTGGGGCAAGTTTAAACAGTACTTCAAAAATTACATTGAAAATTGTACTTTGAATTTTCAATTTTTGATGCAATTTTGTTGCTTTTGTCGGCTGGCCGAAAAGTGTTAGAACAAAGATGGCACTTTCTGGCCTTGAAATAATAAATAAGCTTGCCCCAGGGATTCCAAAAAGTATTGTTATTTTATTTAATATTTCCTGGGGCAAGTTTAAACAGTACTTCAAAAATTACATTGAAAATTGTACTTTGAATTTTCAATTTTTGATGCAATTTTGTTGCTTTTGTCGGCTGGCCGAAAAGTGTTAGAACAAAGATGGCACTTTCTGGCCTTGAAATAATAAATAAGCTTGCCCCAGGGATTCCAAAAAGTATTGTTATTTTATTTAATATTTCCTGGGGCAAGTTTAAACAGTACTTCAAAAATTACATTGAAAATTGTACTTTGAATTTTCAATTTTTGATGCAATTTTGTTGCTTTTGTCGGCTGGCCGAAAAGTGTTAGAACAAAGATGGCACTTTCTGGCCTTGAAATAATAAATAAGCTTGCCCCAGGGATTCCAAAAAGTATTGTTATTTTATTTAATATTTCCTGGGGCAAGTTTAAACAGTACTTCAAAAATTACATTGAAAATTGTACTTTGAATTTTCAATTTTTGATGCAATTTTGTTGCTTTTGTCGGCTGGCCGAAAAGTGTTAGAACAAAGATGGCACTTTCTGGCCTTGAAATAATAAATAAGCTTGCCCCAGGGATTCCAAAAAGTATTGTTATTTTATTTAATATTTCCTGGGGCAAGTTTAAACAGTACTTCAAAAATTACATTGAAAATTGTACTTTGAATTTTCAATTTTTGATGCAATTTTGTTGCTTTTGTCGGCTGGCCGAAAAGTGTTAGAACAAAGATGGCACTTTCTGGCCTTGAAATAATAAATAAGCTTGCCCCAGGGATTCCAAAAAGTATTGTTATTTTATTTAATATTTCCTGGGGCAAGTTTAAACAGTACTTCAAAAATTACATTGAAAATTGTACTTTGAATTTTCAATTTTTGATGCAATTTTGTTGCTTTTGTCGGCTGGCCGAAAAGTGTTAGAACAAAGATGGCACTTTCTGGCCTTGAAATAATAAATAAGCTTGCCCCAGGGATTCCAAAAAGTATTGTTATTTTATTTAATATTTCCTGGGGCAAGTTTAAACAGTACTTCAAAAATTACATTGAAAATTGTACTTTGAATTTTCAATTTTTGATGCAATTTTGTTGCTTTTGTCGGCTGGCCGAAAAGTGTTAGAACAAAGATGGCACTTTCTGGCCTTGAAATAATAAATAAGCTTGCCCCAGGGATTGCAAAAAGTATTGTTGTTTTGTTTAATCTCACCCAGGACAAGTTTATACTGTAATCAAAATTTACATTGAAAATTGTACTTTGAATTTTCAATTTTTGATGCAATTTTGTTGCTTTTGTCGGCTGGCCGAAAAGTGTTAGAACAAAGATGGCACTTTCTGGCCTTGAAATAATAAATAAGCTTGCCCCAGGGATTCCAAAAAGTATTGTTATTTTATTTAATATTTCCTGGGGCAAGTTTAAACAGTACTTCAAAAATTACATTGAAAATTGTACTTTGAATTTTCAATTTTTGATGCAATTTTGTTGCTTTTGTCGGCTGGCCGAAAAGTGTTAGAACAAAGATGGCACTTTCTGGCCTTGAAATAATAAATAAGCTTGCCCCAGGGATTCCAAAAAGTATTGTTGTTTTGTTTAATCTCACCCAGGACAAGTTTATACTGTAATCAAAATTTACATTGAAAATTGTACTTTGAATTTTCAATTTTTGATGCAATTTTGTTGCTTTTGTCGGCTGGCCGAAAAGTGTTAGAACAAAGATGGCACTTTCTGGCCTTGAAATAATAAATAAGCTTGCCCAGGGGATTGCAAAAAGTATTGTTGTTTTGTTTAATCTCACCCAGGACAAGTTTATACTGTAATCAAAATTTACATTGAAAATTGTACTTTGAATTTTCAATTTTTGATGCAATTTTGTTGCTTTTGTCGGCTGGCCGAAAAGTGTTAGAACAAAGATGGCACTTTCTGGCCTTGAAATAATAAATAAGCTTGCCCCAGGGATTCCAAAAAGTATTGTTATTTTATTTAATATTTCCTGGGGCAAGTTTAAACAGTACTTCAAAAATTACATTGAAAATTGTACTTTGAATTTTCAATTTTTGATGCAATTTTGTTGCTTTTGTCGGCTGGCCGAAAAGTGTTAGAACAAAGATGGCACTTTCTGGCCTTGAAATAATAAATAAGCTTGCCCAGGGGATTGCAAAAAGTATTGTTGTTTTGTTTAATCTCACCCAGGACAAGTTTATACTGTAATCAAAATTTACATTGAAAATTTTACTTTGAATTTTCAATTTTTGGTGCAATTTTGTTGCTTTTGTCGGCTGGCCGAAAAGTGTTAGAACAAAGATGGCACTTTCTGGCCTTGAAATAATAAATAAGCTTGCCCCAGGGATTCCAAAAAGTATTGTTATTTTATTTAATATTTCCTGGGGCAAGTTTAAACAGTACTTCAAAAATTACATTGAAAATTGTACTTTGAATTTTCAATTTTTGATGCAATTTTGTTGCTTTTGTCGGCTGGCCGAAAAGTGTTAGAACAAAGATGGCACTTTCTGGCCTTGAAATAATAAATAAGCTTGCCCCAGGGATTCCAAAAAGTATTGTTATTTTATTTAATATTTCCTGGGGCAAGTTTAAACAGTACTTCAAAAATTACATTGAAAATTGTACTTTGAATTTTCAATTTTTGATGCAATTTTGTTGCTTTTGTCGGCTGGCCGAAAAGTGTTAGAACAAAGATGGCACTTTCTGGCCTTGAAATAATAAATAAGCTTGCCCCAGGGATTCCAAAAAGTATTGTTATTTTATTTAATATTTCCTGGGGCAAGTTTAAACAGTACTTCAAAAATTACATTGAAAATTGTACTTTGAATTTTCAATTTTTGATGCAATTTTGTTGCTTTTGTCGGCTGGCCGAAAAGTGTTAGAACAAAGATGGCACTTTCTGGCCTTGAAATAATAAATAAGCTTGCCCCAGGGATTCCAAAAAGTATTGTTATTTTATTTAATATTTCCTGGGGCAAGTTTAAACAGTACTTCAAAAATTACATTGAAAATTGTACTTTGAATTTTCAATTTTTGATGCAATTTTGTTGCTTTTGTCGGCTGGCCGAAAAGTGTTAGAACAAAGATGGCACTTTCTGGCCTTGAAATAATAAATAAGCTTGCCCCAGGGATTCCAAAAAGTATTGTTATTTTATTTAATATTTCCTGGGGCAAGTTTAAACAGTACTTCAAAAATTACATTGAAAATTGTACTTTGAATTTTCAATTTTTGATGCAATTTTGTTGCTTTTGTCGGCTGGCCGAAAAGTGTTAGAACAAAGATGGCACTTTCTGGCCTTGAAATAATAAATAAGCTTGCCCCAGGGATTCCAAAAAGTATTGTTATTTTATTTAATATTTCCTGGGGCAAGTTTAAACAGTACTTCAAAAATTACATTGAAAATTGTACTTTGAATTTTCAATTTTTGATGCAATTTTGTTGCTTTTGTCGGCTGGCCGAAAAGTGTTAGAACAAAGATGGCACTTTCTGGCCTTGAAATAATAAATAAGCTTGCCCCAGGGATTCCAAAAAGTATTGTTATTTTATTTAATATTTCCTGGGGCAAGTTTAAACAGTACTTCAAAAATTACATTGAAAATTGTACTTTGAATTTTCAATTTTTGATGCAATTTTGTTGCTTTTGTCGGCTGGCCGAAAAGTGTTAGAACAAAGATGGCACTTTCTGGCCTTGAAATAATAAATAAGCTTGCCCCAGGGATTCCAAAAAGTATTGTTATTTTATTTAATATTTCCTGGGGCAAGTTTAAACAGTACTTCAAAAATTACATTGAAAATTGTACTTTGAATTTTCAATTTTTGATGCAATTTTGTTGCTTTTGTCGGCTGGCCGAAAAGTGTTAGAACAAAGATGGCACTTTCTGGCCTTGAAATAATAAATAAGCTTGCCCCAGGGATTCCAAAAAGTATTGTTATTTTATTTAATATTTCCTGGGGCAAGTTTAAACAGTACTTCAAAAATTACATTGAAAATTGTACTTTGAATTTTCAATTTTTGATGCAATTTTGTTGCTTTTGTCGGCTGGCCGAAAAGTGTTAGAACAAAGATGGCACTTTCTGGCCTTGAAATAATAAATAAGCTTGCCCCAGGGATTCCAAAAAGTATTGTTATTTTATTTAATATTTCCTGGGGCAAGTTTAAACAGTACTTCAAAAATTACATTGAAAATTGTACTTTGAATTTTCAATTTTTGATGCAATTTTGTTGCTTTTGTCGGCTGGCCGAAAAGTGTTAGAACAAAGATGGCACTTTCTGGCCTTGAAATAATAAATAAGCTTGCCCCAGGGATTCCAAAAAGTATTGTTATTTTATTTAATATTTCCTGGGGCAAGTTTAAACAGTACTTCAAAAATTACATTGAAAATTGTACTTTGAATTTTCAATTTTTGATGCAATTTTGTTGCTTTTGTCGGCTGGCCGAAAAGTGTTAGAACAAAGATGGCACTTTCTGGCCTTGAAATAATAAATAAGCTTGCCCCAGGGATTCCAAAAAGTATTGTTATTTTATTTAATATTTCCTGGGGCAAGTTTAAACAGTACTTCAAAAATTACATTGAAAATTGTACTTTGAATTTTCAATTTTTGATGCAATTTTGTTGCTTTTGTCGGCTGGCCGAAAAGTGTTAGAACAAAGATGGCACTTTCTGGCCTTGAAATAATAAATAAGCTTGCCCCAGGGATTCCAAAAAGTATTGTTATTTTATTTAATATTTCCTGGGGCAAGTTTAAACAGTACTTCAAAAATTACATTGAAAATTGTACTTTGAATTTTCAATTTTTGATGCAATTTTGTTGCTTTTGTCGGCTGGCCGAAAAGTGTTAGAACAAAGATGGCACTTTCTGGCCTTGAAATAATAAATAAGCTTGCCCCAGGGATTCCAAAAAGTATTGTTATTTTATTTAATATTTCCTGGGGCAAGTTTAAACAGTACTTCAAAAATTACATTGAAAATTGTACTTTGAATTTTCAATTTTTGATGCAATTTTGTTGCTTTTGTCGGCTGGCCGAAAAGTGTTAGAACAAAGATGGCACTTTCTGGCCTTGAAATAATAAATAAGCTTGCCCCAGGGATTCCAAAAAGTATTGTTATTTTATTTAATATTTCCTGGGGCAAGTTTAAACAGTACTTCAAAAATTACATTGAAAATTGTACTTTGAATTTTCAATTTTTGATGCAATTTTGTTGCTTTTGTCGGCTGGCCGAAAAGTGTTAGAACAAAGATGGCACTTTCTGGCCTTGAAATAATAAATAAGCTTGCCCCAGGGATTCCAAAAAGTATTGTTATTTTATTTAATATTTCCTGGGGCAAGTTTAAACAGTACTTCAAAAATTACATTGAAAATTGTACTTTGAATTTTCAATTTTTGATGCAATTTTGTTGCTTTTGTCGGCTGGCCGAAAAGTGTTAGAACAAAGATGGCACTTTCTGGCCTTGAAATAATAAATAAGCTTGCCCCAGGGATTCCAAAAAGTATTGTTATTTTATTTAATATTTCCTGGGGCAAGTTTAAACAGTACTTCAAAAATTACATTGAAAATTGTACTTTGAATTTTCAATTTTTGATGCAATTTTGTTGCTTTTGTCGGCTGGCCGAAAAGTGTTAGAACAAAGATGGCACTTTCTGGCCTTGAAATAATAAATAAGCTTGCCCAGGGGATTGCAAAAAGTATTGTTGTTTTGTTTAATCTCACCCAGGACAAGTTTATACTGTAATCAAAATTTACATTGAAAATTGTACTTTGAATTTTCAATTTTTGATGCAATTTTGTTGCTTTTGTCGGCTGGCCGAAAAGTGTTAGAACAAAGATGGCACTTTCTGGCCTTGAAATAATAAATAAGCTTGCCCCAGGGATTCCAAAAAGTATTGTTGTTTTGTTTAATCTCACCCAGGACAAGTTTATACTGTAATCAAAATTTACATTGAAAATTGTACTTTGAATTTTCAATTTTTGATGCAATTTTGTTGCTTTTGTCGGCTGGCCGAAAAGTGTTAGAACAAAGATGGCACTTTCTGGCCTTGAAATAATAAATAAGCTTGCCCCAGGGATTCCAAAAAGTATTGTTATTTTATTTAATATTTCCTGGGGCAAGTTTAAACAGTACTTCAAAAATTACATTGAAAAAAGTATTGTTATTTTATTTAATATTTCCTGGGGCAAGTTTAAACAGTACTTCAAAAATTACATTGAAAATTGTACTTTGAATTTTCAATTTTTGATGCAATTTTGTTGCTTTTGTCGGCTGGCCGAAAAGTGTTAGAGCAAAAATGGCACTTTCTGGCCTTGAAATAATAAATAAGCTTGCCCTGGGGATTCTATAAAGTATTGTTGTTTTGTTTAATATTCCCCGGTTCAAGTTTAAACAGTACTTCAAAAATTACATTGAAAATTGTACTTTGAATTTTCAATTTTTGATGCAATTTTGTTGCTTTTGTCGGCTGGCCGAAAAGTGTTAGAACAAAGATGGCACTTTCTGGCCTTGAAATAATAAATAAGCTTGCCCAGGGGATTGCAAAAAGTATTGTTGTTTTGTTTAATCTCACCCAGGACAAGTTTATACTGTAATCAAAATTTACATTGAAAATTGTACTTTGAATTTTCAATTTTTTGGTGCAATTTTGTTGCTTTTGTCGGCTGGCCGAAAAGTGTTAGAACAAAGATGGCACTTTCTGGCCTTGAAATAATAAATAAGCTTGCCCAGGGGATTGCAAAAAGTATTGTTGTTTTGTTTAATCTCACCCAGGACAAGTTTATACTGTAATCAAAATTTACATTGAAAATTGTACTTTGAATTTTCAATTTTTGATGCAATTTTGTTGCTTTTGTCGGCTGGCCGAAAAGTGTTAGAACAAAGATGGCACTTTCTGGCCTTGAAATAATAAATAAGCTTGCCCCAGGGATTCCAAAAAGTATTGTTATTTTATTTAATATTTCCTAGGACAAGTTTATACTGTAATCAAAATTTACATTGAAAATTTTACTTTGAATTTTCAATTTTTGATGCAATTTTGTTGCTTTTGTCGGCTGGCCGAAAAGTGTTAGAACAAAGATGGCACTTTCTGGCCTTGAAATAATAAATAAGCTTGCCCAGGGGATTGCAAAAAGTATTGTTGTTTTGTTTAATCTCACCCAGGACAAGTTTATACTGTAATCAAAATTTACATTGAAAATTGTACTTTGAATTTTCAATTTTTGATGCAATTTTGTTGCTTTTGTCGGCTGGCCGAAAAGTGTTAGAACAAAGATGGCACTTTCTGGCCTTGAAATAATAAATAAGCTTGCCCCAGGGATTCCAAAAAGTATTGTTATTTTATTTAATATTTCCTAGGACAAGTTTATACTGTAATCAAAATTTACATTGAAAATTGTACTTTGAATTTTCAATTTTTTGGTGCAATTTTGTTGCTTTTGTCGGCTGGCCGAAAAGTGTTAGAACAAAGATGGCACTTTCTGGCCTTGAAATAATAAATAAGCTTGCCCAGGGGATTGCAAAAAGTATTGTTGTTTTGTTTAATCTCACCCAGGACAAGTTTATACTGTAATCAAAATTTACATTGAAAATTGTACTTTGAATTTTCAATTTTTGATGCAATTTTGTTGCTTTTGTCGGCTGGCCGAAAAGTGTTAGAACAAAGATGGCACTTTCTGGCCTTGAAATAATAAATAAGCTTGCCCCAGGGATTCCAAAAAGTATTGTTATTTTATTTAATATTTCCTAGGACAAGTTTATACTGTAATCAAAATTTACATTGAAAATTTTACTTTGAATTTTCAATTTTTGATGCAATTTTGTTGCTTTTGTCGGCTGGCCGAAAAGTGTTAGAACAAAGATGGCACTTTCTGGCCTTGAAATAATAAATAAGCTTGCCCAGGGGATTGCAAAAAGTATTGTTGTTTTGTTTAATCTCACCCAGGACAAGTTTATACTGTAATCAAAATTTACATTGAAAATTGTACTTTGAATTTTCAATTTTTGATGCAATTTTGTTGCTTTTGTCGGCTGGCCGAAAAGTGTTAGAACAAAGATGGCACTTTCTGGCCTTGAAATAATAAATAAGCTTGCCCCAGGGATTCCAAAAAGTATTGTTATTTTATTTAATATTTCCTAGGACAAGTTTATACTGTAATCAAAATTTACATTGAAAATTTTACTTTGAATTTTCAATTTTTGATGCAATTTTGTTGCTTTTGTCGGCTGGCCGAAAAGTGTTAGAACAAAGATGGCACTTTCTGGCCTTGAAATAATAAATAAGCTTGCCCAGGGGATTGCAAAAAGTATTGTTGTTTTGTTTAATCTCACCCAGGACAAGTTTATACTGTAATCAAAATTTACATTGAAAATTGTACTTTGAATTTTCAATTTTTGATGCAATTTTGTTGCTTTTGTCGGCTGGCCGAAAAGTGTTAGAACAAAGATGGCACTTTCTGGCCTTGAAATAATAAATAAGCTTGCCCCAGGGATTCCAAAAAGTATTGTTGTTTTGTTTAATCTCACCCAGGACAAGTTTATACTGTAATCAAAATTTACATTGAAAATTGTACTTTGAATTTTCAATTTTTGATGCAATTTTGTTGCTTTTGTCGGCTGGCCGAAAAGTGTTAGAACAAAGATGGCACTTTCTGGCCTTGAAATAATAAATAAGCTTGCCCCAGGGATTCCAAAAAGTATTGTTATTTTATTTAATATTTCCTGGGGCAAGTTTAAACAGTACTTCAAAAATTACATTGAAAATTGTACTTTGAATTTTCAATTTTTGATGCAATTTTGTTGCTTTTGTCGGCTGGCCGAAAAGTGTTAGAGCAAAAATGGCACTTTCTGGCCTTGAAATAATAAATAAGCTTGCCCCAGGGATTCCAAAAAGTATTGTTATTTTATTTAATATTTCCTGGGGCAAGTTTAAACAGTACTTCAAAAATTACATTGAAAATTGTACTTTGAATTTTCAATTTTTGATGCAATTTTGTTGCTTTTGTCGGCTGGCCGAAAAGTGTTAGAACAAAGATGGCACTTTCTGGCCTTGAAATAATAAATAAGCTTGCCCCAGGGATTCCAAAAAGTATTGTTATTTTATTTAATATTTCCTGGGGCAAGTTTAAACAGTACTTCAAAATTTACATTGAAAATTGTACTTTGAATTTTCAATTTTTGATGCAATTTTGTTGCTTTTGTCGGCTGGCCGAAAAGTGTTAGAACAAAGATGGCACTTTCTGGCCTTGAAATAATAAATAAGCTTGCCCCAGGGATTCCAAAAAGTATTGTTATTTTATTTAATATTTCCTGGGGCAAGTTTAAACAGTACTTCAAAAATTACATTGAAAATTGTACTTTGAATTTTCAATTTTTGATGCAATTTTGTTGCTTTTGTCGGCTGGCCGAAAAGTGTTAGAACAAAAATGGCACTTTCTGGCCTTGAAATAATAAATAAGCTTGCCCAGGGGATTGCAAAAAGTATTGTTGTTTTGTTTAATCTCACCCAGGACAAGTTTATACTGTAATCAAAATTTACATTGAAAATTGTACTTTGAATTTTCAATTTTTGATGCAATTTTGTTGCTTTTGTCGGCTGGCCGAAAAGTGTTAGAACAAAGATGGCACTTTCTGGCCTTGAAATAATAAATAAGCTTGCCCAGGGGATTGCAAAAAGTATTGTTGTTTTGTTTAATCTCACCCAGGACAAGTTTAAACAGTACTTCAAAAATTACATTGAAAATTGTACTTTGAATTTTCAATTTTTGATGCAATTTTGTTGCTTTTGTCGGCTGGCCGAAAAGTGTTAGAACAAAGATGGCACTTTCTGGCCTTGAAATAATAAATAAGCTTGCCCAGGGGATTGCAAAAAGTATTGTTGTTTTGTTTAATCTCACCCAGGACAAGTTTATACTGTAATCAAAATTTACATTGAAAATTGTACTTTGAATTTTCAATTTTTGATGCAATTTTGTTGCTTTTGTCGGCTGGCCGAAAAGTGTTAGAACAAAGATGGCACTTTCTGGCCTTGAAATAATAAATAAGCTTGCCCAGGGGATTGCAAAAAGTATTGTTGTTTTGTTTAATCTCACCCAGGACAAGTTTATACTGTAATCAAAATTTACATTGAAAATTGTACTTTGAATTTTCAATTTTTGATGCAATTTTGTTGCTTTTGTCGGCTGGCCGAAAAGTGTTAGAACAAAGATGGCACTTTCTGGCCTTGAAATAATAAATAAGCTTGCCCCAGGGATTCCAAAAAGTATTGTTAGTTTATTTAATATTTCCTGGGGCAAGTTTAAACAGTACTTCAAAAATTACATTGAAAATTGTACTTTGGATTTTCAATTTTTTGGTGCAATTTTGTTGCTTTTGTCTGCTGGCCGAAAAGTGTTAGAACAAAAATGGCACTTTCTGGCCTTGATATTATTAATAAGCTTGCCCTGGGGATTCCAAAAAGTATTGTTAGTTTATTTAATATTTCCTGGGGCAAGTTTAAACAGTACTTCAAAAATTACATTGAAAATTGTACTTTGAATTTTCAATTTTTGATGCAATTTTGTTGCTTTTGTCGGCTGGCCGAAAAGTGTTAGAACAAAAATGGCACTTTCTGGCCTTGATATTATTAATAAGCTTGCCCTGGGGATTCCAAAAAGTATTGTTAGTTTATTTAATATTTCCTGGGGCAAGTTTATACTGTAATCAAAAATTACATTGAAAATTGTACTTTGGATTTTCAATTTTTTGGTGCAATTTTGTTGCTTTTGTCGGCTGGCCGAAAAGTGTTAGAACAAAAATGGCACTTTCTGGCCTTGATATTATTAATAAGCTTGCCCCAGGGATTCCAAAAAGTATTGTTAGTTTATTTAATATTTCCTGGGGCAAGTTTATACTGTAATCAAAAATTACATTGAAAATTGTACTTTGAATTTTCAATTTTTGATGCAATTTTGTTGCTTTTGTCGGCTGGCCGAAAAGTGTTAGAACAAAAATGGCACTTTCTGGCCTTGATATTATTAATAAGCTTGCCCCAGGGATTCCAAAAAGTATTGTTAGTTTATTTAATATTTCCTGGGGCAAGTTTATACTGTAATCAAAAATTACATTGAAAATTGTACTTTGGATTTTCAATTTTTTGGTGCAATTTTGTTGCTTTTGTCGGCTGGCCGAAAAGTGTTAGAACAAAAATGGCACTTTCTGGCCTTGATATTATTAATAAGCTTGCCCTGGGACTTCCAAAAAGTATTGTTAGTTTATTTAATATTTCCTGGGGCAAGTTTAAACAGTACTTCAAAAATTACATTGAAAATTGTACTTTGAATTTTCAATTTTTGATGCAATTTTGTTGCTTTTGTCGGCTGGCCGAAAAGTGTTAGAACAAAAATGGCACTTTCTGGCCTTGATATTATTAATAAGCTTGCCCTGGGGATTCCAAAAAGTATTGTTAGTTTATTTAATATTTCCTGCGGCAAGTTTATACTGTAATCAAAAATTACATTGAAAATTGTACTTTGAATTTTCAATTTTTGATGCAATTTTGTTGCTTTTGTCGGCTGGCCGAAAAGTGTTAGAACAAAAATGGCACTTTCTGGCCTTGAAATAATAAATAAGTTTGCCCCAGGGATTCCAAAAAGTATTGTTATTTTATTTAATATCCCCCAGGGCAAGTTTAAACAGTATTTCAAAAATTTACATTGAAAATTTTTCTTTAAATTTTCAATTTTTGGTGCAATTTTGTTGCTTTTGTCGGCTGGCCGAAAAGTGTTGGAAGAAGGATGGCACTTTCTGGCCTTGAAATAATAAATAAGCTTGCCCCAGGGATTCCAAAAAGTATTGTTATTTTATTTAATATCCCCCAGGGCAAGTTTAAACAGTAATCAAAAATTACATTGAAGATTTTACTTTGAATTTTCAATTTTTGATGCAATTTTGTTGCTTTTGTCGGCTGGCCGAAAAGTGTTAGAACAAAGATGGCACTTTCTGGCCTTGAAATAATAAATAAGTTTGCCCCAGGGATTCCAAAAAGTATTGTTATTTTAATTAATATTTCCTGGGGCAAGTTTAAACAGTAAACAAAAAATTTACATTGAAAATTTTACTTTAAATTTTCAATTTTTGGTGCAATTTTGTTGCTTTTGTCGGCTGGCCGAAAAGTGTTAGAACAAAGATGGCACTTTCTGGCCTTGAAATAATAAATAAGTTTGCCCCAGGGATTCCAAAAAGTATTGTTATTTTAATTAATATTTCCTGGGGCAAGTTTAAACAGTAATCAAAATTTACATTGAAAATTTTACTTTAAATTTTCAATTTTTGGTGCAATTTTGTTGCTTTTGTCGGCTGGCCGAAAAGTGTTAGAACAAAGATGGCACTTTCTGGCCTTGAAATAATAAATAAGTTTGCCCCAGGGATTCCAAAAAGTATTGTTATTTTATTTAATATTTCCTGGGGCAAGTTTAAATCGTAAACAAAAAATTTACATTGAAAATTTTACTTTAAATTTTCAATTTTTGGTGCAATTTTGTTGCTTTTGTCGGCTGGCCGAAAAGTGTTGGAAGAAGGATGGCACTTTCTGGCCTTGAAATAATAAATAAGCTTGCCCCAGGGATTCCAAAAAGTATTGTTATTTTATTTAATATCCCCCAGGGCAAGTTTAAACAGTAATCAAAAATTACATTGAAGATTTTACTTTGAATTTTCAATTTTTGATGCAATTTTGTTGCTTTTGTCGGCTGGCCGAAAAGTGTTAGAACAAAGATGGCACTTTCTGGCCTTGAAATAATAAATAAGTTTGCCCCAGGGATTCCAAAAAGTATTGTTATTTTATTTGTTATTTCCTGGGGCAAGTTTAAACAGTAAACAAAAAATTTACATTGAAAATTTTTCTTTAAATTTTCAATTTTTGGTGCAATTTTGTTGCTTTTGTCGGCTGGCCGAAAAGTGTTGGAAGAAGGATGGCACTTTCTGGCCTTGAAATAATAAATAAGCTTGCCCCAGGGATTCCAAAAAGTAATGTTATTTTATTTGTTATTTCCTGGGGCAAGTTTAAACAGTAATCAAAATTTACATTGAAAATTTTACTTTAAATTTTCAATTTTTGGTGCAATTTTGTTGCTTTTGTCGGCTGGCCGAAAAGTGTTAGAACAAAGATGGCACTTTCTGGCCTTGAAATAATAAATAAGTTTGCCCCAGGGATTCCAAAAAGT
The DNA here is from genome assembly GCA_024447195.1 of Panagrolaimus sp. LJ2414. NCBI lineage: Eukaryota > Metazoa > Nematoda > Chromadorea > Rhabditida > Panagrolaimidae > Panagrolaimus > Panagrolaimus sp. LJ2414. The sequence continues at coordinate 306,134 of JAMRXY010000052.1, read as the reverse complement.
ATTGTTATTTTAATTAATATTTCCTGGGGCAAGTTTAAACAGTAATCAAAATTTACATTGAAAATTTTACTTTAAATTTTCAATTTTTGATGCAATTTTGTTGCTTTTGTCGGCTGGCCGAAAAGTGTTAGAACAAAGATGGCACTTTCTGGCCTTGAAATAATAAATAAGTTTGCCCCAGGGATTCCAAAAAGTATTGTTATTTTATTTAATATCCCCCAGGGCAAGTTTAAACAGTAATCAAAAATTACATTGAAGATTTTACTTTGAATTTTCAATTTTTGATGCAATTTTGTTGCTTTTGTCGGCTGGCCGAAAAGTGTTAGAACAAAGATGGCACTTTCTGGCCTTGAAATAATAAATAAGTTTGCCCCAGGGATTCCAAAAAGTATTGTTATTTTATTTGTTATTTCCTGGGGCAAGTTTAAATCGTAAACAAAAAATTTACATTGAAAATTTTACTTTAAATTTTCAATTTTTGGTGCAATTTTGTTGCTTTTGTCGGCTGGCCGAAAAGTGTTGGAAGAAGGATGGCACTTTCTGGCCTTGAAATAATAAATAAGCTTGCCCCAGGGATTCCAAAAAGTATTGTTATTTTATTTAATATCCCCCAGGGCAAGTTTAAACAGTAATCAAAAATTACATTGAAGATTTTACTTTGAATTTTCAATTTTTGATGCAATTTTGTTGCTTTTGTCGGCTGGCCGAAAAGTGTTAGAACAAAGATGGCACTTTCTGGCCTTGAAATAATAAATAAGTTTGCCCCAGGGATTCCAAAAAGTATTGTTATTTTATTTGTTATTTCCTGGGGCAAGTTTAAACAGTAAACAAAAAATTTACATTGAAAATTTTTCTTTAAATTTTCAATTTTTGGTGCAATTTTGTTGCTTTTGTCGGCTGGCCGAAAAGTGTTGGAAGAAGGATGGCACTTTCTGGCCTTGAAATAATAAATAAGCTTGCCCCAGGGATTCCAAAAAGTAATGTTATTTTATTTGTTATTTCCTGGGGCAAGTTTAAACAGTAATCAAAATTTACATTGAAAATTTTACTTTAAATTTTCAATTTTTGATGCAATTTTGTTGCTTTTGTCGGCTGGCCGAAAAGTGTTAGAACAAAGATGGCACTTTCTGGCCTTGAAATAATAAAAAAGCTTGCCCCAAGGATTCCAAAAAGTATTGTTATTTTATTTTATATCCCCCAGGGCAAGTATAAACAGTATTTCAAAAATTTACATTGAAAATTTTACTTTGAATTTTCAATTTTTGGTGCAATTTTGTTGCTTTTGTCGGCTGACCGAAAAGTGTTAGAACAAAGATGGCACTTTCTGGCCTTGAAATAATAAATAAGCTTGCCCCAAGGATTCCAAAAAGTATTGTTATTTTATTTAATATCCCCCAGGGCAAGTTTAAACAGTAATCAAAAAATTTACATTGAAAATTTTACTTTGAATTTTCAATTTTTGGTGCAATTTTGTTGCTTTTGTCGGCTGGCCGAAAAGTGTTAGAACAAAGATGGCACTTTCTGGCCTTGAAATAATAAATAAGCTTGCCCCAGGGATTCCAAAAAGTATTGTTATTTTAATTAATATTTCTTGGGGCAAGTTTAAACAGTAAACAAAAAATTTACATTGAAAATTTTACTTTGAATTTTCAATTTTTGGTGCAATTTTGTTGCTTTTGTCGGCTGACCGAAAAGTGTTAGAACAAAGATGGCACTTTCTGGCCTTGAAATAATAAATAAGCTTGCCCCAAGGATTCCAAAAAGTATTGTTATTTTATTTAATATCCCCCAGGGCAAGTTTAAACAGTAATCAAAATTTACATTGAAGATTTTACTTTGATTAATCAATTTTTGATTCAATTTTGTTGCTTTTGTCGGCTGGCCGAAAAGTGTTAGAACAAAGATGGCACTTTCTGGCCTTGAAATAATAAATAAGTTTGCCCCAGGGATTCCAAAAAGTATTGTTATTTTATTTAATATCCCCCAGGGCAAGTTTAAACAGTATTTCAAAAATTTACATTGAAAATTTTACTTTGAATTTTCAATTTTTGGTGCAATTTTGTTGCTTTTGTCGGCTGACCGAAAAGTGTTAGAACAAAGATGGCACTTTCTGGCCTTGAAATAATAAATAAGCTTGCCCCAAGGATTCCAAAAAGTATTGTTATTTTATTTTATATCCCCCAGGGCAAGTATAAACAGTATTTCAAAAATTTACATTGAAAATTTTACTTTGAATTTTCAATTTTTGGTGCAATTTTGTTGCTTTTGTCGGCTGACCGAAAAGTGTTAGAACAAAGATGGCACTTTCTGGCCTTGAAATAATAAATAAGTTTGCCCCAGGGATTCCAAAAAGTATTGTTATTTTATTTAATATCCCCCAGGGCAAGTTTAAACAGTAATCAAAATTTACATTGAAGATTTTACTTTGAATTTTCAATTTTTGGTGCAATTTTGTTGCTTTTGTCGGCTGGCCGAAAAGTGTTAGAACAAAGATGGCACTTTCTGGCCTTGAAATAATAAATAAGTTTGCCCCAGGGATTCCAAAAAGTATTGTTATTTTAATTAATATTTCTTGGGGCAAGTTTAAACAGTAAACAAAAAATTTACATTGAAAATTTTACTTTGAATTTTCAATTTTTGGTGCAATTTTGTTGCTTTTGTCGGCTGGCCGAAAAGTGTTAGAACAAAGATGGCACTTTCTGGCCTTGAAATAATAAATAAGTTTGCCCCAGGGATTCCAAAAAGTATTGTTATTTTATTTAATATCCCCCAGGGCAAGTTTAAACAGTATTTCAAAAATTTACATTGAAAATTTTTCTTTAAATTTTCAATTTTTGGTGCAATTTTGTTGCTTTTGTCGGCTGGCCGAAAAGTGTTGGAAGAAGGATGGCACTTTCTGGCCTTGAAATAATAAATAAGCTTGCCCCAGGGATTCCAAAAAGTATTGTTATTTTATTTTATATCCCCCAGGGCAAGTATAAACAGTATTTCAAAAATTTACATTGAAAATTTTACTTTGAATTTTCAATTTTTGGTGCAATTTTGTTGCTTTTGTCGGCTGGCCGAAAAGTGTTAGAACAAAGATGGCACTTTCTGGCCTTGAAATAATAAATAAGTTTGCCCCAGGGATTCCAAAAAGTATTGTTATTTTATTTAATATCCCCCAGGGCAAGTTTAAACAGTAATCAAAATTTACATTGAAGATTTTACTTTGAATTTTCAATTTTTGATGCAATTTTGTTGCTTTTGTCGGCTGGCCGAAAAGTGTTAGAACAAAGATGGCACTTTCTGGCCTTGAAATAATAAATAAGCTTGCCCCAAGGATTCCAAAAAGTATTGTTATTTTATTTTATATCCCCCAGGGCAAGTATAAACAGTATTTCAAAAATTTACATTGAAAATTTTACTTTGAATTTTCAATTTTTGGTGCAATTTTGTTGCTTTTGTCGGCTGACCGAAAAGTGTTAGAACAAAGATGGCACTTTCTGGCCTTGAAATAATTAATGAGCTTGCTCTGGGGATTCCAAAAAGTATTGTTATTTTGTTTAATATCCCCCAGGGCAAGTTTAAAAGTACTTCAAAAATTTACAATGAAAATTTTTCTTTGAAATTTGAATTTTTTGGTGCAATTTTGTTGCTTTTGGCGGCTGTCCGAAAAGTGTTGGAAGGAAACTGGCATATTTTTGCCTTGAAGTTGCATAAAACCTTTTGATCGAAAATGAAATTATAGTATCATATGCTTTTGATTATTATCAATGTTACAGTACTTCCAAATAATTCAAAATACATTTAATGGACATAATATTTATTTAAAGAAATATTATGTATAATTTTTAAAAAAAACATGCTGTTTGGAAATAGATACAAGTTTTTAACATTGTAACAATTAATAAGCTACCCAAGGAGATTCTAAAAATATAATTTTTTAGTTCATTTCCCCCTTAGGGCTTAAAAATGACTGTACTCAAAATGTACATTGAAAATTTTGTGAACGTTCATTTTTTCTAATGCATTTCTTGCCTTCTATCGGCAGTAACGAAACTGGTGAACCATGAAATAATCATAAATTTATCACACAGATTTGTCAAGGCAGAAAAAGGGTGCTATTTCAGTACTTGATAAAGTTGTTGATAATTTTTTGTTAGGGCCTGGATAATGTCTTAAGATTTTTACAATTTGTCGCTATTCTCCTTTTAACATAAAAATTCCTGTTGAACAAAAAAATCAAAAAGTCTTTCATGTAATATATTAGTTAAACTACTGTATCGACATTTCGAAAAAGTTAGAAATAAAAATCTAATATTTAATTACATATTAATTGTTACTAAATAAAAAAAGATTTTTTGTAAAAAATCCACAAAGTTGTTTGTAACTTACAGTAACCCAAAAAAAATACAAAAATTACAAATGCACTTTAATATTATTTTACTCAAAAATTCAATATTAATTGTAAAAAAACAAAAAATTGATAAATGTTTAATGAAGAGAAGATATTAAACAGCAAAAAAATGTAACTTTTTTAGTTGCATTAACAACAAGGCACATTTTTGAAAAGGGAGAAATTTTGTGATTTTTCCGTTAAATCATTTTTATTGCATAAAAAAGTTACCAGTAATTTTTCCCCGAAACTGATTTCTGTTATCGGTTTAATCATAAATTTATGCCTTTTTAAAATTGCTGTTCTTTTCGAACTTTTGTTTATTTGCCTTGCTTTAAAAGCATGGCTTTCCAAAATTTATTTAAATTCACCAGAGATTTTGTCTGGGCGCCGAATTTTTACCTCAAACTTTTATGGGTAATTAAACCAAAGAAAAAGAAGTATTTAATAATAATTATTTCAGACAAAAAATTCATCAAAAACAAGGTGCATTTTTTCTCTTTCTTTGGCAAAAGAAATAAAGAAAAGCATTGATCTTTCTCTCTCTTAAAAAAAACTGCTTTGAATTAGCAAAAAAAGGTACAATTTTTCTCCTTCAAAAAAGAGCGCATTCTCTCAAAAACATAAAAAATATTTCTTGCTGTTAATGATGATATTAACAGCAAGAATTACTGTATTGCTAAAACGTGTTACTGTAATTAAAATTTATTGTAACAATATTTTCTTTTATTGTTTGCAACAACAACCCTTCTCTTTTCTTTTTTTATTCCCATTTTTACACATTTTTTTCAACTATCCTTTTCTTCTTCGTTTTTATGTGGAACAAAAAAGAAGAGGCCTGTTCGCTTGGGGTCATACCGCAGTGAAAGCACGCCATCCCGTCCGATCTGGCAAGTTAAGCACTGCTGGGCTCGATTAGTACTTGGATGGGAGACCTCCTGGGAATCTCGAGTGCTCCAAGCTTTTTTCAGTTTAAAATTATATTTTTTGTAATTTTTTTGTCAAATTTGATCCGAAAAATAATTGCATTAAATTGTTAAATCCTGCAAAAACTTAAAAAAGGAGAAAACGATTATTTTTAGGGAATATTTTATTACAGTAATCACATAAAACAAATGTAATAAAACATGCAAAAAAACTTTGTAAATTCCTTACAGTATAATAAATAGAAAATCAGTATTATTTACAATAATGCAAAAACGTTTTTGATCGACACTCTATGCAAAATCTAATTTTAAATAAATAAAAATCCAAGTTGCAAACAATTGAAGATCAGCTGTTACAGTATTAGATGAAACCGAAAATTTGTCATTTTTCAGTTTAAAAAACTTTTCAAATTACACTTTATTGTTTATTTTAATGTCCTTATCTAGAATTATTATTTTGGTATATCAAAAATTACTTTTTTTGTTTCTAATAAACTTCTTTTTTAAACGGTAAAAGCAATTTCATCTCACCCACCACTTTTAGGTCTTTTTATAAAAATTTTGACCGAAAATTTTGGTTTACTTTTTTTGATTACAAAAAATTAACATCATCAATGATGTACCATTTTGTCGGAAATTAAAAAGAGCAACAATATAAATGCGTTGCCACATTAAAATCAATGGTGCCAACAATATCTAATCTAAAAAGAATGCGTTGCCACCTTTTTTCAAAAGTTAAAAGCTTGTTCAATTTGTTCTTTTTTTATCAAAAAAAAATAATGAACAACAAGCTTTTTGCAGATAATAAAAGGTGTTTATTATTCTTTGATCGGAAGCTCCAGCATTGGGTTTAATACGTTTCTGATACAACACGAAATGTATTAAACCCATTTTTGGAACTTCAGCAGCCGAAATTTGCATAAGCGGTATCGATCGATACAGTAACTAATATCAGATTTTGGATTTTACTTTTCGGGATAATGTCCACTTTTTTAGAAATTTCGAGAATCTTAAAAAAATTTACAGAAATGGAGCATTAATATCTGTGAGTTCAGGCAATTTTGAAAAAGAAGCAAGATTCAAAAAATTTGCATAAAGTTAATCTTACTATGTCCTGCATTTTCCTGGACAATATGATACAAAAATAGTAAAATTAAACAATAATCACCTTTATTAAACTCACAGAAATCGAATATGGGAGCATTAATGTATCTGTGAGATCAAGCAATTTTGACCGTTCTTTGAAATTAATAAAATGCGAAAAACGGGAACCTTTATTGGCTCATTAAGTATTTTTGTTTTGTTTTTAAAATTTGCACTATAAAATTTGAATATCATCAACATGATGATATTTTTTCTTTAACAAAAATTAATTCGAAAGTTGCTTCCAGTTAATTTGAAACAAAGCCATTTTCGGGTCAAACTTTCATTTTTTCTGATGCATTTTGGTCCTAAAATCGGATAGCTCGAAACTGGTGCTTAATAGTCATAAGTTTTTGACATTGTAACCATTAATAAGCTATCCAAGGAGATTCCAAAAATATAATTCTATAGTTCATTTTTCCCTCAGGGCTTCAAACATCCTGTACTCAAAATTTTCATAATCGGGTTTAATACGTTTTTAGAGATAAAAGCAAACTCCACAGCTTTAATTTGCATAAAAATGTTTAGTCGAGCTGTTCTCATTGAATGTTTTTTACGAAATTTTTTCTGTTGAAAATAGCAACTTTTTTGTAATATCATCGACACGATGATATTTGTTTTTTCCAAAAATTATTGTTACTGTTGCTTCTATCTCCTCAGAATCAACGCCATTAGCATTTTCTAACCAAGAATAAGCTAATGCCGTTAAAAAATAAGATTTAAAAGCAACAGTTCTTTTTTCCAAAATTTAAATATCATCGACACGATGATATTTGTTTTTTTCCAAAAATTGTTGTTACTGTTGCTTCTATCTCATCAGATGCAACGCCATTAGCATTTTCTAACCAAGAATAAGCTAATGGCGTTGAAAAAGCAGAGATAAAAGCAACAGTTTTTATTAACAAAATTTGAATATCATCGACACGATGATATTTGTTTTTTCATTACAAGTGTGTTTAAATTGTTTTTCGAAGTCAAAGAGAATAGAATTTATTTTTAATTTTTAAAAATTTTTAAAAAAATTTGAAAAAAAATTTCTTTGCCCTGGTGTGAGACGGACGGTCCTAACTCTCGATACTTTCAAACCGATGAAAGTCTATTCCGCCTATAACCGCCGTACCTGCCCGGGAAGGTGTCCCGGATTTTTAAACGAAGCAGAGGCACGTGTGAACGTATTAGAATAGCCAGGGATCGACTTGTTTGAATGATAAGTGGGAAGGGTTTTTAGGCCCCCGACTTGACACCGCCTACTCACAATCTCCTCACCACGACACCTCGGTTGCCATGGATCTTCGGAAATTAATAGGGAGGAACTGTAACGGGCCCTAATCATGTTACAGACCTTTGCGTGAGAGCAGCTATTCAAGCCCCGAAAGGACAAAAACCAAACTCGCTTTTATTCGAGTGATGCATAGAAAAAACTAAAGGAGTACAAAACACATTTGGAAGACAGACAACCAAAGAGAGACTCTCTCGCTATGCAATTAAAAAAAGAAAAGAAAGAAAAATTTTGATTGAAAAATTCAAGAATTTCAAAAAGTGTTTTTACCCTTTTTTTTAAAAAAACAGTGAAAATCCTTTAAATTTAAATGTCTCATTTATTTTCAAAGGTTGGATATTTATGCAGATCACAGATCAAAGGATAAAATTTACATAAAACAAACATGATTCAAAATTTAATTTGCATATATCGCCGATAAAGTTGGCGCACACTTTGTTTATTTTAGCTTTTAAATTTTTAATATTAGTGTTAAAAATTCTTAAAAATAATCAGACAAACTGATTACTATTTTCAGAATTTTTCGGATTATAAATAAAAAAATAAATTTGCATATATCTCTGACACCTTTTTTATTTGAGCTTTAAAAATTTCGTATACTGTAATCTGCTTTGGCGAATTGAATCTCAACAGCAACATGCATGATTTTCAAATTTGCACTTTTTTTTGCATTTCCATTCAGAGAAAGATGATAATACATAAAAAATGTTGCCCTCATCGAGGATATTTTATCAGTCATCATCATTTCTTCTTCTTTTATTGCTGCTGCTTTTGACTGTTTTTCGAAATCTGATTTCCTTACTTCAAATTGCTTCAAAGATTCCAAAAATGGATATTTTATCTCTTTCATTCTTGTTCCACTGTCTTGGAAGATGATATCGAAACTGCAAAACTCAATTCATCTGCAAAATATTCTGAAAGTTGCTGCCTTCATGATGCTCCATGTTCATCTGTTAAATCTGTAAGTGTTTTAAAAGTTTTTGTACATTAACAATGAAAACGGAAGGTCATTTTATGAAGATAGGGTAAGCATTAGAATTTTGAGGAAAAACATGACCTACTTTTTATATTCCTTTTTAGTTTTAACATTTGAAACTGTAAGATATTTTTGATTATCAAACCGTTTTTCAGGGAAGTCGAACACGTTTATCATCTCGACAAAGCCGTAACAGCAGTGATTCAGAATATCAAAATCTTGGATATCCATCAACATCATCTTCAAAGAAGAAGAAAAGGAAACGTTCAAAACATTCAACCTCAAAGGATGCATCATATGAAAAAAAATATCCAAAACTTGAAGGTGTTCTTGAAGATACTGGGTATGCTAATTTTATGATTTTTTGGGTAGTAGGGATTGTAGTTTGTAATTTTCTGATCCTTTCATTGATTTTTAGGTACATTGAATTAAAAGTCTCAACTTCAACGGAAGAAGAATCCCATCCCCGAAGCAAAACTCCAAAATCCGCTCGTCAAAATTCTGCAAATCCATGGTCAAATTTACCGTATGCCGATCTTGGATATCTTGAAGATGAACGTGGTGGAGAAAGCTGTAGCGATGTTCGAACTGCTGCAAAATCTGAAGCCATTACCGAACAAGAATTTTTCTCACAAGCTTCTGATCTTGAATTAATTTGTCGGTAAGCAGTTTCAATTTGATTAATTCATAATATTCAATTATTAATTTTTTAGGTATTATATTGGACATACAACTTTGGAAGAAGCAGAAAGCAAAAATTATTTCTTTGCGGATTCATGCTGTTTTTATCATCGTTTACCTGATTTCAATGGTGATTACGGTAATCTTCAAAAGTGTGTTTGCTTATATGTTTTATATATTACTCCATCCAAACAATTCAAGTATGTTTTTTAAAAATTACTGTATTTATTTACAATTTCAATACTATTTTTCAGACATTATGAAATTATTAAACGTGGTGAATTATGTTGAATGTGGTCAATTTCGATGATTATCCAGTTTGAATGATTAAGTTGGATTTTATGCTTTGAATACATGCTTTGTTGGATGGTAATTAATTTTATCAATTATATTTTATTTGTAATGTTTTGTGTTTGTTTAATTTTGTAAAGTAAATAAATTTCACTTTGAATTTTTTGTTTTTGAAATACAGTAATCTTTGATAAATTTTTTGGGTATTTGTCGTGACTGCATTATATACCGAAAACGTATCGGATCCATTTTTGATCAAGTAGAAGATAAACTTAGTGTTTAATCTCCAAAGTTGGAGATAAAGTTGGTGTTTTATCTCCGGTGCCGAAGATAACGTTGGTGTTTTATCTCCGGTGCCGGAGATTAAGTTGGGGTTTTATCTCCCGTGCCGGGATTAAGTAGGGGTTTTATCTCCCGTGCCGGAGATCAAGTTGGTGTTTTATCTCCGGTGCCGGAGATAAAGTTGGGGTTTTATCTCCGGTGTCGGAGATAAAGTAGGGGTTTTATCTCCGGTGTCGGAGATAAAGTAGGGGTTTTATCTCCGGTGTCGGAGATAAAGTAGGGGTTTTATCTCCGGTGTCGGAGATAAAGTAGGGGTTTTATCTCCGGTGTCGGAGATCAAGTTGGTGTTTTATCTCCGGTGCCGGAGATAAAGTTGGGGTTTTATCTCCGGTGTCGGAGATAAAGTAGGGGTTTTATCTCCGGTGTCGGAGATAAAGTAGGGGTTTTATCTCCGGTGTCGGAGATAAAGTAGGGGTTTTATCTCCGGTGTCGGAGATAAAGTTGGTGTTTTATCTCCGGTGCCGAAGATAACGTTGGTGTTTTATCTCCGGTGCCGGAGATTAAGTTGGGGTTTTATCTCCCGTGCCGGGATTAAGTAGGGGTTTTATCTCCGGTGTCGGAGATCAAGTTGGTGTTTTATCTCCCGTGCCGGAGATCAAGTTGGTGTTTTATCTCCGGTGCCGGAGATAAAGTTGGGGTTTTATCTCCGGTGTCGGAGATAAAGTAGGGGTTTTATCTCCGGTGTCGGAGATAAAGTAGGGGTTTTATCTCCGGTGTCGGAGATAAAGTAGGGGTTTTATCTCCGGTGTCGGAGATAAAGTTGGTGTTTTATCTCCGGTGCCGAAGATAACGTTGGTGTTTTATCTCCGGTGCCGGAGATTAAGTTGGGGTTTTATCTCCCGTGCCGGGATTAAGTAGGGGTTTTATCTCCGGTGTCGGAGATCAAGTTGGTGTTTTATCTCCGGTGCCGGAGATAAAGTTGGGGTTTTATCTCCGGTGTCGGAGATAACGTTGGTGTTTTATCTCCGGTGCCGGAGATTAAGTTGGGGTTTTATCTCCGGTGTCGGAGATAAAGTAGGGGTTTTATCTCCGGTGTCGGAGATAAAGTTGGTGTTTTATCTCCGGTGCCGAAGATAACGTTGGTGTTTTATCTCCGGTGCCGGAGATTAAGTTGGGGTTTTATCTCCCGTGCCGGGATTAAGTAGGGGTTTTATCTCCGGTGTCGGATATCAAGTTGGTGTTTTATCTCCGGTGCCGGAGATAAAGTTGGGGTTTTATCTCCGGTGTCGGAGATAAAGTTGGTGTTTTATCTCCCGTGCCGGAGATAAAGTTGGTGTTTTATCTCCGGTGCCGGAGATAAAGTAGGGGTTTTATCTCCGGTGCCGAAGATAACGTTGGTGTTTTATCTCCGGTGCCGGAGATTAAGTTGGTGTTTTATCTCCCGTGCCGGAGATAAAGTTGGTGTTTTATCTCCGGTGCCGGAGATAAAGTAGGGGTTTTATCTCCGGTGCCGAAGATAACGTTGGTGTTTTATCTCCGGTGCCGGAGATTAAGTTGGGGTTTTATCTCCCGTGCCGGAGATCAAGTTGGTGTTTTATCTCCGGTGCCGGAGATAAAGTTGGGGTTTTATCTCCGGTGTCGGAGATAAAGTTGGTGTTTTATCTCCCGTGCCGGAGATAAAGTTGGTGTTTTATCTCCGGTGCCGGAGATAAAGTAGGGAATTTATCTCCGGTGCCGAAGATAACGTTGGTGTTTTATCTCCGGTGCCGGAGATAAAGTTGGGGTTTTATCTCCAAAGTTGGAGATAAAGTTGGGGTTTTGTCTCCGGTGCCGGAGATAAAGTTGGTGCTGATGTTTTTAAACACTTGGATCTGGTCTAAAATACTATTTCGGACCAGATCCAAATGTTTATTTTACCAAAACAACATATTTTTGGTAAACAAAAATTAGGTCCTTTGGATCAAGTTGAAATATTTTGATTCAAATTTGAAAGTGTTGTTGATGTTTTTAAACACTTGGATCTGGTCTAAAATACTATTTCGGACCAGATCCAAATGTTTTTTTCATCAAAACAACATATTTTCCCCCCAGGGCTAAAAAATTACTGTAGAACCAGATTTGTATTGAAAATTTTTCGAACTTTCAATTTTTTGATGCATTTTGTGCTTTTGATTGGCAGTATCGAAACTGTTGGGAAAGAGTTACAAGTTTTTGACATTGTAACAATTCTTAACCTGCCCCAGGGGATTCCAAAAAATATAATTTCATTGTTCATTTCCCCCCTGGGCTAAAAAGTTACTTTAGAACAAAATTTTTCATCTATTTTTTGATGCATTTTTTTGCCTTTTGACCTTGTAACAATTAAAGCTGCCCTAGAACCGAAAAATGGTCCTATTTCAATCCCCATTAATGTTGCAGATAATTTCATGTTGGGTAGAGGTTCCAAATAGTTTGTTTTACTGGCTCACATCAAATTTGCATAAATTTACCTCATAGATTTGTCATGCCGGAAAAAGGTCCTAGTTCAATGCCTGTTAAAGTTGTAGATAATTTTATGTTAGGGCAAAGATAATGTCTGAAATAATGTCTTAGATAATGTCTAAGATAATGTCTGAGATAAAGCCTTAGGTCTAAGATAAGCTCATAAAGTCGCGTAATGGGATATCACAATTGTCTAAGTGTTGTATATTACAGCGTAAAATGGTTAAAACCTAACTGCTGAAGCTTCGGCATTGGGTTTAATTCGTTTCTGGGAATACCAGAAATGTATTAAACATATTTTTGGAATTTGAATACCTTGTATTTGCATAAACAACAATTTTTCACTTTTCTGGAAGATGTCCACTTTTTTGTACATGCAAGGTTGAAAAATTAATAAAATAGGGTTCCAATTTAATATTGAAAATAGATAAATATTTAATGGAGAAAGAAAATTTAACAGCAAAAAATTATGTGATGTTTTAGTTGCATCAATCAACAATAAGGCACCTTTTTTAAAGGGGAGAAAGTTGCCTTTTTTCAGAGCAGCATTTTTTTAAACAGAAGAGAGAGATCTTTTTTTTCTTCTTCTTCTTTGTGTCTCTAACTGATGAAAGAAAAATTGTGCACCTTGTTTTTGATGCATTTTTGGTTTGGAATAATTATTTAAAATACTACGATTTCTTTGGTTTAATTACCCAATAAGTTTGAGGTAAAAATTCGGCGCCCGGACAAAATCTGTGGTGAATTTAAATAAATTTTGGAGTGCCTTGCTTTTAAAGCAAGGCAAAAAATGATGAAAAAAGCTTTGGTAATAACGTTATTCACTTGTTTTTGAATGATTACTGTAAGACAAATTGTAATTTCATATTCCCTTAAAGTGATTGCATTTTCTTTTTATCCCGACCCAAAATTTAATCGAATTTGCCCCTGTGGCAAATTCGATTAAATTTTGGGTCGCCTTGCTTTAAAAGCAAGGCAAATAAATAATAAAAAAATTTAACAGTTTTTTTTGTTTGTTTTTGATTTGTGTGCTGTAATAAATCAGGATCACTACGATATTAAAAAATCGATAGTTGACGCTGCATTTATTAATTTGCTCTTTTCTTTCCTTTTGTTTATTTCATTTTGGTTTGATTACCTTGAAATTTAAAATCTAATGCATTTGCTGTTGTCTTAATTTTTGTATACTGTTCAAATTTATTGCATATCTCGTTGCAACAAATGCTTTTAAAAAAGTTGCAAAATTTGCGGTATCATCTGAAAACAAAGCAAATGTAAAAACACATATTTAAAAGCTTTCTCTTCTTCTGTTTTTGCAAAAAAGCTTTATAGTTTTTTTTAATCAATAACTCAAATACTGTATTGCTTTGTAACAAATGATTACGGAAATTTCTTTTGGTCGATCATTATTCTAATTAGAAAGTTGGGGTTTTATAAAATTACTATTAAATTGTTAAAGAAAAAAGAAATATTTGCTTTGTTGCAATAAACAACAAAGCGTTCCAAAATTTATTCAAATGCCACTTTTAAAAAAGGGCATTGAATCAAAATTATACCTTAATCTTTAAAGGTTAAAAAACCAACGAAAAAATCAAAAAAAAGGAAAAGAAATACAATTTTGAGTTCAGTCAAAAGTACAAGGTTGCATATTTTTTCAAAGATAATGACATAAAGTCGCGCAATGGAAGAAACTATTGTCTGAGTGGGATGACAACTTAAGCTGTTGTATGTTACAGCATAAAAAACAGATCCCAAATTTACATAAAACTCTTTCGTCGAAAATGGGATCTTTTAATTTAAGAAAACATAAGAAATTCAAGCAAATTCAAAAGAAAGAAATTTTGTTTTAGAACATGCTAAAAATATATTGAATCTGACACCGGAGGCAAAATGATTAATTTATCTCCAACTTTGGAGATAAAACCCCAACTTTATCTCCAGCACCGGAGACAAAATAATTATAGTTACAAGTTTTTGATCTTGTAACAATTAATAAGCCACCCCAAGGGATTCCAAAAAGTTTAATTTTTTAGTTCATTTTCCGCGAGGGCTTGAAATTAAAAATTACGGTAGTGAAACTTTTATTAGTTTTGAAAAGGGAGAAATTTTGGAATTTTTCCATTAAATCTTTTTTTATTGGTTTCCTTTTAAACAAATGCATAAAAAAGTTACCAGTAATTTTTCCCTAAACTGATTTCTGTTATCGCTTAAATCATAAATTTATGCCTTTTTAAAATTGCTGTTCATTTTGAACTTTTTATTTATGTTTATTTGCCCTGCTTTAGAAGCATGGCTTTCCAAAATTTTTTTAAATTCACCACAGATTTTGTCTGGGCGTCGAATTTTTACCTCAAACTTTTATGGGTAATTAAACCAAAGAAAAAGAAGTACTTAATAATAATTATTTCAGACAAAAAATGAAAAGAAAACGAGGTGCATTTTTTCTCTTTCTTTGGCAAAAGAAATAAAGAAAAACATTGATCTTTCTCTCAGTCTTTAAAACTGCTTTGAATTGGCAAAAAAAGGTACAATTTTCTCTTTCAAAAATGTGCCTTTTATATTAACATTAAATATTTCTTGCTGTTAATGATAATATTATTAATAATTTAATTTTTATTATCCTTTTTTCGTAATTTTAAAATTTATTGTGACCATTTTTTCTTTTATTATTTGCAACAACAACACTTCTCTTTTCTTTTTTTGATTACAAAAAATTAACATCATCGATGATATACTTCTTTGGAAGAAATTAAAAAGAGCAACAGCTTCTTTTAACTTAAAATCAATGGTGGCAACGCATTTATATCTAATCTAAAAAGAATGCGTTGCCACCTTTTTTCAAAAGATAAAAGCTTGTTCAACAGTAATTCTTTAAGGAACAAAAAGATAAACATCATCGATGAGATGTTTTTAGTTTTTAAAAAAACAATAAAGAAATAAAGCTTTTCACATTTAAATAATAGATTGAATTTTTTTTTGCTTTTGCACATTATTAGGTTTTTATTAATCTTATTCTTATACCCCTTCGGTTAAATTACAAATAATATAAATTTTTGTTCTTTTTTTATCAAAAAAAAATAAATGTACAACAAGCTTTTTGCTGATAATAAAAGGTGTTTATTATTCTTTGATCGGAAGCTCCAGCATTGGGTTTAATACGCTTCTGAGTTTACCACAAACATATTAAACCCATTTTTAAAGTTTCTGCAGCCGATATTTGCATAAGCGGTATCGATCGATACAGTAACTAATATCAAATTTTGGATTTTACTTTTCGGGATGATGTCTACTTTTTTAAAAATTGCCAAAATCTTTAAAAAAATTTACAGAAATCGAATATGGGGGCATAAATATCTGTGAGTTCAGGCAATTTTGAAATAGAATCAAGAATCAAAAATTTGAATAAAGTGATTCTTACTATATCCATCATTTCTCCTGGACAATATGATACAAAAATAGTAAAATTAAACAATAATCACCTTTATTAAACTCACAGAAATCGAATATGGGAGCATTAATGTATCTGTGAGATCAAGCAATTTTGACCGTTCTTTGAAATTAATAAAATGCGAAAAACACGAACCTTTATTGGTTCATTAAGTATTTATGTTCTGTTTTTAAAATTTGCATTATAAAATTTGAATATCATCAACATGATGATATTTTTTCTTTAACAAAAATTAATTCGAAAGCTGCTTCCAGTTAATCAGAAACAATGCCATTTTCGGGTCAAGAACGACACAATTGCTTTGATAAATCAGAGCCTGAAGCAAAATTTCTTTTTCAACAAAATTTGAATGTCATCAACATGATGATATTTGTTCTTTAACAAAAATTAATGTAGTGTTTTTGTTTTTTCTTTTGCAAAAAGGTGTGGGTTGTTTAACAATAGCTACAAAGTCAAAAACTTGAAACTATTCAGTTCTATCGGCAGTAACGAAACTGCTACGACAGAGTTACAAGTTTTTGACATTGTAACAATTGTTAACCTGGCCCAGGGGATTCCAAAAAATACAATTTTTTAGTACATTTTCCCCCCAGGGCTTGAAAATCAAAATTTTACAATAAAAGTTCTTTGAACTATCATTTCTTTGATCAATTTTTGGATTCAATCGATGTCTCGAAATTGGTGCGTAATAGTTACAAGTTTTTGATTATGTAACAACTAATAAGCTGTTTTAGTTGTATCAATCAAGGCACCTTTTTTAAAGGGGAGAAAGTTGTGCTTTTTTTCAGAGCAGCATTTTTTTAAACAGAAGAGAGAGATCTATTTTTTTCTTTTTCTTTTTTTCTCTAACCGATGAAAGAAAAAATGTGCACCTTGTTTTTGATGCATTTTTGGTTTTGAATAATTATTCAAAATACCACTTTTTCTTTGGTTTAATTACCCATAAAAGTTTGAGGTAAAAATTCGGCGCCCAGACAAAATCTGTGATGAATTTAAAAAAATTTTGGAAAGCCATGCTTTTAAAGCAAGGCAAAAAATTATTAAAAAATGTCAAATGCGATTTTTTATTTTTCATACTGTAATAAATTTAAACACATCTTTTTCTTGTTTTTTTTTTAAAATTTATGATGCTGTTGTCTTTTTTTTGTATTCACTTGTTTTTGAATGATTATTGTAAAACAAATTGTAATTTCATTTTCCCTCAAAATGATCGCATTTTCTTTTTTAAAGTTACTGTAGCGTTTTGGAATTTAATGCAATTTTTTTTGGGATCAAATTTAACTAAAAAATTACAAAAACATAATTTTAAACTGTAAAAAGCTTGGAGCACTCGAGATTCCCAGGAGGTCTCCCATCCAAGTACTAATCGAGCCCAGCAGTGCTTAACTTGCCAGATCGGACGGGATGGCGTGCTTTCACTGCGGTATGACCCCAAGCGTAAAAGGCTCTTCTTTTTTGTCTCACATGAAAACGAAAAAAGAATAACGTCAAAAAAAGGAAAGGGAAAAGCAAAAAAAGATAGATTTGAAATGAAAAAAACAAAATTTGAAAACATTAAACTTTTAATTTTTAAAAACCAAAAATCCACCTTTTTTAGAAGAAAAAACTTTTTGGTTGTTTTTTTCTTATAAGCTTTTTGCTACTTTTTTAAAAAAAGAAAAATCATTTTTTGTGTTTCTTTTTCTTTGTTTCTCTGATCCGAAAAAGAAAAAAAGTGAACCTTTTCTTTTGGCCATTTTTAGTTTTGTACAAATTTGTTTTGGGACTACTTTTCTTTGGTTTAATTACCCAATTAAAGGTAAAAATTAAATTCGCCCAAGGCGCAAAAAGCCCATGTGGCAATTTTAAATAAATTTTGGATCGCTTTGCTTTTAAAGCATGGCAAATAAATAATAAAAAAAGCAAAAAATTGCAATATTTATCTGTTTTTGTTTTGTGTATACTGTAATAAAAAAAGAATAAATGGAATTTATAAATATCGATAGTTGGCGTTTTTATTGCAGTTTCTGATGAGATAGAATCATTTGTAACAAAAAATACTATTTTTTAACAGTTTCTCAAAATTTTTTGCATTCGCTGTAGTTTTTGTGTTGTAAAAAATGTAAAAAATTTTAGATTGTCGTTTTATGCTTTTTGTCTATGTCTTGAAATTATTATCTACGTTATTGCAAAAACATGCTTTCAAAAAAGTTGCAAAATTTTTGGCATCATCACAAAAAAAGTAAATGTAAAAACATATTAAAAAGCTTTTTTCTTCGTTTTTTTTGAAAGATTAATTTTTTGTGTTTTTTTTTATATATCTGGTAATAAAATGTTGTTGTTGTTTTTCAATGAAATAAAAATAGTTTTTTATAAATAGCTCAAATACAGTATCCAAAAATATTGCAAAAATTGTAAATCTCCTTTAATTTCATTGTTTTTCGTATTTAAATAGTAGTTTTTTAATGCGGGGAACAACAAGAAACAGCTTTAGCCAAGTTAACATTGTTTTATACAAAAATGAACCCAAAATGGAAATGAAAGAAATATTATCACAACATCAATTAATTCTTTATAAAATATGTGACATCAAAAAATTACGATATTTATCTCTTCCACTAAGTTACCGTAATTCTGACAAATGATTACGGTAATTACTTTTGGTCGATCATTATTTTAATTAGTAATTTGCGGTTTTATGGAATTAACGTTAAATTGTTAAAAAAAAGAAATATTTGCTTTGTTGCAATTAACAACAAAGCTTTCCAAAATTTATTCAAATGCCACATTTAAAAAAGGGCATTGAATCGAAATTATACCTTAAACTTTAAAGGTTGAAAAACCAACGAAAAAATCAAAAAAAAGGAAAAGAAACACAATTTTGAGTTCAGTCAAAAGTACAAGGTTGCATATTTTTATTGGGCGAGACAGAGAAACAATATTACGTTCTTTTCCAGTTTTGAAAGAAAGCATTGGAAAATTTTAAATCTCTAAAAATGAAGAGGTGGAATTTTTTGTAATTTTAAATAAATATATCTGGTAATAAAATGTTGTTTTTGTTTTTCAATGAAATAAAAAATATTAAAGTACATGTTTTTTGTATACAATAACACAATTTTAAGCTGCAACATTTTTTTCGTTTCATAAAAGTTAAAAGCAGTTGAATTGTTGAAACATTACATATAAAAAATATTAAACAAATGCTTCAAGCAAGTAAATGACATAAAAAAATACAAGTTGAGTGCAGACAAATAATAGTGTTAAGCTGTTATTTGGTCAATTATAAATGATTTAATGTTTTTGTTTTTTTAACCATCATTAAAAAACAGCAACAAAAATAAATATGGAGGGGATTTGAATAATAATTTGCAAAAAACATCAAAATTCTTTTTTAAAATTATCAATTCAGAAATTTCCAAAACAATTTTTTTAAACTTGATCAGCAATGTTTTTTTAGAATTTTGATCAAAAAAATTGTTCATTAATCATTAGATTGGAGTATAAAAGCAGCTGCAAAATTTCATTTTGATATCATCATTTAACGATTCAAATCCATTTAATAATAAATAAAAATGTATAACAAATCTTTGATTGTTTTTGCCCTTCTTCTTTCAACAAGTGTCTTTGCCCTACCAATTCTTGGTGGTGGTGGGGATTCTGGAGTTTCAGCTTCACCAAATGGAGGAGATGGGCCATTATCTGGATTATTAAATGGAAAATTGTTGGGTGTTCTTAAAGTTTTGCCATTGAATGCGGGTCTTGATGGGGTTGTTGGAGATGTTGTAACATTAGTCCGGACTCTTCTTGAAAAAGTTATTCAAATCCTTCAACAATTACTTCCAAGTCTTTCTACCGAACAATTGGATGAATTGACTGGACTTCTTAAAAATGAAAATATGACAAAATCAGAAATC
This sequence comes from Panagrolaimus sp. LJ2414, assembly GCA_024447195.1. Classification (NCBI taxonomy): domain Eukaryota; kingdom Metazoa; phylum Nematoda; class Chromadorea; order Rhabditida; family Panagrolaimidae; genus Panagrolaimus; species Panagrolaimus sp. LJ2414. Next base: position 286,356 of record JAMRXY010000052.1, on the reverse strand, counting down.
TTGGAAACTATTGATAGCTGGATTGCCGGACAACCAATTGAATTACAAAAATTGTATAAATCAATTGTTGAAGATGTTGATGGCAAAATTGAAACAACCTTTGAAACCCTCAAAAAAATTGCTAATGGAATTTCACCTGAAGCTGGACAATTAGTTGAAGAGCTTTACGTTAGTTTCTATCTAATAACAGCAATATATAAATAAATATGCAAATTTATTTTTAGGATATTGTTCAAAACAATGTTTTGACATTATTGCAAGAAGATGAAGCCATTGGAAATTTATTGAGCAATTTATTAAAGAATGTTGATAAACTCCTTCAACAACTTTTAAAAGATCTTGATAGACTTTTGTCATCACTTTTATCTGGACTCAATTTAAATAAACTTCTCAATTTGGATGGTTTATTAAAATTAGATGGCCTTCTTAAGGATGGAGTTTTGGGAGCCCTTCTTGGTGAAAATGGCCTTGTCAATGGTCTCCTTGGTGGCCTTCTTGGTGGAAATGGTGATGGACTTCTCGGTGGTGTCCTTGGTGATAATGGGCTTCTTGGTGGAGTTTTGGGTGGAAATAAAGGTGGAAAAGGCCTTCTCGGTCTTGGAATCGGTGGAATCTTAAAGAAATAGAGATTTTCTATTAGCAGCAATGTATATTAATTAATTATACATTTCAATGTATCTCATTGTATATTTCTTCTTCCTTCATTTTCTCATTTATATTAATTTATTATTATTAATGTTTTGTACATAGAAAATAAAGCAGCAATAATTTATTAATATCCACATACATTGAATATGTCACTATGCAAATTTTAAAAAATTTATTAATTTTTCAAAAGCAGTCTTTTTAAAAACGATTGACTTCGAAAAAAATGAGTTTTTTGTTTTATTCCGCCAACATAAAATTTTAAATGATTTCGAAACGATTTTACAATTCTAGAATATTCTATTTGCCATGACAGAACTTTGTCATTTCGATTTGACCTATATTTCTCTAGGTTCCTTGCAATGTCAAACATTTTTTCTCTACTTGCAACCTCAAACTGAATCATATTCATTATATCTTATATCATATCATTCCTTCGGAATGATTGGTAAAAGATTACTTACTCCCGCGGGCATTGTTAAAGATATTATTTTTTATATTTTTATTTCTTATTTTTTATTATATGTAAATCCCCAACTTTGCTTCCTTGAAAAAAGCAAAATCCCCATAAGCTTTTTCTATTCAATAATAAACTAATAGCGATGCCGAATTAGAGATAAAAGCAACAGTTCTTTTTTCCAAAATTTGAATATCATCGACACGATGATATTTGTTTTTTTTTTGCTTTTGGCGGCTGGCCGCAAACTGATGGAAGAAAAATGGCACTTTCTGGCCTTGAAATAATTATTGAGCTTGCCCCATGGATTCCAAAAAGTATTGTTATTTTATTTAATATCCTTTGGGGCAAGTTTAAACAGTACTTCAAACATTTACATTGAAAATTTTTGTTTGAATTTTCAATTTTTGATGCAATTTTGTTGCTTTTGTCGGCTGGCCGAAAAGTGTTAGAACAAAGATGGCACTTTCTGGCCTTGAAATAATAAATAAGCTTGCCCCAGGGATTCCAAAAAGTATTGTTATTTTATTTAATATTTCCTGGGGCAAGTTTAAACAGTACTTCAAAAATTATATTGAAAATTGTACTTTGAATTTTCAATTTCTGATGCAATTTTGTTGCTTTTGTCGGCTGGCCGAAAAGTGTTAGAACAAAGATGGCACTTTCTGGCCTTGAAAAAATTATTGAGCTTGCCCCATGGATTCCAAAAAGTATTGTTATTTTATTTAATATTTCCTGGGGCAAGTTTAAACAGTACTTCAAAAATTACATTGAAAATTGTACTTTGAATTTTCAATTTTTGATGCAATTTTGTTGCTTTTGTCGGCTGGCCGAAAAGTGTTAGAACAAAGATGGCACTTTCTGGCCTTGAAATAATAAATAAGCTTGCCCCAGGGATTCCAAAAAGTATTGTTATTTTATTTAATATTTCCTGGGGCAAGTTTAAACAGTACTTCAAAAATTATATTGAAAATTGTACTTTGAATTTTCAATTTCTGATGCAATTTTGTTGCTTTTGTCGGCTGGCCGAAAAGTGTTAGAACAAAGATGGCACTTTCTGGCCTTGAAAAAATTATTGAGCTTGCCCCATGGATTCCAAAAAGTATTGTTATTTTATTTAATATTTCCTGGGGCAAGTTTAAACAGTACTTCAAAAATTACATTGAAAATTGTACTTTGAATTTTCAATTTTTGATGCAATTTTGTTGCTTTTGTCGGCTGGCCGAAAAGTGTTAGAACAAAGATGGCACTTTCTGGCCTTGAAAAAATTATTGAGCTTGCCCCATGGATTCCAAAAAGTATTGTTATTTTATTTAATATTTCCTGGGGCAAGTTTAAACAGTACTTCAAAAATTACATTGAAAATTGTACTTTGAATTTTCAATTTTTGATGCAATTTTGTTGCTTTTGTCGGCTGGCCGAAAAGTGTTAGAACAAAGATGGCACTTTCTGGCCTTGAAATAATAAATAAGCTTGCCCCAGGGATTCCAAAAAGTATTGTTATTTTATTTAATATTTCCTGGGGCAAGTTTAAACAGTACTTCAAAAATTATATTGAAAATTGTACTTTGAATTTTCAATTTCTGATGCAATTTTGTTGCTTTTGTCGGCTGGCCGAAAAGTGTTAGAACAAAGATGGCACTTTCTGGCCTTGAAATAATAAATAAGCTTGCCCCAGGGATTCCAAAAAGTATTGTTATTTTATTTAATATTTCCTGGGGCAAGTTTAAACAGTACTTCAAAAATTACATTGAAAATTGTACTTTGAATTTTCAATTTCTGATGCAATTTTGTTGCTTTTGTCGGCTGGCCGAAAAGTGTTAGAACAAAGATGGCACTTTCTGGCCTTGAAATAATAAATAAGCTTGCCCCAGGGATTCCAAAAAGTATTGTTGTTTTGTTTATTATCCCCCAGGGCAAGTTTATACTGTAATAAAAAAATTTACATTAAAAATTTTTCTTTGAAATTTCAATTTTTTGGTGCAATTTTGTTGCTTCTATCGGCTGGCCGAAAAGTGTTAGAACAAAAATGGCACTTTCTGGCCTTGAAATAATTAATAAGCTTGCCCTGGGGATTCCAAAAAGTATTATTGTTTTGTATAATATCCCCCAGGGCAAGTTTATACTGTAATCAAAAATTTACATTAAAAATTTTTCTTTGAAATTTCAATTTTTTGGTGCAATTTTGTTGCTTCTATCGGCTGGCCGAAAAGTGTTAGAACAAAAATAGCACTTTCTGGCCTTGATATAATTAATAAGCTTGCCCTGGGGATTCCAAAAATTATTGTTGTTTTGTGTAATATCCCCCAGGGCAAGTTTATACTGTAATCAAAAATTTACATTGAAAATTTTTCTTTGAAATTTCAATTTTTTGGTGCAATTTTGTTGCTTCTATCGGCTGGCCGAAAAGTGTTAGAACAAAAATGGCACTTTATGGCCTAGATATAATTAATAAGCTTGCCCTGAGGATTCCAAAAAGTATTGTTGTTTTGTATAATATCCCCCAGGGCAAGTTTATACTGTAATCAAAAATTTACATTGAAAATTTTTCTTTGAAATTTCAATTTTTTGGTGCAATTTTGTTGCTTCTATCGGCTGGCCGAAAAGTGTTAGAACAAAAATGGCACTTTATGGCCTAGATATAATTAATAAGCTTGCCCTGAGGATTCCAAAAAGTATTGTTGTTTTGCTTATTTTCCCCCAGGGCAAGTTTATTCTGTAATCAAAAATTTAGGTCAAAAAATTTTCTTTGAAATTCCAATTTTTTTGGTGCAATTTTGTTGCTTTTGTCGGCTGTCCGAAAAGTGTTAGAACAAAAATGGCACTTTCTGGCCTCGAAATAATTAATAAGCTTGCCCTGAGGATTCTAAAAAGTATTGATATTTTATTTAATATCCCATGGGGCAAGTTTTTACATAACTCCAAAAATTTACATCGAAAATTTTTCTTTCTAACTATTTCTAGTCAAAAATGATTTTGTGGCTTTGATAAATGAGAGCTATAATCAAGGAAGTAGCAGTGCGATCGGCATTAACGAAACTGTTGGGAAATAGATACAAGTTTTTAACATTGTAAAAATTAATAAGCTACCCAAGGAGGTTCCAAAAATAAAATATTTTAGTTCATTTCCTCATCAGGGCTAAAAAAATACCGTACTCAAAATGTACATTGAAAATTTTGTGAACGTTCATTTTTTCTAATGCATTTTTAGACTTCTATCGGCAGTAACGAAACTTGTGAACCATCAAATAATCATAAATTTATCTCACAGATTTGTTGGGGCAGAAAAAGGGTTCTATTTCAGTACTCGATAAAGTTGTTGATAATTTTTTCTTAGGGCCTTGATGATGTCTGAAATAATGTCTGAAATAATGTCTTAGATAATGTCGTAGATAATGTCTTAGATAAAGCCTTAGGTCTAAGATAAGCTCATAAAGTCGCGTAATGGGATATTACAATTGTCTAAGTGTTGTATGTTACTGCGTAAAATGGTAAAAATTCAACTTGGATAAGATTTTTACAATTTATCGCTATTCTCCTTTTAACATAAAAATTCCTGTTGAACAAAAAAATCAAAAAGTCTTTCATGTAATATATTAGTTAAACTACTGTATCGACATTTCGAAAAAATTAGAAAAAAAATTAATATTTAATTACATATTAATTGTTACTAAATAAAAAAAGATTTTTCGTAAAAAATCCACAAAGTTATTTGTAACTTACAGTAACCCAAAAAAATACGAAAATTGCAACTGCACTACAATATTGTTTTACTCAAAAATTCAATATTAATTCTTTTTCGTTTTGAATACGAAATACCGAGTTAAATTATTACAAACAAAATTAAATCGTTTTTTTTACACAAAAATTTAAAAATAATTAAGGTAATTTCCATCAAAAAAGGGATTACATCGTTGTTTTAATTTTTTCAAAACTTAAATCGACATTTTTTCTCTTTATTTATGCGGATCCGCGGATTAATCCGTGAATCCGCTCCGCCAACATTTCTGATCCGCCACCAATCCGCCGATTTGCGCCGCGAATTGGCGGACCAAATCCGCGTTTTGGCTCGGCGGAGCGGATTGCCTTTCACTAGATTACAGTCATTATATATTCTACAAAATATTTTATCAGAAATTCTAAATTGTAAAAAAACAAAAAATTGATAAATGTTAAAAGAAGAGAAGATATTAAACAGCAAAAAAATGTAACTTTTTTAGTTGCATCAACAACAAGGCACATTTTTGAAAAGGGAGAAATTTTGTGATTTTTCCGTTAAATCATTTTTATTGCATAAAAAAGTTACCAGTAATTTTTCCCCGAAACTGATTTCTGTTATCGCATTAATCATAAATTTATGCCTTTTTAAAATTGCTGTTCTTTTCGAACTTTTGTTTATTTGCCTTGCTTTAAAATCATGGCTTTCCAAAATTTATTTAAATTCACCACAGATTTTGTCTGGGCGCCTAATTTTTACCTCAAACTTTTATGGGTAATTAAACCAAAGAAAAAGAAGTATTTAATAATAAAAATTTTAGACAAAAAATGCAAAGAAAACAAGGTGCATTTTATCTCTTTCTTTGGCAAAAGAAATAAAGAAAAACATTGATCTTTCTCTCTCTCTTTATAAACTGCTTTGAATTAGCAAAAAAGGTACAATTTTTCTCCTTCAAAAAAAGCGCATTCTCTCAAAAACATAAAAAATATTTCTTGCTGTTAATGATGATATTAACAGCAAGAATTACTGTATTGCTAAAACGTGTTACTGTAATTAAAATTTATTGTAACAATATTTTCTTTTATTGTTTGCAACAACAACCCATCTTTTTGTATTCCCATTTTTACACTTTTTTTTCAACTATCCTTTTCTTCTTTGTTTTTATGTGGAACAAAAAAGAAGAGCCTTTTATGCTTGGGGTCATACCGCAGTGAAAGCACGCCATCCCGTCCGATCTGGCAAGTTAAGCACTGCTGGGCTCGATTAGTACTTGGATGGGAGACCTCCTGGGAATCTCGAGTGCTCCAAGCTTTTTTCAGTTTAAACTTATATTTTTGTAATTTTTTTGTCAAATTTGATCCCCAAACTACCTTTATTAAATTGTTAAATGCTGCAAAAACTTAAGAAAGGAGAAAATGATTATTTTTAGGGAATATTTTATTACAGTAATCACATAAAACAAATGTAATAAAACATGCAAAAAAACTTTGTAAATTCCTTACAGTATAATAAATAGAAAATCGGTATTATTAACAATAATGCAAAAACGTTTTTGATCGACACTCTATGCAAAATCTAATTTTAAATAAATAAAAATCCAAGTTGCAAACATTTGAAGATCAGCTGTTACAGTATTAGATGAAACCGAAAATTTGTCATTTTTCAGTTTAAAAAACTTTTCAAATTACACTTTATTGTTTATTTTAATGTCCTTATCTAGAATTATTATTTTGGTATATCAAAAATTACTTTTTTTGTTCCTAATAAACTTCTTTTTTAAACGGTAAAAGCAATCTAATCTCACCCACCACTTTTAGGCTTTTTTATAAAAATTTTGACCGAAAATTTTGGTTTGATTACAAAAAATTAACATCATCGATGATGTACCTTTTTGTAGGAAATTAAAAAGAGCAACAATATAAATGCGTTGCCACATTAAAATCAATGGTGCCAACAATATCTAATCTAAAAAGAATGCGTTGCCACCTTTTTTCAAAAGTTAAAAGCTTGTTCAATTTGTTCTTTTTTTATCAAAAAAAAATAATGAACAACAAGCTTTTTGCTGATAATAAAAGGTGTTTATTATTCTTTGATCGGAAGCTCCAGCATTGGGTTTAATACGCTTCTGAGTTTACCACAAACATATTAAACCCATTTTTGGAACTTCAGCAGCCGAAATTTGCATAAGCGGTATCGATCGATACAGTAACTAATATCAAATTTTGGATTTTACTTTTCGGGATAATGTCCACTTTTTTAGAAATTTCGAGAATCTTAAAAAAATTTACAGAAATGGAGCATTAATATCTGTGAGTTTAGGCAATTTTGAAAAAGAAGCAAGATTCAAAAAATTTGCATAAAGTTAATCTTACTATATCCTGCATTTTCCTGGACAATATGATACAAAAATAGTAAAATTAAACAATAATCACCTTTATTAAACTCACAGAAATCGAATATGGGAGCATTAATGTATCTGTGAGTTCAGGCAATTTTGACCGTTCTTTGAAATTAATAAAATGCGAAAAACGGGAACCTTTATTGGTTCATTAAGTATTTTTGTTTTGTTTTTAAAATTTGCACTATAAAATTTGAATATCATCAACATGATGATATTTTTTCTTTAACAAAAATTAATTCGAAAGTTGCTTCCAGTTAATTTGAAACAAAGCCATTTTCGGGTCAAGAATGACACAAGTGCTTTGATAAATCAAAGCCTGAAGCAAAATTTCTTCTTCAACAAAATTTGAATATCATCAACATGATGATATTTGTTCTTTAACAAAAATTAATGCAGTGTTTTCGTTTATTCTTTTGCCAAAAGGTGTGGGTTGTTTAACAATAGCTACAAAGTCAAAAACTTGTAACTATTCAATTCTATCGGCAGTAACGAAACTGCTACGACAGAGTTACAAGTTTTTGACATTGTAACAATTGTTAACCTGGCCCAGGGGATTCCAAAAAATACAATTTTTTAGTACATTTTCCCCCCAGGGCTTGAAAATCAAAATTTTACAATAAAAGTTCTTTGAACTATCATTTCTTTGATCAATTTTTGGATTCAATCGAATGTCTCGAAACTGGTGCGTAATAGTTACAAGTTTTTGACCATGTAACAATTAATAAGCTGCCCGAGGGGATTCCGAAAAGTATAATATTTAAGTTTCTTTTCCCTCGGGGCTTTAAATTACCGTAGTAATTTAAAGCCCCGAGTAAAAATTGTTAAATGCAATTTAAAGATTCTGTTGCCCTGGAATTGGGTGGGATACATTTATGGAATACTCCTAAATGTATCCCACCCAATTTTGCACTTTTTGATATAAGAATTTTAATATAATAAAAACGGGCTTTAACTACAGGATCTCAAAAATTGTTTGTGAACTTTCATTTTTTCTGATGCATTTTGGTCCTAAAATCGGATAGCTCGAAACTGGTGCTTAATAGTCACAAGTTTTTGACATTGTAACCATTAATAAGCTATCCAAGGAGATTCCAAAAATATAATTCTATAGTTCATTTCTCCCTCAGGGCTTTAAACATCCTGTACTCAAAATTTTCATAATCGGGTTTAATACGTTTTTAGAGATAAAAGCAAACTCAACAGCTTTAATTTGCATAAAAATGTTTAGTCGAGCTGTTCTCATTGAATGTTTTTTACGAAATTTTTTCTGTTGAAAATAGCAACTTTTTTGTAATATCATCGACACGATGATATTTGTTTTTTCCAAAAATTATTGTTACTGTTGCTTCTATCTCCTCAGAATCAACGCCATTAGCATTTTCTAACCAAGAATAAGCTAATGCCGTTAAAAAATAAGATTTAAAAGCAACAGTTCTTTTTTCCAAAATTTAAATATCATCGACACGATGATATTTGTTTTTTTCCAAAAATTGTTGTTACTGTTGCTTCTATCTCATCAGATGCAACGCCATTAGCATTTTCTAACCAAGAATAAGCTAATGGCGTTGAAAAAGCAGAAAAAAAAAGCAACAGTTTTTATTAACAAAATTTGAATATCATCGACACGATGATATTTGTTTTTTCATTACAAGTGTGTTTAAATTGTTTTTCGAAGTCAAAGAGAATAGAATTTATTTTTAATTTTTAAAAATTTTTAAAAAAATTTGAAAAAAAATTTCTTTGCCCTGGTGTGAGACGGACGGTCCTAACTCTCGATGCTTTCAAACCGATGAAAGTCTATTCCGCCTATAACCGCCGTACCTGCCCGGGAAGGTGTCCCGGATTTTTAAACGAAGCAGAGGCACGTGTGAACGTATTAGAATAGCCAGGGATCGACTTGTTTGAATGATAAGTGGGAAGGGTTTTTAGGCCCCGACTTGACACCGCCTACTCACAATCTCCTCACCACGACACCTCGGTTGCCATGGATCTTCGGAAATTAATAGGGAGGAACTGTAACGGGCCCTAATCATGTTACAGACCTGTGCGTGAGAGCAGCTATTCAAGCCCCGAAAGGACAAAAACCAAACTCGCTTTTATTCGAGTGATGCATAGAAAATACTAAAGGAGTACAAAACACATTTGGAAGACAGACAACCAAAGAGAGACTCTCTCGCTATGCAAAATTAAAAAAAGAAAAGAAAGAAAAATTTTGATTGAAAAATTCAAGAATTTCAAAAAGTGTTTTTACCCTTTTTTTAAAAAAAAACAGTGAAAATCCTTTAAATAAAAATGTCTCGTTTATTTTCAAAGGTTGGATATTTATGCAGATCACAGATCAAAGGATAAAATTTGCATAAAACAAACATGATTCAAAATTTAATTTGCATATATCGCCGATAAAGTTGGCGCACACTTTGTTTATTTTAGCTTTTAAATTTTTAATATTAGTGTTAAAAATTCTTAAAAATAATCAGACAAACTGATTACTATTTTCAGAATTTTTTGGATTATAAATAAAAAAATAAATTTGCATATATCTCTGACACCTTTTTTATTTGAGCTTTAAAAATTTCGTATACTGTAATCTGCTTTGGCGAATTGCATCTCAACAGCAACATGCATGATTTTCAAATTTGCACTTTTTTTTGCATTTCCATTCAGAGAAAGATGATAATACATAAAAAATGTTGCCCTCATCGAGGATATTTTATCAGTCATCATCATTTCTTCTTCTTTTATTGCTGCTGCTTTTGACTGTTTTTCGAAATCTGATTTCCTTACTTCAAATTGCTTCAAAGATTCCAAAAATGGATATTTTATCTCTTTCATTCTTGTTCCACTGTCTTGGAAGATGATATCGAAACTGCAAAACTCAATTCATCTGCAAAATATTCTGAAAGTTGCTGCCTTCATGATGCTCCATGTTCATCTGTTAAATCTGTAAGTGTTTTAAAAGTTTTTGTACATTAACAATGAAAACGGAAGGTCATTTTATGAAGATAGGGTAAGCATTAGAATTTTGAGGAAAAACATGACCTACTTTTTATATTCCTTTTTAGTTTTAACATTTGAAACTGTAAGATATTTTTGATTATCAAACCGTTTTTCAGGGAAGTCGAACACGTTTATCATCTCGACAAAGCCGTAACAGCAGTGATTCAGAATATCAAAATCTTGGATATCCATCAACATCATCTTCAAAGAAGAAGAAAAGGAAACGTTCAAAACATTCAACCTCAAAGGATGCATCATATGAAAAAAAATATCCAAAACTTGAAGGTGTTCTTGAAGATACTGGGTATGCTAATTTTATGATTTTTTGGGTAGTAGGGATTGTTGTTTGTAATTTTCTGATCCTTTCATTGATTTTTAGGTACATTGAATTAAAAGTCTCAACTTCAACGGAAGAAGAATCCCATCCCCGAAGCAAAACTCCAAAATCCGCTCGTCAAAATTCTGCAAATCCATGGTCAAATTTACCGTATGCCGATCTTGGATATCTTGAAGATGAACGTGGTGGAGAAAGCTGTAGCGATGTTCGAACTGCTGCAAAATCTGAAGCCATTACCGAACAAGAATTTTTCTCACAAGCTTCTTATCTTGAATTAATTTGTCGGTAAGCAGTTTCAATTTGATTAATTTATAATATTTAATTATTAATTTTTTAGGTATTATATTGGACATACAACTTTGGAAGAAGCAGAAAGCAAAAATTATTTCTTTGCGGATTCATGCTGTTTTTATCATCGTTTACCTGATTTCAATGGTGATTACGGTAATCTTCAAAAGTGTGTTTGCTTATATGTTTTATATATTACTCCATCCAAACAATTCGAGTATGTTTTTTAAAAATTACTGTATTTATTTACAATTTCAATACTATTTTTCAGACATTATGAAATTATTAAACGTGGTGAATTATGTTGAATGTGGTCAATTTCGATGATTATCCAGTTTGAATGATTAAGTTGGATTTTATGCTTTGAATACATGCTTTGTTGGATGGTAATTAATTTTATCAATTATATTTTATTTGTAATGTTTTGTGTTTGTTTAATTTTTTGAAGTAAATAAATTTCACTTTGAATTTTTTGTTTTTGAAATACAGTAATCTTTGAAAAATTTTTTGGGTATTTGTCGTGACTGCATTATATACCGAAAACGTATCCGATCCATTTTTGATCAAGTAGAAGATAAACTTAGTGTTTAATCTCCAAAGTTGGAGATAAAGTTGGTGTTTTATCTCCGGTGCCGAAGATAACGTTGGTGTTTTATCTCCGGTGCCGAAGATAACGTTGGTGTTTTATCTCCGGTGCCGAAGATAACGTTGGTGTTTTATCTCCGGTGCCGGAGATTAAGTTGGGGTTTTATCTCCCGTGCCGGAGATCAAGTTGGGGTTTTATCTCCCGTGCCGGAGATCAAGTTGGTGTTTTATCTCCGGTGCCGAAGATAACGTTGGTGTTTTATCTCCGGTGCCGAAGATAACGTTGGTGTTTTATCTCCGGTGCCGAAGATAACGTTGGTGTTTTATCTCCGGTGCCGGAGATCAAGTTGGGGTTTTATCTCCCGTGCCGGAGATCAAGTTGGTGTTTTATCTCCGGTGTCGGAGATAAAGTTGGTGTTTTATCTCCGGTGCCGGAGATAAAGTTGGTGTTTTATCTCCGGTGTCGGAGATAAAGTTGGTGTTTTATCTCCGGTGTCGGAGATAAAGTTGGTGTTTTATCTCCGGTGCCGAAGATAACGTTGGTGTTTTATCTCCGGTGCCGAAGATAACGTTGGTGTTTTATCTCCGGTGCCGAAGATAACGTTGGTGTTTTATCTCCGGTGCCGGAGATTAAGTTGGGGTTTTATCTCCCGTGCCGGAGATCAAGTTGGGGTTTTATCTCCCGTGCCGGAGATCAAGTTGGTGTTTTATCTCCGGTGTCGGAGATAAAGTTGGTGTTTTATCTCCGGTGCCGGAGATAAAGTTGGGGTTTTATCTCCAAAGTTGGAGATAAAGTTGGGGTTTTATCTCCAAAGTTGGAGATAAAGTTGGGGTTTTGTCTCCGGTGCCGGAGATAAAGTTGGTGCTGATGTTTTTAAACACTTGGATCTGGTCTAAAATACTATTTCGGACCAGATCCAAATGTTTATTTCACCAAAACAACATTTTTTTTTGTAAACAAAAATAAGGTCCTTTGGATTAAGTAGAAATATTTTGATTCAAATTTGAAAGTGTTGTTGATGTTTTTAAACACTTGGATCTGGTCTAAAATACTATTTCGGACCAGATCCAATTGTTTATTTCATCAAAACAACATATTTTTGGTAAACAAAAATTAGGTCCTTTGGATCAAGTTGAAATATTTTGGTTCAAATTTGAAAGTGTTGTTGATGTTTTTAAACACTTGGATCTGGTCTAAAATACTATTTCGGACCAGATCCAAATGTTTATTTCATCAAAACAACATATTTTTTTGTTAACAAAAATTAGGTCCTTTGGATCAAGTTGAAATATTTTGGTTCAAATTTGAAAGTGTTGTTGATGTTTTTAAACACTTGGATCTGGTCTAAAATACTATTTCGGACCAGATCCAATTGTTTATTTCATCAAAACAACATATTTTTGGTAAACAAAAATTAGGTCCTTTGGATCAAGTTGAAATATTTTGGTTCAAATTTGAAAGTGTTGTTGATGTTTTTAAACACTTGGATCTGGTCTAAAATACTATTTCGGACCAGATCCAATTGTTTATTTCATCAAAACAACATATTTTTGGTAAACAAAAATTAGGTCCTTTGGATCAAGTCGAAATATTTTGATTCAAATTTGAAAGTGTTGTTGATGTTTTTAAACACTTGGATCTGGTCTAAAATACTATTTCGGACCAGATCCAAATGTTTATTTCATCAAAACAACATATTTTTTTGTTAACAAAAATTAGGTCCTTTGGATCAAGTTGAAATATTTTGGTTCAAATTTGAAAGTGTTGTTGATGTTTTTAAACACTTGGATCTGGTCTAAAATACTATTTCGGACCAGATCCAAATGTTTATTTCATCAAAACAACATATTTTTTTGTTAACAAAAATTAGGTCCTTTGGATCAAGTTGAAATATTTTGGTTCAAATTTGAAAGTGTTGTTGATGTTTTTAAACACTTGGATCTGGTCTAAAATACTATTTCGGACCAGATCCAATTGTTTATTTCATCAAAACAACATATTTTTGGTAAACAAAAATTAGGTCCTTTGGATCAAGTCGAAATATTTTGATTCAAATTTGAAAGTGTTGTTGATGTTTTTAAACACTTGGATCTGGTCTAAAATACTATTTCGGACCAGATCCAAATGTTTATTTCATCAAAACAACATATTTTTTTGTTAACAAAAATTAGGTCCTTTGGATCAAGTTGAAATATTTTGGTTCAAATTTGAAAGTGTTGTTGATGTTTTTAAACACTTGGATCTGGTCTAAAATACTATTTCGGACCAGATCCAATTGTTTATTTCATCAAAACAACATATTTTTGGTAAACAAAAATTAGGTCCTTTGGATCAAGTCGAAATATTTTGATTCAAATTTGAAAGTGTTGTTGATGTTTTTAAACACTTGGATCTGGTCTAAAATACTATTTCGGACCAGATCCAAATGTTTATTTCATCAAAACAACATATTTTTTTGTTAACAAAAATTAGGTCCTTTGGATCAAGTTGAAATATTTTGGTTCAAATTTGAAAGTGTTGTTGATGTTTTTAAACACTTGGATCTGGTCTAAAATACTATTTCGGACCAGATCCAAATGTTTATTTCATCAAAACAACATATTTTTTTGTTAACAAAAATTAGGTCCTTTGGATCAAGTTGAAATATTTTGGTTCAAATTTGAAAGTGTTGTTGATGTTTTTAAACACTTGGATCTGGTCTAAAATACTATTTCGGACCAGATCCAATTGTTTATTTCATCAAAACAACATATTTTTGGTAAACAAAAATTAGGTCCTTTGGATCAAGTCGAAATATTTTGATTCAAATTTGTAAGTGTTGTTGATGTTTTTAAACACTTGGATCTGGTCTAAAATACTATTTCGGACCAGATCCAAATGTTTATTTCATCAAAACAACATATTTTTTTGTTAACAAAAATTAGGTCCTTTGGATCAAGTTGAAATATTTTGGTTCAAATTTGAAAGTGTTGTTGATGTTTTTAAACACTTGGATCTGGTCTAAAATACTATTTCGGACCAGATCCAATTGTTTATTTCATCAAAACAACATATTTTTGGTAAACAAAAATTAGGTCCTTTGGATCAAGTCGAAATATTTTGATTCAAATTTGAAAGTGTTGTTGATGTTTTTAAACACTTGGATCTGGTCTAAAATACTATTTCGGACCAGATCCAAATGTTTATTTCATCAAAACAACATATTTTTTTGTTAACAAAAATTAGGTCCTTTGGATCAAGTTGAAATATTTTGGTTCAAATTTGAAAGTGTTGTTGATGTTTTTAAACACTTGGATCTGGTCTAAAATACTATTTCGGACCAGATCCAATTGTTTATTTCATCAAAACAACATATTTTTTTGTTAACAAAAATTAGGTCCTTTGGATCAAGTTGAAATATTTTGGTTCAAATTTGAAAGTGTTGTTGATGTTTTTAAACACTTGGATCTGGTCTAAAATACTATTTCGGACCAGATCCAAATGTTTATTTTACCAAAACAACATATTTTTTTGTAAATAAAAATTAGGTCCTTTGGATCAAGTTGAAATATTTTGGTTCAAATTTGAAAGTGTTGTTGATGTTTTTAAACACTTGGATCTGGTCTAAAATACTATTTCGGACCAGATCCAAATGTTTATTTCATCAAAACAACATATTTTCCCCCTAGGGCTAAAAAATTACTGTAGAACCAGATTTGTATTGAAAATTTTTCGAACTTTCAATTTTTTGATGCGTTTTGTGCTTTTGATTGGCAGTATCGAAACTGTTGGGAAAGAGTTACAAGTTTTTGACATTGTAACAATTCTTAACCTGCCCCAGGGGATTCCAAAAAATATAATTTCATTGTTCATTTCCCCCCTGGGCTAAAAAATTACTTTAGAACAAAATTTTTCATCTATTTTTTGATGCATTTTTTTGCCTTTTGACCTTGTAACAATTAAAGCTGCCCTAGAACCGAAAAATGGTCCTATTTCAATCCCCATTAATGTTGCAGATAATTTCATGTTGGGTAGAGGTTCCAAATAGTTTGTTTTACTGGCTCACATCAAATTTGCATAAATTTACCTCATAGATTTGTCATGCCGGAAAAAGGTCCTAGTTCAATGCCTGTTAAAGTTGTAGATAATTTTATGTTAGGGCAAAGATAATGTCTGAAATAATGTATTAGATAATGTCTAAGATATTGTCTGAGATAAAGCCTTAGGTCTAAGATAAGCTCATAAAGTCGCGTAATGGGATATCACAATTGTCTAAGTGTTGTATATTACAGCGTAAAATGGTTAAAACCTAAACTGCTGAAGCTTCGGCATTGGGTTTAATTCGTTTCTGGGAATACCAGAAATGTATTAAACATATTTTTGGAATTTGAATACCTTGTATTTGCATAAACAACAATTTTTCACTTTTCTGGAAGATGTCCACTTTTTTGTACATGCAAGGTTGAAAAATTAATAAAATAGGGTTCCAATTTAATATTGAAAATAGATAAATATTTAATGGAGAAAGGAAAAAACAAAAATATCAAAATAATATGTAATATTTTAGTTGCATCAATCAACAATAAGGCACCTTTTTTAAGGGGAGAAAGTTGCCTTTTTTCAGAGCAGCATTTTTTTAAACAGAAGAGAGAGATCTTTTTTTTCTTCTTCTTCTTTGTGTCTCTAACTGATGAAAGAAAAATTGTGCACCTTGTTTTTGATGCATTTTTGGTTTGGAATAATTATTTAAAATACTACGATTTCTTTGGTTTAATTACCCAATAAGTTTGAGGTAAAAATTCGGCGCCCGGACAAAATCTGTGGTGAATTTAAATAAATTTTGGAGTGCCATGCTTTTAAAGCAAGGCAAAAAATGATGAAAAAAGCTTTGGTAATAATAATATATTCACTTGTTTTTGAATGATTACTGTAAGACAAATTGTAATTTCATATTCCCTTAAAGTGATCGCATTTTGGGTCGCCTTGCTTTAAAAGCAAGGCAAATAAATAATAAAAAAATTTAACAGTTTTTTTTGTTTGTTTGTTTTTGATTTGTGTGCTGTAATAAATCAGGATCACTACGATATTAAAAAATCGATAGTTGACGCTGCATTTATTAATTTGCTCTTTTCTTTCCTTTTGTTTATTTCATTTTGGTTTGATTACCTTGAAATTTAAAATCTAATGCATTTGCTGTTGTCTTAATTTTTGTATACTGTTCAAATTTATTGCATATCTCGTTGCAACAAATGCTTTTAAAAAAGTTGCAAAATTTGCGGTATCATCTGAAAACAAAGCAAATGTAAAAACACATATTTAAAAGCTTTCTCTTCTTCTGTTTTTGCAAAAAAGCTTTATAGTTTTTTTTAATCAATAACTCAAATACTGTATTGCTTTGTAACAAATGATTACGGAAATTACTTTTGGTCGATCATTATTCTAATTAGAAAGTTGGGGTTTTATAAAATTACTATTAAATTGTTAAAGAAAAAAGAAATATTTGCTTTGTTGCAATAAACAACAAAGCGTTCCAAAATTTATTCAAATGCCACTTTTAAAAAAGGGCATTGAATCGAAATTATACCTTAATCTTTAAAGGTTAAAAAACCAACGAAAAAATCAAAAAAAAGGAAAAGAAATACAATTTTGAGTTCAGTCAAAAGTACAAGGTTGCATATTTTTTCAAAGATAATGACATAAAGTCGCGTAATGGAAGAAACTATTGTCTGAGTGGGATGACAACTTAAGCTGTTGTATGTTACAGCATAAAAAACAGATCCCAAATTTACATAAAACTCTTTCGTCGAAAATGGGATCTTTTAATTTAAGAAAAAATAAGAAATTCAAGCAAATTCAAAAGAAAGAAATTTTGTTTTAGAACATGCTAAAAATATATTGAATCCGACACCGGAGACAAAATGATTAATTTATCTCCAACTTTGGAGATAAAACCCCAACTTTATCTCTCGCACTGGAGACAAAATAATTATAGTTACAAGTTTTTGATCTTGTAACAATTAATAAGCCACCCCAAGGGATTCCAAAAAGTTTAATTTTTTAGTTAATTTTCCTGCGAGGGCTTGAAATTAAAAATTACGGTAGTCAAAATTTTATTAGTTTTGAAAAGGGAGAAATTTTGGAATTTTTCCATTAAATCTTTTTTTATTGGTTTCCTTTTAAACAAATGCATAAAAAAGTTACCAGTAATTTTTCCCCCAAACTGATTTCTGTTATCGCATTAATCATAAATTTATGCCATTTTAAAATTGCTGTTCATTTTGAACTTTTTAATTTATGTTTATTTGCCCTGCTTTAGAAGCATGGCTTTCCAAAATTTTTTTAAATTCACCACAGATTTTGTCTGGGCGTCGAATTTTTACCTCAAACTTTTATGGGTAATTAAACCAAAGAAAAAGAAGTACTTAATAATAATTATTTCAGACAAAAAATGAAAAGAAAACGAGGTGCATTTTTTCTCTTTCTTTGGCAAAAGAAATAAAGAAAAACATTGATCTTTCTCTCAGTCTTTAAAAACTGCTTTGTATTGGCAAAAAAAGGTACAATTTTTCTCTTTCAAAAATGTGCCTTTTATATTAACATTAAATATTTCTTGCTGTTAATGATAATATTATTAATAATTTAATTTTTATTATCCTTTTTTCGTAATTTTAAAATTTATTGTGACCATTTTTTCTTTTATTATTTGCAACAACAACACTTCTCTTTTCTTTTTTTGATTACAAAAAATTAACATCATCGTTGATGTACCTTTTTGCAGGAAATTAAAAAGAGCAACAGCTTCTTTTAACTTAAAATCAATGGTGGCAACGCATTTATATCTAATCTAAAAAGAATGCGTTGCCACCTTTTTTCAAAAGATAAAAGCTTGTTCAACAGTAATTTTTTAAGGAACAAAAAGATAAACATCATCGATGAGATGTATTTAGTTTTTAAAAAAACAATAAAGAAATAAAGCTTTTCACATTTAAATAATAGATGAACTTTTTTTTGCTTTTGCACATTATTAGGTTTTTATTAACCTTATTCTTATACCCCTTCGGTTTAATTACCAATAATATAAATTTTAGTTCTTTTTTTATCAAAAAAAATAAATGTACAACAAGCTTTTTGCTGATAATAAAAGGTGTTTATTATTCTTTGATCGGAAGCTCCAGCATTGGGTTTAATACGCTTCTGAGTTTACCACAAACATATTAAACCCATTTTTAAAGTTTCTGCAGCCGATATTTGCATAAGCGGTATCGATTGATACAGTAACTAATATCAAATTTTGGAGTTTACTTTTCGGGATGATGTCTATTTTTTTAAAAATTGCCAAAATCTTTAAAAAAATTTACAGAAATCGAATATGGGGTCATTAATATCTGTGAGATCAAGCAATTTTGAAATAGAATCAAGAATCAAAAATTTGAATAAAGTGATTCTTACTATATCCATCATTTCTCCTGGACAATATGATACAAAAATAGTAAAATTAAACTATAATCACCTTTATTAAACTCACAGAAATCGAATATGGGGGCATTAATATCTGTGAGATCAAGCAATTTTGACTGTTGTTTGAAATTAATAAAATGCGAAAAACACGAACCTTTATTGATTCATTAAGTATTTTTGTTCTGTTTTTAAAATTTGCATTATAAAATTTGAATATCATCAACATGATGATATTTTTTCTTTAACAAAAATTAATTCGAAAGTTGCTTCCAGTTAATTTGAAACAAATCCATTTTTGGGTCAAGAACGACACAATTCCTTTGATAAATCAGAGCCTGAAGCAAAATTTCTTCTTCAACAAAATTTGAATATCATCAACATGATGATATTTGTTCTTTAACAAAAATTAATGCAGTGTTTTCGTTTATTCTTTTGCCAAAAGGTGTGGGTTGTTTAACAATAGCTACAAAGTCAAAAACTTGAAACTATTCTGTTTAATTTTTGGATTCAATCGATGTCTCGAAACTGGTGCGTAATAGTTACAAGTTTTTGATTATGTAACAACTAATAAGCTGCCCGAGGGGATTCCAAAAAGTATAATTTTTTAGTTCATTTTCCCTCAGGGCTTTAAATTACTGTAGTCAAAATTTTACAATGAAAGTTCTTTTTAGAAAAACAAAGATTTTGGCCTTTGATCTTTACCGAAACACGACGTAATGAAAATTTTTATATTTTTTCTCAATTCTGTAATCATCAAAATGCCGCAAAGCTTATTTTTGAAGAGGGACAAATTCCGGGGGAATCGTTCAATTGATTTTATTTCATGCGGATTCAATTGTTCTCAACACGAAAAAGCACTGTTTTGCGTAAGCATAAAAAATTATAAAAAAAGAAGCAAAATGAAAAATAAACACAAGTACTGTAACAACAGTTTTAAAATCCAGTTTTGATCACGGATATTTTGGATTTCCAAAAATTTATTAGTTGACAAAACCCAAAATACCGTAATAATTATTACAGACAAGTTTGAAATTCAGTTGCTATGGTTTTTGTTTTGTAAATTAAAATAAATGTAAAAGTTTTAAGACTGCTGTTTTATGTCCTATTTGAATGTTTACTTCAATTAAATATATATAGTATATTATCGACACCATCTAAAAAAATCGCAATGTCTGATAAGCGAAGAACAATTTTGGATTTGTTTATCCCTCAAAATTTGCATAAAATAGGCGATACGGAATCAAGAGTGCTAATTTACAATTAATATAGCTTTCTACATAAAAAAAAGCAGCTATAATCTTTTTTCTATAGACAAACAAAAAAAAGAAAAAGCAACAAATTTTTTTAAAGCACAGTTAAAGAAGGATTCAATTGTTCTTAACACAAAAAAACATTGTTGAGCGCAAGCTTAAAAAGTCAAAAAATGAAAAACATTTCAAAAGAACAAAAAAGAACTAAAAAGAAGCTTTCGCTGCAATGACAGAACTTTGTCATTTCACTTGACCTATATTTCTCTACCTTTTTCTAGGTCATTCCCAATGTCAAAATTTTTTTCTCTACTTGCAACCTCAAACTGAATCATATTCATTATATCTTTAATCATATCATTCCTTCGGAATGATTGGTAAAAGATTACTTACTCCCGCGGGCATCATTCATAATAATATTTTTTCGATTTCTTTTTTTTAATATATAAAAACAAGCTTCTTTCTATGAAACAAATTTGGGGCTGCCGTGTTCTTTCATTGCAGATTCTTTCCTTCCTTTAAAAAGGCTAAATCTCCAATCTTGCTTCCTTTGAAGAAGCAAAATCAAAAATTTTGCTTCCTTGAAAGAAGCAACAGCAAAAACTTGACAAAATTTGAATATCATCGACACGATGATATTTGATTTTTTCCAAAAATTAAAGTAACTGTTGCTCCTATTTCATCAGAAGCAACGCCATAAGCTTTTTCTGATCAAGATTGAGCTAATGGCGTTGCAAAATTAGAAATAAAAGCAACAGTTCTTTTTAAAAATAATTTGAATATCATCGACTCGATGATATTTGATTTTTCATTACAAGTGTGTTTAAATTGTTTTTCGAAGTCAAAGAGAATAGAATTTATTTTTTATTTTATTTAAGATCCCCTGGGGCAAGTTTAAATAGTAATCAAAAATTTACATTGAAAATTTTTCTTTGAATTTTCAATTTTTTGATGCAATTTTGTTGCTTTTGTCGGCTTGCCAAAAATTGTTAGAACAAAGATGGCACTTTCAGGCCTTGAATTAAAAAATAAGCTTGCCCCAGGGATTCCAAAAAGTATTGTTATTTTATTTAATATTTCCTGGGGCAAGTTTAAACAGTATTTCAAAAATTACATTGAAAATTTTACTTTGAATTTTCAATTTTTGATGCAATTTTGTTGCTTCAATCGGCTGGCCGAAAAGTGTTAGAACAAAGATGGCACTTTCAGGCCTTGAATTAAAAAATAAGCTTGCCCCAGGGATTCCAAAAAGTATTGTTATTTTATTTAATATTTCCTGGGGCAAGTTTAAACAGTACTTCAAAAATTACATTGAAAATTTTACTTTGAATTTTCAATTTTTGATGCAATTTTGTTGCTTCAATCGGCTGGCCGAAAAGTGTTAGAACAAAGATGGCACTTTCAGGCCTTGAATTAAAAAATAAGCTTGCCCCAGGGATTCCAAAAAGTATTGTTATTTTATTTAATATTTCCTGGGGCAAGTTTAAACAGTAATCAAAAAATTACATTGAAAATTTTACTTTGAATTTTCAATTTTTGATGCAATTTTGTTGCTTCAATCGGCTGGCCGAAAAGTGTTAGAACAAAGATGGCACTTTCAGGCCTTGAATTAAAAAATAAGCTTGCCCCAGGGATTCCAAAAAGTATTGTTATTTTATTTAATATTTCCTGGGGCAAGTTTAAACAGTAATCAAAAAATTACATTGAAAATTTTACTTTGAATTTTCAATTTTTGATGCAATTTTGTTGCTTCAATCGGCTGGCCGAAAAGTGTTAGAACAAAGATGGCACTTTCAGGCCTTGAATTAAAAAATAAGCTTGCCCCAGGGATTCCAAAAAGTATTGTTATTTTATTTAATATTTCCTGGGGCAAGTTTAAACAGTATTTCAAAAATTACATTGAAAATTTTACTTTGAATTTTCAATTTTTGATGCAATTTTGTTGCTTCAATCGGCTGGCCGAAAATTGTTAGAACAAAGATGGCACTTTCAGGCCTTGAATTAAAAAATAAGCTTGCCCCAGGGATTCCAAAAAGTATTGTTATTTTATTTAATATTTCCTGGGGCAAGTTTAAACAGTAATCAAAAAATTACATTGAAAATTTTACTTTGAATTTTCAATTTTTGATGCAATTTTGTTGCTTCAATCGGCTGGCCGAAAAGTGTTAGAACAAAGATGGCACTTTCAGGCCTTGAATTAAAAAATAAGCTTGCCCCAGGGATTCCAAAAAGTATTGTTATTTTATTTAATATTTCCTGGGGCAAGTTTAAACAGTACTTCAAAAATTACATTGAAAATTTTACTTTGAATTTTCAATTTTTGATGCAATTTTGTTGCTTCAATCGGCTGGCCGAAAAGTGTTAGAACAAAGATGGCACTTTCAGGCCTTGAATTAAAAAATAAGCTTGCCCCAGGGATTCCAAAAAGTATTGTTATTTTATTTAATATTTCCTGGGGCAAGTTTAAACAGTATTTCAAAAATTACATTGAAAATTTTACTTTGAATTTTCAATTTTTGATGCAATTTTGTTGCTTCAATCGGCTGGCCGAAAAGTGTTAGAACAAAGATGGCACTTTCAGGCCTTGAATTAAAAAATAAGCTTGCCCCAGGGATTCCAAAAAGTATTGTTATTTTATTTAATATTTCCTGGGGCAAGTTTAAACAGTAATCAAAAAATTACATAGTCAAAAATGATTTTGTGGCTTTGATAAATGAGAGCTATAATCAAGGAAGTAGCAGTGCGATCGGCATTAACGAAACTGTTGGGAAATAGATACAAGTTTTTAACATTGTAAAAATTAATAAGCTACCCAAGGAGGTTCCAAAAATAAAATATTTTAGTTCATTTCCTCATCAGGGCTAAAAAAATACCGTACTCAAAATGTACATTGAAAATTTTGTGAACGTTCATTTATTCTAATGCATTTTTAGACTTCTATCGGCAGTAACGAAACTTGTGAACCATCAAATAATCATAAATTTATCTCACAGATTTGTTGGGGCAGAAAAAGGGTTCTATTTCAGTACTCGATAAAGTTGTTGATAATTTTTTCTTAGGGCCTTGATGATGTCTGAAATAATGTCTGAAATAATGTCTTAGATAAAGCCTTAGGTCTAAGATAAGCTCATAAAGTCGCGTAATGGGGTATCACAATTGTCTAAGTGTTGTATGTTACTGCGTAAAATGGTAAAAATTCAACTTGGATAAGATTTTTACAATTTATCGCTATTCTCCTTTTAACATAAAAATTCCTGTTGAACAAAAAAATCAAAAAGTCTTTCATGTAATATATTAGTTAAACTACTGTATCGACATTTCGAAAAAATTAGAAAAAAAATTAATATTTAATTACATATTAATTGTTACTAAATAAAAAAAGATTTTTCGTAAAAAATCCACAAAGTTATTTGTAACTTACAGTAACCCAAAAAAATACGAAAATTGCAACTGCACTACAATATTGTTTTACTCAAAAATTCAATATTAATTCTTTTTCGTTTTGAATACGAAATACCGAGTTAAATTATTACAAACAAAATTAAATCGTTTTTTTTACACAAAAATTTAAAAATAATTAAGGTAATTTCCATCAAAAAAGGGATTACATCGTTGTTTTAATTTTTTCAAAACTTAAATCGACATTTTTTCTCTTTATTTATGCGGATCCGCGGATTAATCCGTGAATCCGCTCCGCCAACATTTCTGATCCGCCACCAATCCGCCGATTTGCGCCGCGAATTGGCGGACCAAATCCGCGTTTTGGCTCGGCGGAGCGGATTGCCTTTCACTAGATTACAGTCATTATATATTCTACAAAATATTTTATCAGAAATTCTAAATTGTAAAAAAACAAAAAATTGATAAATGTTAAAAGAAGAGAAGATATTAAACAGCAAAAAAATGTAACTTTTTTAGTTGCATCAACAACAAGGCACATTTTTGAAAAGGGAGAAATTTTGTGATTTTTCCGTTAAATCATTTTTATTGCATAAAAAAGTTACCAGTAATTTTTCCCCGAAACTGATTTCTGTTATCGCATTAATCATAAATTTATGCCTTTTTAAAATTGCTGTTCTTTTCGAACTTTTGTTTATTTGCCTTGCTTTAAAATCATGGCTTTCCAAAATTTATTTAAATTCACCACAGATTTTGTCTGGGCGCCTAATTTTTACCTCAAACTTTTATGGGTAATTAAACCAAAGAAAAAGAAGTATTTAATAATAAAAATTTTAGACAAAAAATGCAAAGAAAACAAGGTGCATTTTATCTCTTTCTTTGGCAAAAGAAATAAAGAAAAACATTGATCTTTCTCTCTCTCTTTATAAACTGCTTTGAATTAGCAAAAAAAGGTACAATTTTTCTCCTTCAAAAAAAGCGCATTCTCTCAAAAACATAAAAAATATTTCTTGCTGTTAATGATGATATTAACAGCAAGAATTACTGTATTGCTAAAACGTGTTACTGTAATTAAAATTTATTGTAACAATATTTTCTTTTATTGTTTGCAACAACAACCCATCTTTTTGTATTCCCATTTTTACACTTTTTTTTCAACTATCCTTTTCTTCTTTGTTTTTATGTGGAACAAAAAAGAAGAGCCTTTTACGCTTGGGGTCATACCGCAGTGAAAGCACGCCATCCCGTCCGATCTGGCAAGTTAAGCACTGCTGGGCTCGATTAGTACTTGGATGGGAGACCTCCTGGGAATCTCGAGTGCTCCAAGCTTTTTTCAGTTTAAACTTATATTTTTGTAATTTTTTTGTCAAATTTGATCCCCAAACTACCTTTATTAAATTGTTAAATGCTGCAAAAACTTAAGAAAGGAGAAAATGATTATTTTTAGGGAATATTTTATTACAGTAATCACATAAAACAAATGTAATAAAACATGCAAAAAAACTTTGTAAATTCCTTACAGTATAATAAATAGAAAATCGGTATTATTAACAATAATGCAAAAACGTTTTTGATCGACACTCTATGCAAAATCTAATTTTAAATAAATAAAAATCCAAGTTGCAAACATTTGAAGATCAGCTGTTACAGTATTAGATGAAACCGAAAATTTGTCATTTTTCAGTTTAAAAAACTTTTCAAATTACACTTTATTGTTTATTTTAATGTCCTTATCTAGAATTATTATTTTGGTATATCAAAAATTACTTTTTTTGTTCCTAATAAACTTCTTTTTTAAACGGTAAAAGCAATCTAATCTCACCCACCACTTTTAGGCTTTTTTATAAAAATTTTGACCGAAAATTTTGGTTTGATTACAAAAAATTAACATCATCGATGATGTACCTTTTTGTAGGAAATTAAAAAGAGCAACAATATAAATGCGTTGCCACATTAAAATCAATGGTGCCAACAATATCTAATCTAAAAAGAATGCGTTGCCACCTTTTTTCAAAAGTTAAAAGCTTGTTCAATTTGTTCTTTTTTTATCAAAAAAAAATAATGAACAACAAGCTTTTTGCTGATAATAAAAGGTGTTTATTATTCTTTGATCGGAAGCTCCAGCATTGGGTTTAATACGCTTCTGAGTTTACCACAAACATATTAAACCCATTTTTGGAACTTCAGCAGCCGAAATTTGCATAAGCGGTATCGATCGATACAGTAACTAATATCAGATTTTGGATTTTACTTTTCGGGATAATGTCCACTTTTTTAGAAATTTCGAGAATCTTAAAAAAATTTACAGAAATGGAGCATTAATATCTGTGAGTTCAGGCAATTTTGAAAAAGAAGCAAGATTCAAAAAATTTGCATAAAGTTAATCTTACTATATCCTGCATTTTCCTGGACAATATGATACAAAAATAGTAAAATTAAACAATAATCACCTTTATTAAACTCACAGAAATCGAATATGGGAGCATTAATGTATCTGTGAGTTCAGGCAATTTTGACTGTTCTTTGAAATTAATAAAATGCGAAAAACGAGAACCTTTATTGGTTCATTAAGTATTTTTGTTTTGTTTTTAAAATTTGCACTATAAAATTTGAATATCATCAACATGATGATATTTTTTCTTTAACAAAAATTAATTCGAAAGTTGCTTCCAGTTAATTTGAAACAAAGCCATTTTCGGGTCAAGAATGACACAAGTGCTTTGATAAATCAAAGCCTGAAGCAAAATTTCTTCTTCAACAAAATTTGAATATCATCAACATGATGATATTTGTTCTTTAACAAAAATTAATGCAGTGTTTTCGTTTATTCTTTTGCCAAAAGGTGTGGGTTGTTTAACAATAGCTACAAAGTCAAAAACTTGTAACTATTCAATTCTATCGGCAGTAACGAAACTGCTACGACAGAGTTACAAGTTTTTGACATTGTAACAATTGTTAACCTGGCCCAGGGGATTCCAAAAAATACAATTTTTTAGTACATTTTCCCCCCAGGGCTTGAAAATCAAAATTTTACAATAAAAGTTCTTTGAACTATCATTTCTTTGATCAATTTTTGGATTCAATCGAATGTCTCGAAACTGGTGCGTAATAGTTACAAGTTTTTGACCATGTAACAATTAATAAGCTGCCCGAGGGGATTCCGAAAAGTATAATATTTAAGTTTCTTTTCCCTCGGGGCTTTAAATTACCGTAGTAATTTAAAGCCCCGAGTAAAAATTGTTAAATGCAATTTAAAGATTCTGTTGCCCTGGAATTGGGTGGGATACATTTATGGAATACTCCTAAATGTATCCCACCCAATTTTGCACTTTTTGATATAAGAATTTTAATATAATAAAAACGGGCTTTAACTACAGGATCTCAAAAATTGTTTGTGAACTTTCATTTTTTCTGATGCATTTTGGTCCTAAAATCGGATAGCTCGAAACTGGTGCTTAATAGTCACAAGTTTTTGACATTGTAACCATTAATAAGCTATCCAAGGAGATTCCAAAAATATAATTCTATAGTTCATTTCTCCCTCAGGGCTTTAAACATCCTGTACTCAAAATTTTCATAATCGGGTTTAATACGTTTTTAGAGATAAAAGCAAACTCAACAGCTTTAATTTGCATAAAAATGTTTAGTCGAGCTGTTCTCATTGAATGTTTTTTACGAAATTTTTTCTGTTGAAAATAGCAACTTTTTTGTAATATCATCGACACGATGATATTTGTTTTTTCCAAAAATTATTGTTACTGTTGCTTCTATCTCCTCAGAATCAACGCCATTAGCATTTTCTAACCAAGAATAAGCTGTCATGCATGGCTTTCGAAGTCAGCATGTCTCTCTTTCCAACACATGCTCCGCCTCTCTTCAAACTCCTTCTCCGTCGTCGAAGTGCCGCAGCAATTCCTCTTTCATCCTCAGTCTTGCCCAAGCCTTGCTTCCTGAGGCGGCTGCGAAGCAGTCGTCCTCTCCCTTTCCTTCTCTTTATGTTAGCAGTGTTTATGATGTAAATGATTAATAAATAAATATATGGGAACTAATTTGTCACACTCATTTGGAACCGGGTAATATTACAATACAATCACCGATGCCGTACATGGCCAGGTACGAGCATTGCATGGAGGTCTTACCAATTAATGGGTCCGACAGGTTAGTTTCTATTTTGAATTAAAATGAGTGCACTCACACAATCTCAATATCCATCCGTCCATCCATCCATTCACCATTTATATATTTATTTTTTCATGATAATACCGTAATTTTTTATTTTTTTATGCTTTGTTTACCTTGAGCAATTATTTGGCCCCACTTCCATCTCGTTTCAGGTCAAAATATACGCGCTCTTAACCCCTTTCTATCTGCTTACAGCCTTAAGGCGCTTGCTCTTATCCAAAAATTAAAACAAATCATTTTTTTCGAAAATCTTAATACTCTCTATCATCTTAGTTTTTTTTGGTAAACAAAAGCAAACACGGTATTACATGCATTTTTTTCATCATTTCAATCATGAAAGTTTTCTTTAAATTGATTATGCTCACTCAAATTCCAAAACCTCAATTCTTTTTCGGCATTAAAAAAATTATTATTCATTTTTGTAAATAAAAGGCAAAACGGGTTTAATACAAATTTTTCGTTTTATTATCCAAAAATAATCAAACCCATATTTTCGTATTCATCAAAGGATCACATTTGCAATTGGAAGAAATAAGTTATAAGATTTTTTTAACGAAGTTGCCCTTGGTGGAGCTGCTACAGTAATCAGCAGCTGGGGAACAGAACACATGGGGTCGCAGGTCAGCCGTATAATAAGCTGAAAGATTGCCGAAGATAATGGACAAAGGAGAATAAAAGCAAGAAAATCCGGATTACTTTTGTTTCCTCCAGAATTGACGTCATGAAATAGAGTTGGGTGTTATCGGAAGAGCACCTCTTTGATCTCCTGCAGACCTGAAATTAAAAATAATTGAGCCAAATGCTCCCAACTACAGTAATCTTAAGATAAAATAACCTCAAAAAGGAGATACAATCCTAACATAATGAAGAAAAAGTTATGATTAGTGAACCTGTATGCTCCTAAAACAGAAAGCTACGTGCTTAAAGGATGGAGCGCGTTGCTCTCCTTATCGCGAAACTGCAGTATAAATCAAGCTTGTGAAGAATGGAATATTCGGATCAACCAAACCACTTTTGCAGATTTCAGAGTACTCAAATAAAAATATCAAATTTGCAACAGAAGCGTGAAGTTAAAGAAGCTTGAAAGTCGACGAAATCAAAAGAAAATAAAGAAATGAAATGATTTAAGAATAGTATTATAGGTTTCAGATCCACCGTAACCAACAAAGAAAAGAACAAGATGAAACCGCTTCGTGAAACCCTTCGAGATGACCAATTAATTGAATTCCTCAGGGATACGTGTGTTCTCACATATCAAATTTTAATATTATAAAGCTAGCAAATTTAATTATTAGAAATTATTCTCTCCAATCTGCCGCCAGAAAATGAAGTATACTGTAATAGTAATTCATTAAAGATCCATTTTAACCAAAATTATCAAAAAAATGCCTTAACAAAAATCTTTTTCGGTTCAAAAGTTTCAAAAATTAAAACACTACACCTCAAAACAAAACATATTAATTTCAAATTTAAAGCATATCAATTCAAAGTTAACTTTCTACATCATTATTTTCATATCATTATTGCTATCATATCATCTTTCTCATTTGCTCTTACTCATTTCACATATCTTTCCTTTTTCTCATTGAAGTAGAAGTTTGTAAGGTCTTCAAGAATACGGTAACTTCAAAAATAGAAATAGGAATATGAAATGAAAGAAAAATTTTATAAGTGCAATCCAGAATTCAAAATGCGAAAAAGCTACGAACGTCAGCAAGGAAAAAGCAATTCTCCAAAAACAATTATGGATGCAAGCAGGGAACGAAGTCCAATTCCGAAAATTGTTTATTCAAAAAAAAAGAAAAAGATTAAATATTCGTCCAAAATAGAATTGTTAATGCTTGTCACAAGCGACACAAAGCTGAGAATACTGTAAAAGAAAAAGCGGAAACGAAAAATGTCAAAAACAGATTTTGAAAGAAATTTTAAACAACGGAAACGCCAACTTCCTCCGCAAGAAAAACGCATTTGCAATTTAAAATAAGCAAGAATTCTAAAATGTAATCAAATGGAAAGAATTTTTAAAGAGAAAAAGCTTTACCGTATAAGCATCAAAATAGAAGGGAAGAAAAATATTTCAAAAATTGCACAACTTTTGAAAAACTTCTTCGTCAAATGGAATCGCCATCCTACAGAAAGAAATGGAAAAATAAAGTTCCATGGTCATGGGAACAAAGAAAGAAGCAGGTTCAAGCCAACAAAGAAAGTGATAAATATGAAATGGACGAAGCCAATCGACAAAAATTAATCAACAAGGAACACAATGATAACAATAACATCATTAGATTACCAAAAGAAATTGAAACTCAAATGAAGGATGAAGATTGCGAATTCAATGATCATCATCAACAAGACACTGACACAAATCATAAATCGAATTTGTTTAATATCGTCCAAATCATGAGATCATGCCCAGTCTTTGGTGGAAAACCAAGCGAAGATCCAGAAGAATTTATCCAGGAAATGGAAGAATACCTGGAACAACTCCAACTTTATAAAAAAGAAAAGACAATGATACTCGCATCCAGATTTTATGGTGATGCAAACAGAAAAATCAACAAATACATCACCGAGAAATCAACGTATGAAAGTATCATAGATGGTCTCAGAAAAGAATTCATTTATCGAAAGAAGATAACCTACAAAGAAATAATGGAATGCAAACTCAACAAGAAAGAATCATTCCAACATTTTGCTGATAAAACTGTGAAAATTGTCTACTGTTTCTACAACAATGCACAAGGCTACAATGATGAATTTAGAGAAAAAGAAGCAATTAAAGTATTTGCAAATGGTCTACCATATCCATTGCGAGAATATCTATCCGACAGAATCTCCAGTTTTTCATCTGTCGAAGAAATACTGAAGCAGACAATTTTTCTCAAAGGAACAAAAATTGCTTATGAATGGGTAGAAGAAAAACAACGGCGTAATTACTTCAACAGAAGAAGAAATAAGGATCAAAATATCATTGAACAATAAATCAAAGAAGTCATTCTTATCTTATATTGTAATTGCCTTCATCTTTTATTAGTTTTAGTATGCTATATAAATGAGAATTGTCTTCAGAAATTTATTCAAATGTAAATAACTACTTTTTTCTTTGATATTAGTCTTATTTTGTTATATGAAAGTCTTACTGTAACCAACAAGGAAGTAAAAACGACAGCCGACAAAAAACAAGCAAGCAAGCCAATACGAGCCAACGAAAAGAAACTCCGCCCCATCAATGCCAAAAGCAAAGGAAAAGAAAAATTTGTTCTCATTCACCAAAAATTCATCACCAATCATCAGCAACCTTCGTCATGGAAAAAGACAACTCAAAATCAACCAATGTCAATGAAGAACCTCCTCAAAATGAAATTGATCAACGACTTTCACCGAAACCAACATCTGACAAAATCAATCTTCAACCAATAATTGATTCAACAACAATGGATAAAGAAATTAAAATTCAACAACTTCTCGAATCCTACACAATCAAAAGACACCAAACTTTCCTGCAATTCTACAACTTTATGGAAAGGGATGTCAATCGGAAATATCCTTATTGGAAAGGATATTCCGAGGATGATCGAAATCAAAGAAAAATAAGACGTCTCATCAATAACATCAGAGAACCCGTGAAAACTCAAATCAAAGAAGAGAAGCAGAAATTCAAAAACTTAAATGATGTTATACAAAAAATTGAACAAATTCAAATTGAAACTCAACAAAGTCAGAAATCAACGAATCAGTTAACGGAAACAATTCAAGAAAATTCACCTCAACAGTTATCTGATCCAGAAATGGAAGAATCCAAAGTTGAAGAAATCAAGAATGAAACAGAAGATTTATGGATGTTTAGCATAAAACACCCCGATCAATATTCAGAAACTGAGGAAGACATTCGGGCAGAAGTCAATAATACCTACAACAAAATTTTCACAAAGGAATCAACAACAATGAAATTATGGCAGAAGATCCTCAAAATTGAAGTCTTCAGTGGAAATGAAAAAGAAAGCTTGGAAGAATTCATCAGAAAGATATCAGAAACATGGAAATCAAAGCTAATTACTGAAGATCAGAAGATCATGTCATTACTTTCAAGATTAAATAAAAAAGCAGCTACAACCACTGCAAAAATTCTACACGAAAAAGTAACCTTGGAAGAAATAATAGAATCTCTGGTATTTAATTTTGAAATTCCTCAAGTCATCAACTTCACAACAATCTGCAACCGCCAACAAAAGAAAGAAGAAAGCTTTCAAGAATATTCAACAGTGATTCAAAATATGATTACTGAATTTTTTCTTACTGAACAAGGATATGATGACAGCTTTCGTCGAAAACAAACAACATTCTTCTTTATAAATGGATTAATTGATCCATACAAAGAATTACTTCGACCAAAATGTATGCAATTTCGGAATATCGAAGAAGCAGTCGAAGAAGCTGAAAAGATGAAGAATGAAGAAAATGTCATCAACCACAGAATACCAAATCAATTACCGTATCGTCAACAATGGCACCGTCAAAATAATTGTACACACAACAGAAATTACTTAAATGCGTACAACTACAACAAAAGAAACTTCACAACAAAATTTAATTATAATCAAAATCAGCCAAATCATAACAATGGCAACTTTTGGAAAAACAATTTCTCCTACGATTATGGTAAAAGAAATAAAATGGTATACCAACAAAAGTTCAACTCAAGAAAGAATCCGAGAAATGGTCACACAGAAATGTCAAAGAATTACAAAAAGAAATCAACTTCAAATTCAAATTCAAATGAAAAGACTGAAACAATAGCTTAATTCTTAAGAAAAGAAATCAATCTTCAGAAAAAATAAGAAAAAAATAAAAATTGTAGTAATTTAGTTTTACTCTCAATAGATCCTCTTAAAGGTTAGTTAAGAAAATTAATAAGATTATTTCAACTAATAAGACCTAAGAATTAACTTCATTTATCAGTCTCACCTATTTTGTCAAATCAATAACCAAATCAAGTCAATTAATGTCATACCAATCAATGTAAAGAAGAAGAAGAAAATCTCGGGGGACGAAAACACAAAAGTGTCCCTGGTGAACCCCAAACACCAGTGGTTTATAAAACCTTTATCTTCGAGAAAGAATCTTCAACTCTACATTATGGATATAAATATAATATAACCCAATCATCAACCGTCACAAAACTCTCCACATCAGCCAAAACTCCATAATTTTCAACAGCATAAAAAAAATGATTCATCGTCAACAAAAGTGCAATCAATAATGTTGCTAAAAAGTAAAATGTTAATCAAGAATTTAACAATAATTCTACAAGAAAATCTCGTCCATTAAAAATTGTCAAACAACGCAAAATTCGTCAAATCAATTAATAAAAGAAAAGAAACAACGTTTAATATCAAAGATGAAAAATTGCTAAATAAAATCATCGCGCGCAAAATTAAAGCAATTAAGAAATCTTTAACAATGTTTCAATAAAAGAAAAATTTCAACAAATAAAGAAATGTTTCATCAAATAATGTTCAATAAACATTTAATGTTTCAACTTTAAAAGCTTCAATGAAATTATAATTGGAAAATTCAAGGAAGAAAAATGGAAACCCAAAAAGAAATTAATAATGTTAACTCAATTCAAGAAGCAATTGATTATCAACTATCAAATCAAAATGAAATGAAAGGAAAAATATAAAATGTTTAATGAAAATTCAACGAAAAAGAAATGAAACAAGAAAATGGAAAGCGACTAAAAGAATTTTTTTGAAAAATTGTTTATGAAAAATGAAAAATGTTAAAACTCAATCAATGGAAAAGAGAAGACTTGTCAGAAGCAAATCCTTGACAACTGGCGGACGAACGACGCTGAGAACGCCAGAATCTCACAGCAACGCAAGCAACCAAGCTTAGGAAGCATAAAATTTTAAACCTTTTTTTAAAAAAAGTGTCAACATAATAAAATTTTCATCTCTGTCTTTCTTTCTTTCTCTTTCTAAAAAATGCCATCATTATGCTCCAATGGAACACATAAAGCCAACGTGAACACTGAACCAATTTCAATAAAAGCAAACGCTCACGGAAACACGCAAGCAACAAAAAGTGCCGTCTCTCTTTCTCATCAACTGAAGCAAAAGAAGACATGCGTCAACAAAAAGAAGCAAAGCTCTTTAATGGCATGCTTGAAATGGAAAAGTGTAAACAACGGAAAAAGAACTCGTCAAAAAAAGAAAGGAAAAAAGAATTCAACAATTTTTTTTCAAAGCAGAAAAAATTTTCAAAGAAAAGCAGATAAAAGAAAACAGCGAATGAAAATCAAAAAAAATTAAAAGCAAGCTCAAAGCGAAACTTATTCAATCAAGTTTCATAAAAATTAAATCCTTACGCCTACCATCATTTTTTATCCCATTACTTTATTAAATCTTTACTCTTTAATCAAAATTTTCAGATGCCCCTATCCTTTAAAAGCCTTTCAGATCTCAAGACAATATTTGCTTATTTTAAAATTAATTATTCAATTTATTTTTATTTGTTATTAGTATTAAATTTATTGGAAAATTGTGTATAATATTATTTGAACTATTTTTATTTAAAAAAAAAAAAAAACAAAAAAAGTATTTGTGTTCAAAATTGTTTTATTCAACTTTATTTAAATTAGTATTGTAATCTATTTTATTAAATTTATTGGAAATAAAATTTGTGAATTTAAATATTTTGTTTTATTAATTAGTATTTTCATCAAGTAATAGTATATTTTATTCATAGTGGAAAATTGTTTTAAAATTTTTTGTTTATTTATTGATGTTTAAAAAGAAATTTATTTATGGATATGAAAAAAAAAAGAAAAAAAGAAAATTTATGTATTTATTATTTGAAAGGAAAATTTATTTATTATTGAAAAGAATTTAGAATAGTGGATATTTGTTTTTATATTTATTTAAAAGTGTATAAAAGTTTTAATATTGTATTTATAATTTTTATTGGTATTAACAAAGTATTTAAAAAGTAAAGTTAAAAATTTATTTATTTATTCCTGTATATTAAAAAATGTGTAAAAATTTATTGGATTATTATTAAAAATGTTTTAAAAAATTTTTATTTGTATTATTCTTCAACAATATGGAAAAACAATCGTCGGGTCGCCGATATTCGGGGCCGCGGGACGAATGGACATCAGTTCAACAGCAATTCGACACAATAAAAATCTCTCCAACACAATGGCGACACTGTCAACAGCACCAACACATCTCAAAACACCCTTCAACCACAACGACCATGTTCACAACACAATTCAGGCACAATCAAGAAGAAGAAAATATAAAATAAATAATAAAAAATTATTTTGTGTAGTTTAGTTTTATTGTTTTACTTTGTTAAATTTAATTGATAATGTTTAATATTATGTTTAATTGTTTTTGAAATATTGTTTTATTGTTTTATTTAATTGTTCTTTAATGTTTAATGCTTATTTTGTATTATGTAAATTTTGTCTTGAGATTCTCTTTCTCTCCCTCTTCAAATATTTGACCCAATTTTAAATTGTATTCCCCTTCTATTCCAAATTCCCTTCCTTATTCCTTCCCTGAGAGGTTAGCCAAGGCATTGAAGACTTCGGAAGGAGCCCATCACTCAATAATATCTGCTACAGTACCATCGGCCCATCTCCATTAAGATCATCGGGGTCGATGATGTTTTCGGGCGGCGGGATGTCATGCATGGCTTTCGAAGTCAGCATGTCTCTCTTTCCAACACATGCTCCGCCTCTCTTCAAACTCCTTCTCCGTCGTCGAAGTGCCGCAGCAATTCCTCTTTCATCCTCAGTCTTGCCCAAGCCTTGCTTCCTGAGGCGGCTGCGAAGCAGTCGTCCTCTCCCTTTCCTTCTCTTTATGTTAGCAGTGTTTATGATGTAAATGATTAATAAATAAATATATGGGAACTAATTTGTCACACTCATTTGGAACCGGGTAATATTACAATACAATCACCGATGCCGTACATGGCCAGGTACGAGCATTGCAAAGCTAATGCCGTTAAAAAATAAGATTTAAAAGCAACAGTTCTTTTTTCCAAAATTTAAATATCATCGACACGATGATATTTGTTTTTTTCCAAAAATTGTTGTTACTGTTGCTTCTATCTCATCAGATGCAACGCCATTAGCATTTTCTAACCAAGAATAAGCTAATGGCGTTGAAAAAGCAGAAAAAAAAAGCAACAGTTTTTATTAACAAAATTTGAATATCATCGACACGATGATATTTGTTTTTTCATTACAAGTGTGTTTAAATTGTTTTTCGAAGTCAAAGAGAATAGAATTTATTTTTAATTTTTAAAAATTTTTAAAAAAATTTGAAAAAAAATTTCTTTGCCCTGGTGTGAGACGGACGGTCCTAACTCTCGATGCTTTCAAACCGATGAAAGTCTATTCCGCCTATAACCGCCGTACCTGCCCGGGAAGGTGTCCCGGATTTTTAAACGAAGCAGAGGCACGTGTGAACGTATTAGAATAGCCAGGGATCGACTTGTTTGAATGATAAGTGGGAAGGGTTTTTAGGCCCCGACTTGACACCGCCTACTCACAATCTCCTCACCACGACACCTCGGTTGCCATGGATCTTCGGAAATTAATAGGGAGGAACTGTAACGGGCCCTAATCATGTTACAGACCTGTGCGTGAGAGCAGCTATTCAAGCCCCGAAAGGACAAAAACCAAACTCGCTTTTATTCGAGTGATGCATAGAAAATACTAAAGGAGTACAAAACACATTTGGAAGACAGACAACCAAAGAGAGACTCTCTCGCTATGCAAAATTAAAAAAAGAAAAGAAAGAAAAATTTTGATTGAAAAATTCAAGAATTTCAAAAAGTGTTTTTACCCTTTTTTTAAAAAAAAACAGTGAAAATCCTTTAAATAAAAATGTCTCGTTTATTTTCAAAGGTTGGATATTTATGCAGATCACAGATCAAAGGATAAAATTTGCATAAAACAAACATGATTCAAAATTTAATTTGCATATATCGCCGATAAAGTTGGCGCACACTTTGTTTATTTTAGCTTTTAAATTTTTAATATTAGTGTTAAAAATTCTTAAAAATAATCAGACAAACTGATTACTATTTTCAGAATTTTTTGGATTATAAATAAAAAAATAAATTTGCATATATCTCTGACACCTTTTTTATTTGAGCTTTAAAAATTTCGTATACTGTAATCTGCTTTGGCGAATTGCATCTCAACAGCAACATGCATGATTTTCAAATTTGCACTTTTTTTTGCATTTCCATTCAGAGAAAGATGATAATACATAAAAAATGTTGCCCTCATCGAGGATATTTTATCAGTCATCATCATTTCTTCTTCTTTTATTGCTGCTGCTTTTGACTGTTTTTCGAAATCTGATTTCCTTACTTCAAATTGCTTCAAAGATTCCAAAAATGGATATTTTATCTCTTTCATTCTTGTTCCACTGTCTTGGAAGATGATATCGAAACTGCAAAACTCAATTCATCTGCAAAATATTCTGAAAGTTGCTGCCTTCATGATGCTCCATGTTCATCTGTTAAATCTGTAAGTGTTTTAAAAGTTTTTGTACATTAACAATGAAAACGGAAGGTCATTTTATGAAGATAGGGTAAGCATTAGAATTTTGAGGAAAAACATGACCTACTTTTTATATTCCTTTTTAGTTTTAACATTTGAAACTGTAAGATATTTTTGATTATCAAACCGTTTTTCAGGGAAGTCGAACACGTTTATCATCTCGACAAAGCCGTAACAGCAGTGATTCAGAATATCAAAATCTTGGATATCCATCAACATCATCTTCAAAGAAGAAGAAAAGGAAACGTTCAAAACATTCAACCTCAAAGGATGCATCATATGAAAAAAAATATCCAAAACTTGAAGGTGTTCTTGAAGATACTGGGTATGCTAATTTTATGATTTTTTGGGTAGTAGGGATTGTTGTTTGTAATTTTCTGATCCTTTCATTGATTTTTAGGTACATTGAATTAAAAGTCTCAACTTCAACGGAAGAAGAATCCCATCCCCGAAGCAAAACTCCAAAATCCGCTCGTCAAAATTCTGCAAATCCATGGTCAAATTTACCGTATGCCGATCTTGGATATCTTGAAGATGAACGTGGTGGAGAAAGCTGTAGCGATGTTCGAACTGCTGCAAAATCTGAAGCCATTACCGAACAAGAATTTTTCTCACAAGCTTCTTATCTTGAATTAATTTGTCGGTAAGCAGTTTCAATTTGATTAATTTATAATATTTAATTATTAATTTTTTAGGTATTATATTGGACATACAACTTTGGAAGAAGCAGAAAGCAAAAATTATTTCTTTGCGGATTCATGCTGTTTTTATCATCGTTTACCTGATTTCAATGGTGATTACGGTAATCTTCAAAAGTGTGTTTGCTTATATGTTTTATATATTACTCCATCCAAACAATTCGAGTATGTTTTTTAAAAATTACTGTATTTATTTACAATTTCAATACTATTTTTCAGACATTATGAAATTATTAAACGTGGTGAATTATGTTGAATGTGGTCAATTTCGATGATTATCCAGTTTGAATGATTAAGTTGGATTTTATGCTTTGAATACATGCTTTGTTGGATGGTAATTAATTTTAAAAAAAATTAGGTCCTTTGGATCAAGTTGAAATATTTTGGTTCAAATTTGAAAGTGTTGTTGATGTTTTTAAACACTTGGATCTGGTCTAAAATACTATTTCGGACCAGATCCAAATGTTTATTTCATCAAAACAACATATTTTTTTGTTAACAAAAATTAGGTCCTTTGGATCAAGTTGAAATATTTTGGTTCAAATTTGAAAGTGTTGTTGATGTTTTTAAACACTTGGATCTGGTCTAAAATACTATTTCGGACCAGATCCAATTGTTTATTTCATCAAAACAACATATTTTTGGTAAACAAAAATTAGGTCCTTTGGATCAAGTCGAAATATTTTGATTCAAATTTGAAAGTGTTGTTGATGTTTTTAAACACTTGGATCTGGTCTAAAATACTATTTCGGACCAGATCCAATTGTTTATTTCATCAAAACAACATATTTTTTTGTTAACAAAAATTAGGTCCTTTGGATCAAGTTGAAATATTTTGGTTCAAATTTGAAAGTGTTGTTGATGTTTTTAAACACTTGGATCTGGTCTAAAATACTATTTCGGACCAGATCCAAATGTTTATTTTACCAAAACAACATATTTTTTTGTAAATAAAAATTAGGTCCTTTGGATCAAGTTGAAATATTTTGGTTCAAATTTGAAAGTGTTGTTGATGTTTTTAAACACTTGGATCTGGTCTAAAATACTATTTCGGACCAGATCCAAATGTTTATTTCATCAAAACAACATATTTTCCCCCTAGGGCTAAAAAATTACTGTAGAACCAGATTTGTATTGAAAATTTTTCGAACTTTCAATTTTTTGATGCGTTTTGTGCTTTTGATTGGCAGTATCGAAACTGTTGGGAAAGAGTTACAAGTTTTTGACATTGTAACAATTCTTAACCTGCCCCAGGGGATTCCAAAAAATATAATTTCATTGTTCATTTCCCCCCTGGGCTAAAAAATTACTTTAGAACAAAATTTTTCATCTATTTTTTGATGCATTTTTTTGCCTTTTGACCTTGTAACAATTAAAGCTGCCCTAGAACCGAAAAATGGTCCTATTTCAATCCCCATTAATGTTGCAGATAATTTCATGTTGGGTAGAGGTTCCAAATAGTTTGTTTTACTGGCTCACATCAAATTTGCATAAATTTACCTCATAGATTTGTCATGCCGGAAAAAGGTCCTAGTTCAATGCC
Organism: Panagrolaimus sp. LJ2414; assembly: GCA_024447195.1. Classification (NCBI taxonomy): domain Eukaryota; kingdom Metazoa; phylum Nematoda; class Chromadorea; order Rhabditida; family Panagrolaimidae; genus Panagrolaimus; species Panagrolaimus sp. LJ2414. The sequence continues at coordinate 246,835 of JAMRXY010000052.1, read as the reverse complement.
TGTTAAAGTTGTAGATAATTTTATGTTAGGGCAAAGATAATGTCTGAAATAATGTATTAGATAATGTCTAAGATATTGTCTGAGATAAAGCCTTAGGTCTAAGATAAGCTCATAAAGTCGCGTAATGGGATATCACAATTGTCTAAGTGTTGTATATTACAGCGTAAAATGGTTAAAACCTAAACTGCTGAAGCTTCGGCATTGGGTTTAATTCGTTTCTGGGAATACCAGAAATGTATTAAACATATTTTTGGAATTTGAATACCTTGTATTTGCATAAACAACAATTTTTCACTTTTCTGGAAGATGTCCACTTTTTTGTACATGCAAGGTTGAAAAATTAATAAAATAGGGTTCCAATTTAATATTGAAAATAGATAAATATTTAATGGAGAAAGGAAAAAACAAAAATATCAAAATAATATGTAATATTTTAGTTGCATCAATCAACAATAAGGCACCTTTTTTAAGGGGAGAAAGTTGCCTTTTTTCAGAGCAGCATTTTTTTAAACAGAAGAGAGAGATCTTTTTTTTCTTCTTCTTCTTTGTGTCTCTAACTGATGAAAGAAAAATTGTGCACCTTGTTTTTGATGCATTTTTGGTTTGGAATAATTATTTAAAATACTACGATTTCTTTGGTTTAATTACCCAATAAGTTTGAGGTAAAAATTCGGCGCCCGGACAAAATCTGTGGTGAATTTAAATAAATTTTGGAGTGCCATGCTTTTAAAGCAAGGCAAAAAATGATGAAAAAAGCTTTGGTAATAATAATATATTCACTTGTTTTTGAATGATTACTGTAAGACAAATTGTAATTTCATATTCCCTTAAAGTGATCGCATTTTGGGTCGCCTTGCTTTAAAAGCAAGGCAAATAAATAATAAAAAAATTTAACAGTTTTTTTTGTTTGTTTGTTTTTGATTTGTGTGCTGTAATAAATCAGGATCACTACGATATTAAAAAATCGATAGTTGACGCTGCATTTATTAATTTGCTCTTTTCTTTCCTTTTGTTTATTTCATTTTGGTTTGATTACCTTGAAATTTAAAATCTAATGCATTTGCTGTTGTCTTAATTTTTGTATACTGTTCAAATTTATTGCATATCTCGTTGCAACAAATGCTTTTAAAAAAGTTGCAAAATTTGCGGTATCATCTGAAAACAAAGCAAATGTAAAAACACATATTTAAAAGCTTTCTCTTCTTCTGTTTTTGCAAAAAAGCTTTATAGTTTTTTTTAATCAATAACTCAAATACTGTATTGCTTTGTAACAAATGATTACGGAAATTACTTTTGGTCGATCATTATTCTAATTAGAAAGTTGGGGTTTTATAAAATTACTATTAAATTGTTAAAGAAAAAAGAAATATTTGCTTTGTTGCAATAAACAACAAAGCGTTCCAAAATTTATTCAAATGCCACTTTTAAAAAAGGGCATTGAATCGAAATTATACCTTAATCTTTAAAGGTTAAAAAACCAACGAAAAAATCAAAAAAAAGGAAAAGAAATACAATTTTGAGTTCAGTCAAAAGTACAAGGTTGCATATTTTTTCAAAGATAATGACATAAAGTCGCGTAATGGAAGAAACTATTGTCTGAGTGGGATGACAACTTAAGCTGTTGTATGTTACAGCATAAAAAACAGATCCCAAATTTACATAAAACTCTTTCGTCGAAAATGGGATCTTTTAATTTAAGAAAAAATAAGAAATTCAAGCAAATTCAAAAGAAAGAAATTTTGTTTTAGAACATGCTAAAAATATATTGAATCCGACACCGGAGACAAAATGATTAATTTATCTCCAACTTTGGAGATAAAACCCCAACTTTATCTCTCGCACTGGAGACAAAATAATTATAGTTACAAGTTTTTGATCTTGTAACAATTAATAAGCCACCCCAAGGGATTCCAAAAAGTTTAATTTTTTAGTTAATTTTCCTGCGAGGGCTTGAAATTAAAAATTACGGTAGTCAAAATTTTATTAGTTTTGAAAAGGGAGAAATTTTGGAATTTTTCCATTAAATCTTTTTTTATTGGTTTCCTTTTAAACAAATGCATAAAAAAGTTACCAGTAATTTTTCCCCCAAACTGATTTCTGTTATCGCATTAATCATAAATTTATGCCATTTTAAAATTGCTGTTCATTTTGAACTTTTTAATTTATGTTTATTTGCCCTGCTTTAGAAGCATGGCTTTCCAAAATTTTTTTAAATTCACCACAGATTTTGTCTGGGCGTCGAATTTTTACCTCAAACTTTTATGGGTAATTAAACCAAAGAAAAAGAAGTACTTAATAATAATTATTTCAGACAAAAAATGAAAAGAAAACGAGGTGCATTTTTTCTCTTTCTTTGGCAAAAGAAATAAAGAAAAACATTGATCTTTCTCTCAGTCTTTAAAAACTGCTTTGTATTGGCAAAAAAAGGTACAATTTTTCTCTTTCAAAAATGTGCCTTTTATATTAACATTAAATATTTCTTGCTGTTAATGATAATATTATTAATAATTTAATTTTTATTATCCTTTTTTCGTAATTTTAAAATTTATTGTGACCATTTTTTCTTTTATTATTTGCAACAACAACACTTCTCTTTTCTTTTTTTGATTACAAAAAATTAACATCATCGTTGATGTACCTTTTTGCAGGAAATTAAAAAGAGCAACAGCTTCTTTTAACTTAAAATCAATGGTGGCAACGCATTTATATCTAATCTAAAAAGAATGCGTTGCCACCTTTTTTCAAAAGATAAAAGCTTGTTCAACAGTAATTTTTTAAGGAACAAAAAGATAAACATCATCGATGAGATGTATTTAGTTTTTAAAAAAACAATAAAGAAATAAAGCTTTTCACATTTAAATAATAGATGAACTTTTTTTTGCTTTTGCACATTATTAGGTTTTTATTAACCTTATTCTTATACCCCTTCGGTTTAATTACCAATAATATAAATTTTAGTTCTTTTTTTATCAAAAAAAATAAATGTACAACAAGCTTTTTGCTGATAATAAAAGGTGTTTATTATTCTTTGATCGGAAGCTCCAGCATTGGGTTTAATACGCTTCTGAGTTTACCACAAACATATTAAACCCATTTTTAAAGTTTCTGCAGCCGATATTTGCATAAGCGGTATCGATTGATACAGTAACTAATATCAAATTTTGGAGTTTACTTTTCGGGATGATGTCTATTTTTTTAAAAATTGCCAAAATCTTTAAAAAAATTTACAGAAATCGAATATGGGGTCATTAATATCTGTGAGATCAAGCAATTTTGAAATAGAATCAAGAATCAAAAATTTGAATAAAGTGATTCTTACTATATCCATCATTTCTCCTGGACAATATGATACAAAAATAGTAAAATTAAACTATAATCACCTTTATTAAACTCACAGAAATCGAATATGGGGGCATTAATATCTGTGAGATCAAGCAATTTTGACTGTTGTTTGAAATTAATAAAATGCGAAAAACACGAACCTTTATTGATTCATTAAGTATTTTTGTTCTGTTTTTAAAATTTGCATTATAAAATTTGAATATCATCAACATGATGATATTTTTTCTTTAACAAAAATTAATTCGAAAGTTGCTTCCAGTTAATTTGAAACAAATCCATTTTTGGGTCAAGAACGACACAATTCCTTTGATAAATCAGAGCCTGAAGCAAAATTTCTTCTTCAACAAAATTTGAATATCATCAACATGATGATATTTGTTCTTTAACAAAAATTAATGCAGTGTTTTCGTTTATTCTTTTGCCAAAAGGTGTGGGTTGTTTAACAATAGCTACAAAGTCAAAAACTTGAAACTATTCTGTTTAATTTTTGGATTCAATCGATGTCTCGAAACTGGTGCGTAATAGTTACAAGTTTTTGATTATGTAACAACTAATAAGCTGCCCGAGGGGATTCCAAAAAGTATAATTTTTTAGTTCATTTTCCCTCAGGGCTTTAAATTACTGTAGTCAAAATTTTACAATGAAAGTTCTTTTTAGAAAAACAAAGATTTTGGCCTTTGATCTTTACCGAAACACGACGTAATGAAAATTTTTATATTTTTTCTCAATTCTGTAATCATCAAAATGCCGCAAAGCTTATTTTTGAAGAGGGACAAATTCCGGGGGAATCGTTCAATTGATTTTATTTCATGCGGATTCAATTGTTCTCAACACGAAAAAGCACTGTTTTGCGTAAGCATAAAAAATTATAAAAAAAGAAGCAAAATGAAAAATAAACACAAGTACTGTAACAACAGTTTTAAAATCCAGTTTTGATCACGGATATTTTGGATTTCCAAAAATTTATTAGTTGACAAAACCCAAAATACCGTAATAATTATTACAGACAAGTTTGAAATTCAGTTGCTATGGTTTTTGTTTTGTAAATTAAAATAAATGTAAAAGTTTTAAGACTGCTGTTTTATGTCCTATTTGAATGTTTACTTCAATTAAATATATATAGTATATTATCGACACCATCTAAAAAAATCGCAATGTCTGATAAGCGAAGAACAATTTTGGATTTGTTTATCCCTCAAAATTTGCATAAAATAGGCGATACGGAATCAAGAGTGCTAATTTACAATTAATATAGCTTTCTACATAAAAAAAAGCAGCTATAATCTTTTTTCTATAGACAAACAAAAAAAAGAAAAAGCAACAAATTTTTTTAAAGCACAGTTAAAGAAGGATTCAATTGTTCTTAACACAAAAAAACATTGTTGAGCGCAAGCTTAAAAAGTCAAAAAATGAAAAACATTTCAAAAGAACAAAAAAGAACTAAAAAGAAGCTTTCGCTGCAATGACAGAACTTTGTCATTTCACTTGACCTATATTTCTCTACCTTTTTCTAGGTCATTCCCAATGTCAAAATTTTTTTCTCTACTTGCAACCTCAAACTGAATCATATTCATTATATCTTTAATCATATCATTCCTTCGGAATGATTGGTAAAAGATTACTTACTCCCGCGGGCATCATTCATAATAATATTTTTTCGATTTCTTTTTTTTAATATATAAAAACAAGCTTCTTTCTATGAAACAAATTTGGGGCTGCCGTGTTCTTTCATTGCAGATTCTTTCCTTCCTTTAAAAAGGCTAAATCTCCAATCTTGCTTCCTTTGAAGAAGCAAAATCAAAAATTTTGCTTCCTTGAAAGAAGCAACAGCAAAAACTTGACAAAATTTGAATATCATCGACACGATGATATTTGATTTTTTCCAAAAATTAAAGTAACTGTTGCTCCTATTTCATCAGAAGCAACGCCATAAGCTTTTTCTGATCAAGATTGAGCTAATGGCGTTGCAAAATTAGAAATAAAAGCAACAGTTCTTTTTAAAAATAATTTGAATATCATCGACTCGATGATATTTGATTTTTCATTACAAGTGTGTTTAAATTGTTTTTCGAAGTCAAAGAGAATAGAATTTATTTTTTATTTTATTTAAGATCCCCTGGGGCAAGTTTAAATAGTAATCAAAAATTTACATTGAAAATTTTTCTTTGAATTTTCAATTTTTTGATGCAATTTTGTTGCTTTTGTCGGCTTGCCAAAAATTGTTAGAACAAAGATGGCACTTTCAGGCCTTGAATTAAAAAATAAGCTTGCCCCAGGGATTCCAAAAAGTATTGTTATTTTATTTAATATTTTCTGGGGCAAGTTTAAACAGTAATCAAAAATTACATTGAAAATTTTACTTTGAATTTTCACTTTTTGATGCAATTTTGTTGCTTCTATCGGCTGGCCGAAAAGTGTTAGAACAAAGATGGCACTTTCTGGCCTTGAAATAATAAATAAGCTTGCCCCAGGGATTCCAAAAAGTATTGTTATTTTATTTAATATTTTCTGGGGCAAGTTTAAACAGTAATCAAAAATTACATTGAAAATTTTACTTTGAATTTTCAATTTTTGATGCAATTTTGTTGCTTCTATCGGCTTGCCGAAAAGTGTTAGAACAAAAATGGCACTTTCAGGCCTTGAATTAAAAAATAAGCTTGCCCCAGGGATTCCAAAAAGTATTGTTATTTTATTTAATATTTCCTGGGGCAAGTTTAAACAGTAATCAAAAAATTACATTGAAAATTTTACTTTGAATATTCAATTTTTGATGCAATTTTGTTGCTTCAATCGGCTGGCCGAAAAGTGTTAGAACAAAAATGGCACTTTCAGGCCTTGAATTAAAAAATAAGCTTGCCCCAGGGATTCCAAAAAGTATTGTTATTTTATTTAATATTTCCTGGGGCAAGTTTAAACAGTATTTCAAAAATAACATTGAAAATTTTACTTTGAATTTTCAATTTTTGATGCAATTTTGTTGCTTCAATCGGCTTGCCGAAAAGTGTTAGAACAAAAATGGCACTTTCAGGCCTTGAATTAAAAAATAAGCTTGCCCCAGGGATTCCAAAAAGTATTGTTATTTTATTTAATATTTCCTGGGGCAAGTTTAAACAGTAATCAAAAAATTACATTGAAAATTTTACTTTGAATATTCAATTTTTGATGCAATTTTGTTGCTTCAATCGGCTGGCCGAAAAGTGTTAGAAAAAAGATGGCACTTTCAGGCCTTGAAATAATAAATAAGCTTGCCCCAGGGATTCCAAAAAGTATTGTTATTTTATTTAATATTTCCTGGGGCAAGTTTAAACAGTAATCAAAAAATTACATTGAAAATTTTACTTTGAATTTTCAATTTTTGATGCAATTTTGTTGCTTCAATCGGCTTGCCGAAAAGTGTTAGAAAAAAGATGGCACTTTCAGGCCTTGAATTAAAAAATAAGCTTGCCCCAGGGATTCCAAAAAGTATTGTTATTTTATTTAATATTTCCTGGGGCAAGTTTAAACAGTAATCAAAAAATTACATTGAAAATTTTACTTTGAATTTTCAATTTTTGATGCAATTTTGTTGCTTTAATCGGCTGGCCGAAAAGTGTTAGAACAAAGATGGCACTTTCAGGCCTTGAATTAAAAAATAAGCTTGCCCCAGGGATTCCAAAAAGTATTGTTATTTTATTTAATATTTCCTGGGGCAAGTTTAAACAGTAATCAAAAAATTACATTGAAAATTTTACTTTGAATTTTCAATTTTTGATGCAATTTTGTTGCTTCAATCGGCTTGCCGAAAAGTGTTAGAACAAAGATGGCACTTTCAGGCCTTGAATTAAAAAATAAGCTTGCCCCAGGGATTCCAAAAAGTATTGTTATTTTATTTAATATTTCCTGGGGCAAGTTTAAACAGTAATCAAAAAATTTCATTGAAAATTTTACTTTGAATATTCAATTTTTGATGCAATTTTGTTGCTTTAATCGGCTGGCCGAAAAGTGTTAGAACAAAGATGGCACTTTCAGGCCTTGAATTAAAAAATAAGCTTGCCCCAGGGATTCCAAAAAGTATTGTTATTTTATTTAATATTTCCTGGGGCAAGTTTAAACAGTAATCAAAAAATTACATTGAAAATTTTACTTTGAATTTTCAATTTTTGATGCAATTTTGTTGCTTTAATCGGCTGGCCGAAAAGTGTTAGAACAAAGATGGCACTTTCAGGCCTTGAAATAATAAATAAGCTTGCCCCAGGGATTCCAAAAAGTATTGTTATTTTATTTAATATTTCCTGGGGCAAGTTTAAACAGTAATCAAAAAATTACATTGAAAATTTTACTTTGAATTTGCAATTTTTGATGCAATTTTGTTGCTTCAATCGGCTGGCCGAAAAGTGTTAGAAAAAAGATGGCACTTTCAGGCCTTGAATTAAAAAATAAGCTTGCCCCAGGGATTCCAAAAAGTATTGTTATTTTATTTAATATTTCCTGGGGCAAGTTTAAACAGTAATCAAAAAATTTCATTGAAAATTTTACTTTGAATATTCAATTTTTGATGCAATTTTGTTGCTTTAATCGGCTGGCCGAAAAGTGTTAGAACAAAGATGGCACTTTCAGGCCTTGAATTAAAAAATAAGCTTGCCCCAGGGATTCCAAAAAGTATTGTTATTTTATTTAATATTTCCTGGGGCAAGTTTAAACAGTAATCAAAAAATTACATTGAAAATTTTACTTTGAATTTTCAATTTTTGATGCAATTTTGTTGCTTCAATCGGCTGGCCGAAAAGTGTTAGAACAAAAATGGCACTTTCAGGCCTTGAATTAAAAAATAAGCTTGCCCCAGGGATTCCAAAAAGTATTGTTATTTTATTTAATATTTCCTGGGGCAAGTTTAAACAGTAATCAAAAAATTACATTGAAAATTTTACTTTGAATATTCAATTTTTGATGCAATTTTGTTGCTTCAATCGGCTGGCCGAAAAGTGTTAGAACAAAAATGGCACTTTCAGGCCTTGAATTAAAAAATAAGCTTGCCCCAGGGATTCCAAAAAGTATTGTTATTTTATTTAATATTTCCTGGGGCAAGTTTAAACAGTATTTCAAAAATAACATTGAAAATTTTACTTTGAATTTTCAATTTTTGATGCAATTTTGTTGCTTCAATCGGCTGGCCGAAAAGTGTTAGAACAAAGATGGCACTTTCAGGCCTTGAATTAAAAAATAAGCTTGCCCCAGGGATTCCAAAAAGTATTGTTATTTTATTTAATATTTCCTGGGGCAAGTTTAAACAGTACTTCAAAAATTACATTGAAAATTTTACTTTGAATTTTCAATTTTTGATGCAATTTTGTTGCTTCAATCGGCTGGCCGAAAAGTGTTAGAACAAAGATGGCACTTTCAGGCCTTGAATTAAAAAATAAGCTTGCCCCAGGGATTCCAAAAAGTATTGTTATTTTATTTAATATTTCCTGGGGCAAGTTTAAACAGTAATCAAAAAATTTCATTGAAAATTTTACTTTGAATATTCAATTTTTGATGCAATTTTGTTGCTTTAATCGGCTGGCCGAAAAGTGTTAGAACAAAGATGGCACTTTCAGGCCTTGAATTAAAAAATAAGCTTGCCCCAGGGATTCCAAAAAGTATTGTTATTTTATTTAATATTTCCTGGGGCAAGTTTAAACAGTAATCAAAAAATTACATTGAAAATTTTACTTTGAATTTTCAATTTTTGATGCAATTTTGTTGCTTCAATCGGCTGGCCGAAAAGTGTTAGAACAAAGATGGCACTTTCAGGCCTTGAAATAATAAATAAGCTTGCCCCAGGGATTCCAAAAAGTATTGTTATTTTATTTAATATTTCCTGGGGCAAGTTTAAACAGTAATCAAAAAATTACATTGAAAATTTTACTTTGAATTTTCAATTTTTGATGCAATTTTGTTGCTTCAATCGGCTGGCCGAAAAGTGTTAGAACAAAGATGGCACTTTCAGGCCTTGAATTAAAAAATAAGCTTGCCCCAGGGATTCCAAAAAGTATTGTTATTTTATTTAATATTTCCTGGGGCAAGTTTAAACAGTAATCAAAAAATTACATTGAAAATTTTACTTTGAATTTTCAATTTTTGATGCAATTTTGTTGCTTCAATCGGCTGGCCGAAAAGTGTTAGAAAAAAGATGGCACTTTCAGGCCTTGAAATAATAAATAAGCTTGCCCCAGGGATTCCAAAAAGTATTGTTATTTTATTTAATATTTCCTGGGGCAAGTTTAAACAGTAATCAAAAAATTACATTGAAAATTTTACTTTGAATTTTCAATTTTTGATGCAATTTTGTTGCTTCAATCGGCTGGCCGAAAAGTGTTAGAACAAAGATGGCACTTTCAGGCCTTGAATTAAAAAATAAGCTTGCCCCAGGGATTCCAAAAAGTATTGTTATTTTATTTAATATTTCCTGGGGCAAGTTTAAACAGTAATCAAAAAATTACATTGAAAATTTTACTTTGAATTTTCAATTTTTGATGCAATTTTGTTGCTTCAATCGGCTGGCCGAAAAGTGTTAGAACAAAGATGGCACTTTCAGGCCTTGAATTAAAAAATAAGCTTGCCCCAGGGATTCCAAAAAGTATTGTTATTTTATTTAATATTTCCTGGGGCAAGTTTAAACAGTACTTCAAAAATTACATTGAAAATTTTACTTTGAATTTTCAATTTTTGATGCAATTTTGTTGCTTCAATCGGCTGGCCGAAAAGTGTTAGAACAAAGATGGCACTTTCAGGCCTTGAATTAAAAAATAAGCTTGCCCCAGGGATTCCAAAAAGTATTGTTATTTTATTTAATATTTCCTGGGGCAAGTTTAAACAGTAATCAAAAAATTACATTGAAAATTTTACTTTGAATTTTCAATTTTTGATGCAATTTTGTTGCTTCAATCGGCTGGCCGAAAAGTGTTAGAACAAAGATGGCACTTTCAGGCCTTGAATTAAAAAATAAGCTTGCCCCAGGGATTCCAAAAAGTATTGTTATTTTATTTAATATTTCCTGGGGCAAGTTTAAACAGTAATCAAAAAATTACATAGTCAAAAATGATTTTGTGGCTTTGATAAATGAGAGCTATAATCAAGGAAGTAGCAGTGCGATCGGCATTAACGAAACTGTTGGGAAATAGATACAAGTTTTTAACATTGTAAAAATTAATAAGCTACCCAAGGAGGTTCCAAAAATAAAATATTTTAGTTCATTTCCTCATCAGGGCTAAAAAAATACCGTACTCAAAATGTACATTGAAAATTTTGTGAACGTTCATTTATTCTAATGCATTTTTAGACTTCTATCGGCAGTAACGAAACTTGTGAACCATCAAATAATCATAAATTTATCTCACAGATTTGTTGGGGCAGAAAAAGGGTTCTATTTCAGTACTCGATAAAGTTGTTGATAATTTTTTCTTAGGGCCTTGATGATGTCTGAAATAATGTCTGAAATAATGTCTTAGATAAAGCCTTAGGTCTAAGATAAGCTCATAAAGTCGCGTAATGGGGTATCACAATTGTCTAAGTGTTGTATGTTACTGCGTAAAATGGTAAAAATTCAACTTGGATAAGATTTTTACAATTTATCGCTATTCTCCTTTTAACATAAAAATTCCTGTTGAACAAAAAAATCAAAAAGTCTTTCATGTAATATATTAGTTAAACTACTGTATCGACATTTCGAAAAAATTAGAAAAAAAATTAATATTTAATTACATATTAATTGTTACTAAATAAAAAAAGATTTTTCGTAAAAAATCCACAAAGTTATTTGTAACTTACAGTAACCCAAAAAAATACGAAAATTGCAACTGCACTACAATATTGTTTTACTCAAAAATTCAATATTAATTCTTTTTCGTTTTGAATACGAAATACCGAGTTAAATTATTACAAACAAAATTAAATCGTTTTTTTTACACAAAAATTTAAAAATAATTAAGGTAATTTCCATCAAAAAAGGGATTACATCGTTGTTTTAATTTTTTCAAAACTTAAATCGACATTTTTTCTCTTTATTTATGCGGATCCGCGGATTAATCCGTGAATCCGCTCCGGCGGATTGATCCGCCGATCCGCTCCGCCAACATTTCTAATCCGCCACCAATCCGCCGATTTGCGCCGCGAATTGGCGGACCATATCCGCGTTTTGGCTCGGCGGAGCGGATTGCCTTTCACTAGATTACAGTCATTATATATTCTACAAAATATTTTATCAGAAATTCTAAATTGTAAAAAAACAAAAAATTGATAAATGTTAAAAGAAGAGAAGATATTAAACAGCAAAAAAATGTAACTTTTTTAGTTGCATCAACAACAAGGCACATTTTTGAAAAGGGAGAAATTTTGTGATTTTTCCGTTAAATCATTTTTATTGCATAAAAAAGTTACCAGTAATTTTTCCCCGAAACTGATTTCTGTTATCGCATTAATCATAAATTTATGCCTTTTTAAAATTGCTGTTCTTTTCGAACTTTTGTTTATTTGCCTTGCTTTAAAATCATGGCTTTCCAAAATTTATTTAAATTCACCACAGATTTTGTCTGGGCGCCTAATTTTTACCTCAAACTTTTATGGGTAATTAAACCAAAGAAAAAGAAGTATTTAATAATAAAAATTTTAGACAAAAAATGCAAAGAAAACAAGGTGCATTTTATCTCTTTCTTTGGCAAAAGAAATAAAGAAAAACATTGATCTTTCTCTCTCTCTTTATAAACTGCTTTGAATTAGCAAAAAAGGTACAATTTTTCTCCTTCAAAAAAAGCGCATTCTCTCAAAAACATAAAAAATATTTCTTGCTGTTAATGATGATATTAACAGCAAGAATTACTGTATTGCTAAAACGTGTTACTGTAATTAAAATTTATTGTAACAATATTTTCTTTTATTGTTTGCAACAACAACCCATCTTTTTGTATTCCCATTTTTACACTTTTTTTTCAACTATCCTTTTCTTCTTTGTTTTTATGTGGAACAAAAAAGAAGAGCCTTTTACGCTTGGGGTCATACCGCAGTGAAAGCACGCCATCCCGTCCGATCTGGCAAGTTAAGCACTGCTGGGCTCGATTAGTACTTGGATGGGAGACCTCCTGGGAATCTCGAGTGCTCCAAGCTTTTTTCAGTTTAAACTTATATTTTTGTAATTTTTTTGTCAAATTTGATCCCCAAACTACCTTTATTAAATTGTTAAATGCTGCAAAAACTTAAGAAAGGAGAAAATGATTATTTTTAGGGAATATTTTATTACAGTAATCACATAAAACAAATGTAATAAAACATGCAAAAAAACTTTGTAAATTCCTTACAGTATAATAAATAGAAAATCGGTATTATTAACAATAATGCAAAATCTAATTTTAAATAAATAAAAATCCAAGTTGCAAACATTTGAAGATCAGCTGTTACAGTATTAGATGAAACCGAAAATTTGTCATTTTTCAGTTTAAAAAACTTTTCAAATTACACTTTATTGTTTATTTTAATGTCCTTATCTAGAATTATTATTTTGGTATATCAAAAATTACTTTTTTTGTTCCTAATAAACTTCTTTTTTAAACGGTAAAAGCAATCTAATCTCACCCACCACTTTTAGGCTTTTTTATAAAAATTTTGACCGAAAATTTTGGTTTGATTACAAAAAATTAACATCATCGATGATGTACCTTTTTGTAGGAAATTAAAAAGAGCAACAATATAAATGCGTTGCCACATTAAAATCAATGGTGCCAACAATATCTAATCTAAAAAGAATGCGTTGCCACCTTTTTTCAAAAGTTAAAAGCTTGTTCAATTTGTTCTTTTTTTATCAAAAAAAAATAATGAACAACAAGCTTTTTGCTGATAATAAAAGGTGTTTATTATTCTTTGATCGGAAGCTCCAGCATTGGGTTTAATACGCTTCTGAGTTTACCACAAACATATTAAACCCATTTTTGGAACTTCAGCAGCCGAAATTTGCATAAGCGGTATCGATCGATACAGTAACTAATATCAAATTTTGGATTTTACTTTTCGGGATAATGTCCACTTTTTTAGAAATTTCGAGAATCTTAAAAAAATTTACAGAAATGGAGCATTAATATCTGTGAGTTTAGGCAATTTTGAAAAAGAAGCAAGATTCAAAAAATTTGCATAAAGTTAATCTTACTATATCCTGCATTTTCCTGGACAATATGATACAAAAATAGTAAAATTAAACAATAATCACCTTTATTAAACTCACAGAAATCGAATATGGGAGCATTAATGTATCTGTGAGTTCAGGCAATTTTGACCGTTCTTTGAAATTAATAAAATGCGAAAAACGGGAACCTTTATTGGTTCATTAAGTATTTTTGTTTTGTTTTTAAAATTTGCACTATAAAATTTGAATATCATCAACATGATGATATTTTTTCTTTAACAAAAATTAATTCGAAAGTTGCTTCCAGTTAATTTGAAACAAAGCCATTTTCGGGTCAAGAATGACACAAGTGCTTTGATAAATCAAAGCCTGAAGCAAAATTTCTTCTTCAACAAAATTTGAATATCATCAACATGATGATATTTGTTCTTTAACAAAAATTAATGCAGTGTTTTCGTTTATTCTTTTGCCAAAAGGTGTGGGTTGTTTAACAATAGCTACAAAGTCAAAAACTTGTAACTATTCAATTCTATCGGCAGTAACGAAACTGCTACGACAGAGTTACAAGTTTTTGACATTGTAACAATTGTTAACCTGGCCCAGGGGATTCCAAAAAATACAATTTTTTAGTACATTTTCCCCCCAGGGCTTGAAAATCAAAATTTTACAATAAAAGTTCTTTGAACTATCATTTCTTTGATCAATTTTTGGATTCAATCGAATGTCTCGAAACTGGTGCGTAATAGTTACAAGTTTTTGACCATGTAACAATTAATAAGCTGCCCGAGGGGATTCCGAAAAGTATAATATTTAAGTTTCTTTTCCCTCGGGGCTTTAAATTACCGTAGTAATTTAAAGCCCCGAGTAAAAATTGTTAAATGCAATTTAAAGATTCTGTTGCCCTGGAATTGGGTGGGATACATTTATGGAATACTCCTAAATGTATCCCACCCAATTTTGCACTTTTTGATATAAGAATTTTAATATAATAAAAACGGGCTTTAACTACAGGATCTCAAAAATTGTTTGTGAACTTTCATTTTTTCTGATGCATTTTGGTCCTAAAATCGGATAGCTCGAAACTGGTGCTTAATAGTCACAAGTTTTTGACATTGTAACCATTAATAAGCTATCCAAGGAGATTCCAAAAATATAATTCTATAGTTCATTTCTCCCTCAGGGCTTTAAACATCCTGTACTCAAAATTTTCATAATCGGGTTTAATACGTTTTTAGAGATAAAAGCAAACTCAACAGCTTTAATTTGCATAAAAATGTTTAGTCGAGCTGTTCTCATTGAATGTTTTTTACGAAATTTTTTCTGTTGAAAATAGCAACTTTTTTGTAATATCATCGACACGATGATATTTGTTTTTTCCAAAAATTATTGTTACTGTTGCTTCTATCTCCTCAGAATCAACGCCATTAGCATTTTCTAACCAAGAATAAGCTAATGCCGTTAAAAAATAAGATTTAAAAGCAACAGTTCTTTTTTCCAAAATTTAAATATCATCGACACGATGATATTTGTTTTTTTCCAAAAATTGTTGTTACTGTTGCTTCTATCTCATCAGATGCAACGCCATTAGCATTTTCTAACCAAGAATAAGCTAATGGCGTTGAAAAAGCAGAAAAAAAAAGCAACAGTTTTTATTAACAAAATTTGAATATCATCGACACGATGATATTTGTTTTTTCATTACAAGTGTGTTTAAATTGTTTTTCGAAGTCAAAGAGAATAGAATTTATTTTTAATTTTTAAAAATTTTTAAAAAAATTTGAAAAAAAATTTCTTTGCCCTGGTGTGAGACGGACGGTCCTAACTCTCGATACTTTCAAACCGATGAAAGTCTATTCCGCCTATAACCGCCGTACCTGCCCGGGAAGGTGTCCCGGATTTTTAAACGAAGCAGAGGCACGTGTGAACGTATTAGAATAGCCAGGGATCGACTTGTTTGAATGATAAGTGGGAAGGGTTTTTAGGCCCCGACTTGACACCGCCTACTCACAATCTCCTCACCACGACACCTCGGTTGCCATGGATCTTCGGAAATTAATAGGGAGGAACTGTAACGGGCCCTAATCATGTTACAGACCTGTGCGTGAGAGCAGCTATTCAAGCCCCGAAAGGACAAAAACCAAACTCGCTTTTATTCGAGTGATGCATAGAAAATACTAAAGGAGTACAAAACACATTTGGAAGACAGACAACCAAAGAGAGACTCTCTCGCTATGCAAAATTAAAAAAAGAAAAGAAAGAAAAATTTTGATTGAAAAATTCAAGAATTTCAAAAAGTGTTTTTACCCTTTTTTTAAAAAAAAACAGTGAAAATCCTTTAAATAAAAATGTCTCGTTTATTTTCAAAGGTTGGATATTTATGCAGATCACAGATCAAAGGATAAAATTTGCATAAAACAAACATGATTCAAAATTTAATTTGCATATATCGCCGATAAAGTTGGCGCACACTTTGTTTATTTTAGCTTTTAAATTTTTAATATTAGTGTTAAAAATTCTTAAAAATAATCAGACAAACTGATTACTATTTTCAGAATTTTTTGGATTATAAATAAAAAAATAAATTTGCATATATCTCTGACACCTTTTTTATTTGAGCTTTAAAAATTTCGTATACTGTAATCTGCTTTGGCGAATTGCATCTCAACAGCAACATGCATGATTTTCAAATTTGCACTTTTTTTTGCATTTCCATTCAGAGAAAGATGATAATACATAAAAAATGTTGCCCTCATCGAGGATATTTTATCAGTCATCATCATTTCTTCTTCTTTTATTGCTGCTGCTTTTGACTGTTTTTCGAAATCTGATTTCCTTACTTCAAATTGCTTCAAAGATTCCAAAAATGGATATTTTATCTCTTTCATTCTTGTTCCACTGTCTTGGAAGATGATATCGAAACTGCAAAACTCAATTCATCTGCAAAATATTCTGAAAGTTGCTGCCTTCATGATGCTCCATGTTCATCTGTTAAATCTGTAAGTGTTTTAAAAGTTTTTGTACATTAACAATGAAAACGGAAGGTCATTTTATGAAGATAGGGTAAGCATTAGAATTTTGAGGAAAAACATGACCTACTTTTTATATTCCTTTTTAGTTTTAACATTTGAAACTGTAAGATATTTTTGATTATCAAACCGTTTTTCAGGGAAGTCGAACACGTTTATCATCTCGACAAAGCCGTAACAGCAGTGATTCAGAATATCAAAATCTTGGATATCCATCAACATCATCTTCAAAGAAGAAGAAAAGGAAACGTTCAAAACATTCAACCTCAAAGGATGCATCATATGAAAAAAAATATCCAAAACTTGAAGGTGTTCTTGAAGATACTGGGTATGCTAATTTTATGATTTTTTGGGTAGTAGGGATTGTTGTTTGTAATTTTCTGATCCTTTCATTGATTTTTAGGTACATTGAATTAAAAGTCTCAACTTCAACGGAAGAAGAATCCCATCCCCGAAGCAAAACTCCAAAATCCGCTCGTCAAAATTCTGCAAATCCATGGTCAAATTTACCGTATGCCGATCTTGGATATCTTGAAGATGAACGTGGTGGAGAAAGCTGTAGCGATGTTCGAACTGCTGCAAAATCTGAAGCCATTACCGAACAAGAATTTTTCTCACAAGCTTCTTATCTTGAATTAATTTGTCGGTAAGCAGTTTCAATTTGATTAATTTATAATATTTAATTATTAATTTTTTAGGTATTATATTGGACATACAACTTTGGAAGAAGCAGAAAGCAAAAATTATTTCTTTGCGGATTCATGCTGTTTTTATCATCGTTTACCTGATTTCAATGGTGATTACGGTAATCTTCAAAAGTGTGTTTGCTTATATGTTTTATATATTACTCCATCCAAACAATTCGAGTATGTTTTTTAAAAATTACTGTATTTATTTACAATTTCAATACTATTTTTCAGACATTATGAAATTATTAAACGTGGTGAATTATGTTGAATGTGGTCAATTTCGATGATTATCCAGTTTGAATGATTAAGTTGGATTTTATGCTTTGAATACATGCTTTGTTGGATGGTAATTAATTTTATCAATTATATTTTATTTGTAATGTTTTGTGTTTGTTTAATTTTTTGAAGTAAATAAATTTCACTTTGAATTTTTTGTTTTTGAAATACAGTAATCTTTGAAAAATTTTTTGGGTATTTGTCGTGACTGCATTATATACCGAAAACGTATCCGATCCATTTTTGATCAAGTAGAAGATAAACTTAGTGTTTAATCTCCAAAGTTGGAGATAAAGTTGGTGTTTTATCTCCGGTGCCGGAGATTAAGTTGGGGTTTTATCTCCCGTGCCGGAGATCAAGTTGGGGTTTTATCTCCCGTGCCGGAGATCAAGTTGGTGTTTTATCTCCGGTGCCGGAGATAAAGTTGGGGTTTTATCTCCGGTGCCGGAGATAAAGTTGGGGTTTTATCTCCAAAGTTGGAGATAAAGGTGGTGTTTTATCTCCGGTGTCGGAGATAAAGTTGGTGTTTTATCTCCGGTGCCGGAGATAAAGTTGGGGTTTTATCTCCAAAGTTGGAGATAAAGTTGGGGTTTTATCTCCAAAGTTGGAGATAAAGTTGGGGTTTTGTCTCCGGTGCCGGAGATAAAGTTGGTGCTGATGTTTTTAAACACTTGGATCTGGTCTAAAATACTATTTCGGACCAGATCCAAATGTTTATTTCACCAAAACAACATTTTTTTTTGTAAACAAAAATAAGGTCCTTTGGATTAAGTAGAAATATTTTGATTCAAATTTGAAAGTGTTGTTGATGTTTTTAAACACTTGGATCTGGTCTAAAATACTATTTCGGACCAGATCCAATTGTTTATTTCATCAAAACAACATATTTTTGGTAAACAAAAATTAGGTCCTTTGGATCAAGTTGAAATATTTTGGTTCAAATTTGAAAGTGTTGTTGATGTTTTTAAACACTTGGATCTGGTCTAAAATACTATTTCGGACCAGATCCAAATGTTTATTTCATCAAAACAACATATTTTTTTGTTAACAAAAATTAGGTCCTTTGGATCAAGTTGAAATATTTTGGTTCAAATTTGAAAGTGTTGTTGATGTTTTTAAACACTTGGATCTGGTCTAAAATACTATTTCGGACCAGATCCAATTGTTTATTTCATCAAAACAACATATTTTTGGTAAACAAAAATTAGGTCCTTTGGATCAAGTTGAAATATTTTGGTTCAAATTTGAAAGTGTTGTTGATGTTTTTAAACACTTGGATCTGGTCTAAAATACTATTTCGGACCAGATCCAATTGTTTATTTCATCAAAACAACATATTTTTGGTAAACAAAAATTAGGTCCTTTGGATCAAGTCGAAATATTTTGATTCAAATTTGAAAGTGTTGTTGATGTTTTTAAACACTTGGATCTGGTCTAAAATACTATTTCGGACCAGATCCAAATGTTTATTTCATCAAAACAACATATTTTTTTGTTAACAAAAATTAGGTCCTTTGGATCAAGTTGAAATATTTTGGTTCAAATTTGAAAGTGTTGTTGATGTTTTTAAACACTTGGATCTGGTCTAAAATACTATTTCGGACCAGATCCAAATGTTTATTTCATCAAAACAACATATTTTTTTGTTAACAAAAATTAGGTCCTTTGGATCAAGTTGAAATATTTTGGTTCAAATTTGAAAGTGTTGTTGATGTTTTTAAACACTTGGATCTGGTCTAAAATACTATTTCGGACCAGATCCAATTGTTTATTTCATCAAAACAACATATTTTTGGTAAACAAAAATTAGGTCCTTTGGATCAAGTCGAAATATTTTGATTCAAATTTGAAAGTGTTGTTGATGTTTTTAAACACTTGGATCTGGTCTAAAATACTATTTCGGACCAGATCCAAATGTTTATTTCATCAAAACAACATATTTTTTTGTTAACAAAAATTAGGTCCTTTGGATCAAGTTGAAATATTTTGGTTCAAATTTGAAAGTGTTGTTGATGTTTTTAAACACTTGGATCTGGTCTAAAATACTATTTCGGACCAGATCCAATTGTTTATTTCATCAAAACAACATATTTTTGGTAAACAAAAATTAGGTCCTTTGGATCAAGTCGAAATATTTTGATTCAAATTTGAAAGTGTTGTTGATGTTTTTAAACACTTGGATCTGGTCTAAAATACTATTTCGGACCAGATCCAAATGTTTATTTCATCAAAACAACATATTTTCCCCCTAGGGCTAAAAAATTACTGTAGAACCAGATTTGTATTGAAAATTTTTCGAACTTTCAATTTTTTGATGCGTTTTGTGCTTTTGATTGGCAGTATCGAAACTGTTGGGAAAGAGTTACAAGTTTTTGACATTGTAACAATTCTTAACCTGCCCCAGGGGATTCCAAAAAATATAATTTCATTGTTCATTTCCCCCCTGGGCTAAAAAATTACTTTAGAACAAAATTTTTCATCTATTTTTTGATGCATTTTTTTGCCTTTTGACCTTGTAACAATTAAAGCTGCCCTAGAACCGAAAAATGGTCCTATTTCAATCCCCATTAATGTTGCAGATAATTTCATGTTGGGTAGAGGTTCCAAATAGTTTGTTTTACTGGCTCACATCAAATTTGCATAAATTTACCTCATAGATTTGTCATGCCGGAAAAAGGTCCTAGTTCAATGCCTGTTAAAGTTGTAGATAATTTTATGTTAGGGCAAAGATAATGTCTGAAATAATGTATTAGATAATGTCTAAGATATTGTCTGAGATAAAGCCTTAGGTCTAAGATAAGCTCATAAAGTCGCGTAATGGGATATCACAATTGTCTAAGTGTTGTATATTACAGCGTAAAATGGTTAAAACCTAAACTGCTGAAGCTTCGGCATTGGGTTTAATTCGTTTCTGGGAATACCAGAAATGTATTAAACATATTTTTGGAATTTGAATACCTTGTATTTGCATAAACAACAATTTTTCACTTTTCTGGAAGATGTCCACTTTTTTGTACATGCAAGGTTGAAAAATTAATAAAATAGGGTTCCAATTTAATATTGAAAATAGATAAATATTTAATGGAGAAAGGAAAAAACAAAAATATCAAAATAATATGTAATATTTTAGTTGCATCAATCAACAATAAGGCACCTTTTTTAAGGGGAGAAAGTTGCCTTTTTTCAGAGCAGCATTTTTTTAAACAGAAGAGAGAGATCTTTTTTTTCTTCTTCTTCTTTGTGTCTCTAACTGATGAAAGAAAAATTGTGCACCTTGTTTTTGATGCATTTTTGGTTTGGAATAATTATTTAAAATACTACGATTTCTTTGGTTTAATTACCCAATAAGTTTGAGGTAAAAATTCGGCGCCCGGACAAAATCTGTGGTGAATTTAAATAAATTTTGGAGTGCCATGCTTTTAAAGCAAGGCAAAAAATGATGAAAAAAGCTTTGGTAATAATAATATATTCACTTGTTTTTGAATGATTACTGTAAGACAAATTGTAATTTCATATTCCCTTAAAGTGATCGCATTTTGGGTCGCCTTGCTTTAAAAGCAAGGCAAATAAATAATAAAAAAATTTAACAGTTTTTTTTGTTTGTTTGTTTTTGATTTGTGTGCTGTAATAAATCAGGATCACTACGATATTAAAAAATCGATAGTTGACGCTGCATTTATTAATTTGCTCTTTTCTTTCCTTTTGTTTATTTCATTTTGGTTTGATTACCTTGAAATTTAAAATCTAATGCATTTGCTGTTGTCTTAATTTTTGTATACTGTTCAAATTTATTGCATATCTCGTTGCAACAAATGCTTTTAAAAAAGTTGCAAAATTTGCGGTATCATCTGAAAACAAAGCAAATGTAAAAACACATATTTAAAAGCTTTCTCTTCTTCTGTTTTTGCAAAAAAGCTTTATAGTTTTTTTTAATCAATAACTCAAATACTGTATTGCTTTGTAACAAATGATTACGGAAATTACTTTTGGTCGATCATTATTCTAATTAGAAAGTTGGGGTTTTATAAAATTACTATTAAATTGTTAAAGAAAAAAGAAATATTTGCTTTGTTGCAATAAACAACAAAGCGTTCCAAAATTTATTCAAATGCCACTTTTAAAAAAGGGCATTGAATCGAAATTATACCTTAATCTTTAAAGGTTAAAAAACCAACGAAAAAATCAAAAAAAAGGAAAAGAAATACAATTTTGAGTTCAGTCAAAAGTACAAGGTTGCATATTTTTTCAAAGATAATGACATAAAGTCGCGTAATGGAAGAAACTATTGTCTGAGTGGGATGACAACTTAAGCTGTTGTATGTTACAGCATAAAAAACAGATCCCAAATTTACATAAAACTCTTTCGTCGAAAATGGGATCTTTTAATTTAAGAAAAAATAAGAAATTCAAGCAAATTCAAAAGAAAGAAATTTTGTTTTAGAACATGCTAAAAATATATTGAATCCGACACCGGAGACAAAATGATTAATTTATCTCCAACTTTGGAGATAAAACCCCAACTTTATCTCTCGCACTGGAGACAAAATAATTATAGTTACAAGTTTTTGATCTTGTAACAATTAATAAGCCACCCCAAGGGATTCCAAAAAGTTTAATTTTTTAGTTAATTTTCCTGCGAGGGCTTGAAATTAAAAATTACGGTAGTCAAAATTTTATTAGTTTTGAAAAGGGAGAAATTTTGGAATTTTTCCATTAAATCTTTTTTTATTGGTTTCCTTTTAAACAAATGCATAAAAAAGTTACCAGTAATTTTTCCCCCAAACTGATTTCTGTTATCGCATTAATCATAAATTTATGCCATTTTAAAATTGCTGTTCATTTTGAACTTTTTAATTTATGTTTATTTGCCCTGCTTTAGAAGCATGGCTTTCCAAAATTTTTTTAAATTCACCACAGATTTTGTCTGGGCGTCGAATTTTTACCTCAAACTTTTATGGGTAATTAAACCAAAGAAAAAGAAGTACTTAATAATAATTATTTCAGACAAAAAATGAAAAGAAAACGAGGTGCATTTTTTCTCTTTCTTTGGCAAAAGAAATAAAGAAAAACATTGATCTTTCTCTCAGTCTTTAAAAACTGCTTTGTATTGGCAAAAAAAGGTACAATTTTTCTCTTTCAAAAATGTGCCTTTTATATTAACATTAAATATTTCTTGCTGTTAATGATAATATTATTAATAATTTAATTTTTATTATCCTTTTTTCGTAATTTTAAAATTTATTGTGACCATTTTTTCTTTTATTATTTGCAACAACAACACTTCTCTTTTCTTTTTTTGATTACAAAAAATTAACATCATCGTTGATGTACCTTTTTGCAGGAAATTAAAAAGAGCAACAGCTTCTTTTAACTTAAAATCAATGGTGGCAACGCATTTATATCTAATCTAAAAAGAATGCGTTGCCACCTTTTTTCAAAAGATAAAAGCTTGTTCAACAGTAATTTTTTAAGGAACAAAAAGATAAACATCATCGATGAGATGTATTTAGTTTTTAAAAAAACAATAAAGAAATAAAGCTTTTCACATTTAAATAATAGATGAACTTTTTTTTGCTTTTGCACATTATTAGGTTTTTATTAACCTTATTCTTATACCCCTTCGGTTTAATTACCAATAATATAAATTTTAGTTCTTTTTTTATCAAAAAAAATAAATGTACAACAAGCTTTTTGCTGATAATAAAAGGTGTTTATTATTCTTTGATCGGAAGCTCCAGCATTGGGTTTAATACGCTTCTGAGTTTACCACAAACATATTAAACCCATTTTTAAAGTTTCTGCAGCCGATATTTGCATAAGCGGTATCGATTGATACAGTAACTAATATCAAATTTTGGAGTTTACTTTTCGGGATGATGTCTATTTTTTTAAAAATTGCCAAAATCTTTAAAAAAATTTACAGAAATCGAATATGGGGTCATTAATATCTGTGAGATCAAGCAATTTTGAAATAGAATCAAGAATCAAAAATTTGAATAAAGTGATTCTTACTATATCCATCATTTCTCCTGGACAATATGATACAAAAATAGTAAAATTAAACTATAATCACCTTTATTAAACTCACAGAAATCGAATATGGGGGCATTAATATCTGTGAGATCAAGCAATTTTGACTGTTGTTTGAAATTAATAAAATGCGAAAAACACGAACCTTTATTGATTCATTAAGTATTTTTGTTCTGTTTTTAAAATTTGCATTATAAAATTTGAATATCATCAACATGATGATATTTTTTCTTTAACAAAAATTAATTCGAAAGTTGCTTCCAGTTAATTTGAAACAAATCCATTTTTGGGTCAAGAACGACACAATTCCTTTGATAAATCAGAGCCTGAAGCAAAATTTCTTCTTCAACAAAATTTGAATATCATCAACATGATGATATTTGTTCTTTAACAAAAATTAATGCAGTGTTTTCGTTTATTCTTTTGCCAAAAGGTGTGGGTTGTTTAACAATAGCTACAAAGTCAAAAACTTGAAACTATTCTGTTTAATTTTTGGATTCAATCGATGTCTCGAAACTGGTGCGTAATAGTTACAAGTTTTTGATTATGTAACAACTAATAAGCTGCCCGAGGGGATTCCAAAAAGTATAATTTTTTAGTTCATTTTCCCTCAGGGCTTTAAATTACTGTAGTCAAAATTTTACAATGAAAGTTCTTTTTAGAAAAACAAAGATTTTGGCCTTTGATCTTTACCGAAACACGACGTAATGAAAATTTTTATATTTTTTCTCAATTCTGTAATCATCAAAATGCCGCAAAGCTTATTTTTGAAGAGGGACAAATTCCGGGGGAATCGTTCAATTGATTTTATTTCATGCGGATTCAATTGTTCTCAACACGAAAAAGCACTGTTTTGCGTAAGCATAAAAAATTATAAAAAAAGAAGCAAAATGAAAAATAAACACAAGTACTGTAACAACAGTTTTAAAATCCAGTTTTGATCACGGATATTTTGGATTTCCAAAAATTTATTAGTTGACAAAACCCAAAATACCGTAATAATTATTACAGACAAGTTTGAAATTCAGTTGCTATGGTTTTTGTTTTGTAAATTAAAATAAATGTAAAAGTTTTAAGACTGCTGTTTTATGTCCTATTTGAATGTTTACTTCAATTAAATATATATAGTATATTATCGACACCATCTAAAAAAATCGCAATGTCTGATAAGCGAAGAACAATTTTGGATTTGTTTATCCCTCAAAATTTGCATAAAATAGGCGATACGGAATCAAGAGTGCTAATTTACAATTAATATAGCTTTCTACATAAAAAAAAGCAGCTATAATCTTTTTTCTATAGACAAACAAAAAAAAGAAAAAGCAACAAATTTTTTTAAAGCACAGTTAAAGAAGGATTCAATTGTTCTTAACACAAAAAAACATTGTTGAGCGCAAGCTTAAAAAGTCAAAAAATGAAAAACATTTCAAAAGAACAAAAAAGAACTAAAAAGAAGCTTTCGCTGCAATGACAGAACTTTGTCATTTCACTTGACCTATATTTCTCTACCTTTTTCTAGGTCATTCCCAATGTCAAAATTTTTTTCTCTACTTGCAACCTCAAACTGAATCATATTCATTATATCTTTAATCATATCATTCCTTCGGAATGATTGGTAAAAGATTACTTACTCCCGCGGGCATCATTCATAATAATATTTTTTCGATTTCTTTTTTTTAATATATAAAAACAAGCTTCTTTCTATGAAACAAATTTGGGGCTGCCGTGTTCTTTCATTGCAGATTCTTTCCTTCCTTTAAAAAGGCTAAATCTCCAATCTTGCTTCCTTTGAAGAAGCAAAATCAAAAATTTTGCTTCCTTGAAAGAAGCAACAGCAAAAACTTGACAAAATTTGAATATCATCGACACGATGATATTTGATTTTTTCCAAAAATTAAAGTAACTGTTGCTCCTATTTCATCAGAAGCAACGCCATAAGCTTTTTCTGATCAAGATTGAGCTAATGGCGTTGCAAAATTAGAAATAAAAGCAACAGTTCTTTTTAAAAATAATTTGAATATCATCGACTCGATGATATTTGATTTTTCATTACAAGTGTGTTTAAATTGTTTTTCGAAGTCAAAGAGAATAGAATTTATTTTTTATTTTATTTAAGATCCCCTGGGGCAAGTTTAAATAGTAATCAAAAATTTACATTGAAAATTTTTCTTTGAATTTTCAATTTTTTGATGCAATTTTGTTGCTTTTGTCGGCTTGCCAAAAATTGTTAGAACAAAGATGGCACTTTCAGGCCTTGAATTAAAAAATAAGCTTGCCCCAGGGATTCCAAAAAGTATTGTTATTTTATTTAATATTTCCTGGGGCAAGTTTAAACAGTATTTCAAAAATTACATTGAAAATTTTACTTTGAATTTTCAATTTTTGATGCAATTTTGTTGCTTCAATCGGCTGGCCGAAAAGTGTTAGAACAAAGATGGCACTTTCAGGCCTTGAATTAAAAAATAAGCTTGCCCCAGGGATTCCAAAAAGTATTGTTATTTTATTTAATATTTCCTGGGGCAAGTTTAAACAGTAATCAAAAAATTACATTGAAAATTTTACTTTGAATTTTCAATTTTTGATGCAACTAGCCAACGGGGAAACAATAATTAAAAATTATAACAAATACGGCTGTTGCAATGTAAGACGGGAAAAGAGATTAAATGTTGCAGACGGGATTGGCTTACTGTAAGACGGGAAAGGAGATTAAAGAGAGATTCTGAATCGGCTGTAAGACAGGAAGCGAGATTAATTTTTTTCTGATAGACTACCGTACAACAGCCATCGCCCTCTGCAATAAAAAAAGGCGGACACGTTGATGATCGCCGCTTCGCGGCGATCATCCATGCCTACCCTTTAATTGTGGAAGAAAACATCACTGAAAACAACCAACTGTTTTTTGTTTTATTTGTTTTAGATTTTCAAATGCATTTTATATAATTCACATTTCGAATATTTCCCGTAAGTATCCGGATTTAATGTACATCTATATAGCAATGTCTTATTATTTACCGTTTCCCGGATAAATGATTTCTGACTCACCTTGAATAAATTTATTAAAATTTTGTTAATGTACTATCATTTCAGATTGCCTATATTTCCTACAGATTTTTTAATTTATTATTTTATCATATAAAAGAACCCGGTATTTATGCTTTTTCGCATTCTGAATTTGTATCATAGACCATACAATAGGTTAAAATAAAGTTTACTGAAAAATTGAAATTTAAATTGTCCATAGAACTAATTTTATTACAGTTACCGGTACTTAATTTTTTTTTGCAAACCCTATACTAAAAAATAAATTGGAGGGCTGAATGATAAAGTTTTATTTATTGCATAGGGCGATGGCTGTTGTACGGTAGTCTATCAGAAAAAAATTAATCTCGCTTCCTGTCTTACAGCCGATTCAGAATCTCTCTTTAATCTCCTTTCCCGTCTTACAGTAAGCCAATCCCGTCTGCAACATTTAATCTCTTTTCCCGTCTTACATTGCAACAGCCGTATTTGTTATAATTTTTAATTATTGTTTCCCCGTTGGCTAGTCTCCTGAGCCGTCTGCTGCGAAGCAAAATACCATAATACCGCTGCGCGGCAGACGGGATTGGCTGCTTATAACGTTTTTCCCACTGATTTTAACTTTTTAAAACTAAAAAAATAATGTTTTAAACCCCGTTTTTTAAACAAAAAAGTGGTCCCACGGGGTCAAAAATGAAGATATACCAGTAAACCAGGTGTCGATTTATATGTAACTAGTCACGAGTAACCGATTCCAATACTTATATAAACTCGTACGTGATAAAAAATATTAAAACCCCGCAAAACCCCGTTTTTTAAACAAAAAATTGGTCCCCTGGGGTCAAAAATGAAGATATACCAATAAACCAGG
This sequence comes from Panagrolaimus sp. LJ2414, assembly GCA_024447195.1. Lineage (NCBI taxonomy): Eukaryota > Metazoa > Nematoda > Chromadorea > Rhabditida > Panagrolaimidae > Panagrolaimus > Panagrolaimus sp. LJ2414. The sequence continues at coordinate 219,454 of JAMRXY010000052.1, read as the reverse complement.
TGTCGATTCATATGTATCTAATCACAGGCTATCGATTCCAATACTTACTTAAGCTCGTACTTGATAAAAAATCTCGAAACCCCGCAAAACCCCGCTTTTTTAAGAAAAAAGTGGTCCCCTGACCCCGAAAATGAACCGATCGGGACAAACCAAAAGTCATTTAGTACTATTTGAATCATGCCCGATTCATTCCGATACATCTCATATGTCACCCATATCGGGAACATCGATTTTCGAATTCGTTTTTTCGTTTTTTGGGGATATCTCGGGTCCCAGGGGTCGTGGGGGGTCAAAACCAAAAAATTATCAAATGCGATTTTTTTCTCTACATACATGCCAAATTTCATAGCTCTACGATTAAAATTGACGAAAATCGATTTTTAGGGGTAGAAAGGTAGGGAAGTTGAGTCGTAAACAGCCGCAGCGCGCCCCTTCGGGGCGCGATGCGTCTGGTATTTTGTTGCTTTAATCGGCTGGCCGAAAAGTGTTAGAACAAAGATGGCACTTTCAGGCCTTGAATTAAAAAATAAGCTTGCCCCAGGGATTCCAAAAAGTATTGTTATTTTATTTAATATTTCCTGGGGCAAGTTTAAACAGTAATCAAAAAATTACATTGAAAATTTTACTTTGAATTTTCAATTTTTGATGCAATTTTGTTGCTTCAATCGGCTTGCCGAAAAGTGTTAGAAAAAAGATGGCACTTTCAGGCCTTGAAATAATAAATAAGCTTGCCCCAGGGATTCCAAAAAGTATTGTTATTTTATTTAATATTTCCTGGGGTAAGTTTAAACAGTAATCAAAAAATAACATTGAAAATTTTACTTTGAATTTTCAATTTTTGATGCAATTTTGTTGCTTCAATCGGCTTGCCGAAAAGTGTTAGAACAAAAATGGCACTTTCAGGCCTTGAATTAAAAAATAAGCTTGCCCCAGGGATTCCAAAAAGTATTGTTATTTTATTTAATATTTCCTAGGGCAAGTTTAAACAGTAATCAAAAAATTACATTGAAAATTTTACTTTGAATTTTCAATTTTTGATGCAATTTTGTTGCTTCAATCGGCTTGCCGAAAAGTGTTAGAACAAAAATGGCACTTTCAGGCCTTGAATTAAAAAATAAGCTTGCCCCAGGGATTCCAAAAAGTATTGTTATTTTATTTAATATTTCCTGGGGCAAGTTTAAACAGTACTTCAAAAATTACATTGAAAATTTTACTTTGAATTTTCAATTTTTGATGCAATTTTGTTGCTTCAATCGGCTGGCCGAAAAGTGTTAGAAAAAAGATGGCACTTTCAGGCCTTGAATTAAAAAATAAGCTTGCCCCAGGGATTCCAAAAAGTATTGTTATTTTATTTAATATTTCCTGGGGCAAGTTTAAACAGTAATCAAAAAATTACATTGAAAATTTTACTTTGAATTTTCAATTTTTGATGCAATTTTGTTGCTTCAATCGGCTGGCCGAAAAGTGTTAGAACAAAAATGGCACTTTCAGGCCTTGAATTAAAAAATAAGCTTGCCCCAGGGATTCCAAAAAGTATTGTTATTTTATTTAATATTTCCTGGGGCAAGTTTAAACAGTACTTCAAAAATTACATTGAAAATTTTACTTTGAATTTTCAATTTTTGATGCAATTTTGTTGCTTCAATCGGCTGGCCGAAAAGTGTTAGAAAAAAGATGGCACTTTCAGGCCTTGAATTAAAAAATAAGCTTGCCCCAGGGATTCCAAAAAGTATTGTTATTTTATTTAATATTTCCTGGGGCAAGTTTAAACAGTACTTCAAAAATTACATTGAAAATTTTACTTTGAATTTTCAATTTTTGATGCAATTTTGTTGCTTCAATCGGCTGGCCGAAAAGTGTTAGAAAAAAGATGGCACTTTCAGGCCTTGAATTAAAAAATAAGCTTGCCCCAGGGATTCCAAAAAGTATTGTTATTTTATTTAATATTTCCTGGGGCAAGTTTAAACAGTACTTCAAAAATTACATTGAAAATTTTACTTTGAATTTTCAATTTTTGATGCAATTTTGTTGCTTCAATCGGCTGGCCGAAAAGTGTTAGAAAAAAGATGGCACTTTCAGGCCTTGAATTAAAAAATAAGCTTGCCCCAGGGATTCCAAAAAGTATTGTTATTTTATTTAATATTTCCTGGGGCAAGTTTAAACAGTACTTCAAAAATTACATTGAAAATTTTACTTTGAATTTTCAATTTTTGATGCAATTTTGTTGCTTCAATCGGCTGGCCGAAAAGTGTTAGAAAAAAGATGGCACTTTCAGGCCTTGAATTAAAAAATAAGCTTGCCCCAGGGATTCCAAAAAGTATTGTTATTTTATTTAATATTTCCTGGGGCAAGTTTAAACAGTAATCAAAAAATTACATTGAAAATTTTACTTTGAATTTTCAATTTTTGATGCAATTTTGTTGCTTCAATCGGCTGGCCGAAAAGTGTTAGAACAAAAATGGCACTTTCAGGCCTTGAATTAAAAAATAAGCTTGCCCCAGGGATTCCAAAAAGTATTGTTATTTTATTTAATATTTCCTGGGGCAAGTTTAAACAGTACTTCAAAAATTACATTGAAAATTTTACTTTGAATTTTCAATTTTTGATGCAATTTTGTTGCTTCAATCGGCTGGCCGAAAAGTGTTAGAAAAAAGATGGCACTTTCAGGCCTTGAAATAATAAATAAGCTTGCCCCAGGGATTCCAAAAAGTATTGTTATTTTATTTAATATTTCCTGGGGCAAGTTTAAACAGTATTTCAAAAATTACATTGAAAATTTTACTTTGAATTTTCAATTTTTGATGCAATTTTGTTGCTTCAATCGGCTGGCCGAAAAGTGTTAGAACAAAGATGGCACTTTCAGGCCTTGAATTAAAAAATAAGCTTGCCCCAGGGATTCCAAAAAGTATTGTTATTTTATTTAATATTTCCTGGGGCAAGTTTAAACAGTAATCAAAAAATTACATTGAAAATTTTACTTTGAATTTTCAATTTTTGATGCAATTTTGTTGCTTCAATCGGCTGGCCGAAAAGTGTTAGAAAAAAGATGGCACTTTCAGGCCTTGAAATAATAAATAAGCTTGCCCCAGGGATTCCAAAAAGTATTGTTATTTTATTTAATATTTCCTGGGGCAAGTTTAAACAGTAATCAAAAAATTACATTGAAAATTTTACTTTGAATTTTCAATTTTTGATGCAATTTTGTTGCTTCAATCGGCTGGCCGAAAAGTGTTAGAACAAAGATGGCACTTTCAGGCCTTGAATTAAAAAATAAGCTTTCCCCAGGGATTCCAAAAAGTATTGTTATTTTATTTAATATTTCCTGGGGCAAGTTTAAACAGTAATCAAAAAATTACATTGAAAATTTTACTTTGAATTTTCAATTTTTGATGCAATTTTGTTGCTTCAATCGGCTGGCCGAAAAGTGTTAGAAAAAAGATGGCACTTTCAGGCCTTGAAATAATAAATAAGCTTGCCCCAGGGATTCCAAAAAGTATTGTTATTTTATTTAATATTTCCTGGGGCAAGTTTAAACAGTAATCAAAAAATTACATTGAAAATTTTACTTTGAATTTTCAATTTTTGATTCAATTTTGTTGCTTTAATCGGCTGGCCGAAAAGTGTTAGAACAAAGATGGCACTTTTAGGCCTTGAAATAATAAAAAAGCTTGCCCCAGGGATTCCAAAAAGTATTGTTATTTTATTTAATATTTCCTGGGGCAAGTTTAAACAGTAATCAAAAAATTACATTGAAAATTTTACTTTGAATTTTCAATTTTTGATGCAATTTTGTTGCTTCAATCGGCTGGCCGAAAAGTGTTAGAACAAAAATGGCACTTTCAGGCCTTGAAATAAAAAATAAGCTTGCCCCAGGGATTCCAAAAAGTATTGTTGTTTTATTTAATATTTTCTGGGGCAAGTTTAAACAGTAATCAAAAAATTACATTGAAAATTTTACTTTGAATATTCAATTTTTGATGCAATTTTGTTGCTTCAATCGGCTGGCCGAAAAGTGTTAGAACAAAAATGGCACTTTCAGGCCTTGAAATAAAAAATAAGCTTGCCCCAGGGATTCCAAAAAGTATTGTTATTTTATTTAATATTTTCTGGGGCAAGTTTAAACAGTAATCAAAAAATTACATTGAAAATTTTACTTTGAATTTTCAATTTTTGATGCAATTTTGTTGCTTCAATCGGCTGGCCGAAAAGTGTTAGAACAAAAATGGCACTTTCAGGCCTTGAAATAAAAAATAAGCTTGCCCCAGGGATTCCAAAAAGTATTGTTATTTTATTTAATATTTTCTGGGGCAAGTTTAAACAGTAATCAAAAAATTACATTGAAAATTTTACTTTGAATATTCAATTTTTGATGCAATTTTGTTGCTTCAATCGGCTGGCCGAAAAGTGTTAGAACAAAAATGGCACTTTCAGGCCTTGAAATAAAAAATAAGCTTGCCCCAGGGATTCCAAAAAGTATTGTTATTTTATTTAATATTTTCTGGGGCAAGTTTAAACAGTAATCAAAAAATTACATTGAAAATTTTACTTTGAATTTTCAATTTTTGATGCAATTTTGTTGCTTCAATCGGCTGGCCGAAAAGTGTTAGAACAAAAATGGCACTTTCAGGCCTTGAAATAAAAAATAAGCTTGCCCCAGGGATTCCAAAAAGTATTGTTATTTTATTTAATATTTCCTGGGGCAAGTTTAAACAGTAATCAAAAAATTACATTGAAAATTTTACTTTGAATTTTCAATTTTTGATGCAATTTTGTTGCTTCAATCGGCTGGCCGAAAAGTGTTAGAACAAAAATGGCACTTTCAGGCCTTGAAATAAAAAATAAGCTTGCCCCAGGGATTCCAAAAAGTATTGTTATTTTATTTAATATTTTCTGGGGCAAGTTTAAACAGTAATCAAAAAATTACATTGAAAATTTTACTTTGAATATTCAATTTTTGATGCAATTTTGTTGCTTCAATCGGCTGGCCGAAAAGTGTTAGAACAAAAATGGCACTTTCAGGCCTTGAAATAAAAAATAAGCTTGCCCCAGGGATTCCAAAAAGTATTGTTATTTTATTTAATATTTTCTGGGGCAAGTTTAAACAGTAATCAAAAAATTACATTGAAAATTTTACTTTGAATATTCAATTTTTGATGCAATTTTGTTGCTTCAATCGGCTGGCCGAAAAGTGTTAGAACAAAAATGGCACTTTCAGGCCTTGAAATAAAAAATAAGCTTGCCCCAGGGATTCCAAAAAGTATTGTTATTTTATTTAATATTTTCTGGGGCAAGTTTAAACAGTAATCAAAAAATTACATTGAAAATTTTACTTTGAATTTTCAATTTTTGATGCAATTTTGTTGCTTCAATCGGCTGGCCGAAAAGTGTTAGAACAAAAATGGCACTTTCAGGCCTTGAAATAAAAAATAAGCTTGCCCCAGGGATTCCAAAAAGTATTGTTATTTTATTTAATATTTCCTGGGGCAAGTTTAAACAGTAATCAAAAAATTACATTGAAAATTTTACTTTGAATTTTCAATTTTTGATGCAATTTTGTTGCTTCAATCGGCTGGCCGAAAAGTGTTAGAACAAAAATGGCACTTTCAGGCCTTGAAATAAAAAATAAGCTTGCCCCAGGGATTCCAAAAAGTATTGTTATTTTATTTAATATTTTCTGGGGCAAGTTTAAACAGTAATCAAAAAATTACATTGAAAATTTTACTTTGAATATTCAATTTTTGATGCAATTTTGTTGCTTCAATCGGCTGGCCGAAAAGTGTTAGAACAAAAATGGCACTTTCAGGCCTTGAAATAAAAAATAAGCTTGCCCCAGGGATTCCAAAAAGTATTGTTATTTTATTTAATATTTTCTGGGGCAAGTTTAAACAGTAATCAAAAAATTACATTGAAAATTTTACTTTGAATATTCAATTTTTGATGCAATTTTGTTGCTTCAATCGGCTGGCCGAAAAGTGTTAGAACAAAAATGGCACTTTCAGGCCTTGAAATAAAAAATAAGCTTGCCCCAGGGATTCCAAAAAGTATTGTTATTTTATTTAATATTTCCTGGGGCAAGTTTAAACAGTAATCAAAAAATTACATTGAAAATTTTACTTTGAATTTTCAATTTTTGATGCAATTTTGTTGCTTCAATCGGCTGGCCGAAAAGTGTTAGAACAAAAATGGCACTTTCAGGCCTTGAAATAAAAAATAAGCTTGCCCCAGGGATTCCAAAAAGTATTGTTATTTTATTTAATATTTTCTGGGGCAAGTTTAAACAGTAATCAAAAAATTACATTGAAAATTTTACTTTGAATATTCAATTTTTGATGCAATTTTGTTGCTTCAATCGGCTGGCCGAAAAGTGTTAGAACAAAAATGGCACTTTCAGGCCTTGAAATAAAAAATAAGCTTGCCCCAGGGATTCCAAAAAGTATTGTTGTTTTATTTAATATTTTCTGGGGCAAGTTTAAACAGTAATCAAAAAATTACATTGAAAATTTTACTTTGAATATTCAATTTTTGATGCAATTTTGTTGCTTCAATCGGCTGGCCGAAAAGTGTTAGAACAAAAATGGCACTTTCAGGCCTTGAATTAAAAAATAAGCTTGCCCCAGGGATTCCAAAAAGTATTGTTATTTTATTTAATATTTCCTGGGGCAAGTTTAAACAGTAATCAAAAAATTACATTGAAAATTTTACTTTGAATTTTCAATTTTTGATTCAATTTTGTTGCTTTAATCGGCTGGCCGAAAAGTGTTAGAACAAAGATGGCACTTTTAGGCCTTGAAATAATAAAAAAGCTTGCCCCAGGGATTCCAAAAAGTATTGTTATTTTATTTAATATTTCCTGGGGCAAGTTTAAACAGTAATCAAAAAATTACATTGAAAATTTTACTTTGAATTTTCAATTTTTGATGCAATTTTGTTGCTTCAATCGGCTGGCCGAAAAGTGTTAGAACAAAAATGGCACTTTCAGGCCTTGAAATAAAAAATAAGCTTGCCCCAGGGATTCCAAAAAGTATTGTTGTTTTATTTAATATTTTCTGGGGCAAGTTTAAACAGTAATCAAAAAATTACATTGAAAATTTTACTTTGAATATTCAATTTTTGATGCAATTTTGTTGCTTCAATCGGCTGGCCGAAAAGTGTTAGAACAAAAATGGCACTTTCAGGCCTTGAAATAAAAAATAAGCTTGCCCCAGGGATTCCAAAAAGTATTGTTGTTTTATTTAATATTTTCTGGGGCAAGTTTAAACAGTAATCAAAAAATTACATTGAAAATTTTACTTTGAATTTTCAATTTTTGATGCAATTTTGTTGCTTCAATCGGCTTGCCGAAAAGTGTTAGAACAAAAATGGCACTTTCAGGCCTTGAATTAAAAAATAAGCTTGCCCCAGGGATTCCAAAAAGTATTGTTATTTTATTTAATATTTCCTGGGGCAAGTTTAAACAGTAATCAAAAAATTACATTGAAAATTTTACTTTGAATATTCAATTTTTGATGCAATTTTGTTGCTTCAATCGGCTGGCCGAAAAGTGTTAGAACAAAAATGGCACTTTCAGGCCTTGAATTAAAAAATAAGCTTGCCCCAGGGATTCCAAAAAGTATTGTTATTTTATTTAATATTTCCTGGGGCAAGTTTAAACAGTATTTCAAAAATTACATTGAAAATTTTACTTTGAATTTTCAATTTTTGATGCAATTTTGTTGCTTCTATCGGCTGGCCGAAAAGTGTTAGAAAAAAGATGGCACTTTCAGGCCTTGAAATAATAAATAAGCTTGCCCCAGGGATTCCAAAAAGTATTGTTATTTTATTTAATATTTCCTGGGGCAAGTTTAAACAGTAATCAAAAAATTACATTGAAAATTTTACTTTGAATTTTCAATTTTTGATGCAATTTTGTTGCTTCAATCGGCTTGCCGAAAAGTGTTAGAACAAAGATGGCACTTTCAGGCCTTGAATTAAAAAATAAGCTTGCCCCAGGGATTCCAAAAAGTATTGTTATTTTATTTAATATTTCCTGGGGCAAGTTTAAACAGTAATCAAAAAATTACATTGAAAATTTTACTTTGAATTTTCAATTTTTGATGCAATTTTGTTGCTTCAATCGGCTTGCCGAAAAGTGTTAGAACAAAGATGGCACTTTCAGGCCTTGAATTAAAAAATAAGCTTGCCCCAGGGATTCCAAAAAGTATTGTTATTTTATTTAATATTTCCTGGGGCAAGTTTAAACAGTAATCAAAAAATTACATTGAAAATTTTACTTTGAATTTTCAATTTTTGATGCAATTTTGTTGCTTCAATCGGCTTGCCGAAAAGTGTTAGAACAAAGATGGCACTTTCAGGCCTTGAATTAAAAAATAAGCTTGCCCCAGGGATTCCAAAAAGTATTGTTATTTTATTTAATATTTCCTGGGGCAAGTTTAAACAGTAATCAAAAAATTTCATTGAAAATTTTACTTTGAATATTCAATTTTTGATGCAATTTTGTTGCTTTAATCGGCTGGCCGAAAAGTGTTAGAACAAAGATGGCACTTTCAGGCCTTGAATTAAAAAATAAGCTTGCCCCAGGGATTCCAAAAAGTATTGTTATTTTATTTAATATTTCCTGGGGCAAGTTTAAACAGTAATCAAAAAATTACATTGAAAATTTTACTTTGAATTTTCAATTTTTGATGCAATTTTGTTGCTTCAATCGGCTGGCCGAAAAGTGTTAGAACAAAGATGGCACTTTCAGGCCTTGAAATAATAAATAAGCTTGCCCCAGGGATTCCAAAAAGTATTGTTATTTTATTTAATATTTCCTGGGGCAAGTTTAAACAGTAATCAAAAAATTTCATTGAAAATTTTACTTTGAATATTCAATTTTTGATGCAATTTTGTTGCTTTAATCGGCTGGCCGAAAAGTGTTAGAACAAAGATGGCACTTTCAGGCCTTGAATTAAAAAATAAGCTTGCCCCAGGGATTCCAAAAAGTATTGTTATTTTATTTAATATTTCCTGGGGCAAGTTTAAACAGTAATCAAAAAATTACATTGAAAATTTTACTTTGAATTTTCAATTTTTGATGCAATTTTGTTGCTTCAATCGGCTGGCCGAAAAGTGTTAGAAAAAAGATGGCACTTTCAGGCCTTGAAATAATAAATAAGCTTGCCCCAGGGATTCCAAAAAGTATTGTTATTTTATTTAATATTTCCTGGGGCAAGTTTAAACAGTACTTCAAAAATTACATTGAAAATTTTACTTTGAATTTTCAATTTTTGATGCAATTTTGTTGCTTCAATCGGCTGGCCGAAAAGTGTTAGAACAAAGATGGCACTTTCAGGCCTTGAATTAAAAAATAAGCTTGCCCCAGGGATTCCAAAAAGTATTGTTATTTTATTTAATATTTCCTGGGGCAAGTTTAAACAGTACTTCAAAAATTACATTGAAAATTTTACTTTGAATTTTCAATTTTTGATGCAATTTTGTTGCTTCAATCGGCTGGCCGAAAAGTGTTAGAACAAAGATGGCACTTTCAGGCCTTGAATTAAAAAATAAGCTTGCCCCAGGGATTCCAAAAAGTATTGTTATTTTATTTAATATTTCCTGGGGCAAGTTTAAACAGTAATCAAAAAATTACATTGAAAATTTTACTTTGAATTTTCAATTTTTGATGCAATTTTGTTGCTTCAATCGGCTGGCCGAAAAGTGTTAGAACAAAGATGGCACTTTCAGGCCTTGAATTAAAAAATAAGCTTGCCCCAGGGATTCCAAAAAGTATTGTTATTTTATTTAATATTTCCTGGGGCAAGTTTAAACAGTACTTCAAAAATTACATTGAAAATTTTACTTTGAATTTTCAATTTTTGATGCAATTTTGTTGCTTCAATCGGCTGGCCGAAAAGTGTTAGAACAAAGATGGCACTTTCAGGCCTTGAATTAAAAAATAAGCTTGCCCCAGGGATTCCAAAAAGTATTGTTATTTTATTTAATATTTCCTGGGGCAAGTTTAAACAGTAATCAAAAAATTACATTGAAAATTTTACTTTGAATTTTCAATTTTTGATGCAATTTTGTTGCTTCAATCGGCTGGCCGAAAAGTGTTAGAACAAAGATGGCACTTTCAGGCCTTGAATTAAAAAATAAGCTTGCCCCAGGGATTCCAAAAAGTATTGTTATTTTATTTAATATTTCCTGGGGCAAGTTTAAACAGTACTTCAAAAATTACATTGAAAATTTTACTTTGAATTTTCAATTTTTGATGCAATTTTGTTGCTTCAATCGGCTGGCCGAAAAGTGTTAGAACAAAGATGGCACTTTCAGGCCTTGAATTAAAAAATAAGCTTGCCCCAGGGATTCCAAAAAGTATTGTTATTTTATTTAATATTTCCTGGGGCAAGTTTAAACAGTATTTCAAAAATTACATAGTCAAAAATGATTTTGTGGCTTTGATAAATGAGAGCTATAATCAAGGAAGTAGCAGTGCGATCGGCATTAACGAAACTGTTGGGAAATAGATACAAGTTTTTAACATTGTAAAAATTAATAAGCTACCCAAGGAGGTTCCAAAAATAAAATATTTTAGTTCATTTCCTCATCAGGGCTAAAAAAATACCGTACTCAAAATGTACATTGAAAATTTTGTGAACGTTCATTTATTCTAATGCATTTTTAGACTTCTATCGGCAGTAACGAAACTTGTGAACCATCAAATAATCATAAATTTATCTCACAGATTTGTTGGGGCAGAAAAAGGGTTCTATTTCAGTACTCGATAAAGTTGTTGATAATTTTTTCTTAGGGCCTTGATGATGTCTGAAATAATGTCTGAAATAATGTCTTAGATAAAGCCTTAGGTCTAAGATAAGCTCATAAAGTCGCGTAATGGGGTATCACAATTGTCTAAGTGTTGTATGTTACTGCGTAAAATGGTAAAAATTCAACTTGGATAAGATTTTTACAATTTATCGCTATTCTCCTTTTAACATAAAAATTCCTGTTGAACAAAAAAATCAAAAAGTCTTTCATGTAATATATTAGTTAAACTACTGTATCGACATTTCGAAAAAATTAGAAAAAAAATTAATATTTAATTACATATTAATTGTTACTAAATAAAAAAAGATTTTTCGTAAAAAATCCACAAAGTTATTTGTAACTTACAGTAACCCAAAAAAATACGAAAATTGCAACTGCACTACAATATTGTTTTACTCAAAAATTCAATATTAATTCTTTTTCGTTTTGAATACGAAATACCGAGTTAAATTATTACAAACAAAATTAAATCGTTTTTTTTACACAAAAATTTAAAAATAATTAAGGTAATTTCCATCAAAAAAGGGATTACATCGTTGTTTTAATTTTTTCAAAACTTAAATCGACATTTTTTCTCTTTATTTATGCGGATCCGCGGATTAATCCGTGAATCCGCTCCGCCAACATTTCTGATCCGCCACCAATCCGCCGATTTGCGCCGCGAATTGGCGGACCAAATCCGCGTTTTGGCTCGGCGGAGCGGATTGCCTTTCACTAGATTACAGTCATTATATATTCTACAAAATATTTTATCAGAAATTCTAAATTGTAAAAAAACAAAAAATTGATAAATGTTTAATGAAGAGAAGATATTAAACAGCAAAAAAATGTAACTTTTTTAGTTGCATCAACAACAAGGCACATTTTTGAAAAGGGAGAAATTTTGTGATTTTTCCGTTAAATCATTTTTATTGCATAAAAAAGTTACCAGTAATTTTTCCCCGAAACTGATTTCTGTTATCGCATTAATCATAAATTTATGCCTTTTTAAAATTGCTGTTCTTTTCGAACTTTTGTTTATTTGCCTTGCTTTAAAATCATGGCTTTCCAAAATTTATTTAAATTCACCACAGATTTTGTCTGGGCGCCTAATTTTTACCTCAAACTTTTATGGGTAATTAAACCAAAGAAAAAGAAGTATTTAATAATAAAAATTTTAGACAAAAAATGCAAAGAAAACAAGGTGCATTTTATCTCTTTCTTTGGCAAAAGAAATAAAGAAAAACATTGATCTTTCTCTCTCTCTTTATAAACTGCTTTGAATTAGCAAAAAAAGGTACAATTTTTCTCCTTCAAAAAAAGCGCATTCTCTCAAAAACATAAAAAATATTTCTTGCTGTTAATGATGATATTAACAGCAAGAATTACTGTATTGCTAAAACGTGTTACTGTAATTAAAATTTATTGTAACAATATTTTCTTTTATTGTTTGCAACAACAACCCATCTTTTTGTATTCCCATTTTTACACTTTTTTTTCAACTATCCTTTTCTTCTTTGTTTTTATGTGGAACAAAAAAGAAGAGCCTTTTACGCTTGGGGTCATACCGCAGTGAAAGCACGCCATCCCGTCCGATCTGGCAAGTTAAGCACTGCTGGGCTCGATTAGTACTTGGATGGGAGACCTCCTGGGAATCTCGAGTGCTCCAAGCTTTTTTCAGTTTAAACTTATATTTTTGTAATTTTTTTGTCAAATTTGATCCCCAAACTACCTTTATTAAATTGTTAAATGCTGCAAAAACTTAAGAAAGGAGAAAATGATTATTTTTAGGGAATATTTTATTACAGTAATCACATAAAACAAATGTAATAAAACATGCAAAAAAACTTTGTAAATTCCTTACAGTATAATAAATAGAAAATCGGTATTATTAACAATAATGCAAAAACGTTTTTGATCGACACTCTATGCAAAATCTAATTTTAAATAAATAAAAATCCAAGTTGCAAACATTTGAAGATCAGCTGTTACAGTATTAGATGAAACCGAAAATTTGTCATTTTTCAGTTTAAAAAACTTTTCAAATTACACTTTATTGTTTATTTTAATGTCCTTATCTAGAATTATTATTTTGGTATATCAAAAATTACTTTTTTTGTTCCTAATAAACTTCTTTTTTAAACGGTAAAAGCAATCTAATCTCACCCACCACTTTTAGGCTTTTTTATAAAAATTTTGACCGAAAATTTTGGTTTGATTACAAAAAATTAACATCATCGATGATGTACCTTTTTGTAGGAAATTAAAAAGAGCAACAATATAAATGCGTTGCCACATTAAAATCAATGGTGCCAACAATATCTAATCTAAAAAGAATGCGTTGCCACCTTTTTTCAAAAGTTAAAAGCTTGTTCAATTTGTTCTTTTTTTATCAAAAAAAAATAATGAACAACAAGCTTTTTGCTGATAATAAAAGGTGTTTATTATTCTTTGATCGGAAGCTCCAGCATTGGGTTTAATACGCTTCTGAGTTTACCACAAACATATTAAACCCATTTTTGGAACTTCAGCAGCCGAAATTTGCATAAGCGGTATCGATCGATACAGTAACTAATATCAAATTTTGGATTTTACTTTTCGGGATAATGTCCACTTTTTTAGAAATTTCGAGAATCTTAAAAAAATTTACAGAAATGGAGCATTAATATCTGTGAGTTTAGGCAATTTTGAAAAAGAAGCAAGATTCAAAAAATTTGCATAAAGTTAATCTTACTATATCCTGCATTTTCCTGGACAATATGATACAAAAATAGTAAAATTAAACAATAATCACCTTTATTAAACTCACAGAAATCGAATATGGGAGCATTAATGTATCTGTGAGTTCAGGCAATTTTGACCGTTCTTTGAAATTAATAAAATGCGAAAAACGGGAACCTTTATTGGTTCATTAAGTATTTTTGTTTTGTTTTTAAAATTTGCACTATAAAATTTGAATATCATCAACATGATGATATTTTTTCTTTAACAAAAATTAATTCGAAAGTTGCTTCCAGTTAATTTGAAACAAAGCCATTTTCGGGTCAAGAATGACACAAGTGCTTTGATAAATCAAAGCCTGAAGCAAAATTTCTTCTTCAACAAAATTTGAATATCATCAACATGATGATATTTGTTCTTTAACAAAAATTAATGCAGTGTTTTCGTTTATTCTTTTGCCAAAAGGTGTGGGTTGTTTAACAATAGCTACAAAGTCAAAAACTTGTAACTATTCAATTCTATCGGCAGTAACGAAACTGCTACGACAGAGTTACAAGTTTTTGACATTGTAACAATTGTTAACCTGGCCCAGGGGATTCCAAAAAATACAATTTTTTAGTACATTTTCCCCCCAGGGCTTGAAAATCAAAATTTTACAATAAAAGTTCTTTGAACTATCATTTCTTTGATCAATTTTTGGATTCAATCGAATGTCTCGAAACTGGTGCGTAATAGTTACAAGTTTTTGACCATGTAACAATTAATAAGCTGCCCGAGGGGATTCCGAAAAGTATAATATTTAAGTTTCTTTTCCCTCGGGGCTTTAAATTACCGTAGTAATTTAAAGCCCCGAGTAAAAATTGTTAAATGCAATTTAAAGATTCTGTTGCCCTGGAATTGGGTGGGATACATTTATGGAATACTCCTAAATGTATCCCACCCAATTTTGCACTTTTTGATATAAGAATTTTAATATAATAAAAACGGGCTTTAACTACAGGATCTCAAAAATTGTTTGTGAACTTTCATTTTTTCTGATGCATTTTGGTCCTAAAATCGGATAGCTCGAAACTGGTGCTTAATAGTCACAAGTTTTTGACATTGTAACCATTAATAAGCTATCCAAGGAGATTCCAAAAATATAATTCTATAGTTCATTTCTCCCTCAGGGCTTTAAACATCCTGTACTCAAAATTTTCATAATCGGGTTTAATACGTTTTTAGAGATAAAAGCAAACTCAACAGCTTTAATTTGCATAAAAATGTTTAGTCGAGCTGTTCTCATTGAATGTTTTTTACGAAATTTTTTCTGTTGAAAATAGCAACTTTTTTGTAATATCATCGACACGATGATATTTGTTTTTTCCAAAAATTATTGTTACTGTTGCTTCTATCTCCTCAGAATCAACGCCATTAGCATTTTCTAACCAAGAATAAGCTAATGCCGTTAAAAAATAAGATTTAAAAGCAACAGTTCTTTTTTCCAAAATTTAAATATCATCGACACGATGATATTTGTTTTTTTCCAAAAATTGTTGTTACTGTTGCTTCTATCTCATCAGATGCAACGCCATTAGCATTTTCTAACCAAGAATAAGCTAATGGCGTTGAAAAAGCAGAAAAAAAAAGCAACAGTTTTTATTAACAAAATTTGAATATCATCGACACGATGATATTTGTTTTTTCATTACAAGTGTGTTTAAATTGTTTTTCGAAGTCAAAGAGAATAGAATTTATTTTTAATTTTTAAAAATTTTTAAAAAAATTTGAAAAAAAATTTCTTTGCCCTGGTGTGAGACGGACGGTCCTAACTCTCGATGCTTTCAAACCGATGAAAGTCTATTCCGCCTATAACCGCCGTACCTGCCCGGGAAGGTGTCCCGGATTTTTAAACGAAGCAGAGGCACGTGTGAACGTATTAGAATAGCCAGGGATCGACTTGTTTGAATGATAAGTGGGAAGGGTTTTTAGGCCCCGACTTGACACCGCCTACTCACAATCTCCTCACCACGACACCTCGGTTGCCATGGATCTTCGGAAATTAATAGGGAGGAACTGTAACGGGCCCTAATCATGTTACAGACCTGTGCGTGAGAGCAGCTATTCAAGCCCCGAAAGGACAAAAACCAAACTCGCTTTTATTCGAGTGATGCATAGAAAATACTAAAGGAGTACAAAACACATTTGGAAGACAGACAACCAAAGAGAGACTCTCTCGCTATGCAAAATTAAAAAAAGAAAAGAAAGAAAAATTTTGATTGAAAAATTCAAGAATTTCAAAAAGTGTTTTTACCCTTTTTTTAAAAAAAAACAGTGAAAATCCTTTAAATAAAAATGTCTCGTTTATTTTCAAAGGTTGGATATTTATGCAGATCACAGATCAAAGGATAAAATTTGCATAAAACAAACATGATTCAAAATTTAATTTGCATATATCGCCGATAAAGTTGGCGCACACTTTGTTTATTTTAGCTTTTAAATTTTTAATATTAGTGTTAAAAATTCTTAAAAATAATCAGACAAACTGATTACTATTTTCAGAATTTTTTGGATTATAAATAAAAAAATAAATTTGCATATATCTCTGACACCTTTTTTATTTGAGCTTTAAAAATTTCGTATACTGTAATCTGCTTTGGCGAATTGCATCTCAACAGCAACATGCATGATTTTCAAATTTGCACTTTTTTTTGCATTTCCATTCAGAGAAAGATGATAATACATAAAAAATGTTGCCCTCATCGAGGATATTTTATCAGTCATCATCATTTCTTCTTCTTTTATTGCTGCTGCTTTTGACTGTTTTTCGAAATCTGATTTCCTTACTTCAAATTGCTTCAAAGATTCCAAAAATGGATATTTTATCTCTTTCATTCTTGTTCCACTGTCTTGGAAGATGATATCGAAACTGCAAAACTCAATTCATCTGCAAAATATTCTGAAAGTTGCTGCCTTCATGATGCTCCATGTTCATCTGTTAAATCTGTAAGTGTTTTAAAAGTTTTTGTACATTAACAATGAAAACGGAAGGTCATTTTATGAAGATAGGGTAAGCATTAGAATTTTGAGGAAAAACATGACCTACTTTTTATATTCCTTTTTAGTTTTAACATTTGAAACTGTAAGATATTTTTGATTATCAAACCGTTTTTCAGGGAAGTCGAACACGTTTATCATCTCGACAAAGCCGTAACAGCAGTGATTCAGAATATCAAAATCTTGGATATCCATCAACATCATCTTCAAAGAAGAAGAAAAGGAAACGTTCAAAACATTCAACCTCAAAGGATGCATCATATGAAAAAAAATATCCAAAACTTGAAGGTGTTCTTGAAGATACTGGGTATGCTAATTTTATGATTTTTTGGGTAGTAGGGATTGTTGTTTGTAATTTTCTGATCCTTTCATTGATTTTTAGGTACATTGAATTAAAAGTCTCAACTTCAACGGAAGAAGAATCCCATCCCCGAAGCAAAACTCCAAAATCCGCTCGTCAAAATTCTGCAAATCCATGGTCAAATTTACCGTATGCCGATCTTGGATATCTTGAAGATGAACGTGGTGGAGAAAGCTGTAGCGATGTTCGAACTGCTGCAAAATCTGAAGCCATTACCGAACAAGAATTTTTCTCACAAGCTTCTGATCTTGAATTAATTTGTCGGTAAGCAGTTTCAATTTGATTAATTCATAATATTTAATTATTAATTTTTTAGGTATTATATTGGACATACAACTTTGGAAGAAGCAGAAAGCAAAAATTATTTCTTTGCGGATTCATGCTATTTTTATCATCGTTTACCTGATTTCAATGGTGATTACGGTAATCTTCAAAAATGTGTTTGCTTATATGTTTTATATATTACTCCATCCAAACAATTCGAGTATGTTTTTTAAAAATTACTGTATTTATTTACAATTTCAATACTATTTTTCAGACATTATGAAATTATTAAACGTGGTGAATTATGTTGAATGTGGTCAATTTCGATGATTATCCAGTTTGAATGATTAAGTTGGATTTTATGCTTTTAATACATGCTTTGTTGGATGGTAATTAATTTTATCAATTATATTTTATTTGTAATGTTTTGTGTTTGTTTAATTTTTTGAAGTAAATAAATTTCACTTTGAATTTTTTGTTTTTGAAATACAGTAATCTTTGAAAAATTTTTTGGGTATTTGTCGTGACTGCATTATATACCGAAAACGTATCCGATCCATTTTTGATCAAGTAGAAGATAAACTTAGTGTTTAATCTCCAAAGTTGGAGATAAAGTTGGTGTTTTATCTCCGGTGCCGAAGATAACGTTGGTGTTTTATCTCCGGTGCCGAAGATAACGTTGGTGTTTTATCTCCGGTGCCGAAGATAACGTTGGTGTTTTATCTCCGGTGCCGGAGATTAAGTTGGGGTTTTATCTCCCGTGCCGGAGATCAAGTTGGGGTTTTATCTCCCGTGCCGGAGATCAAGTTGGTGTTTTATCTCCGGTGCCGGAGATAAAGTTGGGGTTTTATCTCCGGTGCCGGAGATAAAGTTGGGGTTTTATCTCCAAAGTTGGAGATAAAGGTGGTGTTTTATCTCCGGTGTCGGAGATAAAGTTGGTGTTTTATCTCCGGTGCCGGAGATAAAGTTGGGGTTTTATCTCCAAAGTTGGAGATAAAGTTGGGGTTTTATCTCCAAAGTTGGAGATAAAGTTGGGGTTTTGTCTCCGGTGCCGGAGATAAAGTTGGTGCTGATGTTTTTAAACACTTGGATCTGGTCTAAAATACTATTTCGGACCAGATCCAAATGTTTATTTCACCAAAACAACATTTTTTTTTGTAAACAAAAATAAGGTCCTTTGGATTAAGTAGAAATATTTTGATTCAAATTTGAAAGTGTTGTTGATGTTTTTAAACACTTGGATCTGGTCTAAAATACTATTTCGGACCAGATCCAATTGTTTATTTCATCAAAACAACATATTTTTGGTAAACAAAAATTAGGTCCTTTGGATCAAGTCGAAATATTTTGATTCAAATTTGAAAGTGTTGTTGATGTTTTTAAACACTTGGATCTGGTCTAAAATACTATTTCGGACCAGATCCAAATGTTTATTTCACCAAAACAACATATTTTTTTGTTAACAAAAATTAGGTCCTTTGGATCAAGTTGAAATATTTTGGTTCAAATTTGAAAGTGTTGTTGATGTTTTTAAACACTTGGATCTGGTCTAAAATACTATTTCGGACCAGATCCAATTGTTTATTTCATCAAAACAACATATTTTTGGTAAACAAAAATTAGGTCCTTTGGATCAAGTTGAAATATTTTGGTTCAAATTTGAAAGTGTTGTTGATGTTTTTAAACACTTGGATCTGGTCTAAAATACTATTTCGGACCAGATCCAATTGTTTATTTCATCAAAACAACATATTTTTGGTAAACAAAAATTAGGTCCTTTGGATCAAGTCGAAATATTTTGATTCAAATTTGAAAGTGTTGTTGATGTTTTTAAACACTTGGATCTGGTCTAAAATACTATTTCGGACCAGATCCAATTGTTTATTTCATCAAAACAACATATTTTTTTGTTAACAAAAATTAGGTCCTTTGGATCAAGTTGAAATATTTTGGTTCAAATTTGAAAGTGTTGTTGATGTTTTTAAACACTTGGATCTGGTCTAAAATACTATTTCGGACCAGATCCAATTGTTTATTTCATCAAAACAACATATTTTTTTGTTAACAAAAATTAGGTCCTTTGGATCAAGTCGAAATATTTTGATTCAAATTTGAAAGTGTTGTTGATGTTTTTAAACACTTGGATCTGGTCTAAAATACTATTTCGGACCAGATCCAATTGTTTATTTCATCAAAACAACATATTTTTTTGTTAACAAAAATTAGGTCCTTTGGATCAAGTCGAAATATTTTGATTCAAATTTGAAAGTGTTGTTGATGTTTTTAAACACTTGGATCTGGTCTAAAATACTATTTCGGACCAGATCCAATTGTTTATTTCATCAAAACAACATATTTTTGGTAAACAAAAATTAGGTCCTTTGGATCAAGTTGAAATATTTTGGTTCAAATTTGAAAGTGTTGTTGATGTTTTTAAACACTTGGATCTGGTCTAAAATACTATTTCGGACCAGATCCAAATGTTTATTTCACCAAAACAACATATTTTTTTGTTAACAAAAATTAGGTCCTTTGGATCAAGTCGAAATATTTTGATTCAAATTTGAAAGTGTTGTTGATGTTTTTAAACACTTGGATCTGGTCTAAAATACTATTTCGGACCAGATCCAATTGTTTATTTCATCAAAACAACATATTTTTGGTAAACAAAAATTAGGTCCTTTGGATCAAGTCGAAATATTTTGATTCAAATTTGAAAGTGTTGTTGATGTTTTTAAACACTTGGATCTGGTCTAAAATACTATTTCGGACCAGATCCAATTGTTTATTTCATCAAAACAACATATTTTTGGTAAACAAAAATTAGGTCCTTTGGATCAAGTCGAAATATTTTGATTCAAATTTGAAAGTGTTGTTGATGTTTTTAAACACTTGGATCTGGTCTAAAATACTATTTCGGACCAGATCCAATTGTTTATTTCATCAAAACAACATATTTTTGGTAAACAAAAATTAGGTCCTTTGGATCAAGTCGAAATATTTTGGTTCAAATTTGAAAGTGTTGTTGATGTTTTTAAACACTTGGATCTGGTCTAAAATACTATTTCGGACCAGATCCAATTGTTTATTTCATCAAAACAACATATTTTTGGTAAACAAAAATTAGGTCCTTTGGATCAAGTCGAAATATTTTGATTCAAATTTGAAAGTGTTGTTGATGTTTTTAAACACTTGGATCTGGTCTAAAATACTATTTCGGACCAGATCCAATTGTTTATTTCATCAAAACAACATATTTTTGGTAAACAAAAATTAGGTCCTTTGGATCAAGTTGAAATATTTTGGTTCAAATTTGAAAGTGTTGTTGATGTTTTTAAACACTTGGATCTGGTCTAAAATACTATTTCGGACCAGATCCAAATGTTTATTTCATCAAAACAACATATTTTTGGTAAACAAAAATTAGGTCCTTTGGATCAAGTTGAAATATTTTGGTTCAAATTTGAAAGTGTTGTTGATGTTTTTAAACACTTGGATCTGGTCTAAAATACTATTTCGGACCAGATCCAAATGTTTATTTCACCAAAACAACATATTTTTTTGTTAACAAAAATTAGGTCCTTTGGATCAAGTTGAAATATTTTGGTTCAAATTTGAAAGTGTTGTTGATGTTTTTAAACACTTGGATCTGGTCTAAAATACTATTTCGGACCAGATCCAAATGTTTATTTCATCAAAACAACATATTTTTGGTAAACAAAAATTAGGTCCTTTGGATCAAGTTGAAATATTTTGGTTCAAATTTGAAAGTGTTGTTGATGTTTTTAAACACTGGGATCTGGTCTAAAATACTATTTCGGACCAGATCCAAATGTTTATTTCATCAAAACAACATATTTTTGGTAAACAAAAATTAGGTCCTTTGGATCAAGTTGAAATATTTTGGTTCAAATTTGAAAGTGTTGTTGATGTTTTTAAACACTTGGATCTGGTCTAAAATACTATTTCGGACCAGATCCAAATGTTTATTTTACCAAAACAACATATTTTTTTGTAAATAAAAATTAGGTCCTTTGGATCAAGTTGAAATATTTTGGTTCAAATTTGAAAGTGTTGTTGATGTTTTTAAACACTTGGATCTGGTCTAAAATACTATTTCGGACCAGATCCAAATGTTTATTTTACCAAAACAACATATTTTTTTGTAAATAAAAATTAGGTCCTTTGGATCAAGTTGAAATATTTTGGTTCAAATTTGAAAGTGTTGTTGATGTTTTTAAACACTTGGATCTGGTCTAAAATACTATTTCGGACCAGATCCAAATGTTTATTTCATCAAAACAACATATTTTCCCCCTAGGGCTAAAAAATTACTGTAGAACCAGATTTGTATTGAAAATTTTTCGAACTTTCAATTTTTTGATGCGTTTTGTGCTTTTGATTGGCAGTATCGAAACTGTTGGGAAAGAGTTACAAGTTTTTGACATTGTAACAATTCTTAACCTGCCCCAGGGGATTCCAAAAAATATAATTTCATTGTTCATTTCCCCCCTGGGCTAAAAAATTACTTTAGAACAAAATTTTTCATCTATTTTTTGATGCATTTTTTTGCCTTTTGACCTTGTAACAATTAAAGCTGCCCTAGAACCGAAAAATGGTCCTATTTCAATCCCCATTAATGTTGCAGATAATTTCATGTTGGGTAGAGGTTCCAAATAGTTTGTTTTACTGGCTCACATCAAATTTGCATAAATTTACCTCATAGATTTGTCATGCCGGAAAAAGGTCCTAGTTCAATGCCTGTTAAAGTTGTAGATAATTTTATGTTAGGGCAAAGATAATGTCTGAAATAATGTATTAGATAATGTCTAAGATATTGTCTGAGATAAAGCCTTAGGTCTAAGATAAGCTCATAAAGTCGCGTAATGGGATATCACAATTGTCTAAGTGTTGTATATTACAGCGTAAAATGGTTAAAACCTAAACTGCTGAAGCTTCGGCATTGGGTTTAATTCGTTTCTGGGAATACCAGAAATGTATTAAACATATTTTTGGAATTTGAATACCTTGTATTTGCATAAACAACAATTTTTCACTTTTCTGGAAGATGTCCACTTTTTTGTACATGCAAGGTTGAAAAATTAATAAAATAGGGTTCCAATTTAATATTGAAAATAGATAAATATTTAATGGAGAAAGGAAAAAACAAAAATATCAAAATAATATGTAATATTTTAGTTGCATCAATCAACAATAAGGCACCTTTTTTAAGGGGAGAAAGTTGCCTTTTTTCAGAGCAGCATTTTTTTAAACAGAAGAGAGAGATCTTTTTTTTCTTCTTCTTCTTTGTGTCTCTAACTGATGAAAGAAAAATTGTGCACCTTGTTTTTGATGCATTTTTGGTTTGGAATAATTATTTAAAATACTACGATTTCTTTGGTTTAATTACCCAATAAGTTTGAGGTAAAAATTCGGCGCCCGGACAAAATCTGTGGTGAATTTAAATAAATTTTGGAGTGCCATGCTTTTAAAGCAAGGCAAAAAATGATGAAAAAAGCTTTGGTAATAATAATATATTCACTTGTTTTTGAATGATTACTGTAAGACAAATTGTAATTTCATATTCCCTTAAAGTGATCGCATTTTGGGTCGCCTTGCTTTAAAAGCAAGGCAAATAAATAATAAAAAAATTTAACAGTTTTTTTTGTTTGTTTGTTTTTGATTTGTGTGCTGTAATAAATCAGGATCACTACGATATTAAAAAATCGATAGTTGACGCTGCATTTATTAATTTGCTCTTTTCTTTCCTTTTGTTTATTTCATTTTGGTTTGATTACCTTGAAATTTAAAATCTAATGCATTTGCTGTTGTCTTAATTTTTGTATACTGTTCAAATTTATTGCATATCTCGTTGCAACAAATGCTTTTAAAAAAGTTGCAAAATTTGCGGTATCATCTGAAAACAAAGCAAATGTAAAAACACATATTTAAAAGCTTTCTCTTCTTCTGTTTTTGCAAAAAAGCTTTATAGTTTTTTTTAATCAATAACTCAAATACTGTATTGCTTTGTAACAAATGATTACGGAAATTACTTTTGGTCGATCATTATTCTAATTAGAAAGTTGGGGTTTTATAAAATTACTATTAAATTGTTAAAGAAAAAAGAAATATTTGCTTTGTTGCAATAAACAACAAAGCGTTCCAAAATTTATTCAAATGCCACTTTTAAAAAAGGGCATTGAATCGAAATTATACCTTAATCTTTAAAGGTTAAAAAACCAACGAAAAAATCAAAAAAAAGGAAAAGAAATACAATTTTGAGTTCAGTCAAAAGTACAAGGTTGCATATTTTTTCAAAGATAATGACATAAAGTCGCGTAATGGAAGAAACTATTGTCTGAGTGGGATGACAACTTAAGCTGTTGTATGTTACAGCATAAAAAACAGATCCCAAATTTACATAAAACTCTTTCGTCGAAAATGGGATCTTTTAATTTAAGAAAAAATAAGAAATTCAAGCAAATTCAAAAGAAAGAAATTTTGTTTTAGAACATGCTAAAAATATATTGAATCCGACACCGGAGACAAAATGATTAATTTATCTCCAACTTTGGAGATAAAACCCCAACTTTATCTCTCGCACTGGAGACAAAATAATTATAGTTACAAGTTTTTGATCTTGTAACAATTAATAAGCCACCCCAAGGGATTCCAAAAAGTTTAATTTTTTAGTTAATTTTCCTGCGAGGGCTTGAAATTAAAAATTACGGTAGTCAAAATTTTATTAGTTTTGAAAAGGGAGAAATTTTGGAATTTTTCCATTAAATCTTTTTTTATTGGTTTCCTTTTAAACAAATGCATAAAAAAGTTACCAGTAATTTTTCCCCCAAACTGATTTCTGTTATCGCATTAATCATAAATTTATGCCATTTTAAAATTGCTGTTCATTTTGAACTTTTTAATTTATGTTTATTTGCCCTGCTTTAGAAGCATGGCTTTCCAAAATTTTTTTAAATTCACCACAGATTTTGTCTGGGCGTCGAATTTTTACCTCAAACTTTTATGGGTAATTAAACCAAAGAAAAAGAAGTACTTAATAATAATTATTTCAGACAAAAAATGAAAAGAAAACGAGGTGCATTTTTTCTCTTTCTTTGGCAAAAGAAATAAAGAAAAACATTGATCTTTCTCTCAGTCTTTAAAAACTGCTTTGTATTGGCAAAAAAAGGTACAATTTTTCTCTTTCAAAAATGTGCCTTTTATATTAACATTAAATATTTCTTGCTGTTAATGATAATATTATTAATAATTTAATTTTTATTATCCTTTTTTCGTAATTTTAAAATTTATTGTGACCATTTTTTCTTTTATTATTTGCAACAACAACACTTCTCTTTTCTTTTTTTGATTACAAAAAATTAACATCATCGTTGATGTACCTTTTTGGAAGAAATTAAAAAG
The DNA here is from genome assembly GCA_024447195.1 of Panagrolaimus sp. LJ2414. Classification (NCBI taxonomy): domain Eukaryota; kingdom Metazoa; phylum Nematoda; class Chromadorea; order Rhabditida; family Panagrolaimidae; genus Panagrolaimus; species Panagrolaimus sp. LJ2414. The sequence continues at coordinate 194,865 of JAMRXY010000052.1, read as the reverse complement.
AGCAACAGCTTCTTTTAACTTAAAATCAATGGTGGCAACGCATTTATATCTAATCTAAAAAGAATGCGTTGCCACCTTTTTTCAAAAGATAAAAGCTTGTTCAACAGTAATTTTTTAAGGAACAAAAAGATAAACATCATCGATGAGATGTATTTAGTTTTTAAAAAAACAATAAAGAAATAAAGCTTTTCACATTTAAATAATAGATGAACTTTTTTTTGCTTTTGCACATTATTAGGTTTTTATTAACCTTATTCTTATACCCCTTCGGTTTAATTACCAATAATATAAATTTTAGTTCTTTTTTTATCAAAAAAAATAAATGTACAACAAGCTTTTTGCTGATAATAAAAGGTGTTTATTATTCTTTGATCGGAAGCTCCAGCATTGGGTTTAATACGCTTCTGAGTTTACCACAAACATATTAAACCCATTTTTAAAGTTTCTGCAGCCGATATTTGCATAAGCGGTATCGATTGATACAGTAACTAATATCAAATTTTGGAGTTTACTTTTCGGGATGATGTCTATTTTTTTAAAAATTGCCAAAATCTTTAAAAAAATTTACAGAAATCGAATATGGGGTCATTAATATCTGTGAGATCAAGCAATTTTGAAATAGAATCAAGAATCAAAAATTTGAATAAAGTGATTCTTACTATATCCATCATTTCTCCTGGACAATATGATACAAAAATAGTAAAATTAAACTATAATCACCTTTATTAAACTCACAGAAATCGAATATGGGGGCATTAATATCTGTGAGATCAAGCAATTTTGACTGTTGTTTGAAATTAATAAAATGCGAAAAACACGAACCTTTATTGATTCATTAAGTATTTTTGTTCTGTTTTTAAAATTTGCATTATAAAATTTGAATATCATCAACATGATGATATTTTTTCTTTAACAAAAATTAATTCGAAAGTTGCTTCCAGTTAATTTGAAACAAATCCATTTTTGGGTCAAGAACGACACAATTCCTTTGATAAATCAGAGCCTGAAGCAAAATTTCTTCTTCAACAAAATTTGAATATCATCAACATGATGATATTTGTTCTTTAACAAAAATTAATGCAGTGTTTTCGTTTATTCTTTTGCCAAAAGGTGTGGGTTGTTTAACAATAGCTACAAAGTCAAAAACTTGAAACTATTCTGTTTAATTTTTGGATTCAATCGATGTCTCGAAACTGGTGCGTAATAGTTACAAGTTTTTGATTATGTAACAACTAATAAGCTGCCCGAGGGGATTCCAAAAAGTATAATTTTTTAGTTCATTTTCCCTCAGGGCTTTAAATTACTGTAGTCAAAATTTTACAATGAAAGTTCTTTTTAGAAAAACAAAGATTTTGGCCTTTGATCTTTACCGAAACACGACGTAATGAAAATTTTTATATTTTTTCTCAATTCTGTAATCATCAAAATGCCGCAAAGCTTATTTTTGAAGAGGGACAAATTCCGGGGGAATCGTTCAATTGATTTTATTTCATGCGGATTCAATTGTTCTCAACACGAAAAAGCACTGTTTTGCGTAAGCATAAAAAATTATAAAAAAAGAAGCAAAATGAAAAATAAACACAAGTACTGTAACAACAGTTTTAAAATCCAGTTTTGATCACGGATATTTTGGATTTCCAAAAATTTATTAGTTGACAAAACCCAAAATACCGTAATAATTATTACAGACAAGTTTGAAATTCAGTTGCTATGGTTTTTGTTTTGTAAATTAAAATAAATGTAAAAGTTTTAAGACTGCTGTTTTATGTCCTATTTGAATGTTTACTTCAATTAAATATATATAGTATATTATCGACACCATCTAAAAAAATCGCAATGTCTGATAAGCGAAGAACAATTTTGGATTTGTTTATCCCTCAAAATTTGCATAAAATAGGCGATACGGAATCAAGAGTGCTAATTTACAATTAATATAGCTTTCTACATAAAAAAAAGCAGCTATAATCTTTTTTCTATAGACAAACAAAAAAAAGAAAAAGCAACAAATTTTTTTAAAGCACAGTTAAAGAAGGATTCAATTGTTCTTAACACAAAAAAACATTGTTGAGCGCAAGCTTAAAAAGTCAAAAAATGAAAAACATTTCAAAAGAACAAAAAAGAACTAAAAAGAAGCTTTCGCTGCAATGACAGAACTTTGTCATTTCACTTGACCTATATTTCTCTACCTTTTTCTAGGTCATTCCCAATGTCAAAATTTTTTTCTCTACTTGCAACCTCAAACTGAATCATATTCATTATATCTTTAATCATATCATTCCTTCGGAATGATTGGTAAAAGATTACTTACTCCCGCGGGCATCATTCATAATAATATTTTTTCGATTTCTTTTTTTTAATATATAAAAACAAGCTTCTTTCTATGAAACAAATTTGGGGCTGCCGTGTTCTTTCATTGCAGATTCTTTCCTTCCTTTAAAAAGGCTAAATCTCCAATCTTGCTTCCTTTGAAGAAGCAAAATCAAAAATTTTGCTTCCTTGAAAGAAGCAACAGCAAAAACTTGACAAAATTTGAATATCATCGACACGATGATATTTGATTTTTTCCAAAAATTAAAGTAACTGTTGCTCCTATTTCATCAGAAGCAACGCCATAAGCTTTTTCTGATCAAGATTGAGCTAATGGCGTTGCAAAATTAGAAATAAAAGCAACAGTTCTTTTTAAAAATAATTTGAATATCATCGACTCGATGATATTTGATTTTTCATTACAAGTGTGTTTAAATTGTTTTTCGAAGTCAAAGAGAATAGAATTTATTTTTTATTTTATTTAAGATCCCCTGGGGCAAGTTTAAATAGTAATCAAAAATTTACATTGAAAATTTTTCTTTGAATTTTCAATTTTTTGATGCAATTTTGTTGCTTTTGTCGGCTGGCCGAAAAGTGTTAGAACAAAGATGGCACTTTCTGGCCTTGAAATAATAAATAAGCTTGCCCCAGGGATTCCAAAAAGTATTGTTATTTTATTTAATATTTTCTGGGGCAAGTTTAAACAGTAATCAAAAATTACATTGAAAATTTTACTTTGAATTTTCAATTTTTGATGCAATTTTGTTGCTTCTATCGGCTGGCCGAAAAGTGTTGGAACAAAGATGGCACTTTCTGGCCTTGAAATAATAAATAAGCTTGCCCCAGGGATTCCAAAAAGTATTGTTATTTTATTTAATATTTTCTGGGGCAAGTTTAAACAGTAATCAAAAATTACATTGAAAATTTTACTTTGAATTTTCAATTTTTGATGCAATTTTGTTGCTTCTATCGGCTGGCCGAAAAGTGTTAGAACAAAGATGGCACTTTCTGGCCTTGAAATAATAAATAAGCTTGCCCCAGGGATTCCAAAAAGTATTGTTATTTTATTTTATATCCCCCAGGGCAAGTTTAAACAGTAATCAAAAATTACATTGAAAATTTTACTTTGAATTTTCAATTTTTGATGCAATTTTGTTGCTTCTATCGGCTGGCCGAAAAGTGTTAGAACAAAGATGGCACTTTCTGGCCTTGAAATAATAAATAAGCTTGCCCCAGGGATTCCAAAAAGTATTGTTATTTTATTTTATATCCCCCAGGGCAAGTTTAAACAGTAATCAAAAATTACATTGAAAATTTTACTTTGAATTTTCAATTTTTGATGCAATTTTGTTGCTTTTGTCGGCTGGCCGAAAAGTGTTAGAACAAAGATGGCACTTTCTGGCCTTGAAATAATAAATAAGCTTGCCCCAGGGATTCCAAAAAGTATTGTTATTTTATTTAATATTTTCTGGGGCAAGTTTAAACAGTAATCAAAAATTACATTGAAAATTTTACTTTGAATTTTCAATTTTTGATGCAATTTTGTTACTTTTGTCGGCTGGCCGAAAAGTGTTAGAACAAAGATGGCACTTTCTGGCCTTGAAATAATAAATAAGCTTGCCCCAGGGATTCCAAAAAGTATTGTTATTTTATTTAATATTTTCTGGGGCAAGTTTAAACAGTAATCAAAAATTACATTGAAAATTTTACTTTGAATTTTCAATTTTTGATGCAATTTTGTTACTTTTGTCGGCTGGCCGAAAAGTGTTAGAACAAAGATGGCACTTTCTGGCCTTGAAATAATAAATAAGCTTGCCCCAGGGATTCCAAAAAGTATTGTTATTTTATTTAATATTTTCTGGGGCAAGTTTAAACAGTAATCAAAAATTACATTGAAAATTTTACTTTGAATTTTCAATTTTTGATGCAATTTTGTTACTTTTGTCGGCTGGCCGAAAAGTGTTAGAACAAAGATGGCACTTTCTGGCCTTGAAATAATAAATAAGCTTGCCCCAGGGATTCCAAAAAGTATTGTTATTTTATTTAATATTTTCTGGGGCAAGTTTAAACAGTAATCAAAAATTACATTGAAAATTTTACTTTGAATTTTCAATTTTTGATGCAATTTTGTTACTTTTGTCGGCTGGCCGAAAAGTGTTAGAACAAAGATGGCACTTTCTGGCCTTGAAATAATAAATAAGCTTGCCCCAGGGATTCCAAAAAGTATTGTTATTTTATTTAATATTTTCTGGGGCAAGTTTAAACAGTAATCAAAAATTACATTGAAAATTTTACTTTGAATTTTCAATTTTTGATGCAATTTTGTTACTTTTGTCGGCTGGCCGAAAAGTGTTAGAACAAAGATGGCACTTTCTGGCCTTGAAATAATAAATAAGCTTGCCCCAGGGATTCCAAAAAGTATTGTTATTTTATTTAATATTTTCTGGGGCAAGTTTAAACAGTAATCAAAAATTACATTGAAAATTTTACTTTGAATTTTCAATTTTTGATGCAATTTTGTTACTTTTGTCGGCTGGCCGAAAAGTGTTAGAACAAAGATGGCACTTTCTGGCCTTGAAATAATAAATAAGCTTGCCCCAGGGATTCCAAAAAGTATTGTTATTTTATTTAATATTTTCTGGGGCAAGTTTAAACAGTAATCAAAAATTACATTGAAAATTTTACTTTGAATTTTCAATTTTTGATGCAATTTTGTTACTTTTGTCGGCTGGCCGAAAAGTGTTAGAACAAAGATGGCACTTTCTGGCCTTGAAATAATAAATAAGCTTGCCCCAGGGATTCCAAAAAGTATTGTTATTTTATTTAATATTTTCTGGGGCAAGTTTAAACAGTAATCAAAAATTACATTGAAAATTTTACTTTGAATTTTCAATTTTTGATGCAATTTTGTTGCTTTTGTCGGCTGGCCGAAAAGTGTTAGAACAAAGATGGCACTTTCTGGCCTTGAAATAATAAATAAGCTTGCCCCAGGGATTCCAAAAAGTATTGTTATTTTATTTAATATTTTCTGGGGCAAGTTTAAACAGTAATCAAAAATTACATTGAAAATTTTACTTTGAATTTTCAATTTTTGATGCAATTTTGTTGCTTCTATCGGCTGGCCGAAAAGTGTTAGAACAAAGATGGCACTTTCTGGCCTTGAAATAATAAATAAGCTTGCCCCAGGGATTCCAAAAAGTATTGTTATTTTATTTTATATCCCCCAGGGCAAGTTTAAACAGTAATCAAAAATTACATTGAAAATTTTACTTTGAATTTTCAATTTTTGATGCAATTTTGTTGCTTTTGTCGGCTGGCCGAAAAGTGTTAGAACAAAGATGGCACTTTCTGGCCTTGAAATAATAAATAAGCTTGCCCCAGGGATTCCAAAAAGTATTGTTATTTTATTTAATATTTTCTGGGGCAAGTTTAAACAGTAATCAAAAATTACATTGAAAATTTTACTTTGAATTTTCAATTTTTGATGCAATTTTGTTGCTTTTGTCGGCTGGCCGAAAAGTGTTAGAACAAAGATGGCACTTTCTGGCCTTGAAATAATAAATAAGCTTGCCCCAGGGATTCCAAAAAGTATTGTTATTTTATTTTATATCCCCCAGGGCAAGTTTAAACAGTAATCAAAAATTACATTGAAAATTTTACTTTGAATTTTCAATTTTTGATGCAATTTTGTTGCTTTTGTCGGCTGGCCGAAAAGTGTTAGAACAAAGATGGCACTTTCTGGCCTTGAAATAATAAATAAGCTTGCCCCAGGGATTCCAAAAAGTATTGTTATTCTATTTAATATTTTCTGGGGCAAGTTTAAACAGTAATCAAAAATTACATTGAAAATTTTACTTTGAATTTTCAATTTTTGATGCAATTTTGTTGCTTCTATCGGCTGGCCGAAAAGTGTTAGAACAAAGATGGCACTTTCTGGCCTTGAAATAATAAATAAGCTTGCCCCAGGGATTCCAAAAAGTATTGTTATTTTATTTAATATTTTCTGGGGCAAGTTTAAACAGTAATCAAAAATTACATTGAAAATTTTACTTTGAATTTTCAATTTTTGATGCAATTTTGTTACTTTTGTCGGCTGGCCGAAAAGTGTTAGAACAAAGATGGCACTTTCTGGCCTTGAAATAATAAATAAGCTTGCCCCAGGGATTCCAAAAAGTATTGTTATTTTATTTAATATTTTCTGGGGCAAGTTTAAACAGTAATCAAAAATTACATTGAAAATTTTACTTTGAATTTTCAATTTTTGATGCAATTTTGTTGCTTTTGTCGGCTGGCCGAAAAGTGTTAGAACAAAGATGGCACTTTCTGGCCTTGAAATAATAAATAAGCTTGCCCCAGGGATTCCAAAAAGTATTGTTATTTTATTTTATATCCCCCAGGGCAAGTTTAAACAGTAATCAAAAATTACATTGAAAATTTTACTTTGAATTTTCAATTTTTGATGCAATTTTGTTGCTTTTGTCGGCTGGCCGAAAAGTGTTAGAACAAAGATGGCACTTTCTGGCCTTGAAATAATAAATAAGCTTGCCCCAGGGATTCCAAAAAGTATTGTTATTTTATTTAATATTTTCTGGGGCAAGTTTAAACAGTAATCAAAAATTACATTGAAAATTTTACTTTGAATTTTCAATTTTTGATGCAATTTTGTTGCTTCTATCGGCTGGCCGAAAAGTGTTAGAACAAAGATGGCACTTTCTGGCCTTGAAATAATTAATAAGCTTGCCCCAGGGATTCCAAAAAGTATTGTTATTTTATTTTATATCCCCCAGGGCAAGTTTAAACAGTAATCAAAAATTACATTGAAAATTTTACTTTGAATTTTCAATTTTTGATGCAATTTTGTTGCTTCTATCGGCTGGCCGAAAAGTGTTGGAACAAAGATGGCACTTTCTGGCCTTGAAATAATTAATAAGCTTGCCCCAGGGATTCCAAAAAGTATTGTTATTTTATTTAATATTTTCTGGGGCAAGTTTAAACAGTAATCAAAAATTACATTGAAAATTTTACTTTGAATTTTCAATTTTTGATGCAATTTTGTTGCTTTTGTCGGCTGGCCGAAAAGTGTTAGAACAAAGATGGCACTTTCTGGCCTTGAAATAATAAATAAGCTTGCCCCAGGGATTCCAAAAAGTATTGTTATTTTATTTAATATTTTCTGGGGCAAGTTTAAACAGTAATCAAAAATTACATTGAAAATTTTACTTTGAATTTTCAATTTTTGATGCAATTTTGTTGCTTTTGTCGGCTGGCCGAAAAGTGTTAGAACAAAGATGGCACTTTCTGGCCTTGAAATAATAAATAAGCTTGCCCCAGGGATTCCAAAAAGTATTGTTATTTTATTTTATATCCCCCAGGGCAAGTTTAAACAGTAATCAAAAATTACATTGAAAATTTTACTTTGAATTTTCAATTTTTGATGCAATTTTGTTGCTTTTGTCGGCTGGCCGAAAAGTGTTAGAACAAAGATGGCACTTTCTGGCCTTGAAATAATAAATAAGCTTGCCCCAGGGATTCCAAAAAGTATTGTTATTTTATTTAATATTTTCTGGGGCAAGTTTAAACAGTAATCAAAAATTACATTGAAAATTTTACTTTGAATTTTCAATTTTTGATGCAATTTTGTTGCTTCTATCGGCTGGCCGAAAAGTGTTAGAACAAAGATGGCACTTTCTGGCCTTGAAATAATTAATAAGCTTGCCCCAGGGATTCCAAAAAGTATTGTTATTTTATTTTATATCCCCCAGGGCAAGTTTAAACAGTAATCAAAAATTACATTGAAAATTTTACTTTGAATTTTCAATTTTTGATGCAATTTTGTTGCTTCTATCGGCTGGCCGAAAAGTGTTAGAACAAAGATGGCACTTTCTGGCCTTGAAATAATAAATAAGCTTGCCCCAGGGATTCCAAAAAGTATTGTTATTTTATTTAATATTTTCTGGGGCAAGTTTAAACAGTAATCAAAAATTACATTGAAAATTTTACTTTGAATTTTCAATTTTTGATGCAATTTTGTTGCTTCTATCGGCTGGCCGAAAAGTGTTGGAACAAAGATGGCACTTTCTGGCCTTGAAATAATTAATAAGCTTGCCCCAGGGATTCCAAAAAGTATTGTTATTTTATTTTATATCCCCCAGGGCAAGTTTAAACAGTAATCAAAAATTACATTGAAAATTTTACTTTGAATTTTCAATTTTTGATGCAATTTTGTTGCTTCTATCGGCTGGCCGAAAAGTGTTGGAACAAAGATGGCACTTTCTGGCCTTGAAATAATTAATAAGCTTGCCCCAGGGATTCCAAAAAGTATTGTTATTTTATTTTATATCCCCCAGGGCAAGTTTAAACAGTAATCAAAAATTACATTGAAAATTTTACTTTGAATTTTCAATTTTTGATGCAATTTTGTTGCTTCTATCGGCTGGCCGAAAAGTGTTGGAACAAAGATGGCACTTTCTGGCCTTGAAATAATAAATAAGCTTGCCCCAGGGATTCCAAAAAGTATTGTTATTTTATTTTATATCCCCCAGGGCAAGTTTAAACAGTAATCAAAAATTTACATTGAAAATTTTACTTTGAATTTTCAATTTTTGAAGCAATTTTGTTGCTTTTGGCTGCTGTCCGAAAAGTGTTGGAAGGAAAATGGCACAGTTTGGCCTTGATATAATTAATAAGCTTGCCCTGGGGATTCCAAACAGTATTGTTGTTTTGTTTAATATCCCCCAGGGCAAGTTTAAACAGTAATCAAAAATTTACATTGAAAACTTTTCTTTGAATTATCAATTTTTTTGGTGCAATTTTGTTGCTTTTGGCGGCTGTCCGAAAAGTGTTGGAAGGAAAATGGCACAGTTTGGCCTTGATATAATTAATAAGCTTGCCCTGGGGATTCCAAACAGTATTGTTGTTTTGTTTAATATCCCCCAGGGCAAGTTTAAATAGTAATCAAAAATTTACATTGAAAACTTTTCTTTGAATTATCAATTTTTTTGGTGCAATTTTGTTGCTTTTGGCGGCTGTCCGAAAAGTGTTGGAAGGAAAATGGCACAGTTTGGCCTTGATATAATTAATAAGCTTGCCCTGGGGATTCCAAACAGTATTGTTGTTTTGTTTAATATCCCCCAGGGCAAGTTTAAATAGTAATCAAAAATTTACATTGAAAACTTTTCTTTGAATTATCAATTTTTTTGGTGCAATTTTGTTGCTTTTGGCGGCTGTCCGAAAAGTGTTGGAAGGAAAATGGCACTTTCTGGCCTTGATATAATTAATAAGTTTGCCCCAGGGATTCCAAACAGTATTGTTGTTTTGTTTAATATCCCCCAGGGCAAGTTTAAACAGTAATCAAAAATTTACATTGAAAACTTTTCTTTGAATTATCAATTTTTTTGGTGCAATTTTGTTGCTTTTGGCGGCTGTCCGAAAAGTGTTGGAAGGAAAATGGCACAGTTTGGCCTTGATATAATTAATAAGCTTGCCCTGGGGATTCCAAACAGTATTGTTGTTTTCTTTAATATCCCCCAGGGCAAGTTTAAACAGTAATCAAAAATTACATTGAAAATTTTACTTTAAATTTTCAATTTTTGAAGCAATTTTGTTGCTTCTATCGGCTGGCCGAAAAGTGTTGGAAGGAAAATGGCACAGTTTGGCCTTGATATAATTAATAAGCTTGCCCTGGGGATTCCAAACAGTATTGTTGTTTTGTTTAATATCCCCCAGGGCAAGTTTAAATAGTAATCAAAAATTACATTGAAAACTTTTCTTTGAATTATCAATTTTTTTGGTGCAATTTTGTTGCTTTTGGCGGCTGTCCGAAAAGTGTTGGAAGGAAAATGGCACTTTCTGGCCTTGATATAATTAATAAGTTTGCCCCAGGGATTCCAAACAGTATTGTTGTTTTGTTTAATATCCCCCAGGGCAAGTTTAAACAGTAATCAAAAATTTACATTGAAAACTTTTCTTTGAATTATCAATTTTTTTGGTGCAATTTTGTTGCTTTTGGCGGCTGTCCGAAAAGTGTTGGAAGGAAAATGGCACAGTTTGGCCTTGATATAATTAATAAGCTTGCCCCAGGGATTCCAAACAGTATTGTTGTTTTGTTTAATATCCCCCAGGGCAAATTTATACTGTAATCAAAAATTTACATTGAAAATTTTTCTTTGAATTTACAGTTTTTTTGGTGCAATTTTGTTGCTTTTGGCGGCTGTCCGAAAAGTGTTAGAACAAAAATGGCACTTTCTGGCCTCGAAATAATTAATAAGCTTGCCCCAGGGATTCTAAAAAGTATTGATATTTTATTTTATTGGGGCAAGTTTTTACATAACTCCAAAAATTTACATCGAAAATTTTTCTTTCTAACTATTTCTAGTCAAAAATGATTTAGTGGCTTTGATAAATGAGAGCTATAATCAAGGAAGCAGCAGTGCGATCGGCAGTAACGAAACTGTTTGGAAATAGATACAAGTTTTTAACATTGTAAAAATTAATAAGCTACCCAAGGAGGTTCCAAAAATAAAATATTTTAGTTCATTTCCTCATCAGGGCTTAAAAATTACTGTACTCAAAATGTACATTGAAAATTTTGTGAACGTTCATTTTTTCTAATGCATTTTTAGACTTCTATCGGCAGTAACGAAACTTGTGAACCATCAAATAATCGTAAATTTATCTCACAGATTTGTTGGGGCAGAAAAAGGGTTCTATTTCAGTACTCGATAAAGTTGTTGATAATTTTTTCTCATGGCCTTGATAATGTCTGAAATAATGTCAGAAATAATGTCTTAGATAATGTCTTAGATAATGTCTTAGATAAAGCCTTAGGTCTAAGATAAGCTCATAAAGTCGCGTAATGGAATATTACAATTATCTAAGTGTTGTATGTTACTGCGTAAAATAGTGAAAATTCAACTTGGATAAGATTTTTACAATTTATCGCTATTCTTCTTTTAACATAAAAAGTCCTGTTGAACAAAAAAATCAAAAAGTCTTTCATGTAATATATTAGTTAAACTACTGTATCGACATTTCGAAAAAGTTAGAAAACAAATTAATATTTAATTACATATTAATTGTTACTAAATAAAAAAAGATTTTTCGTAAAAAATCCACAAAGTTATTTGTAACTTACAGTAACCCAAAAAAATACGAAAATTGCAACTGCACTACAATATTGTTTTACTCAAAAATTCAATATTAATTCTTTTTCGTTTTGAATACGAAATACCGAGTTAAATTATTACAAACAAAATTAAATCGTTTTTTTTACACAAAAATTTAAAAATAATTAAGGTAATTTCCATCAAAAAAGGGATTACATCGTTGTTTTAATTTTTTCAAAACTTAAATCGACATTTTTTCTCTTTATTTATGCGGATCCGCGGATTAATCCGTGAATCCGCTCCGGCGGATTGATCCGCCGATCCGCTCCGCCAACATTTCTAATCCGCCACCAATCCGCCGATTTGCGCCGCGAATTGGCGGACCATATCCGCGTTTTGGCTCGGCGGAGCGGATTGCCTTTCACTAGATTACAGTCATTATATATTCTACAAAATATTTTATCAGAAATTCTAAATTGTAAAAAAACAAAAAATTGATAAATGTTAAAAGAAGTGAAGATATTAAACAGCAAAAAAATGTATATTTTTTTAGTTGCATCAACAACAAGGCACATTTTTGAAAAGGGAGAAATTTTGTGATTTTTCCGTTAAATCATTTTTATTGCATAAAAAAGTTACCAGTAATTTTTCCCCGAAACTGATTTCTGTTATCGCATTAATCATAAATTTATGCCTTTTTAAAATTGCTGTTCTTTTCGAACTTTTGTTTATTTGCCTTGCTTTAAAAGCATGGCTTTCCAAAATTTATTTAAATTCACCACAGATTTTGTCTGGGCGCCGAATTTTTACCTCAAACTTTTATGGGTAATTAAACCAAAGAAAAAGAAGTATTTAATAATAAAAATTTTAGACAAAAAATGCAAAGAAAACAAGGTGCATTTTATCTCTTTCTTTGGCAAAAGAAATAAAGAAAAGCATTGATCTTTCTCTCTCTTAAAAAAAACTGCTTTGAATTAGCAAAAAAAGGTACAATTTTTCTCCTTCAAAAAAGAGCGCATTCTCTCAAAAACATAAAAAATATTTCTTGCTGTTAATGATGATATTAACAGCAAGAATTACTGTATTGCTAAAACGTGTTACTGTAATTAAAATTTATTGTAACAATATTTTCTTTTATTGTTTGCAACAACAACCCTTCTCTTTTCTTTTTTTATTCCCATTTTTACACATTTTTTTCAACTATCCTTTTCTTCTTCGTTTTTATGTGGAACAAAAAAGAAGAGGCCTGTTCGCTTGGGGTCATACCGCAGTGAAAGCACGCCATCCCGTCCGATCTGGCAAGTTAAGCACTGCTGGGCTCGATTAGTACTTGGATGGGAGACCTCCTGGGAATCTCGAGTGCTCCAAGCTTTTTTCAGTTTAAACTTATATTTTTGTAATTTTTTTGTCAAATTTGATCCGAAAAATAATTGCTTTAAATTGTTAAATGCTGCAAAAACTTAAAAAAGGAGAAAACGATTATTTTTAGGGAATATTTTATTACAGTAATCACATAAAACAAATGTAATAAAACATGCAAAAAAACTTTGTAAATTCCTTACAGTATAATAAATAGAAAATCAGTATTATTTACAATAATGCAAAAACGTTTTTGATCGACACTCTATGCAAAATCTAATTTTAAATAAATAAAAACCCAAGTTGCAAACATTTGAAGATCATGCAATACAGTATTAGATGAAAACCAAAATTTGTCATTTTTCATTTAAAAAACTTTTCAAATTACACTTTATTGTTTATTTTAATGTCCTTATCTAGAATTATTATTTTGGTATATCAAAAATTACTTTTTTTGTTTCTAATAAACTTCTTTTTTAAACGGTAAAAGCAATTTCATCTCACCCACCACTTTTAGGTCTTTTTATAAAAATTTTGACCGAAAATTTTGGTTTACTTTTTTTGATTACAAAAAATTAACATCATCAATGATGTACCATTTTGTCGGAAATTAAAAAGAGCAACAATATAAATGTGTTGCCACATTAAAATCAATGGTGCCAACAATATCTAATCTAAAAAGAATGCGTTGCCACCTTTTTTCAAAAGTTAAAAGCTTGTTCAATTTGTTCTTTTTTTATCAAAAAAAAATAATGAACAACAAGCTTTTTGCAGATAATAAAAGGTGTTTATTATTCTTTGATCGGAAGCTCCAGCATTGGGTTTAATACGTTTCTGATACAACACGAAATGTATTAAACCCATTTTTGGAACTTCAGCAGCCGAAATTTGCATAAGCGGTATCGATCGATACAGTAACTAATATCAGATTTTGGATTTTACTTTTCGGGATAATGTCCACTTTTTTAGAAATTTCGAGAATCTTAAAAAAATTTACAGAAATGGAGCATTAATATCTGTGAGTTTAGGCAATTTTGAAAAAGAAGCAAGATTCAAAAAATTTGCATAAAGTTAATCTTACTATATCCTGCATTTTCCTGGACAATATGATACAAAAATAGTAAAATTAAACAATAATCACCTTTATTAAACTCACAGAAATCGAATATAAGAGCATTAATGTATCTGTGAGTTCAGGCAATTTTGACCGTTCTTTGAAATTAATAAAATGCGAAAAACGGGAACCTTTATTGGTTCATTAAGTATTTTTGTTTTGTTTTTAAAATTTGCACTATAAAATTTGAATATCATCAACATGATGATATTTTTTCTTTAACAAAAATTAATTCGAAAGTTGCTTCCAGTTAATTTGAAACAAAGCCATTTTCGGGTCAAGAATGACACAAGTGCTTTGATAAATCAAAGCCTGAAGCAAAATTTCTTCTTCAACAAAATTTGAATATCATCAACATGATGATATTTGTTCTTTAACAAAAATTAATGCAGTGTTTTCGTTTATTCTTTTGCCAAAAGGTGTGGGTTGTTTAACAATAGCTACAAAGTCAAAAACTTGTAACTATTCAGTTCTATCGGCAGTAACGAAACTGCTACGACAGAGTTACAAGTTTTTGACATTGTAACAATTGTTAACCTGGCCCAGGGGATTCCAAAAAATACAATTTTTTAGTACATTTTCCCCCAGGGGTTGAAAATCAAAATTTTACAATAAAAGTTCTTTGAACTATCATTTCTTTGATCAATTTTTGGATTCAATCGAATGTCTCGAAACTGGTGCGTAATAGTTACAAGTTTTTGACCATGTAACAATTAATAAGCTGCCCGAGGGGATTCCGAAAAGTATAATATTTAAGTTTCTTTTCCCTCGGGGCTTTAAATTACCGTAGTAATTTAAAGCCCCGAGTAAAAATTGTTAAATGCAATTTAAAGATTCTGTTGCCCTGGAATTGGGTGGGATACATTTATGGAATACTCCTAAATGTATCCCACCCAATTTTGCACTTTTTGATATAAGAATTTTAATATAATAAAAACGGGCTTTAACTACAGGATCTCAAAAATTGTTTGTGAACTTTCATTTTTTCTGATGCATTTTGGTCCTAAAATCGGATAGCTCGAAACTGGTGCTTAATAGTCACAAGTTTTTGACATTGTAACCATTAATAAGCTATCCAAGGAGATTCCAAAAATATAATTCTATAGTTCATTTCTCCCTCAGGGCTTTAAACATCCTGTACTCAAAATTTTCATAATCGGGTTTAATACGTTTTTAGAGATAAAAGCAAACTCAACAGCTTTAATTTGCATAAAAATGTTTAGTCGAGCTGTTCTCATTGAATGTTTTTTACGAAATTTTTTCTGTTGAAAATAGCAACTTTTTTGTAATATCATCGACACGATGATATTTGTTTTTTCCAAAAATTATTGTTACTGTTGCTTCTATCTCCTCAGAATCAACGCCATTAGCATTTTCTAACCAAGAATAAGCTAATGCCGTTAAAAAATAAGATTTAAAAGCAACAGTTCTTTTTTCCAAAATTTAAATATCATCGACACGATGATATTTGTTTTTTTCCAAAAATTGTTGTTACTGTTGCTTCTATCTCATCAGATGCAACGCCATTAGCATTTTCTAACCAAGAATAAGCTAATGGCGTTGAAAAAGCAGAAAAAAAAAGCAACAGTTTTTATTAACAAAATTTGAATATCATCGACACGATGATATTTGTTTTTTCATTACAAGTGTGTTTAAATTGTTTTTCGAAGTCAAAGAGAATAGAATTTATTTTTAATTTTTAAAAATTTTTAAAAAAATTTGAAAAAAAATTTCTTTGCCCTGGTGTGAGACGGACGGTCCTAACTCTCGATACTTTCAAACCGATGAAAGTCTATTCCGCCTATAACCGCCGTACCTGCCCGGGAAGGTGTCCCGGATTTTTAAACGAAGCAGAGGCACGTGTGAACGTATTAGAATAGCCAGGGATCGACTTGTTTGAATGATAAGTGGGAAGGGTTTTTAGGCCCCGACTTGACACCGCCTACTCACAATCTCCTCACCACGACACCTCGGTTGCCATGGATCTTCGGAAATTAATAGGGAGGAACTGTAACGGGCCCTAATCATGTTACAGACCTGTGCGTGAGAGCAGCTATTCAAGCCCCGAAAGGACAAAAACCAAACTCGCTTTTATTCGAGTGATGCATAGAAAATACTAAAGGAGTACAAAACACATTTGGAAGACAGACAACCAAAGAGAGACTCTCTCGCTATGCAAAATTAAAAAAAGAAAAGAAAGAAAAATTTTGATTGAAAAATTCAAGAATTTCAAAAAGTGTTTTTACCCTTTTTTTAAAAAAAAACAGTGAAAATCCTTTAAATAAAAATGTCTCGTTTATTTTCAAAGGTTGGATATTTATGCAGATCACAGATCAAAGGATAAAATTTGCATAAAACAAACATGATTCAAAATTTAATTTGCATATATCGCCGATAAAGTTGGCGCACACTTTGTTTATTTTAGCTTTTAAATTTTTAATATTAGTGTTAAAAATTCTTAAAAATAATCAGACAAACTGATTACTATTTTCAGAATTTTTCGGATTATAAATAAAAAAATAAATTTGCATATATCTCTGACACCTTTTTTATTTGAGCTTTAAAAATTTCGTATACTGTAATCAGCTTTGGCGAATTGCATCTCAACAGCAACATGCATGATTTTCAAATTTGCACTTTTTTTTGCATTTCCATTCAGAGAAAGATGATAATACATAAAAAATGTTGCCCTCATCGAGGATATTTTAACAGTCATCATCATTTCTTCTTCTTTTATTGCTGCTGCTTTTGACTGTTTTTCGAAATCTGATTTCCTTACTTCAAATTGCTTCAAAGATTCCAAAAATGGATATTTTATCTCTTTCATTCTTGTTCCACTGTCTTGGAAGATGATATCGAAACTGCAAAACTCAATTCATCTGCAAAATATTCTGAAAGTTGCTGCCTTCATGATGCTCCATGTTCATCTGTTAAATCTGTAAGTGTTTTAAAAGTTTTTGTACATTAACAATGAAAGCGGAAGGTCATTTTATGAAGATAGGGTAAGCATTAGAATTTTGAGGAAAAACATGACCTACTTTTTATATTCCTTTTTAGTTTTAACATTTGAAACTGTAAGATATTTTTGATTATCAAACCGTTTTTCAGGGAAGTCGAACACGTTTATCATCTCGACAAAGCCGTAACAGCAGTGATTCAGAATATCAAAATCTTGGATATCCATCAACATCATCTTCAAAGAAGAAGAAAAGGAAACGTTCAAAACATTCAACCTCAAAGGATGCATCATATGAAAAAAAATATCCAAAACTTGAAGGTGTTCTTGAAGATACTGGGTATGCTAATTTTATGATTTTTTGGGTAATAGGGATTGTTGTTTGTAATTTTCTGATTCTTTCATTGATTTTTAGGTACATTGAATTAAAAGTCTCAACTTCAACGGAAGAAGAATCCCATCCCCGAAGCAAAACTCCAAAATCCGCTCGTCAAAATTCTGCAAATCCATGGTCAAATTTACCGTATGCCGATCTTGGATATCTTGAAGATGAACGTGGTGGAGAAAGCTGTAGCGATGTTCGAACTGCTGCAAAATCTGAAGCCATTACCGAACAAGAATTTTTCTCACAAGCTTCTGATCTTGAATTAATTTGTCGGTAAGCAGTTTCAATTTGATTAATTCATAATATTTAATTATTAATTTTTTAGGTATTATATTGGACATACAACTTTGGAAGAAGCAGAAAGCAAAAATTATTTCTTTGCGGATTCATGCTATTTTTATCATCGTTTACCTGATTTCAATGGTGATTACGGTAATCTTCAAAAATGTGTTTGCTTATATGTTTTATATATTACTCCATCCAAACAATTCGAGTATGTTTTTTAAAAATTACTGTATTTATTTACAATTTCAATACTATTTTTCAGACATTATGAAATTATTAAACGTGGTGAATTATGTTGAATGTGGTCAATTTCGATGATTATCCAGTTTGAATGATTAAGTTGGATTTTATGCTTTTAATACATGCTTTGTTGGATGGTAATTAATTTTATCAATTATATTTTATTTGTAATGTTTTGTGTTTGTTTAATTTTTTGAAGTAAATAAATTTCACTTTGAATTTTTTGTTTTTGAAATACAGTAATCTTTGAAAAATTTTTTGGGTATTTGTCGTGACTGCATTATATACCGAAAACGTATCCGATCCATTTTTGATCAAGTAGAAGATAAACTTAGTGTTTAATCTCCAAAGTTGGAGATAAAGTTGGTGTTTTATCTCCGGTGCCGAAGATAACGTTGGTGTTTTATCTCCGGTGCCGAAGATAACGTTGGTGTTTTATCTCCGGTGCCGAAGATAACGTTGGTGTTTTATCTCCGGTGCCGGAGATTAAGTTGGGGTTTTATCTCCCGTGCCGGAGATCAAGTTGGGGTTTTATCTCCCGTGCCGGAGATCAAGTTGGTGTTTTATCTCCGGTGCCGGAGATAAAGTTGGGGTTTTATCTCCGGTGCCGGAGATAAAGTTGGGGTTTTATCTCCAAAGTTGGAGATAAAGGTGGTGTTTTATCTCCGGTGTCGGAGATAAAGTTGGTGTTTTATCTCCGGTGCCGGAGATAAAGTTGGGGTTTTATCTCCAAAGTTGGAGATAAAGTTGGGGTTTTATCTCCAAAGTTGGAGATAAAGTTGGGGTTTTGTCTCCGGTGCCGGAGATAAAGTTGGTGCTGATGTTTTTAAACACTTGGATCTGGTCTAAAATACTATTTCGGACCAGATCCAAATGTTTATTTCACCAAAACAACATTTTTTTTTGTAAACAAAAATAAGGTCCTTTGGATTAAGTAGAAATATTTTGATTCAAATTTGAAAGTGTTGTTGATGTTTTTAAACACTTGGATCTGGTCTAAAATACTATTTCGGACCAGATCCAATTGTTTATTTCATCAAAACAACATATTTTTGGTAAACAAAAATTAGGTCCTTTGGATCAAGTCGAAATATTTTGATTCAAATTTGAAAGTGTTGTTGATGTTTTTAAACACTTGGATCTGGTCTAAAATACTATTTCGGACCAGATCCAATTGTTTATTTCATCAAAACAACATATTTTTGGTAAACAAAAATTAGGTCCTTTGGATCAAGTTGAAATATTTTGGTTCAAATTTGAAAGTGTTGTTGATGTTTTTAAACACTTGGATCTGGTCTAAAATACTATTTCGGACCAGATCCAAATGTTTATTTCATCAAAACAACATATTTTTGGTAAACAAAAATTAGGTCCTTTGGATCAAGTTGAAATATTTTGGTTCAAATTTGAAAGTGTTGTTGATGTTTTTAAACACTTGGATCTGGTCTAAAATACTATTTCGGACCAGATCCAATTGTTTATTTCATCAAAACAACATATTTTTGGTAAACAAAAATTAGGTCCTTTGGATCAAGTTGAAATATTTTGGTTCAAATTTGAAAGTGTTGTTGATGTTTTTAAACACTTGGATCTGGTCTAAAATACTATTTCGGACCAGATCCAAATGTTTATTTCATCAAAACAACATATTTTTGGTAAACAAAAATTAGGTCCTTTGGATCAAGTTGAAATATTTTGGTTCAAATTTGAAAGTGTTGTTGATGTTTTTAAACACTTGGATCTGGTCTAAAATACTATTTCGGACCAGATCCAAATGTTTATTTCACCAAAACAACATATTTTTTTGTTAACAAAAATTAGGTCCTTTGGATCAAGTTGAAATATTTTGGTTCAAATTTGAAAGTGTTGTTGATGTTTTTAAACACTTGGATCTGGTCTAAAATACTATTTCGGACCAGATCCAAATGTTTATTTCATCAAAACAACATATTTTTGGTAAACAAAAATTAGGTCCTTTGGATCAAGTTGAAATATTTTGGTTCAAATTTGAAAGTGTTGTTGATGTTTTTAAACACTTGGATCTGGTCTAAAATACTATTTCGGACCAGATCCAAATGTTTATTTCACCAAAACAACATATTTTTTTGTTAACAAAAATTAGGTCCTTTGGATCAAGTTGAAATATTTTGGTTCAAATTTGAAAGTGTTGTTGATGTTTTTAAACACTTGGATCTGGTCTAAAATACTATTTCGGACCAGATCCAAATGTTTATTTTACCAAAACAACATATTTTTTTGTAAATAAAAATTAGGTCCTTTGGATCAAGTTGAAATATTTTGGTTCAAATTTGAAAGTGTTGTTGATGTTTTTAAACACTTGGATCTGGTCTAAAATACTATTTCGGACCAGATCCAAATGTTTATTTCACCAAAACAACATATTTTTTTGTTAACAAAAATTAGGTCCTTTGGATCAAGTTGAAATATTTTGGTTCAAATTTGAAAGTGTTGTTGATGTTTTTAAACACTTGGATCTGGTCTAAAATACTATTTCGGACCAGATCCAAATGTTTATTTCATCAAAACAACATATTTTTGGTAAACAAAAATTAGGTCCTTTGGATCAAGTTGAAATATTTTGGTTCAAATTTGAAAGTGTTGTTGATGTTTTTAAACACTTGGATCTGGTCTAAAATACTATTTCGGACCAGATCCAAATGTTTATTTCACCAAAACAACATATTTTTTTGTTAACAAAAATTAGGTCCTTTGGATCAAGTTGAAATATTTTGGTTCAAATTTGAAAGTGTTGTTGATGTTTTTAAACACTTGGATGTGGTCTAAAATACTATTTCGGACCAGATCCAAATGTTTATTTCATCAAAACAACATATTTTTGGTAAACAAAAATTAGGTCCTTTGGATCAAGTTGAAATATTTTGGTTCAAATTTGAAAGTGTTGTTGATGTTTTTAAACACTTGGATCTGGTCTAAAATACTATTTCGGACCAGATCCAAATGTTTATTTCATCAAAACAACATATTTTTGGTAAACAAAAATTAGGTCCTTTGGATCAAGTTGAAATATTTTGGTTCAAATTTGAAAGTGTTGTTGATGTTTTTAAACACTTGGATCTGGTCTAAAATACTATTTCGGACCAGATCCAAATGTTTATTTCATCAAAACAACATATTTTTGGTAAACAAAAATTAGGTCCTTTGGATCAAGTTGAAATATTTTGGTTCAAATTTGAAAGTGTTGTTGATGTTTTTAAACACTTGGATCTGGTCTAAAATACTATTTCGGACCAGATCCAAATGTTTATTTCATCAAAACAACATATTTTTGGTAAACAAAAATTAGGTCCTTTGGATCAAGTTGAAATATTTTGGTTCAAATTTGAAAGTGTTGTTGATGTTTTTAAACACTTGGATCTGGTCTAAAATACTATTTCGGACCAGATCCAAATGTTTATTTCATCAAAACAACATATTTTTGGTAAACAAAAATTAGGTCCTTTGGATCAAGTTGAAATATTTTGGTTCAAATTTGAAAGTGTTGTTGATGTTTTTAAACACTTGGATCTGGTCTAAAATACTATTTCGGACCAGATCCAAATGTTTATTTCACCAAAACAACATATTTTTTTGTTAACAAAAATTAGGTCCTTTGGATCAAGTTGAAATATTTTGGTTCAAATTTGAAAGTGTTGTTGATGTTTTTAAACACTTGGATCTGGTCTAAAATACTATTTCGGACCAGATCCAAATGTTTATTTCATCAAAACAACATATTTTTGGTAAACAAAAATTAGGTCCTTTGGATCAAGTTGAAATATTTTGGTTCAAATTTGAAAGTGTTGTTGATGTTTTTAAACACTTGGATCTGGTCTAAAATACTATTTCGGACCAGATCCAAATGTTTATTTCACCAAAACAACATATTTTTTTGTTAACAAAAATTAGGTCCTTTGGATCAAGTTGAAATATTTTGGTTCAAATTTGAAAGTGTTGTTGATGTTTTTAAACACTTGGATCTGGTCTAAAATACTATTTCGGACCAGATCCAAATGTTTATTTTACCAAAACAACATATTTTTTTGTAAATAAAAATTAGGTCCTTTGGATCAAGTTGAAATATTTTGGTTCAAATTTGAAAGTGTTGTTGATGTTTTTAAACACTTGGATCTGGTCTAAAATACTATTTCGGACCAGATCCAAATGTTTATTTCACCAAAACAACATATTTTTTTGTTAACAAAAATTAGGTCCTTTGGATCAAGTTGAAATATTTTGGTTCAAATTTGAAAGTGTTGTTGATGTTTTTAAACACTTGGATCTGGTCTAAAATACTATTTCGGACCAGATCCAAATGTTTATTTCATCAAAACAACATATTTTTGGTAAACAAAAATTAGGTCCTTTGGATCAAGTTGAAATATTTTGGTTCAAATTTGAAAGTGTTGTTGATGTTTTTAAACACTTGGATCTGGTCTAAAATACTATTTCGGACCAGATCCAAATGTTTATTTCACCAAAACAACATATTTTTTTGTTAACAAAAATTAGGTCCTTTGGATCAAGTTGAAATATTTTGGTTCAAATTTGAAAGTGTTGTTGATGTTTTTAAACACTTGGATGTGGTCTAAAATACTATTTCGGACCAGATCCAAATGTTTATTTCATCAAAACAACATATTTTTGGTAAACAAAAATTAGGTCCTTTGGATCAAGTTGAAATATTTTGGTTCAAATTTGAAAGTGTTGTTGATGTTTTTAAACACTTGGATCTGGTCTAAAATACTATTTCGGACCAGATCCAAATGTTTATTTCATCAAAACAACATATTTTTGGTAAACAAAAATTAGGTCCTTTGGATCAAGTTGAAATATTTTGGTTCAAATTTGAAAGTGTTGTTGATGTTTTTAAACACTTGGATCTGGTCTAAAATACTATTTCGGACCAGAT
Organism: Panagrolaimus sp. LJ2414; assembly: GCA_024447195.1. Lineage (NCBI taxonomy): Eukaryota > Metazoa > Nematoda > Chromadorea > Rhabditida > Panagrolaimidae > Panagrolaimus > Panagrolaimus sp. LJ2414. The sequence goes on along the minus strand of JAMRXY010000052.1, from coordinate 172,185 downwards.
CCAAATGTTTATTTCATCAAAACAACATATTTTTGGTAAACAAAAATTAGGTCCTTTGGATCAAGTTGAAATATTTTGGTTCAAATTTGAAAGTGTTGTTGATGTTTTTAAACACTTGGATCTGGTCTAAAATACTATTTCGGACCAGATCCAAATGTTTATTTCATCAAAACAACATATTTTTGGTAAACAAAAATTAGGTCCTTTGGATCAAGTTGAAATATTTTGGTTCAAATTTGAAAGTGTTGTTGATGTTTTTAAACACTTGGATCTGGTCTAAAATACTATTTCGGACCAGATCCAAATGTTTATTTCATCAAAACAACATATTTTTGGTAAACAAAAATTAGGTCCTTTGGATCAAGTTGAAATATTTTGGTTCAAATTTGAAAGTGTTGTTGATGTTTTTAAACACTTGGATCTGGTCTAAAATACTATTTCGGACCAGATCCAAATGTTTATTTCATCAAAACAACATATTTTTGGTAAACAAAAATTAGGTCCTTTGGATCAAGTTGAAATATTTTGATTCAAATTTGAAAGTGTTGTTGATGTTTTTAAACACTTGGATCTGGTCTAAAATACTATTTCGGACCAGATCCAAATGTTTATTTTACCAAAACAACATATTTTTTTGTAAATAAAAATTAGGTCCTTTGGATCAAGTTGAAATATTTTGGTTCAAATTTGAAAGTGTTGTTGATGTTTTTAAACACTTGGATCTGGTCTAAAATACTATTTCGGACCAGATCCAAATGTTTATTTCATCAAAACAACATATTTTCCCCCTAGGGCTAAAAAATTACTGTAGAACCAGATTTGTATTGAAAATTTTTCGAATTTTCAATTTTTTGATGCGTTTTGTGCTTTTGATTGGCAGTATCGAAACTGTTGGGAAAGAGTTACAAGTTTTTGACATTGTAACAATTCTTAACCTGCCCCAGGGGATTCCAAAAAATATAATTTCATTGTTCATTTCCCCCCTGGGCTAAAAAATTACTTTAGAACAAAATTTTTCATCTATTTTTTGATGCAATTTTGTTGCTTTAATCGGCTGGCCGAAAAGTGTTAGAAAAAAGATGGCACTTTCAGGCCTTGAATTAAAAAATAAGCTTGCCCCAGGGATTCCAAAAAGTATTTTTATTTTATTTAATATTTCCTGGGGCAAGTTTAAACAGTAATCAAAAAATAACATTGAAAATTTTACTTTGAATTTTCAATTTTTGATGCAATTTTGTTGCTTCAATCGGCTTGCCGAAAAGTGTTAGAAAAAAGATGGCACTTTTAGGCCTTGAAATAATAAATAAGCTTGCCCCAGGGATTCCAAAAAGTATTGTTATTTTATTTAATATTTCCTGGGGCAAGTTTAAACAGTAATCAAAAAATAACACTGAAAATTTTACTTTGAATTTTCAATTTTTGATGCAATTTTGTTGCTTCAATCGGCTGGCCGAAAAGTGTTAGAACAAAAATGGCACTTTCAGGCCTTGAATTAAAAAATAAGCTTGCCCCAGGGATTCCAAAAAGTATTGTTATTTTATTTAATATTTCCTGGGGCAAGTTTAAACAGTAATCAAAAAATAACATTGAAAATTTTACTTTGAATTTTCAATTTTTGATGCAATTTTGTTGCTTCAATCGGCTGGCCGAAAAGTGTTAGAAAAAAGATGGCACTTTCAGGCCTTGAATTAAAAAATAAGCTTGCCCCAGGGATTCCAAAAAGTATTGTTATTTTATTTAATATTTCCTGGGGCAAGTTTAAACAGTAATCAAAAAATTACATTGAAAATTTTACTTTGAATTTTCAATTTTTGATGCAATTTTGTTGCTTCAATCGGCTGGCCGAAAAGTGTTAGAACAAAAATGGCACTTTCAGGCCTTGAATTAAAAAATAAGCTTGCCCCAGGGATTCCAAAAAGTATTGTTATTTTATTTAATATTTCCTGGGGCAAGTTTAAACAGTACTTCAAAAATTACATTGAAAATTTTACTTTGAATTTTCAATTTTTGATGCAATTTTGTTGCTTCAATCGGCTGGCCGAAAAGTGTTAGAAAAAAGATGGCACTTTCAGGCCTTGAAATAATAAATAAGCTTGCCCCAGGGATTCCAAAAAGTATTGTTATTTTATTTAATATTTCCTGGGGCAAGTTTAAACAGTAATCAAAAAATTACATTGAAAATTTTACTTTGAATTTTCAATTTTTGATGCAATTTTGTTGCTTCAATCGGCTTGCCGAAAAGTGTTAGAACAAAGATGGCACTTTCAGGCCTTGAATTAAAAAATAAGCTTGCCCCAGGGATTCCAAAAAGTATTGTTATTTTATTTAATATTTCCTGGGGCAAGTTTAAACAGTAATCAAAAAATTACATTGAAAATTTTACTTTGAATTTTCAATTTTTGATGCAATTTTGTTGCTTCAATCGGCTTGCCGAAAAGTGTTAGAACAAAAATGGCACTTTCAGGCCTTGAATTAAAAAATAAGCTTGCCCCAGGGATTCCAAAAAGTATTGTTATTTTATTTAATATTTCCTGGGGCAAGTTTAAACAGTACTTCAAAAATTACATTGAAAATTTTACTTTGAATTTTCAATTTTTGATGCAATTTTGTTGCTTCAATCGGCTGGCCGAAAAGTGTTAGAAAAAAGATGGCACTTTCAGGCCTTGAATTAAAAAATAAGCTTGCCCCAGGGATTCCAAAAAGTATTGTTATTTTATTTAATATTTCCTGGGGCAAGTTTAAACAGTACTTCAAAAATTACATTGAAAATTTTACTTTGAATTTTCAATTTTTGATGCAATTTTGTTGCTTCAATCGGCTGGCCGAAAAGTGTTAGAAAAAAGATGGCACTTTCAGGCCTTGAATTAAAAAATAAGCTTGCCCCAGGGATTCCAAAAAGTATTGTTATTTTATTTAATATTTCCTGGGGCAAGTTTAAACAGTAATCAAAAAATTACATTGAAAATTTTACTTTGAATTTTCAATTTTCGATGCAATTTTGTTGCTTCAATCGGCTTGCCGAAAAGTGTTAGAACAAAGATGGCACTTTCAGGCCTTGAATTAAAAAATAAGCTTGCCCCAGGGATTCCAAAAAGTATTGTTATTTTATTTAATATTTCCTGGGGCAAGTTTAAACAGTAATCAAAAAATTACATTGAAAATTTTACTTTGAATTTTCAATTTTTGATGCAATTTTGTTGCTTCAATCGGCTGGCCGAAAAGTGTTAGAACAAAGATGGCACTTTCAGGCCTTGAATTAAAAAATAAGCTTGCCCCAGGGATTCCAAAAAGTATTGTTATTTTATTTAATATTTCCTGGGGCAAGTTTAAACAGTAATCAAAAAATTACATTGAAAATTTTACTTTGAATTTTCAATTTTTGATGCAATTTTGTTGCTTCAATCGGCTGGCCGAAAAGTGTTAGAAAAAAGATGGCACTTTCAGGCCTTGAAATAATAAATAAGCTTGCCCCAGGGATTCCAAAAAGTATTGTTATTTTATTTAATATTTCCTGGGGCAAGTTTAAACAGTAATCAAAAAATTACATTGAAAATTTTACTTTGAATTTTCAATTTTTGATGCAATTTTGTTGCTTCAATCGGCTTGCCAAAAATTGTTAGAACAAAGATGGCACTTTCAGGCCTTGAATTAAAAAATAAGCTTGCCCCAGGGATTCCAAAAAGTATTGTTATTTTATTTAATATTTCCTGGGGCAAGTTTAAACAGTACTTCAAAAATTACATTGAAAATTTTACTTTGAATTTTCAATTTTTGATGCAATTTTGTTGCTTCAATCGGCTGGCCGAAAAGTGTTAGAAAAAAGATGGCACTTTCAGGCCTTGAATTAAAAAATAAGCTTGCCCCAGGGATTCCAAAAAGTATTGTTATTTTATTTAATATTTCCTGGGGCAAGTTTAAACAGTAATCAAAAAATTACATTGAAAATTTTACTTTGAATTTTCAATTTTTGATGCAATTTTGTTGCTTCAATCGGCTGGCCGAAAAGTGTTAGAAAAAAGATGGCACTTTCAGGCCTTGAATTAAAAAATAAGCTTGCCCCAGGGATTCCAAAAAGTATTGTTATTTTATTTAATATTTCCTGGGGCAAGTTTAAACAGTAATCAAAAAATTACATTGAAAATTTTACTTTGAATTTTCAATTTTTGATGCAATTTTGTTGCTTCAATCGGCTGGCCGAAAAGTGTTAGAACAAAGATGGCACTTTCAGGCCTTGAATTAAAAAATAAGCTTGCCCCAGGGATTCCAAAAAGTATTGTTATTTTATTTAATATTTCCTGGGGCAAGTTTAAACAGTAATCAAAAAATTACATTGAAAATTTTACTTTGAATTTTCAATTTTTGATGCAATTTTGTTGCTTCAATCGGCTGGCCGAAAAGTGTTAGAAAAAAGATGGCACTTTCAGGCCTTGAAATAATAAATAAGCTTGCCCCAGGGATTCCAAAAAGTATTGTTATTTTATTTAATATTTCCTGGGGCAAGTTTAAACAGTAATCAAAAAATTACATTGAAAATTTTACTTTGAATTTTCAATTTTTGATGCAATTTTGTTGCTTCAATCGGCTTGCCAAAAATTGTTAGAACAAAGATGGCACTTTCAGGCCTTGAATTAAAAAATAAGCTTGCCCCAGGGATTCCAAAAAGTATTGTTATTTTATTTAATATTTCCTGGGGCAAGTTTAAACAGTAATCAAAAAATTACATTGAAAATTTTACTTTGAATTTTCAATTTTTGATGCAATTTTGTTGCTTCAATCGGCTGGCCGAAAAGTGTTAGAAAAAAGATGGCACTTTCAGGCCTTGAAATAATAAATAAGCTTGCCCCAGGGATTCCAAAAAGTATTGTTATTTTATTTAATATTTCCTGGGGCAAGTTTAAACAGTAATCAAAAAATTACATTGAAAATTTTACTTTGAATTTTCAATTTTTGATGCAATTTTGTTGCTTCAATCGGCTTGCCAAAAATTGTTAGAACAAAGATGGCACTTTCAGGCCTTGAATTAAAAAATAAGCTTGCCCCAGGGATTCCAAAAAGTATTGTTATTTTATTTAATATTTCCTGGGGCAAGTTTAAACAGTAATCAAAAAATTACATTGAAAATTTTACTTTGAATTTTCAATTTTTGATGCAATTTTGTTGCTTCAATCGGCTGGCCGAAAAGTGTTAGAAAAAAGATGGCACTTTCAGGCCTTGAAATAATAAATAAGCTTGCCCCAGGGATTCCAAAAAGTATTGTTATTTTATTTAATATTTCCTGGGGCAAGTTTAAACAGTAATCAAAAAATTACATTGAAAATTTTACTTTGAATTTTCAATTTTTGATGCAATTTTGTGGCTTCAATCGGCTGGCCGAAAAGTGTTAGAAAAAAGATGGCACTTTCAGGCCTTGAAATAATAAATAAGCTTGCCCCAGGGATTCCAAAAAGTATTGTTATTTTATTTAATATTTCCTGGGGCAAGTTTAAACAGTAATCAAAAAATTACATTGAAAATTTTACTTTGAATTTTCAATTTTTGATGCAATTTTGTTGCTTCAATCGGCTGGCCGAAAAGTGTTAGAACAAAGATGGCACTTTCAGGCCTTGAATTAAAAAATAAGCTTGCCCCAGGGATTCCAAAAAGTATTGTTATTTTATTTAATATTTCCTGGGGCAAGTTTAAACAGTAATCAAAAAATTACATTGAAAATTTTACTTTGAATTTTCAATTTTTGATGCAATTTTGTTGCTTCAATCGGCTGGCCGAAAAGTGTTAGAACAAAGATGGCACTTTCAGGCCTTGAATTAAAAAATAAGCTTGCCCCAGGGATTCCAAAAAGTATTGTTATTTTATTTAATATTTCCTGGGGCAAGTTTAAACAGTAATCAAAAAATTACATTGAAAATTTTACTTTGAATTTTCAATTTTTGATGCAATTTTGTTGCTTCAATCGGCTGGCCGAAAAGTGTTAGAAAAAAGATGGCACTTTCAGGCCTTGAAATAATAAATAAGCTTGCCCCAGGGATTCCAAAAAGTATTGTTATTTTATTTAATATTTCCTGGGGCAAGTTTAAACAGTAATCAAAAAATTACATTGAAAATTTTACTTTGAATTTTCAATTTTTGATGCAATTTTGTTGCTTCAATCGGCTTGCCAAAAATTGTTAGAACAAAGATGGCACTTTCAGGCCTTGAATTAAAAAATAAGCTTGCCCCAGGGATTCCAAAAAGTATTGTTATTTTATTTAATATTTCCTGGGGCAAGTTTAAACAGTACTTCAAAAATTACATTGAAAATTTTACTTTGAATTTTCAATTTTTGATGCAATTTTGTTGCTTCAATCGGCTGGCCGAAAAGTGTTAGAAAAAAGATGGCACTTTCAGGCCTTGAATTAAAAAATAAGCTTGCCCCAGGGATTCCAAAAAGTATTGTTATTTTATTTAATATTTCCTGGGGCAAGTTTAAACAGTAATCAAAAAATTACATTGAAAATTTTACTTTGAATTTTCAATTTTTGATGCAATTTTGTTGCTTCAATCGGCTGGCCGAAAAGTGTTAGAAAAAAGATGGCACTTTCAGGCCTTGAAATAATAAATAAGCTTGCCCCAGGGATTCCAAAAAGTATTGTTATTTTATTTAATATTTCCTGGGGCAAGTTTAAACAGTAATCAAAAAATTACATTGAAAATTTTACTTTGAATTTTCAATTTTTGATGCAATTTTGTTGCTTCAATCGGCTGGCCGAAAAGTGTTAGAAAAAAGATGGCACTTTCAGGCCTTGAAATAATAAATAAGCTTGCCCCAGGGATTCCAAAAAGTATTGTTATTTTATTTAATATTTCCTGGGGCAAGTTTAAACAGTAATCAAAAAATTACATTGAAAATTTTACTTTGAATTTTCAATTTTTGATGCAATTTTGTTGCTTTTGGCGGCTGGCCGCAAACTGATAGGCCAAAGATGGCACTTTCTGGCCTTGTAATAATTCAAAAGCTTGCCCTGGAGATTCCAAAAAGTATTGTTATTTTATTTAATATCCCCCAGGGCAAGTTTAAATAGTAATCAAAAAATTACATTGAAAATTTTACTTTGAATTTTCAATTTTTGATGCAATTTTGTTGCTTCAATCGGCTTGCCGAAAAGTGTTAGAACAAAAATGGCACTTTCAGGCCTTGAAATAAAAAATAAGCTTGCCCCAGGGATTCCAAAAAGTATTGTTGTTTTATTTAATATTTTCTGGGGCAAGTTTAAACAGTAATCAAAAAATTACATTGAAAATTTTACTTTGAATATTCAATTTTTGATGCAATTTTGTTGCTTTTGGCGGCTGGCCGCAAACTGATAGGCCAAAGATGGCACTTTCTGGCCTTGTAATAATTCAAAAGCTTGCCCTGGAGATTCCAAAAAGTATTGTTATTTTATTTAATATCCCCCAGGGCAAGTTTAAATAGTAATCAAAAAATTACATTGAAAATTTTACTTTGAATTTTCAATTTTTGATGCAATTTTGTTGCTTCAATCGGCTTGCCGAAAAGTGTTAGAACAAAGATGGCACTTTCAGGCCTTGAATTAAAAAGTAAGCTTGCCCCAGGGATTACAAAAAGTATTGTTATTTTATTTAATATTTCCTGGGGCAAGTTTAAACAGTAATCAAAAAATTACATTGAAAATTTTACTTTGAATTTTCAATTTTTGATGCAATTTTGTTGCTTCAATCGGCTGGCCGAAAAGTGTTAGAACAAAGATGGCACTTTCAGGCCTTGAATTAAAAAATAAGCTTGCCCCAGGGATTCCAAAAAGTATTGTTATTTTATTTAATATTTCCTGGGGCAAGTTTAAACAGTACTTCAAAAATTACATTGAAAATTTTACTTTGAATTTTCAATTTTTGATGCAATTTTGTTGCTTCAATCGGCTGGCCGAAAAGTGTTAGAACAAAGATGGCACTTTCAGGCCTTGAATTAAAAAATAAGCTTGCCCCAGGGATTCCAAAAAGTATTGTTATTTTATTTAATATTTCCTGGGGCAAGTTTAAACAGTAATCAAAAAATTACATTGAAAATTTTACTTTGAATTTTCAATTTTTGATGCAATTTTGTTGCTTCAATCGGCTGGCCGAAAAGTGTTAGAACAAAAATGGCACTTTCAGGCCTTGAAATAATAAATAAGCTTGCCCCAGGGATTCCAAAAAGTATTGTTATTTTATTTAATATTTCCTGGGGCAAGTTTAAACAGTAATCAAAAAATTACATTGAAAATTTTACTTTGAATTTTCAATTTTTGATGCAATTTTGTTGCTTTAATCGGCTGGCCGAAAAGTGTTAGAAAAAAGATGGCACTTTCAGGCCTTGAATTAAAAAATAAGCTTGCCCCAGGGATTCCAAAAAGTATTGTTATTTTATTTAATATTTCCTGGGGCAAGTTTAAACAGTAATCAAAAAATTACATTGAAAATTTTACTTTGAATTTTCAATTTTTGATGCAATTTTGTTGCTTCAATCGGCTGGCCGAAAAGTGTTAGAACAAAGATGGCACTTTCAGGCCTTGAATTAAAAAATAAGCTTGCCCCAGGGATTCCAAAAAGTATTGTTATTTTATTTAATATTTCCTGGGGCAAGTTTAAACAGTACTTCAAAAATTACATTGAAAATTTTACTTTGAATTTTCAATTTTTGATGCAATTTTGTTGCTTCAATCGGCTGGCCGAAAAGTGTTAGAACAAAGATGGCACTTTCAGGCCTTGAATTAAAAAATAAGCTTGCCCCAGGGATTCCAAAAAGTATTGTTATTTTATTTAATATTTCCTGGGGCAAGTTTAAACAGTAATCAAAAAATTACATTGAAAATTTTACTTTGAATTTTCAATTTTTGATGCAATTTTGTTGCTTTAATCGGCTGGCCGAAAAGTGTTAGAAAAAAGATGGCACTTTCAGGCCTTGAATTAAAAAATAAGCTTGCCCCAGGGATTCCAAAAAGTATTGTTATTTTATTTAATATTTCCTGGGGCAAGTTTAAACAGTAATCAAAAAATTACATTGAAAATTTTACTTTGAATTTTCAATTTTTGATGCAATTTTGTTGCTTCAATCGGCTGGCCGAAAAGTGTTAGAAAAAAGATGGCACTTTCAGGCCTTGAAATAATAAATAAGCTTGCCCCAGGGATTCCAAAAAGTATTGTTATTTTATTTAATATTTCCTGGGGCAAGTTTAAACAGTAATCAAAAAATTACATTGAAAATTTTACTTTGAATTTTCAATTTTTGATGCAATTTTGTTGCTTCAATCGGCTTGCCGAAAAGTGTTAGAACAAAAATGGCACTTTCAGGCCTTGAAATAAAAAATAAGCTTGCCCCAGGGATTCCAAAAAGTATTGTTGTTTTATTTAATATTTTCTGGGGCAAGTTTAAACAGTAATCAAAAAATTACATTGAAAATTTTACTTTGAATATTCAATTTTTGATGCAATTTTGTTGCTTTTGGCGGCTGGCCGCAAACTGATAGGCCAAAGATGGCACTTTCTGGCCTTGTAATAATTCAAAAGCTTGCCCTGGAGATTCCAAAAAGTATTGTTATTTTATTTAATATCCCCCAGGGCAAGTTTAAATAGTAATCAAAAAATTACATTGAAAATTTTACTTTGAATTTTCAATTTTTGATGCAATTTTGTTGCTTCAATCGGCTTGCCGAAAAGTGTTAGAACAAAGATGGCACTTTCAGGCCTTGAATTAAAAAGTAAGCTTGCCCCAGGGATTACAAAAAGTATTGTTATTTTATTTAATATTTCCTGGGGCAAGTTTAAACAGTAATCAAAAAATTACATTGAAAATTTTACTTTGAATTTTCAATTTTTGATGCAATTTTGTTGCTTCAATCGGCTGGCCGAAAAGTGTTAGAACAAAGATGGCACTTTCAGGCCTTGAATTAAAAAATAAGCTTGCCCCAGGGATTCCAAAAAGTATTGTTATTTTATTTAATATTTCCTGGGGCAAGTTTAAACAGTAATCAAAAAATTACATTGAAAATTTTACTTTGAATTTTCAATTTTTGATGCAATTTTGTTGCTTCAATCGGCTGGCCGAAAAGTGTTAGAACAAAGATGGCACTTTCAGGCCTTGAATTAAAAAATAAGCTTGCCCCAGGGATTCCAAAAAGTATTGTTATTTTATTTAATATTTCCTGGGGCAAGTTTAAACAGTAATCAAAAAATTACATTGAAAATTTTACTTTGAATTTTCAATTTTTGATGCAATTTTGTTGCTTCAATCGGCTTGCCGAAAAGTGTTAGAACAAAGATGGCACTTTCAGGCCTTGAATTAAAAAATAAGCTTGCCCCAGGGATTCCAAAAAGTATTGTTATTTTATTTAATATTTCCTGGGGCAAGTTTAAACAGTAATCAAAAAATTACATTGAAAATTTTACTTTGAATTTTCAATTTTTGATGCAATTTTGTTGCTTCAATCGGCTGGCCGAAAAGTGTTAGAACAAAGATGGCACTTTCAGGCCTTGAATTAAAAAATAAGCTTTCCCCAGGGATTCCAAAAAGTATTGTTATTTTATTTAATATTTCCTGGGGCAAGTTTAAACAGTAATCAAAAAATTACATTGAAAATTTTACTTTGAATTTTCAATTTTTGATGCAATTTTGTTGCTTCAATCGGCTGGCCGAAAAGTGTTAGAAAAAAGATGGCACTTTCAGGCCTTGAAATAATAAATAAGCTTGCCCCAGGGATTCCAAAAAGTATTGTTATTTTATTTAATATTTCCTGGGGCAAGTTTAAACAGTAATCAAAAAATTACATTGAAAATTTTACTTTGAATTTTCAATTTTTGATTCAATTTTGTTGCTTTAATCGGCTGGCCGAAAAGTGTTAGAACAAAGATGGCACTTTCAGGCCTTGAAATAATAAAAAAGCTTGCCCCAGGGATTCCAAAAAGTATTGTTATTTTATTTAATATTTCCTGGGGCAAGTTTAAACAGTAATCAAAAAATTACATTGAAAATTTTACTTTGAATATTCAATTTTTGATGCAATTTTGTTGCTTCAATCGGCTGGCCGAAAAGTGTTAGAACAAAAATGGCACTTTCAGGCCTTGAAATAAAAAATAAGCTTGCCCCAGGGATTCCAAAAAGTATTGTTGTTTTATTTAATATTTTCTGGGGCAAGTTTAAACAGTAATCAAAAAATTACATTGAAAATTTTACTTTGAATATTCAATTTTTGATGCAATTTTGTTGCTTCAATCGGCTGGCCGAAAAGTGTTAGAACAAAAATGGCACTTTCAGGCCTTGGATTAAAAAATAAGCTTGCCCCAGGGATTCCAAAAAGTATTGTTATTTTATTTAATATTTCCTGGGGCAAGTTTAAACAGTAATCAAAAAATTACATTGAAAATTTTACTTTGAATTTTCAATTTTTGATGCAATTTTGTTGCTTCAATCGGCTTGCCGAAAAGTGTTAGAACAAAAATGGCACTTTCAGGCCTTGAATTAAAAAATAAGCTTGCCCCAGGGATTCCAAAAAGTATTGTTATTTTATTTAATATTTCCTGGGGCAAGTTTAAACAGTAATCAAAAAATTACATTGAAAATTTTACTTTGAATATTCAATTTTTGATGCAATTTTGTTGCTTCAATCGGCTGGCCGAAAAGTGTTAGAACAAAAATGGCACTTTCAGGCCTTGAATTAAAAAATAAGCTTGCCCCAGGGATTCCAAAAAGTATTGTTATTTTATTTAATATTTCCTGGGGCAAGTTTAAACAGTATTTCAAAAATAACATTGAAAATTTTACTTTGAATTTTCAATTTTTGACGCAATTTTGTTGCTTCAATCGGCTGGCCGAAAAGTGTTAGAAAAAAGATGGCACTTTCAGGCCTTGAAATAATAAATAAGCTTGCCCCAGGGATTCCAAAAAGTATTGTTATTTTATTTAATATTTCCTGGGGCAAGTTTAAACAGTAATCAAAAAATTACATTGAAAATTTTACTTTGAATTTTCAATTTTTGATGCAATTTTGTTGCTTTAATCGGCTGGCCGAAAAGTGTTAGAACAAAGATGGCACTTTCAGGCCTTGAATTAAAAAATAAGCTTGCCCCAGGGATTCCAAAAAGTATTGTTATTTTATTTAATATTTCCTGGGGCAAGTTTAAACAGTAATCAAAAAATTACATTGAAAATTTTACTTTGAATTTTCAATTTTTGATGCAATTTTGTTGCTTCAATCGGCTGGCCGAAAAGTGTTAGAAAAAAGATGGCACTTTCAGGCCTTGAAATAATAAATAAGCTTGCCCCAGGGATTCCAAAAAGTATTGTTATTTTATTTAATATTTCCTGGGGCAAGTTTAAACAGTAATCAAAAAATTACATTGAAAATTTTACTTTGAATTTTCAATTTTTGATGCAATTTTGTTGCTTTAATCGGCTGGCCGAAAAGTGTTAGAACAAAGATGGCACTTTCAGGCCTTGAATTAAAAAATAAGCTTGCCCCAGGGATTCCAAAAAGTATTGTTATTTTATTTAATATTTCCTGGGGCAAGTTTAAACAGTAATCAAAAAATTACATTGAAAATTTTACTTTGAATTTTCAATTTTTGATGCAATTTTGTTGCTTCAATCGGCTGGCCGAAAAGTGTTAGAACAAAGATGGCACTTTCAGGCATTGAAATAATAAATAAGCTTGCCCCAGGGATTCCAAAAAGTATTGTTATTTTATTTAATATTTCCTGGGGCAAGTTTAAACAGTAATCAAAAAATTACATTGAAAATTTTACTTTGAATTTTCAATTTTTGATGCAATTTTGTTGCTTCAATCGGCTGGCCGAAAAGTGTTAGAACAAAGATGGCACTTTCAGGCCTTGAATTAAAAAATAAGCTTGCCCCAGGGATTCCAAAAAGTATTGTTATTTTATTTAATATTTCCTGGGGCAAGTTTAAACAGTAATCAAAAAATTACATTGAAAATTTTACTTTGAATTTTCAATTTTTGATGCAATTTTGTTGCTTCAATCGGCTGGCCGAAAAGTGTTAGAACAAAGATGGCACTTTCAGGCCTTGAATTAAAAAATAAGCTTGCCCCAGGGATTCCAAAAAGTATTGTTATTTTATTTAATATTTCCTGGGGCAAGTTTAAACAGTAATCAAAAAATTACATTGAAAATTTTACTTTGAATTTTCAATTTTTGATGCAATTTTGTTGCTTCAATCGGCTGGCCGAAAAGTGTTAGAACAAAGATGGCACTTTCAGGCCTTGAAATAATAAATAAGCTTGCCCCAGGGATTCCAAAAAGTATTGTTATTTTATTTAATATTTCCTGGGGCAAGTTTAAACAGTAATCAAAAAATTACATTGAAAATTTTACTTTGAATTTTCAATTTTTGATGCAATTTTGTTGCTTCAATCGGCTGGCCGAAAAGTGTTAGAACAAAGATGGCACTTTCAGGCCTTGAATTAAAAAATAAGCTTGCCCCAGGGATTCCAAAAAGTATTGTTATTTTATTTAATATTTCCTGGGGCAAGTTTAAACAGTAATCAAAAAATTACATTGAAAATTTTACTTTGAATTTTCAATTTTTGATGCAATTTTGTTGCTTCAATCGGCTGGCCGAAAAGTGTTAGAACAAAGATGGCACTTTCAGGCCTTGAATTAAAAAATAAGCTTGCCCCAGGGATTCCAAAAAGTATTGTTATTTTATTTAATATTTCCTGGGGCAAGTTTAAACAGTAATCAAAAAATTACATTGAAAATTTTACTTTGAATTTTCAATTTTTGATGCAATTTTGTTGCTTCAATCGGCTGGCCGAAAAGTGTTAGAACAAAGATGGCACTTTCAGGCCTTGAAATAATAAATAAGCTTGCCCCAGGGATTCCAAAAAGTATTGTTATTTTATTTAATATTTCCTGGGGCAAGTTTAAACAGTAATCAAAAAATTACATTGAAAATTTTACTTTGAATTTTCAATTTTTGATGCAATTTTGTTGCTTCAATCGGCTGGCCGAAAAGTGTTAGAACAAAGATGGCACTTTCAGGCCTTGAATTAAAAAATAAGCTTGCCCCAGGGATTCCAAAAAGTATTGTTATTTTATTTAATATTTCCTGGGGCAAGTTTAAACAGTAATCAAAAAATTACATTGAAAATTTTACTTTGAATTTTCAATTTTTGATGCAATTTTGTTGCTTCAATCGGCTGGCCGAAAAGTGTTAGAACAAAGATGGCACTTTCAGGCCTTGAAATAATAAATAAGCTTGCCCCAGGGATTCCAAAAAGTATTGTTATTTTATTTAATATTTCCTGGGGCAAGTTTAAACAGTAATCAAAAAATTACATTGAAAATTTTACTTTGAATTTTCAATTTTTGATGCAATTTTGTTGCTTCAATCGGCTGGCCGAAAAGTGTTAGAACAAAGATGGCACTTTCAGGCCTTGAATTAAAAAATAAGCTTGCCCCAGGGATTCCAAAAAGTATTGTTATTTTATTTAATATTTCCTGGGGCAAGTTTAAACAGTACTTCAAAAATTACATTGAAAATTTTACTTTGAATTTTCAATTTTTGATGCAATTTTGTTGCTTCAATCGGCTGGCCGAAAAGTGTTAGAACAAAGATGGCACTTTCAGGCCTTGAATTAAAAAATAAGCTTGCCCCAGGGATTCCAAAAAGTATTGTTATTTTATTTAACATTTCCTGGGGCAAGTTTAAACAGTAATCAAAAAATTACATTGAAAATTTTACTTTGAATTTTCAATTTTTGATGCAATTTTGTTGCTTCAATCGGCTGGCCGAAAAGTGTTAGAACAAAGATGGCACTTTCAGGCCTTGAATTAAAAAATAAGCTTGCCCCAGGGATTCCAAAAAGTATTGTTATTTTATTTAATATTTCCTGGGGCAAGTTTAAACAGTAATCAAAAAATTACATTGAAAATTTTACTTTGAATTTTCAATTTTTGATGCAATTTTGTTGCTTCAATCGGCTGGCCGAAAAGTGTTAGAACAAAGATGGCACTTTCAGGCCTTGAATTAAAAAATAAGCTTGCCCCAGGGATTCCAAAAAGTATTGTTATTTTATTTAATATTTCCTGGGGCAAGTTTAAACAGTACTTCAAAAATTACATTGAAAATTTTACTTTGAATTTTCAATTTTTGATGCAATTTTGTTGCTTCAATCGGCTGGCCGAAAAGTGTTAGAACAAAGATGGCACTTTCAGGCCTTGAATTAAAAAATAAGCTTGCCCCAGGGATTCCAAAAAGTATTGTTATTTTATTTAATATTTCCTGGGGCAAGTTTAAACAGTAATCAAAAAATTACATTGAAAATTTTACTTTGAATTTTCAATTTTTGATGCAATTTTGTTGCTTCAATCGGCTGGCCGAAAAGTGTTAGAACAAAGATGGCACTTTCAGGCCTTGAATTAAAAAATAAGCTTGCCCCAGGGATTCCAAAAAGTATTGTTATTTTATTTAATATTTCCTGGGGCAAGTTTAAACAGTACTTCAAAAATTACATTGAAAATTTTACTTTGAATTTTCAATTTTTGATGCAATTTTGTTGCTTCAATCGGCTGGCCGAAAAGTGTTAGAACAAAGATGGCACTTTCAGGCCTTGAATTAAAAAATAAGCTTGCCCCAGGGATTCCAAAAAGTATTGTTATTTTATTTAATATTTCCTGGGGCAAGTTTAAACAGTAATCAAAAAATTACATTGAAAATTTTACTTTGAATTTTCAATTTTTGATGCAATTTTGTTGCTTCAATCGGCTGGCCGAAAAGTGTTAGAACAAAGATGGCACTTTCAGGCCTTGAATTAAAAAATAAGCTTGCCCCAGGGATTCCAAAAAGTATTGTTATTTTATTTAATATTTCCTGGGGCAAGTTTAAACAGTAATCAAAAAATTACATTGAAAATTTTACTTTGAATTTTCAATTTTTGATGCAATTTTGTTGCTTCAATCGGCTGGCCGAAAAGTGTTAGAACAAAGATGGCACTTTCAGGCCTTGAATTAAAAAATAAGCTTGCCCCAGGGATTCCAAAAAGTATTGTTATTTTTTTTAATATTTCCTGGGGCAAGTTTAAACAGTACTTCAAAAATTACATTGAAAATTTTACTTTGAATTTTCAATTTTTGATGCAATTTTGTTGCTTCAATCGGCTGGCCGAAAAGTGTTAGAACAAAGATGGCACTTTCAGGCCTTGAATTAAAAAATAAGCTTGCCCCAGGGATTCCAAAAAGTATTGTTATTTTATTTAATATTTCCTGGGGCAAGTTTAAACAGTAATCAAAAAATTACATTGAAAATTTTACTTTGAATTTTCAATTTTTGATGCAATTTTGTTGCTTCAATCGGCTGGCCGAAAAGTGTTAGAACAAAGATGGCACTTTCAGGCCTTGAATTAAAAAATAAGCTTGCCCCAGGGATTCCAAAAAGTATTGTTATTTTATTTAATATTTCCTGGGGCAAGTTTAAACAGTAATCAAAAAATTACATTGAAAATTTTACTTTGAATTTTCAATTTTTGATGCAATTTTGTTGCTTCAATCGGCTGGCCGAAAAGTGTTAGAACAAAGATGGCACTTTCAGGCCTTGAATTAAAAAATAAGCTTGCCCCAGGGATTCCAAAAAGTATTGTTATTTTATTTAATATTTCCTGGGGCAAGTTTAAACAGTACTTCAAAAATTACATTGAAAATTTTACTTTGAATTTTCAATTTTTGATGCAATTTTGTTGCTTCAATCGGCTGGCCGAAAAGTGTTAGAACAAAGATGGCACTTTCAGGCCTTGAATTAAAAAATAAGCTTGCCCCAGGGATTCCAAAAAGTATTGTTATTTTATTTAATATTTCCTGGGGCAAGTTTAAACAGTATTTCAAAAATTACATTGAAAATTTTACTTTGAATTTTCAATTTTTGATGCAATTTTGTTGCTTCAATCGGCTGGCCGAAAAGTGTTAGAACAAAGATGGCACTTTCAGGCCTTGAATTAAAAAATAAGCTTGCCCCAGGGATTCCAAAAAGTATTGTTATTTTATTTAATATTTCCTGGGGCAAGTTTAAACAGTAATCAAAAAATTACATTGAAAATTTTACTTTGAATTTTCAATTTTTGATGCAATTTTGTTGCTTTAATCGGCTGGCCGAAAAGTGTTAGAACAAAGATGGCACTTTCAGGCCTTGAATTAAAAAATAAGCTTGCCCCAGGGATTCCAAAAAGTATTGTTATTTTATTTAATATTTCCTGGGGCAAGTTTAAACAGTAATCAAAAAATTACATAGTCAAAAATGATTTTGTGGCTTTGATAAATGAGAGCTATAATCAAGGAAGTAGCAGTGCGATCGGCATTAACGAAACTGTTGGGAAATAGATACAAGTTTTTAACATTGTAAAAATTAATAAGCTACCCAAGGAGGTTCCAAAAATAAAATATTTTAGTTCATTTCCTCATCAGGGCTAAAAAAATACCGTACTCAAAATGTACATTGAAAATTTTGTGAACGTTCATTTATTCTAATGCATTTTTAGACTTCTATCGGCAGTAACGAAACTTGTGAACCATCAAATAATCATAAATTTATCTCACAGATTTGTTGGGGCAGAAAAAGGGTTCTATTTCAGTACTCGATAAAGTTGTTGATAATTTTTTCTTAGGGCCTTGATGATGTCTGAAATAATGTCTGAAATAATGTCTTAGATAATGTCGTAGATAATGTCTTAGATAAAGCCTTAGGTCTAAGATAAGCTCATAAAGTCGCGTAATGGGGTATCACAATTGTCTAAGTGTTGTATGTTACTGCGTAAAATGGTAAAAATTCAACTTGGATAAGATTTTTACAATTTATCGCTATTCTCCTTTTAACATAAAAATTCCTGTTGAACAAAAAAATCAAAAAGTCTTTCATGTAATATATTAGTTAAACTACTGTATCGACATTTCGAAAAAATTAGAAAAAAAATTAATATTTAATTACATATTAATTGTTACTAAATAAAAAAAGATTTTTCGTAAAAAATCCACAAAGTTATTTGTAACTTACAGTAACCCAAAAAAATACGAAAATTGCAACTGCACTACAATATTGTTTTACTCAAAAATTCAATATTAATTCTTTTTCGTTTTGAATACGAAATACCGAGTTAAATTATTACAAACAAAATTAAATCGTTTTTTTTACACAAAAATTTAAAAATAATTAAGGTAATTTCCATCAAAAAAGGGATTACATCGTTGTTTTAATTTTTTCAAAACTTAAATCGACATTTTTTCTCTTTATTTATGCGGATCCGCGGATTAATCCGTGAATCCGCTCCGCCAACATTTCTGATCCGCCACCAATCCGCCGATTTGCGCCGCGAATTGGCGGACCAAATCCGCGTTTTGGCTCGGCGGAGCGGATTGCCTTTCACTAGATTACAGTCATTATATATTCTACAAAATATTTTATCAGAAATTCTAAATTGTAAAAAAACAAAAAATTGATAAATGTTAAAAGAAGAGAAGATATTAAACAGCAAAAAAATGTAACTTTTTTAGTTGCATCAACAACAAGGCACATTTTTGAAAAGGGAGAAATTTTGTGATTTTTCCGTTAAATCATTTTTATTGCATAAAAAAGTTACCAGTAATTTTTCCCCGAAACTGATTTCTGTTATCGCATTAATCATAAATTTATGCCTTTTTAAAATTGCTGTTCTTTTCGAACTTTTGTTTATTTGCCTTGCTTTAAAATCATGGCTTTCCAAAATTTATTTAAATTCACCACAGATTTTGTCTGGGCGCCTAATTTTTACCTCAAACTTTTATGGGTAATTAAACCAAAGAAAAAGAAGTATTTAATAATAAAAATTTTAGACAAAAAATGCAAAGAAAACAAGGTGCATTTTATCTCTTTCTTTGGCAAAAGAAATAAAGAAAAACATTGATCTTTCTCTCTCTCTTTATAAACTGCTTTGAATTAGCAAAAAAAGGTACAATTTTTCTCCTTCAAAAAAAGCGCATTCTCTCAAAAACATAAAAAATATTTCTTGCTGTTAATGATGATATTAACAGCAAGAATTACTGTATTGCTAAAACGTGTTACTGTAATTAAAATTTATTGTAACAATATTTTCTTTTATTGTTTGCAACAACAACCCATCTTTTTGTATTCCCATTTTTACACTTTTTTTTCAACTATCCTTTTCTTCTTTGTTTTTATGTGGAACAAAAAAGAAGAGCCTTTTACGCTTGGGGTCATACCGCAGTGAAAGCACGCCATCCCGTCCGATCTGGCAAGTTAAGCACTGCTGGGCTCGATTAGTACTTGGATGGGAGACCTCCTGGGAATCTCGAGTGCTCCAAGCTTTTTTCAGTTTAAACTTATATTTTTGTAATTTTTTTGTCAAATTTGATCCCCAAACTACCTTAATTAAATTGTTAAATGCTGCAAAAACTTAAGAAAGGAGAAAATGATTATTTTTAGGGAATATTTTATTACAGTAATCACATAAAACAAATGTAATAAAACATGCAAAAAAACTTTGTAAATTCCTTACAGTATAATAAATAGAAAATCGGTATTATTAACAATAATGCAAAAACGTTTTTGATCGACACTCTATGCAAAATCTAATTTTAAATAAATAAAAATCCAAGTTGCAAACATTTGAAGATCAGCTGTTACAGTATTAGATGAAACCGAAAATTTGTCATTTTTCAGTTTAAAAAACTTTTCAAATTACACTTTATTGTTTATTTTAATGTCCTTATCTAGAATTATTATTTTGGTATATCAAAAATTACTTTTTTTGTTCCTAATAAACTTCTTTTTTAAACGGTAAAAGCAATCTAATCTCACCCACCACTTTTAGGCTTTTTTATAAAAATTTTGACCGAAAATTTTGGTTTGATTACAAAAAATTAACATCATCGATGATGTACCTTTTTGTAGGAAATTAAAAAATGCAACAATATAAATGCGTTGCCACATTAAAATCAATGGTGCCAACAATATCTAATCTAAAAAGAATGCGTTGCCACCTTTTTTCAAAAGTTAAAAGCTTGTTCAATTTGTTCTTTTTTTATCAAAAAAAAATAATGAACAACAAGCTTTTTGCTGATAATAAAAGGTGTTTATTATTCTTTGATCGGAAGCTCCAGCATTGGGTTTAATACGCTTCTGAGTTTACCACAAACATATTAAACCCATTTTTGGAACTTCAGCAGCCGAAATTTGCATAAGCGGTATCGATCGATACAGTAACTAATATCAAATTTTGGATTTTACTTTTCGGGATAATGTCCACTTTTTTAGAAATTTCGAGAATCTTAAAAAAATTTACAGAAATGGAGCATTAATATCTGTGAGTTTAGGCAATTTTGAAAAAGAAGCAAGATTCAAAAAATTTGCATAAAGTTAATCTTACTATATCCTGCATTTTCCTGGACAATATGATACAAAAATAGTAAAATTAAACAATAATCACCTTTATTAAACTCACAGAAATCGAATATGGGAGCATTAATGTATCTGTGAGTTCAGGCAATTTTGACCGTTCTTTGAAATTAATAAAATGCGAAAAACGGGAACCTTTATTGGTTCATTAAGTATTTTTGTTTTGTTTTTAAAATTTGCACTATAAAATTTGAATATCATCAACATGATGATATTTTTTCTTTAACAAAAATTAATTCGAAAGTTGCTTCCAGTTAATTTGAAACAAAGCCATTTTCGGGTCAAGAATGACACAAGTGCTTTGATAAATCAAAGCCTGAAGCAAAATTTCTTCTTCAACAAAATTTGAATATCATCAACATGATGATATTTGTTCTTTAACAAAAATTAATGCAGTGTTTTCGTTTATTCTTTTGCCAAAAGGTGTGGGTTGTTTAACAATAGCTACAAAGTCAAAAACTTGTAACTATTCAATTCTATCGGCAGTAACGAAACTGCTACGACAGAGTTACAAGTTTTTGACATTGTAACAATTGTTAACCTGGCCCAGGGGATTCCAAAAAATACAATTTTTTAGTACATTTTCCCCCCAGGGCTTGAAAATCAAAATTTTACAATAAAAGTTCTTTGAACTATCATTTCTTTGATCAATTTTTGGATTCAATCGAATGTCTCGAAACTGGTGCGTAATAGTTACAAGTTTTTGACCATGTAACAATTAATAAGCTGCCCGAGGGGATTCCGAAAAGTATAATATTTAAGTTTCTTTTCCCTCGGGGCTTTAAATTACCGTAGTAATTTAAAGCCCCGAGTAAAAATTGTTAAATGCAATTTAAAGATTCTGTTGCCCTGGAATTGGGTGGGATACATTTATGGAATACTCCTAAATGTATCCCACCCAATTTTGCACTTTTTGATATAAGAATTTTAATATAATAAAAACGGGCTTTAACTACAGGATCTCAAAAATTGTTTGTGAACTTTCATTTTTTCTGATGCATTTTGGTCCTAAAATCGGATAGCTCGAAACTGGTGCTTAATAGTCACAAGTTTTTGACATTGTAACCATTAATAAGCTATCCAAGGAGATTCCAAAAATATAATTCTATAGTTCATTTCTCCCTCAGGGCTTTAAACATCCTGTACTCAAAATTTTCATAATCGGGTTTAATACGTTTTTAGAGATAAAAGCAAACTCAACAGCTTTAATTTGCATAAAAATGTTTAGTCGAGCTGTTCTCATTGAATGTTTTTTACGAAATTTTTTCTGTTGAAAATAGCAACTTTTTTGTAATATCATCGACACGATGATATTTGTTTTTTCCAAAAATTATTGTTACTGTTGCTTCTATCTCCTCAGAATCAACGCCATTAGCATTTTCTAACCAAGAATAAGCTAATGCCGTTAAAAAATAAGATTTAAAAGCAACAGTTCTTTTTTCCAAAATTTAAATATCATCGACACGATGATATTTGTTTTTTTCCAAAAATTGTTGTTACTGTTGCTTCTATCTCATCAGATGCAACGCCATTAGCATTTTCTAACCAAGAATAAGCTAATGGCGTTGAAAAAGCAGAAAAAAAAAGCAACAGTTTTTATTAACAAAATTTGAATATCATCGACACGATGATATTTGTTTTTTCATTACAAGTGTGTTTAAATTGTTTTTCGAAGTCAAAGAGAATAGAATTTATTTTTAATTTTTAAAAATTTTTAAAAAAATTTGAAAAAAAATTTCTTTGCCCTGGTGTGAGACGGACGGTCCTAACTCTCGATACTTTCAAACCGATGAAAGTCTATTCCGCCTATAACCGCCGTACCTGCCCGGGAAGGTGTCCCGGATTTTTAAACGAAGCAGAGGCACGTGTGAACGTATTAGAATAGCCAGGGATCGACTTGTTTGAATGATAAGTGGGAAGGGTTTTTAGGCCCCGACTTGACACCGCCTACTCACAATCTCCTCACCACGACACCTCGGTTGCCATGGATCTTCGGAAATTAATAGGGAGGAACTGTAACGGGCCCTAATCATGTTACAGACCTGTGCGTGAGAGCAGCTATTCAAGCCCCGAAAGGACAAAAACCAAACTCGCTTTTATTCGAGTGATGCATAGAAAATACTAAAGGAGTACAAAACACATTTGGAAGACAGACAACCAAAGAGAGACTCTCTCGCTATGCAAAATTAAAAAAAGAAAAGAAAGAAAAATTTTGATTGAAAAATTCAAGAATTTCAAAAAGTGTTTTTACCCTTTTTTTAAAAAAAAACAGTGAAAATCCTTTAAATAAAAATGTCTCGTTTATTTTCAAAGGTTGGATATTTATGCAGATCACAGATCAAAGGATAAAATTTGCATAAAACAAACATGATTCAAAATTTAATTTGCATATATCGCCGATAAAGTTGGCGCACACTTTGTTTATTTTAGCTTTTAAATTTTTAATATTAGTGTTAAAAATTCTTAAAAATAATCAGACAAACTGATTACTATTTTCAGAATTTTTTGGATTATAAATAAAAAAATAAATTTGCATATATCTCTGACACCTTTTTTATTTGAGCTTTAAAAATTTCGTATACTGTAATCTGCTTTGGCGAATTGCATCTCAACAGCAACATGCATGATTTTCAAATTTGCACTTTTTTTTGCATTTCCATTCAGAGAAAGATGATAATACATAAAAAATGTTGCCCTCATCGAGGATATTTTATCAGTCATCATCATTTCTTCTTCTTTTATTGCTGCTGCTTTTGACTGTTTTTCGAAATCTGATTTCCTTACTTCAAATTGCTTCAAAGATTCCAAAAATGGATATTTTATCTCTTTCATTCTTGTTCCACTGTCTTGGAAGATGATATCGAAACTGCAAAACTCAATTCATCTGCAAAATATTCTGAAAGTTGCTGCCTTCATGATGCTCCATGTTCATCTGTTAAATCTGTAAGTGTTTTAAAAGTTTTTGTACATTAACAATGAAAACGGATGGTCATTTTATGAAGATAGGGTAAGCATTAGAATTTTGAGGAAAAACATGACCTACTTTTTATATTCCTTTTTAGTTTTAACATTTGAAACTGTAAGATATTTTTGATTATCAAACCGTTTTTCAGGGAAGTCGAACACGTTTATCATCTCGACAAAGCCGTAACAGCAGTGATTCAGAATATCAAAATCTTGGATATCCATCAACATCATCTTCAAAGAAGAAGAAAAGGAAACGTTCAAAACATTCAACCTCAAAGGATGCATCATATGAAAAAAAATATCCAAAACTTGAAGGTGTTCTTGAAGATACTGGGTATGCTAATTTTATGATTTTTTGGGTAGTAGGGATTGTTGTTTGTAATTTTCTGATCCTTTCATTGATTTTTAGGTACATTGAATTAAAAGTCTCAACTTCAACGGAAGAAGAATCCCATCCCCGAAGCAAAACTCCAAAATCCGCTCGTCAAAATTCTGCAAATCCATGGTCAAATTTACCGTATGCCGATCTTGGATATCTTGAAGATGAACGTGGTGGAGAAAGCTGTAGCGATGTTCGAACTGCTGCAAAATCTGAAGCCATTACCGAACAAGAATTTTTCTCACAAGCTTCTTATCTTGAATTAATTTGTCGGTAAGCAGTTTCAATTTGATTAATTTATAATATTTAATTATTAATTTTTTAGGTATTATATTGGACATACAACTTTGGAAGAAGCAGAAAGCAAAAATTATTTCTTTGCGGATTCATGCTGTTTTTATCATCGTTTACCTGATTTCAATGGTGATTACGGTAATCTTCAAAAGTGTGTTTGCTTATATGTTTTATATATTACTCCATCCAAACAATTCGAGTATGTTTTTTAAAAATTACTGTATTTATTTACAATTTCAATACTATTTTTCAGACATTATGAAATTATTAAACGTGGTGAATTATGTTGAATGTGGTCAATTTCGATGATTATCCAGTTTGAATGATTAAGTTGGATTTTATGCTTTGAATACATGCTTTGTTGGATGGTAATTAATTTTATCAATTATATTTTATTTGTAATGTTTTGTGTTTGTTTAATTTTTTGAAGTAAATAAATTTCACTTTGAATTTTTTGTTTTTGAAATACAGTAATCTTTGAAAAATTTTTTGGGTATTTGTCGTGACTGCATTATATACCGAAAACGTATCCGATCCATTTTTGATCAAGTAGAAGATAAACTTAGTGTTTAATCTCCAAAGTTGGAGATAAAGTTGGTGTTTTATCTCCGGTGCCGAAGATAACGTTGGTGTTTTATCTCCGGTGCCGAAGATAACGTTGGTGTTTTATCTCCGGTGCCGAAGATAACGTTGGTGTTTTATCTCCGGTGCCGGAGATTAAGTTGGGGTTTTATCTCCCGTGCCGGAGATCAAGTTGGGGTTTTATCTCCCGTGCCGGAGATCAAGTTGGTGTTTTATCTCCGGTGCCGGAGATAAAGTTGGGGTTTTATCTCCGGTGCCGGAGATAAAGTTGGGGTTTTATCTCCAAAGTTGGAGATAAAGGTGGTGTTTTATCTCCGGTGTCGGAGATAAAGTTGGTGTTTTATCTCCGGTGCCGGAGATAAAGTTGGGGTTTTATCTCCAAAGTTGGAGATAAAGTTGGGGTTTTATCTCCAAAGTTGGAGATAAAGTTGGGGTTTTGTCTCCGGTGCCGGAGATAAAGTTGGTGCTGATGTTTTTAAACACTTGGATCTGGTCTAAAATACTATTTCGGACCAGATCCAAATGTTTATTTCACCAAAACAACATTTTTTTTTGTAAACAAAAATAAGGTCCTTTGGATTAAGTAGAAATATTTTGATTCAAATTTGAAAGTGTTGTTGATGTTTTTAAACACTTGGATCTGGTCTAAAATACTATTTCGGACCAGATCCAATTGTTTATTTCATCAAAACAACATATTTTTGGTAAACAAAAATTAGGTCCTTTGGATCAAGTTGAAATATTTTGGTTCAAATTTGAAAGTGTTGTTGATGTTTTTAAACACTTGGATCTGGTCTAAAATACTATTTCGGACCAGATCCAAATGTTTATTTCATCAAAACAACATATTTTTTTGTTAACAAAAATTAGGTCCTTTGGATCAAGTTGAAATATTTTGGTTCAAATTTGAAAGTGTTGTTGATGTTTTTAAACACTTGGATCTGGTCTAAAATACTATTTCGGACCAGATCCAAATGTTTATTTCATCAAAACAACATATTTTTGGTAAACAAAAATTAGGTCCTTTGGATCAAGTTGAAATATTTTGGTTCAAATTTGAAAGTGTTGTTGATGTTTTTAAACACTTGGATCTGGTCTAAAATACTATTTCGGACCAGATCCAAATGTTTATTTCATCAAAACAACATATTTTTGGTAAACAAAAATTAGGTCCTTTGGATCAAGTTGAAATATTTTGGTTCAAATTTGAAAGTGTTGTTGATGTTTTTAAACACTTGGATCTGGTCTAAAATACTATTTCGGACCAGATCCAATTGTTTATTTCATCAAAACAACATATTTTTGGTAAACAAAAATTAGGTCCTTTGGATCAAGTTGAAATATTTTGGTTCAAATTTGAAAGTGTTGTTGATGTTTTTAAACACTTGGATCTGGTCTAAAATACTATTTCGGACCAGATCCAAATGTTTATTTCATCAAAACAACATATTTTTGTTAACAAAAATTAGGTCCTTTGGATCAAGTTGAAATATTTTGGTTCAAATTTGAAAGTGTTGTTGATGTTTTTAAACACTTGGATCTGGTCTAAAATACTATTTCGGACCAGATCCAATTGTTTATTTCATCAAAACAACATATTTTTGGTAAACAAAAATTAGGTCCTTTGGATCAAGTTGAAATATTTTGGTTCAAATTTGAAAGTGTTGTTGATGTTTTTAAACACTTGGATCTGGTCTAAAATACTATTTCGGACCAGATCCAATTGTTTATTTCATCAAAACAACATATTTTTGGTAAACAAAAATTAGGTCCTTTGGATCAAGTTGAAATATTTTGGTTCAAATTTGAAAGTGTTGTTGATGTTTTTAAACACTTGGATCTGGTCTAAAATACTATTTCGGACCAGATCCAAATGTTTATTTCATCAAAACAACATATTTTTGGTAAACAAAAATTAGGTCCTTTGGATCAAGTCGAAATATTTTGATTCAAATTTGAAAGTGTTGTTGATGTTTTTAAACACTTGGATCTGGTCTAAAATACTATTTCGGACCAGATCCAAATGTTTATTTCATCAAAACAACATATTTTTGGTAAACAAAAATTAGGTCCTTTGGATCAAGTTGAAATATTTTGGTTCAAATTTGAAAGTGTTGTTGATGTTTTTAAACACTTGGATCTGGTCTAAAATACTATTTCGGACCAGATCCAAATGTTTATTTCATCAAAACAACATATTTTTGGTAAACAAAAATTAGGTCCTTTGGATCAAGTTGAAATATTTTGGTTCAAATTTGAAAGTGTTGTTGATGTTTTTAAACACTTGGATCTGGTCTAAAATACTATTTCGGACCAGATCCAAATGTTTATTTCACCAAAACAACATATTTTTTTGTTAACAAAAATTAGGTCCTTTGGATCAAGTTGAAATATTTTGGTTCAAATTTGAAAGTGTTGTTGATGTTTTTAAACACTTGGATCTGGTCTAAAATACTATTTCGGACCAGATCCAAATGTTTATTTCATCAAAACAACATATTTTTGGTAAACAAAAATTAGGTCCTTTGGATCAAGTTGAAATATTTTGGTTCAAATTTGAAAGTGTTGTTGATGTTTTTAAACACTTGGATCTGGTCTAAAATACTATTTCGGACCAGATCCAAATGTTTATTTTACCAAAACAACATATTTTTTTGTAAATAAAAATTAGGTCCTTTGGATCAAGTTGAAATATTTTGGTTCAAATTTGAAAGTGTTGTTGATGTTTTTAAACACGTGGATCTGGTCTAAAATACTATTTCGGACCAGATCCAAATGTTTATTTCATCAAAACAACATATTTTTGGTAAACAAAAATTAGGTCCTTTGGATCAAGTTGAAATATTTTGGTTCAAATTTGAAAGTGTTGTTGATGTTTTTAAACACTTGGATCTGGTCTAAAATACTATTTCGGACCAGATCCAAATGTTTATTTTACCAAAACAACATATTTTTTTGTAAATAAAAATTAGGTCCTTTGGATCAAGTTGAAATATTTTGATTCAAATTTGAAAGTGTTGTTGATGTTTTTAAACACTTGGATCTGGTCTAAAATACTATTTCGGACCAGATCCAAATGTTTATTTTACCAAAACAACATATTTTTTTGTAAATAAAAATTAGGTCCTTTGGATCAAGTTGAAATATTTTGGTTCAAATTTGAAAGTGTTGTTGATGTTTTTAAACACTTGGATCTGGTCTAAAATACTATTTCGGACCAGATCCAAATGTTTATTTTACCAAAACAACATATTTTTTTGTAAATAAAAATTAGGTCCTTTGGATCAAGTTGAAATATTTTGGTTCAAATTTGAAAGTGTTGTTGATGTTTTTAAACACTTGGATCTGGTCTAAAATACTATTTCGGACCAGATCCAAATGTTTATTTCATCAAAACAACATATTTTTGGTAAACAAAAATTAGGTCCTTTGGATCAAGTTGAAATATTTTGGTTCAAATTTGAAAGTGTTGTTGATGTTTTTAAACACTTGGATCTGGTCTAAAATACTATTTCGGACCAGATCCAAATGTTTATTTCATCAAAACAACATATTTTTGGTAAACAAAAATTAGGTCCTTTGGATCAAGTCGAAATATTTTGATTCAAATTTGAAAGTGTTGTTGATGTTTTTAAACACTTGGATCTGGTCTAAAATACTATTTCGGACCAGATCCAATTGTTTATTTCATCAAAACAACATATTTTTGGTAAACAAAAATTAGGTCCTTTGGATCAAGTTGAAATATTTTGGTTCAAATTTGAAAGTGTTGTTGATGTTTTTAAACACTTGGATCTGGTCTAAAATACTATTTCGGACCAGATCCAAATGTTTATTTCATCAAAACAACATATTTTTGGTAAACAAAAATTAGGTCCTTTGGATCAAGTTGAAATATTTTGGTTCAAATTTGAAAGTGTTGTTGATGTTTTTAAACACTTGGATCTGGTCTAAAATACTATTTCGGACCAGATCCAAATGTTTATTTTACCAAAACAACATATTTTTTTGTAAATAAAAATTAGGTCCTTTGGATCAAGTTGAAATATTTTGATTCAAATTTGAAAGTGTTGTTGATGTTTTTAAACACTTGGATCTGGTCTAAAATACTATTTCGGACCAGATCCAAATGTTTATTTTACCAAAACAACATATTTTTTTGTAAATAAAAATTAGGTCCTTTGGATCAAGTTGAAATATTTTGGTTCAAATTTGAAAGTGTTGTTGATGTTTTTAAACACTTGGATCTGGTCTAAAATACTATTTCGGACCAGATCCAAATGTTTATTTTACCAAAACAACATATTTTTTTGTAAATAAAAATTAGGTCCTTTGGATCAAGTTGAAATATTTTGGTTCAAATTTGAAAGTGTTGTTGATGTTTTTAAACACTTGGATCTGGTCTAAAATACTATTTCGGACCAGATCCAAATGTTTATTTTACCAAAACAACATATTTTTTTGTAAATAAAAATTAGGTCCTTTGGATCAAGTTGAAATATTTTGGTTCAAATTTGAAAGTGTTGTTGATGTTTTTAAACACTTGGATCTGGTCTAAAATACTATTTCGGACCAGATCCAAATGTTTATTTTACCAAAACAACATATTTTTTTGTAAATAAAAATTAGGTCCTTTGGATCAAGTTGAAATATTTTGATTCAAATTTGAAAGTGTTGTTGATGTTTTTAAACACTTGGATCTGGTCTAAAATACTATTTCGGACCAGATCCAAATGTTTATTTTACCAAAACAACATATTTTTTTGTAAATAAAAATTAGGTCCTTTGGATCAAGTTGAAATATTTTGGTTCAAATTTGAAAGTGTTGTTGATGTTTTTAAACACTTGGATCTGGTCTAAAATACTATTTCGGACCAGATCCAAATGTTTATTTCATCAAAACAACATATTTTCCCCCTAGGGCTAAAAAATTACTGTAGAACCAGATTTGTATTGAAAATTTTTCGAACTTTCAATTTTTTGATGCGTTTTGTGCTTTTGATTGGCAGTATCGAAACTGTTGGGAAAGAGTTACAAGTTTTTGACATTGTAACAATTCTTAACCTGCCCCAGGGGATTCCAAAAAATATAATTTCATTGTTCATTTCCCCCCTGGGCTAAAAAATTACTTTAGAACAAAATTTTTCATCTATTTTTTGATGCATTTTTTTGCCTTTTGACCTTGTAACAATTAAAGCTGCCCTAGAACCGAAAAATGGTCCTATTTCAATCCCCATTAATGTTGCAGATAATTTCATGTTGGGTAGAGGTTCCAAATAGTTTGTTTTACTGGCTCACATCAAATTTGCATAAATTTACCTCATAGATTTGTCATGCCGGAAAAAGGTCCTAGTTCAATGCCTGTTAAAGTTGTAGATAATTTTATGTTAGGGCAAAGATAATGTCTGAAATAATGTATTAGATAATGTCTAAGATATTGTCTGAGATAAAGCCTTAGGTCTAAGATAAGCTCATAAAGTCGCGTAATGGGATATCACAATTGTCTAAGTGTTGTATATTACAGCGTAAAATGGTTAAAACCTAAACTGCTGAAGCTTCGGCATTGGGTTTAATTCGTTTCTGGGAATACCAGAAATGTATTAAACATATTTTTGGAATTTGAATACCTTGTATTTGCATAAACAACAATTTTTCACTTTTCTGGAAGATGTCCACTTTTTTGTACATGCAAGGTTGAAAAATTAATAAAATAGGGTTCCAATTTAATATTGAAAATAGATAAATATTTAATGGAGAAAGGAAAAAACAAAAATATCAAAATAATATGTAATATTTTAGTTGCATCAATCAACAATAAGGCACCTTTTTTAAGGGGAGAAAGTTGCCTTTTTTCAGAGCAGCATTTTTTTAAACAGAAGAGAGAGATCTTTTTTTTCTTCTTCTTCTTTGTGTCTCTAACTGATGAAAGAAAAATTGTGCACCTTGTTTTTGATGCATTTTTGGTTTGGAATAATTATTTAATATACTACGATTTCTTTGGTTTAATTACCCAATAAGTTTGAGGTAAAAATTCGGCGCCCGGACAAAATCTGTGGTGAATTTAAATAAATTTTGGAGTGCCATGCTTTTAAAGCAAGGCAAAAAATGATGAAAAAAGCTTTGGTAATAATAATATATTCACTTGTTTTTGAATGATTACTGTAAGACAAATTGTAATTTCATATTCCCTTAAAGTGATCGCATTTTGGGTCGCCTTGCTTTAAAAGCAAGGCAAATAAATAATAAAAAAATTTAACAGTTTTTTTTGTTTGTTTGTTTTTGATTTGTGTGCTGTAATAAATCAGGATCACTACGATATTAAAAAATCGATAGTTGACGCTGCATTTATTAATTTGCTCTTTTCTTTCCTTTTGTTTATTTCATTTTGGTTTGATTACCTTGAAATTTAAAATCTAATGCATTTGCTGTTGTCTTAATTTTTGTATACTGTTCAAATTTATTGCATATCTCGTTGCAACAAATGCTTTTAAAAAAGTTGCAAAATTTGCGGTATCATCTGAAAACAAAGCAAATGTAAAAACACATATTTAAAAGCTTTCTCTTCTTCTGTTTTTGCAAAAAAGCTTTATAGTTTTTTTTAATCAATAACTCAAATACTGTATTGCTTTGTAACAAATGATTACGGAAATTACTTTTGGTCGATCATTATTCTAATTAGAAAGTTGGGGTTTTATAAAATTACTATTAAATTGTTAAAGAAAAAAGAAATATTTGCTTTGTTGCAATAAACAACAAAGCGTTCCAAAATTTATTCAAATGCCACTTTTAAAAAAGGGCATTGAATCGAAATTATACCTTAATCTTTAAAGGTTAAAAAACCAACGAAAAAATCAAAAAAAAGGAAAAGAAATACAATTTTGAGTTCAGTCAAAAGTACAAGGTTGCATATTTTTTCAAAGATAATGACATAAAGTCGCGTAATGGAAGAAACTATTGTCTGAGTGGGATGACAACTTAAGCTGTTGTATGTTACAGCATAAAAAACAGATCCCAAATTTACATAAAACTCTTTCGTCGAAAATGGGATCTTTTAATTTAAGAAAAAATAAGAAATTCAAGCAAATTCAAAAGAAAGAAATTTTGTTTTAGAACATGCTAAAAATATATTGAATCCGACACCGGAGACAAAATGATTAATTTATCTCCAACTTTGGAGATAAAACCCCAACTTTATCTCTCGCACTGGAGACAAAATAATTATAGTTACAAGTTTTTGATCTTGTAACAATTAATAAGCCACCCCAAGGGATTCCAAAAAGTTTAATTTTTTAGTTAATTTTCCTGCGAGGGCTTGAAATTAAAAATTACGGTAGTCAAAATTTTATTAGTTTTGAAAAGGGAGAAATTTTGGAATTTTTTCATTAAATCTTTTTTTATTGGTTTCCTTTTAAACAAATGCATAAAAAAGTTACCAGTAATTTTTCCCCCAAACTGATTTCTGTTATCGCATTAATCATAAATTTATGCCATTTTAAAATTGCTGTTCATTTTGAACTTTTTAATTTATGTTTATTTGCCCTGCTTTAGAAGCATGGCTTTCCAAAATTTTTTTAAATTCACCACAGATTTTGTCTGGGCGTCGAATTTTTACCTCAAACTTTTATGGGTAATTAAACCAAAGAAAATGTAGTATTTTAAATAATTATTCCAGACAAAAAATTCATCAAAAACGAGGTGAATTTTTTATCTTTCTTTGGCAAAAGAAATAAAGAAAAACATTGATCTTTCTCTTTAAAAACTGCTTTGTATTGGCAAAAAAAGGTACAATTTTTCTCTTTCAAAAATGTGCCTTTTATATTAACATTAAATATTTCTTGCTGTTAATGATAATATTATTAATAATTTAATTTTTATTATCCTTTTTTCGTAATTTTAAAATTTATTGTGACCATTTTTTCTTTTATTATTTGCAACAACAACACTTCTCTTTTCTTTTTTTGATTACAAAAAATTAACATCATCGTTGATGTACCTTTTTGCAGGAAATTAAAAAGAGCAACAGCTTCTTTTAACTTAAAATCAATGGTGGCAACGCATTTATATCTAATCTAAAAAGAATGCGTTGCCACCTTTTTTCAAAAGATAAAAGCTTGTTCAACAGTAATTTTTTAAGGAACAAAAAGATAATGCAAAAACGTTTTGGATCGATACCGTACACAAAATCTAATTTTAAATAAATAAAAACCCAAGTTGCAAACATTTGAAGATTAGCTGTTACAGTATTAGATGAAACCCAAAATTTGTCATTTTTCAGTTTAAAAAACTTTACAAATTACACTTTATTGTTTATTTTAATGTCATTATCTAGAATTATTATTTTGGTTTATCAAAAATTACTTTTTTTTGTTCCTAATAAACTTCTTTTTTAAACGGTAAAAGCAATCAATTACCCACCACTTTTAGGTTTACTTTTTTTGATTACAAAAAATTAACATCATCGATGATGTACTTTTTTGGAAGAAATTAAAAAGAGCAACAGCTTCTTTTAACTTAAAATCAATGGTGGCAACGCATTTATATCTAATCTAAAAAGAATGCGTTGCCACCTTTTTTCAAAAGTTAAAAGCTTGTTCAACAGTAATTTTTTAAGGAACAAAAAGATTAACATCATCGATGAGATGTATTTAGTTTTTAAAAAAATAAAAAAGAAATAAAGCTTTTCACATTTAAATAATAGATGAACTTTTTTTTGCTTTTGCACATTATTAGGTTTTTATTAATCTTATTCTTATACCCCTTCGGTTTAATTACCAATAATATAAATTTTAGTTCTTTTTTTATCAAAAAAAATAAATGTACAACAAGCTTTTTGCTGATAATAAAAGGTGTTTTCATGCTTTGATCGGAAGCTCCAGCATTTGGTTTAATACGTTTCTGAGTTTACCACAAACATATTAAACCCATTTTTAAAGTTTCTGCAGCCGATATTTGCATAAGCGGTATCGATCGATACAGTAACTAATATCAAATTTTGGATTTTACTTTTCGGGATGATGTCTACTTTTTTAAAAATTGCCAAAATCTTTTAAAAAATTTACAGAAATCGAATATGGGGGCATAAATATCTGTGAGTTCAGGCAATTTTGAAATAGAATCAAGAATCAAAAATTTGAATAAAGTGATTCTTACTATATCCATCATTTCTCCTGGACAATATGATACAAAAATAGTAAAATTAAACTATAATCACCTTTATTAAACTCACAGAAATCGAATATGGGGGCATTAATATCTGTGAGATCAAGCAATTTTGACTGTTGTTTGAAATTAATAAAATGCGAAAAACACGAACCTTTATTGATTCATTAAGTATTTTTGTTCTGTTTTTAAAATTTGCATTATAAAATTTGAATATCATCAACATGATGATATTTTTTCTTTAACAAAAATTAATTCGAAAGTTGCTTCCAGTTAATTTGAAACAAATCCATTTTTGGGTCAAGAACGACACAATTCCTTTGATAAATCAGAGCCTGAAGCAAAATTTCTTCTTCAACAAAATTTGAATATCATCAACATGATGATATTTGTTCTTTAACAAAAATTAATGCAGTGTTTTCGTTTATTCTTTTGCCAAAAGGTGTGGGTTGTTTAACAATAGCTACAAAGTCAAAAACTTGAAACTATTCTGTTTAATTTTTGGATTCAATCGATGTCTCGAAACTGGTGCGTAATAGTTACAAGTTTTTGATTATGTAACAACTAATAAGCTGCCCGAGGGGATTCCAAAAAGTATAATTTTTTAGTTCATTTTCCCTCAGGGCTTTAAATTACTGTAGTCAAAATTTTACAATGAAAGTTCTTTTTAGAAAAACAAAGATTTTGGCCTTTGATCTTTACCGAAACACGACGTAATGAAAATTTTTATATTTTTTCTCAATTCTGTAATCATCAAAATGCCGCAAAGCTTATTTTTGAAGAGGGACAAATTCCGGGGGAATCGTTCAATTGATTTTATTTCATGCGGATTCAATTGTTCTCAACACGAAAAAGCACTGTTTTGCGTAAGCATAAAAAATTATAAAAAAAGAAGCAAAATGAAAAATAAACACAAGTACTGTAACAACAGTTTTAAAATCCAGTTTTGATCACGGATATTTTGGATTTCCAAAAATTTATTAGTTGACAAAACCCAAAATACCGTAATAATTATTACAGACAAGTTTGAAATTCAGTTGCTATGGTTTTTGTTTTGTAAATTAAAATAAATGTAAAAGTTTTAAGACTGCTGTTTTATGTCCTATTTGAATGTTTACTTCAATTAAATATATATAGTATATTATCGACACCATCTAAAAAAATCGCAATGTCTGATAAGCGAAGAACAATTTTGGATTTGTTTATCCCTCAAAATTTGCATAAAATAGGCGATACGGAATCAAGAGTGCTAATTTACAATTAATATAGCTTTCTACATAAAAAAAAGCAGCTATAATCTTTTTTCTATAGACAAACAAAAAAAAGAAAAAGCAACAAATTTTTTTAAAGCACAGTTAAAGAAGGATTCAATTGTTCTTAACACAAAAAAACATTGTTGAGCGCAAGCTTAAAAAGTCAAAAAATGAAAAACATTTCAAAAGAACAAAAAAGAACTAAAAAGAAGCTTTCGCTGCAATGACAGAACTTTGTCATTTCACTTGACCTATATTTCTCTACCTTTTTCTAGGTCATTCCCAATGTCAAAATTTTTTTCTCTACTTGCAACCTCAAACTGAATCATATTCATTATATCTTTAATCATATCATTCCTTCGGAATGATTGGTAAAAGATTACTTACTCCCGCGGGCATCATTCATAATAATATTTTTTCGATTTCTTTTTTTTAATATATAAAAACAAGCTTCTTTCTATGAAACAAATTTGGGGCTGCCGTGTTCTTTCATTGCAGATTCTTTCCTTCCTTTAAAAAGGCTAAATCTCCAATCTTGCTTCCTTTGAAGAAGCAAAATCAAAAATTTTGCTTCCTTGAAAGAAGCAACAGCAAAAACTTGACAAAATTTGAATATCATCGACACGATGATATTTGATTTTTTCCAAAAATTAAAGTAACTGTTGCTCCTATTTCATCAGAAGCAACGCCATAAGCTTTTTCTGATCAAGATTGAGCTAATGGCGTTGCAAAATTAGAAATAAAAGCAACAGTTCTTTTTAAAAATAATTTGAATATCATCGACTCGATGATATTTGATTTTTCATTACAAGTGTGTTTAAATTGTTTTTCGAAGTCAAAGAGAATAGAATTTATTTTTTATTTTATTTAAGATCCCCTGGGGCAAGTTTAAATAGTAATCAAAAATTTACATTGAAAATTTTTCTTTGAATTTTCAATTTTTTGATGCAATTTTGTTGCTTTTGTCGGCTTGCCAAAAATTGTTAGAACAAAGATGGCACTTTCTGGCCTTGAATTAAAAAATAAGCTTGCCCCAGGGATTCCAAAAAGTATTGTTATTTTATTTAATATTTCCTGGGGCAAGTTTAAACAGTAATCAAAAAATTACATTGAAAATTTTACTTTGAATTTTCAATTTTTGATGCAATTTTGTTGCTTTAATCGGCTGGCCGAAAAGTGTTAGAACAAAGATGGCACTTTCAGGCCTTGAATTAAAAAATAAGCTTGCCCCAGGGATTCCAAAAAGTATTGTTATTTTATTTAATATTTCCTGGGGCAAGTTTAAACAGTAATCAAAAAATTACATTGAAAATTTTACTTTGAATTTTCAATTTTTGATGCAATTTTGTTGCTTCAATCGGCTTGCCGAAAAGTGTTAGAACAAAAATGGCACTTTCAGGCCTTGAATTAAAAAATAAGCTTGCCCCAGGGATTCCAAAAAGTATTGTTATTTTATTTTATATTTCCTGAGGCAAGTTTAAACAGTAATCAAAAAATTACATTGAAAATTTTAGTTTGAATTTTCAATTTTTGATGCAATTTTGTTGCTTTTGTCGGCTTGCCGAAAAGTGTTAGAAAAAAGATGGCACTTTCAGGCCTTGAAATAATAAATAAGCTTGCCCCAGGGATTCCAAAAAGTATTGTTATTTTATTTTATATTTCCTGGGGCAAGTTTAAACAGTAATCAAAAAATTACATTGAAAATTTTACTTTGAATTTTCAATTTTTGATGCAATTTTGTTGCTTCAATCGGCTTGCCGAAAAGTGTTAGAACAAAAATGGCACTTTCAGGCCTTGAAATAATAAATAAGCTTGCCCCAGGGATTCCAAAAAGTATTGTTATTTTATTTTATATTTCCTGAGGCAAGTTTAAACAGTAATCAAAAAATTACATTGAAAATTTTAGTTTGAATTTTCAATTTTTGATGCAATTTTGTTGCTTTTGTCGGCTTGCCGAAAAGTGTTAGAAAAAAGATGGCACTTTCAGGCCTTGAAATAATAAATAAGCTTGCCCCAGGGATTCCAAAAAGTATTGTTATTTTATTTTATATTTCCTGAGGCAAGTTTAAACAGTAATCAAAAAATTACATTGAAAATTTTAGTTTGAATTTTCAATTTTTGATGCAATTTTGTTGCTTTTGTCGGCCGGCCGAAAAGTGTTAGAACAAAGATGGCACTTTCAGGCCTTGAAATAATAAATAAGCTTGCCCCAGGGATTCCAAAAAGTATTCTTATTTTATTTTATATTTCCTGAGGCAAGTTTAAACAGTAATCAAAAAATTACATTGAAAATTTTAGTTTGAATTTTCAATTTTTGATGCAATTTTGTTGCTTTTGTCGGCCGGCCGAAAAGTGTTAGAACAAAAATGGCACTTTCTGGCCTTGAAATAATAAATAAGCTTGCCCCAGGGATTCCAAAAAGTATTGTTATTTTATTTTATATTTCCTGAGGCAAGTTTAAACAGTAATCAAAAAATTACATTGAAAATTTTAGTTTGAATTTTCAATTTTTGATGCAATTTTGTTGCTTTTGTCGGCCGGCCGAAAAGTGTTAGAACAAAAATGGCACTTTCTGGCCTTGAAATAATAAATAAGCTTGCCCCAGGGATTCCAAAAAGTATTGTTATTTTGTTTAATATCCCCGAGGGCAAGTTTATACTGTAATAAAAAATTTACAACGAAAATTTTTGTTTGAAATTTCAATTTTTTGGTGCAATTTTGTTGCTTTTGGCGGCTGTCCGAAAAGTGTTGGAAGGAAAATGGCACTTTCTGGCCTTGAAATAATTTATAAGCTTGCCCTGGGGATTCCAAACAGTATTGTTTTTTTGTTTAATATCCCCCAGGGCAAGTTTAAATAGTAATCAAAAATTTACATTGAAAATTTTTGTTTGAAATTTCAATTTTTTGGCGCAATTTTGTTGCTTTTGGCGGCTGTCCGAAAAGTGTAGGAAGGAAAATGGCACTTTCTGGCCTTGAAATAATTAATAAGCTTGCCCTGGGGATTCCAAACAGTATTGTTTTTTTGTTTAATATCCCTCAGGGCAAGTTTAAATAGTAATCAAAAATTTACATTGAAAATTTTTCTTTGAAATTTCAATTTTTTGGTGCAATTTTGTTGATTCTATCGGCTGGCCGAAAAGTGTTAGAACAAAGATGGCACTTTCTGGCCTTGAAATAATTAATAAGCTTGCCCTGGGGATTCCAAAAAGTATTGTTATTTTGTTTAATATCCCCCAGGGCAAGTTTATACTGTAATCAAAAATTTACAACGAAAATTTTTGTTTGAAATTTCAATTTTTTGGTGCAATTTTGTTGCTTTTGGCGGCTGTCCGAAAAGTGTAGGAAGGAAAATGGCACTTTCTGGCCTTGAAATAATTAATAAGCTTGCCCTTGGGATTCCAAAAAGTATTGTTATTTTGTTTAATATCCCCCAGGGCAAGTTTAAATAGTAATCAAAAATTTACATTGAAAATTTTTCTTTGAAATTTCAATTTTTTGGTGCAATTTTGTTGATTCTATCGGCTGGCCGAAAAGTGTTAGAACAAAGATGGCACTTTCTGGCCTTGAAATAATTAATAAGCTTGCCCTGGGGATTCCAAAAAGTATTGTTATTTTGTTTAATATCCCCCAGGGCAAGTTTATACTGTAATCAAAAATTTACAACGAAAATTTTTGTTTGAAATTTCAATTTTTTGGTGCAATTTTGTTGCTTTTGGCGGCTGTCCGAAAAGTGTAGGAAGGAAAATGGCACTTTCTGGCCTTGAAATAATTAATAAGCTTGCCCTTGGGATTCCAAAAAGTATTGTTATTTTGTTTAATATCCCCCAGGGCAAGTTTATACTGTAATCAAAAATTTACAACGAAAATTTTTGTTTGAAATTTCAATTTTTTGGTGCAATTTTGTTGCTTTTGGCGGCTGTCCGAAAAGTGTAGGAAGGAA
Source organism: Panagrolaimus sp. LJ2414 (assembly GCA_024447195.1). Taxonomy (NCBI): domain Eukaryota; kingdom Metazoa; phylum Nematoda; class Chromadorea; order Rhabditida; family Panagrolaimidae; genus Panagrolaimus; species Panagrolaimus sp. LJ2414. Next base: position 133,186 of record JAMRXY010000052.1, on the reverse strand, counting down.
AATGGCACTTTCTGGCCTTGAAATAATTAATAAGCTTGCCCTTGGGATTCCAAAAAGTATTGTTATTTTGTTTAATATCCCCCAGGGCAAGTTTATACTGTAATCAAAAATTTACAACGAAAATTTTTGTTTGAAATTTCAATTTTTTGGCGCAATTTTGTTGCTTCCATCGGCTGGCCGAAAAGTGTTGGAATGAAAATGGCACATTTTGGCCTTGAAGTTGCATAAAACCTTTTGATCGAAAATGAAATTATAGTATCATATGCTTTTGATTATGATCAATGTTACAGTACTTCCAAATAATTCAAAATACATTAAAAGGACATAATATTTATTTAAAGAAATATTATGTATAATTTTTAAAAAAACATGCTGTTGGGAAATAGATACAAGTTTTTAACATTGTAACAATATATTTTTTTAGTTCATTTCCCCTCAGGGCTTAAAAATGAGTGTACTCAAAATGTACATTGAAAATTTTGTGAACGTTCATTTTTTCTAATGCATTTCTTGCCTTTTATCGGCAGTAACGAAACTGGTGAACCATCAAATAATCATAAATTTATCACACAGATTTGTCAAGGCAGAAAAAGGGTGCTATTTCAGTACTTGATAAAGTTGTTGATAATTTTTTGTTAGGGCCTGGATAATGTCTGAAATAATGTCTTAGATAATGTCTTAGGTCTAAGATAAGCTCATAAAGTCGCGTAATGGGATATTACAATTGTCTAAGTGTTGTATGTTACAGCGTAAAATGGTGAAAATTTAACTTGGATAAGATTTTTACAATTTATCGCTATTCTCCTTTTAACATAAAAATTCCTGTTGAACAAAAAAATCAAAAAGTCTTTCATGTAATATATTAGTTAAACTACTGTATCGACATTTGGAAAAAGTTAGAAATAAAAATCTAATATTTAATTACATATTTATTGTTACTAAATAAAAAAAGATTTTTTGTAAAAAATCCACAAAGTTTTTTGTAACTTACAGTAACCCAAAAAAAATACAAAAATTACAAATGCACTTCAATATTATTTTACTCAAAAATTCAATATTAATTGTAAAAAAACAAAAAATTGATAAATGTTTAATGAAGAGAAGATATTAAACAGCAAAAAAATGTAACTTTTTTAGTTGCATCAACAACAAGGCACATTTTTGAAAAGGGAGAAATTTTGTGATTTTTCCGTTAAATCATTTTTATTGCATAAAAAAGTTACCAGTAATTTTTCCCCAAAACTAATTTTTTTTATCGTTTTAATCATAAATTTATGCCTTTTTAAAATTGCTGTTCTTTTCGAACTTTTTTATTTATGTTTATTTGCCTTACATTAAAAGCATGGCTTTCCAAAATTTATTTAAATTCACCACAGATTTTGTCTGGGCGCCGAATTTTTACCTCAAACTTTTATGGGTAATTAAACCAAAGAAAAAGAAGTATTTAATAATAAAAATTTCAGACAAAAAATGCATCAAAAACAAGGTGCATTTTATCTCTTTCTTTGGCAAAAGAAATAAAGAAAAGCATTGATCTTTCTCTCTCTTAAAAAAAACTGCTTTGAATTAGCAAAAAAAGGTACAATTTTTCTCCTTCAAAAAAGAGCGCATTCTCTCAAAAACATAAAAAATATTTCTTGCTGTTAATGATGATATTAACAGCAAGAATTACTGTATTGCTAAAACGTGTTACTGTAATTAAAATTTATTGTAACAATATTTTCTTTTATTGTTTGCAACAACAACCCTTCTCTTTTCTTTTTTTATTCCCATTTTTACACATTTTTTTCAACTATCCTTTTCTTCTTCGTTTTCATGTGGAACAAAAAAGAAGAGCCTTTTACGCTTGGGGTCATACCGCAGTGAAAGCACGCCATCCCGTCCGATCTGGCAAGTTAAGCACTGCTGGGCTCGATTAGTACTTGGATGGGAGACCTCCTGGGAATCTCGAGTGCTCCAAGCTTTTTTCAGTTTAAAATTATATTTTTGTAATTTTTTTGTCAAATTTGATCCGAAAAATAATTGCCTTAAATTGTTAAATGCTGCAACAACTTAAAAAAGGAGAAAACGATTATTTTGAAGGAATATTTAATTACAGTAATCACATAAAACAAATGTAACAAAACATGCAAAAAAACTTTGGATATTTCTTACAATATAATAAATAGAAAATCATTATTATTAACAATAATGCAAAAACGTTTTGGATCGATACCGTACGAAAAATCTAATTTTATATAAATAAAAACCCAAGTTGCAATTAATTGAAGATCAGCTAATACAGTATTAGATGAAAACCAAAATTTGTCATTTTTCAGTTTAAAAAACTTAACAAAGTACATTTTATTGTTTATTTTAATGTCCTTATCAAAAAATTAACATCATCGATGATATACTTTTTTGGAAGAAATTAAAAAGAGCAACAGCTTCTTTTTTAACTTAAAATCAAAGGTGGCAACGCATTTATATCTTATCTAAAAAGAATGCGTTGCCACCTTTTTTCAAAAGTTAAAAGCTTGTTCAACAGTAATTTTTTAAGAAACAAAAAGATTAACATCATCGATGAGATGTATTTAGTTTAAAAAAAAACAATAAAGAAATAAATCTTTTCACATTTAAATAATAGATGAACTTTTTTTTGCTCTTGCACATTATTAGGGGTTTTTATTAATCTTATTCTTATACCCCTTCGGTTTAATTACCAATAATATAAATTTTAGTTCTTTTTTTATCAAAAAAAATAAATGTACAACAAGCTTTTTGCAGATAATAAGAGGTTTTTATTATTCTTTGATCGGAAGCTCCAGCATTGGGTTTAATACGTTTCTGATACAACACGAAATGTATTAAACCCATTTTTGGAACTTCAGCAGCCGAAATTTGCATAAGCAGTATCGATCGATACAGTAACTAATATCAAATTTTGGATTTTACTTTTCGGGATAATGTCCACTTTTTTAAAAATTGCCAGAATCTTAAACAAAATTTACAGAAATCGAATATGGGGGCATTAATATCTGTGAGTTCAGGCAATTTTGAAAGAGAAGCAAGATTCAAAAAATTTGCATAAAGTTAATCTTACTATATCCTGCATTTTCCTGGACAATATGATACAAAAATAGTAAAATTAAACAATAATCACCTTTATTAAACTCACAGAAATCGAATATGGGGGCATTAATATATGTGAGTTCAGGAAATTTTGACTGTTGTTTGAAATTAATAAAATGCGAAAAACAGGAACCTTTATTGGTTCATTAGGTATTTATGTTCTGTTTTTTAAATTTGCATTATAAAATTTGAATATCATCAACATGATGATATTTTTTCTTTAACAAAAATTAATTCGAAAGTTGCTTCCAGTTAATCAGAAACAATGCCATTTTCGGGTCAAGAACGACACAATTCCTTTGATAAATCAGAGCCTGAAGCAAAATTTCTTTTTCAACAAAATTTGAATATCATCAACATGATGATATTTGTTCTTTAACAAACATTAATGCAGTGTTTTCGTTTTTTCTTTTGCAAAAAGGTGTGGGTTGTTTAACAATAGCTACAAAGTCAAAAACTTGAAACTATTCTGTTTAATTTTTGGATTCAATCGAATGGCTCGAAACTGGTGCGTACAATTAATAAGCTGCCCCAGGGGATTCCAAAAAGTATAATTTTTTAGTTCATTTTCCCTCAGGGCTTTAAATTACCGTAGTCAAAATTTTACAATTAAAGTTCTTTTTAAAAAAACAAAGATTTTTGCCTTTGATCTTTACCGAAACACGACGTAATGAAAATTTTTATATTTTTTCTCAATTCTGTAATCATCAAAATGCCGCAAAGCTTATTTTTGAAGAGGGACAAATTCCGGGGGAATCGTTCAATTGATTTTATTTCATGCGGATTCAATTGTTCTCAACAGAAAAAGAAATGTTTTGCGTAAGCATAAAAAATTATAAAAAAAGTAGCAAAATGAAAAATAAATCCGAGTAATGTAACAACAATTTTAAAACGCAGTTACAATCACCGATATTTTGGATTTCCAAAAATTTAAAAGTTGATAAAACCCAAAATACCTTAATAATTATTACAGACAAGTTTGAAATGCAGTTGCTACAGTTTTTGTTTTGTAAACTCAAATAAAGTTAAAAGTTTTAAAACTGCTCTTTTATGTCCCATTTGAAAGTTTACTTCAATTAAATATATAAAGTATAATATCGACACCATCTGAAAAAATTGCAAAGTATGATAAGCGATGAACAATTTCGGATTTGTTTATCCATCAAAATTTGCATAAAATATGCGATACGGAATCAATAGTGCTAATTTACAATTAATATAGCTTTCTACATAAAAAAAAGCAGCAATAATCTTTTTTCTATAGACAAACAAAAAAAAGAAAAAGCAACAAATATTATAAACCGCAGTTAAAGAAGGATTCAATTGTTCTTAACATAAAAAAACAATGAGGGCAAGCTTTAAAAAAGTCAAAAAATGAAAAAAATTTCAAAAGAACAAAAAAGAACTAAAAAGAAGCTTTCGCTGCAATGACAGAACTTTGTCATTTCACTTGACCTATATTTCTCTATCTTTTTCTAGGTCATTCCCAATGTCAAAATTTTTTTCTCTACTTGCAACCTCAAACTGAATCATATTCATTATATCTTTAATCATATCATTCCTTCGGAATGATTGGTAAAAGATTACTTACTTCCGCGGGCATCATTCAAAATAATATTTTTTCTATTTCTTTTTTTTAATAGATAAAAACAAGTTTCTTTCTATGAAACAAATTTGGGGCTGCCGTGTTCTTTCATTGCAGATTCTTTCCTTCCTTTAAAAAGGCTAAATCTCCAATCTTGCTTCCTTTGAAGAAGAAAAATCAAAAATTTTGCTTCCTTGAAAGAAGCAACAGCAAAAACTTGACAAAATTTGAATATCATCGACACGATGATATTTGTCTTTTTCAAAAAATTATGTTTTCTGTTGCTTCTATCTCATCAGAATCAACGCCATTAGCATTTTCTAACCAAGAATAAGCTAATGGCGTTGAAAAATAAGAGTTAAAAGCAACAGTTCTTTTTTTCAAAATTTGAATATCATCGACACGATGATATTTGTTTTTTTCCAAAAATTATATTTTCTGTTGCTTCTATCTCATCAGAAGCAACGCCATTAGCATTTTCTAACCAAGAATAAGCTAATGGCGTTGAAAAATAAGAGTTAAAAGCAACAGTTCTTTTTAACAAATTTTGAATATCATCGACACGATGATATTTGTTCTTTTCCGAAAATTATATTTTCTGTTGCTTTTATTTAATCAAAAGCAACGCCATTAGCATTTTCTAACCAAGAATAAGCTAATGGCGTTGAAAAATAAGAGTTCAAAGCAACAGTTCTTTTTAACAAATTTTGAATATCATCGACACGATGATATTTGTTTTTTTCCAAAAATTATTGTTGCTGTTGCTTCTTTCTCATCAGAATCAACGCCATTAGCATTTTCTAACCAAGAATAAGCTAATGGCGTTGAAAAATAAGAGTTCAAAGCAACAGTTCTTTTTAACAAATTTTGAATATCATCGACACGATGATATTTGTTTTTTTCCAAAAATTATTGTTGCTGTTGCTTCTTTCTCATCAGAATCAACGCCATTAGCATTTTCTAACCAAGAATAAGCTAATGGCGTTGAAAAATAAGAGTTCAAAGCAACAGTTCTTTTTAACAAATTTTGAATATCATCGACACGATGATATTTGTTTTTTTCCAAAAATTATTGTTGCTGTTGCTTCTTTCTCATCAGAATCAACGCCATTAGCATTTTCTAACCAAGAATAAGCTAATGGCGTTGAAAAATAAGAGTTCAAAGCAACAGTTCTTTTTAACAAATTTTGAATATCATCGACACGATGATATTTGTTTTTTTTCCAAAAATTATTGTTGCTGTTGCTTCTTTCTCATCAGAATCAACGCCATTAGCATTTTCTAACCAAGAATAAGCTAATGGCGTTGAAAAATAAGAGTTCAAAGCAACAGTTCTTTTTAACAACATTTGAATATCATCGACACGATGATATTTGTTTTTTTCCAAAAATTATATTTTCTGTTGCTTTTATTTAATCAAAAGCAACGCCATTAGCATTTTCTAACCAAGAATAAGCTAATGGCGTTGAAAAATAAGAGTTCAAAGCAACAGTTCTTTTTAACAAATTTTGAATATCATCGACACGATGATATTTGTTTTTTTCCAAAAATTATATTTTCTGTTGCTTTTATTTAATCAAAAGCAACGCCATTAGCATTTTCTAACCAAGAATAAGCTAATGGCGTTGAAAAATAAGAGTTCAAAGCAACAGTTCTTTTTAACAAATTTTGAATATCATCGACACGATGATATTTGTTTTTTTCCAAAAATTATTGTTGCTGTTGCTTCTTTCTCATCAGAATCAACGCCATTAGCTTTTTCTGATCAAGAATAAGCTAATGGCGTTGGAAAATTAGAGTTAAAAGCAACAGTTCTTTTTTCCAAAATTTGAATATCATCGACACGACGATATTTGTCTTTTTCCTTACAAGTGTATTTAAATGGTTTTTCGAAGTCAAAGAGAAAAGAATTTATTTTTTAAAAATTTTAAAAAAATTTTCTTTGCCCTGGTGTGAGACGGACGGTCCTAACTCTCGATACTTTCAAACCGATGAAAGTCTATTCCGCCTATAACCGCCGTACCTGCCCGGGAAGGTGTCCCGGATTTTTAAACGAAGCAGAGGCACGTGTGGAACGTATTAGAATAGCCAGGGATCGACTTGTTTGAATGATATGTGGGAAGGGTTTTTAGGCCCCCAACTTGACACCGCCTACTCACAATCTCCTCACCACGACACCTCGGTTGCCATGGATCTTCGGAAATTAATAGGGAGGAACTGTAACGGGCCCTAATCATGTTACAGACCTGTGCGTGAGAGCAGCTATTCAAGCCCCGAAAGGACAAAAACCAAACTCGCTTTTATTCGAGTGATGCATAGAAAATACTAAAGGAGTACAAAACACATTTGGAAGACAGACAACCAAAGAGAGACTCTCTCGCTATGCAAAATTAAAAAAAGAAAAGAAAGAAAAATTTTGATTGAAAAATTCAAGAATTTCAAAAAATGTTTCTACACTTTTTTTAAAAAAAACAGTGAAAATCCTTTAAATTTAAATGTCTCATTTATTTTCAAAGGTTGGATATTTATGCAGATCACAGATCAAAGGATAAAATTTGCATAAAACAAACATGATTCAAAATTTAATTTGCATATATCGCCGATAAAGTTGGCGCACACTTTGTTTATTTTAGCTTTTAAAATTTTAATATTAGTATTAAAAATTCTTAAAAATAATCAGACAAACTGATTACTATTTTCAGAATTTTTCGGATTATAAATAAAAAAATAAATTTGCATATATCTCTGACACCTTTTTTATTTGAGCTTTAAAAATTTCGTATACTGTAATCTGCTTTGGCGAATTGAAACTCAACAGCAACATGCATGATTTTCAAATTTGCAATTTTTTTTGCATTTCCATTCAGAGAAAGATGATAATACATAAAAAATGTTGCCCTCATCGAGGATATTTTATCAATCATCATCATTTCTTCTTCTTTTATTGCTGCTGCTTTTGACTGTTTTTCGAAATCTGATTTCCTTACTTCAAATTGCTTTAAAGTTTTCAAAAATGGATATTTTATCTCTTTCATTCTTGTTCCACTGTCTTGGAAGATGATATCGAAACTGCAAAACTCAATTCATCTGCAAAATATTCTGAAAGTTGCTGCCTTCATGCTGCTCCATGTTCATCTGTTAAATCTGTAAGTGTTTTAAAAGTTTTTGTACATTAACAATGAAAACGGAAGGTCATTTTATGAAGATAGCGTAAGCATTAGAATTTTGAGGAAAAACATGACCTACTTTTTATATTCCTTTCTAATTTTAACATTTGAAATTGTAAGATATTTTTGATTATCAAACCGTTTTTCAGGGAAGTCGAACACGTTTATCATCTCGACAAAGCCGTAGCAGCAGTGATTCAGGATATCAAAATCATAGATATCCACCAACATCATCTTCAAAGAAGAAGAAAAGGAAACGTTCAGAACATTCAACCTCAAAGGATGCAGCATATGAAAAAAAATATCCAAAACTTGAAGGTGTTCTTGAAGATACTGGGTATGCTAATTTTATGATTTTTTGGGTAGTAGGGATTGTTGTTTGTAATTTTCTGATCCTTTCATTGATTTTTAGGTACATTGAATTAAAAGTCTCAACTTCAACGGAAGAAGAATCCCATCCCCGAAGCAAAACTCCAAAATCCGCTCGTCAAAATTCTGCAAATCCATGGTCAAATTTACCGTATGCCGATCTTGGATATCTTGAAGATGAACGTGGTGGAGAAAGCTGTAGCGATGTTCGAACTGCTGCAAAATCTGAAGCCATTACCGAACAAGAATTTTTCTCACAAGCTTCTTATCTTGAATTAATTTGTCGGTAAGCAGTTTCAATTTGATTAATTTATAATATTTAATTATTAATTTTTTAGGTATTATATTGGACATACAACTTTGGAAGAAGCAGAAAGCAAAAATTATTTCTTTGCGGATTCATGCTGTTTTTATCATCGTTTACCTGATTTCAATGGTGATTACGGTAATCTTCAAAAGTGTGTTTGCTTATATGTTTTATATATTACTCCATCCAAACAATTCGAGTATGTTTTTTAAAAATTACTGTATTTATTTACAATTTCAATACTATTTTTCAGACATTATGAAATTATTAAACGTGGTGAATTATGTTGAATGTGGTCAATTTCGATGATTATCCAGTTTGAATGATTAAGTTGGATTTTATGCTTTGAATACATGCTTTGTTGGATGGTAATTAATTTTATCAATTATATTTTATTTGTAATGTTTTGTGTTTGTTTAATTTTTTGAAGTAAATAAATTTCACTTTGAATTTTTTGTTTTTGAAATACAGTAATCTTTGATAAATTTTTTGGGTATTTGTCGTGACTGCATTATATACCGAAAACGTATCCGATCCATTTTTGATCAAGTAGAAGATAAACTTAGTGTTTAATCTCCAAAGTTGGAGATAAAGTTGGTGTCATATCTCCGGTGCCGGAGATAAAGTTCGGGTTTTATCTCCAAAGTTGGAGATAAAGTTGGTGTCTTATCTCCGGTGCCGGAGATAAAGTTGGGGTTTCATCTCCAAAGTTGGAGATAAAGTTGGTGTCTTATCTCTGGTGCCGGAGATAAGACACCAACTTTATCTTTTTGGTGCAGTTTTATTGCTTTTGGCGGCTGGCTGAAAAGTGTTAGAACAAAGATGGCACTTTCTGGCCTTGAAATAATTGGGTTTAATTCGTTCCTGGGACTTCCAGAAACGAATTAAACCCATTTTGGGAACTTTAAAATCTCAAATTTGCATAAAAGTTTTAGATCGATACTGAAGCTTTTGTATCTGTTTATACCTCAAAGGTGCATAGAAAATAGTTTTTGTTTTTCCCCTTTGATCTTTTCAGAAACATAAAATTTGCTGCTCAACGGAATCCCCGCAATTCTGCATACAAAAACTTTATTTTTTATGATAAAACAAGTCATGGGGCATGTGAAAATCCATTTTTTGTGACCTGAAAAGCTTTTATAACAATTTTTGTTTTTTTCACCTTTGATCTTCACCGACGTGCTTTTTAATTTGCATAATAGGTTTTGGTTGAAAATTAAGGTATTGGGTTCTTATGATTTAAGCAAACAAAAAAGAAACAAATTGTTTTAGAACACGTCATAAACATATTGGATCCATTTTTGTTGCCACTGGATAATTAATTTGGGAAGAAAAATGGTCCTGTTTCAATACTCTATTATTAAGTTATTCAGGTATAATCATGCAATAATTTAAAGAAGATTTTTCTTGCTGCTCATCAAAAACTACGGAAATCCGTTGTTTTGATGAAGAAAAAGCGACTGCTTCATCTTATAGAAGAAGAGGTGGTAGCAATAATTCTTTAAAACAATACCTTATTTTATTGAACATGTTGTTCAATTTTTTCATTTGGTGATATAGACATTCAATGATTATAAAGTTTTTTTTGCAAATAATCAAACAAGTCATTGGGGATGACTTTTTGACTTTTTCAACACCTGGAAAGCTTTGATGAAAATTTTTGTTTTTGGCACACCGTTACCGTAAACTTTAAATTTAACTTTTGTTTTTTCGTTTGCCAAAAATTGTTGAACAAATTGATTTTAGCCCATCAAAACCCGCGACGTTAATTTTTTGTGATAATCGTTAACATAACGGCGTGAATAAATCAAAGCTAGGATCAAATGTTCTTTTTATAAAAATTTGAATAACATCAATATCAAAAGAAGGATAACGTTAAAAATAAATGAAAAAGAGAAGCAATAAAACAAAAGGTGTGAAATGAAAAAACAAAATTTATAAATTTCACACTTAAAATTGCGAAAAACAAGAAACACACCTTTTTTAAAGAAAAAACATTGAACAAAAAACAACCAAAAAAGCTTTTTGTTTCTGTTTATAAAAAAGGGATCATTTTCTGTTTTCTTTTTCTTTGCTTCTCTGCGCAAAGAAAGAATAAAAATGAACCTTCTTTTTTGTGCATTTCTTGATTTTGTACAAATAAAATTAGAACCAATCTTCGTTGGTTTAATTACCCAATTAAAGGTAAATATTAAATTCGTTTGAGGAGGCCTTAAAACCCCTTTGGCGAATTCGAATAAATTTTGGAAAGCCTTGCTTTTAAAGCAAGACAAAAAAGATAACAAAAGAAATAAATATTTATTTGTTCAAAATCAATGCCAATATTTAAAACATTCAAAGAACTTTCAATTATTCTAATGCATTTTATGCCTAAAATCGGATGTCTCGAAACTCGTGCTTAATAGTTACAAGTTTTTGACATTGTAACAATTAATAAGATACCCAAGGAGATTCCAAAAAAATAATTTTTTAATTCATTTCCCCCTCAGGGCTTTAAAACTACTGTACTCAAAATGTACATTGGAAATTCTGTGAACTTTTATTTGAATGAAAAATGCATACTTTCATTTTTTCTAATGCATTTTGTGCTTAAAATCGGATTTTTCTGATCAAGAATAAGCTAATGGCGATGACAAATCAAAGGTAAAAGCAACAGTTCTTTTAAAAATAATTTGAATATCATCGACACGATGATATTTGTTTTTTTCCAATAATTATTGTTACTAAAATGTAAAGAAAATATTTCAAAAAAAACAACAGGTTTAATGCAAAATTTTCAAAATATTTGATTAGCAAGTTTTTGAGCACATTTTCTATATTTCAAAAAAAAAAACAACAGCTCGTGCTACAGTACTTTAATCAATGAAAGAAGTTTGATTAATTAAACTAAATTAAATGAATGCTGAGGCTATAAAACAGTTGGACAAGGTCCATAACACTTGTGGAGACCTTGTCCAATTGTTTTTATATCCTCTGCATTCATTTAATTTAGTTTAATTATCCTTTTTTCGTAATTTTAAAATTAATTGTAACCATTTTTTCTTCAAAAAATTTGAATAAAGTGATTCTTACTATATCCATCATTTCTCCTGGACAATATGACACAAAAATAGAAAAATTAAACCACAGATATCGAATATGGGGGCATTAATATATGTGAGTTCAGGAAATTTTGACTGTTGTTTGAAATTAATAAAATGCGAAAAACCGGAACCTTTATTGATTCATTAAGTATTTATGTTCTGTTTTTAAAATTTGCATTATAAAATTTGAATATCATCAACATGATGATATTTTTTCTTTAACAAAAATTAATTCGAAAGCTGCTTCCAGTTAATCAGAAACAATGCCATTTTCGGGTCAAGAACGACACAATTGCTTTGATAAATCAGAGCCTGAAGCAAAATCAAATTTTCAACAAAATTTGAATTTCATCAACATGATGATATTTGTTCTTTAACAAACATTAATGCAGTGTTTTCGTTTTTTCTTTTGCAAAAAGGTGTGGGTTTTTTAACAATAGCTACAAAGTCAAAAACCTGTAACTATTCTGTTCAATTTTTAGATTCAATCGAATATCTCGAAACTGGTGCGTAATAGTTACAAGTTTTAGACCTTGTAACAATTAATAAGCTGCTTCAGGGGATTCCAAAAAGTATAATATTTAAGTTTTTTTCCCTCGGGGCTTTAAATTACCGTAGTCAAAATTTTACAATGAAAGTTCTTTAAACTTTTCTGTTTAAAAAAACAAAGATTTTGGCCTTTGATCTTTACCGAAACACGACGTAATGAAAATTTTTATATTTTTTCTCAATTCTGTAATCATCAAAATGCCGCAAAGCTTATTTTTTAAGAGGGACAAATTCCGGGGGAATCGATCAATTGATTTTATTTCATGCGGATTCAATTGTTCTCAACACAAAAAAGCAATGTTTTGCGTAAGCATAAAAAATTATACAAAATGAAACAAAATGAAAAATAAATACAAGTACTGTAACAACAATTTTAAAACCCAGTTATGTTTCAACTTGGGTTTTATGGCATATTATGCCAGCTCCCAAGTTGGAACTAATTGAAGATGAGGTAATACAGTAATCGATGAAAAACAAAATTTGTCATTTTTCATTTTAAAAACTTTAAAAATTACATTTGTTTGTTCGTTTTAATGTGCTGAATTAGTTTCAACTTGGGTTTTATGGCATATTATGCCTGCTCCCAAGTTGCAAGCATTTGAAGATCAGCTGTCATTAATATCACTCTACGGCAACGGTATCCCCAAAAGTTTTTTTTATTAAAAACTGAAATTACAGTACTTTTAGCTGAACAAACTTAAAAAGTATTTTATTTATTTAAATTTTTTTCGATTTCACATTTTGACAGTTATGAAAAATTACAATTTTAAAATTGATAATAGATAAATATTTATCGGAGAAAGAAAATTTAACAGCAAAAAATTATGTGATGTTTTAGTTGCATCAATCAAGGCACCTTTTTTAAAGGGGTGAAAGTTGTGCTTTTTTTCAGAGCAGCATTTTTTTAAACAGAAAAGAGAGATCTATTTTTTTCTTTTTCTTTTTTTCTCTAACTGATGAAAGAAAAAATGTGCACCTTGTTTTTGATGCATTTTTGGTTTCGAATAATTATTCAAAATACCACTTTTTCTTTGGTTTAATTACCCAATAAGTTTGAGGTAGAAATTCGGCGCCCGGACAAAATCTGTGGTGAATTTAAATAAATTTTGGAAAGCCATGCTTTTAAAGCAAGGCAAAAAATTATTAAAAAATATCAAATGCGATTTTTTATTTTTCATACTGTAATAAATTTAATCACATCTTTTTTTTGTTTTTTACAATTTATGATGCTGTTGTCTTTTTTTGTATTCCCTTGTTTTTAAATGATTACTGTAAAACAAATTGTAATTACATATTCCATAAAAATAATCGTTTTCTCCCTTTTTTAAGTTTTTGAAGCATTTAACAATTTAATGCAATTTTTTTTGGGATCAAATTTAACTAAAAAATTACAAAAAATATAATTTTAAACTGAAAAAAGCTTGGAGCACTCGAGATTCCCAGGAGGTCTCCCATCCAAGTACTAATCGAGCCCAGCAGTGCTTAACTTGCCAGATCGGACGGGATGGCGTGCTTTCACTGCGGTATGACCCCAAGCGTAAAAGGCTCTTCTTTTTTGTCTCACATGAAAACGAAAAAAGAATAACGTCAAAAAAAGGAAAGGGAAAAGCAAAAAAAGATAGACTTGAAATGAAAAAAACAAAATTTGAAAACATTAAACTTTTAATTTTTAAAAACCAAAAATCCACCTTTTTTAGAAGAAAAAACTTTTTGGTTGTTTTTTTCTTATAAGCTTTTTGCTTCTTTTTTAAAAAAAGAAAAATCATTTTTTGTGTTTCTTTTTCTTTGTTTCTCTGATCCAAAAAAGAAAAAAAGTGAACCTTTTCTTTTGGCCATTTTTAGTTTTGTACAAATATTTTTGGGACTACTTTTCTTTGGTTTAATTACCCAATTAAAGGTAAAAATTAAATTCGCCCAAGGCGCAAAAAGCCCAAGTGGCAATTTTGAATAAATTTTGGATCGCTTTGCTTTTAAAGCATGGCAAATAAATAATAAAAAAAAGCAAAAATTGCAATAATTTTCTTTATCTGTTTTTGTTTTGTGTATACTGTAATAAAAAAAGAATAAATGGAATTTATAAATATCGATAGTTGGCGTTTTTATTGCAGTTTCTGATGAGATAGAATCATTTGTAACAAAAAATACTATTTTTTAACAGTTTCTCAAAATTTTTTGCATTCGCTGTAGTTTTTGTGTTGTAAAAAATGTAAAAAATTTTAGATTGTCGTTTTATGCTTTTTGTCTATGTCTTGAAATTATTATCTACGTTATTGCAAAAACATGCTTTCAAAAAAGTTGCAAAATTTTTGGCATCATCACAAAAAAAGTAAATGTAAAAACATATTAAAAAGCTTTTTTCTTCGTTTTTTTTGAAAGATTAATTTTTTGTGTTTTTTTTTATATATCTGGTAATAAAATGTTGTTGTTGTTTTTCAATGAAATAAAAATAGTTTTTTATAAATAGCTCAAATACAGTATCCAAAAATATTGCAAAAATTGTAAATCTCCTTTAATTTCATTGTTTTTCGTATTTAAATAGTAGTTTTTTAATGCGGGGAACAACAAGAAACAGCTTTAGCCAAGTTAACATTGTTTTATACAAAAATGAACCCAAAATGGAAATGAAAGAAATATTATCACAACATCAATTAATTCTTTATAAAATATGTGACATCAAAAAATTACGATATTTATCTCTTCCACTAAGTTACCGTAATTCTGACAAATGATTACGGTAATTACTTTTGGTCGATCATTATTTTAATTAGTAATTTGCGGTTTTATGGAATTAACGTTAAATTGTTAAAAAAAAGAAATATTTGCTTTGTTGCAATTAACAACAAAGCTTTCCAAAATTTATTCAAATGCCACATTTAAAAAAGGGCATTGAATCGAAATTATACCTTAAACTTTAAAGGTTGAAAAACCAACGAAAAAATCAAAAAAGGAAAAGAAATACAATTTTGAGTTCAGTCAAAAGTACAAGGTTGCATATTTTTATTGGGCGAGACAGAGAAACAATATTACGTTTTTTTCCAGTTTTGAAAGAAAGCATTGGAAAATTTTAAATCTCTAAAAATGAAGAGGTGGAATTTTTTGTAATTTTAAATAAATATATCTGGTAATAAAATGTTGTTTTTGTTTTTCAATGAAATAAAAAATATTAAAGTACATGTTTTTTGTATACAATAACACAATTTTAAGCTGCAACATTTTTTTCGTTTCATAAAAGTTAAAAGCAGTTGAATTGTTGAAACATTACATATAAAAAATATTAAACAAATGCTTCAAGCAAGTAAATGACATAAAAAAATACAAGTTGAGTGCAGACAAATAATAGTGTTAAGCTGTTATTTGGTCAATTATAAATGATTTAATGTTTTTGTTTTTTTAACCATCATTAAAAAACAGCAACAAAAATAAATATGGAGGGGATTTGAATAATAATTTGCAAAAAACATCAAAATTCTTTTTTAAAATTATCAATTCAGAAATTTCCAAAACAATTTTTTTAAACTTGATCAGCAATGTTTTTTTAGAATTTTGATCAAAAAAATTGTTCATTAATCATTAGATTGGAGTATAAAAGCAGCTGCAAAATTTCATTTTGATATCATCATTTAACGATTCAAATCCATTTAATAATAAATAAAAATGTATAACAAATCTTTGATTGTTTTTGCCCTTCTTCTTTCAACAAGTGTCTTTGCCCTACCAATTCTTGGTGGTGGTGGGGATTCTGGAGTTTCAGCTTCACCAAATGGAGGAGATGGGCCATTATCTGGATTATTAAATGGAAAATTGTTGGGTGTTCTTAAAGTTTTGCCATTGAATGCGGGTCTTGATGGGGTTGTTGGAGATGTTGTAACATTAGTCCGGACTCTTCTTGAAAAAGTTATTCAAATCCTTCAACAATTACTTCCAAGTCTTTCTACCGAACAATTGGATGAATTGACTGGACTTCTTAAAAATGAAAATATGACAAAATCAGAAATCTTGGAAACTATTGATAGCTGGATTGCCGGACAACCAATTGAATTACAAAAATTGTATAAATCAATTGTTGAAGATGTTGATGGCAAAATTGAAACAACCTTTGAAACCCTCAAAAAAATTGCTAATGGAATTTCACCTGAAGCTGGACAATTAGTTGAAGAGCTTTACGTTAGTTTCTATCTAATAACAGCAATATATAAATAAATATGCAAATTTATTTTTAGGATATTGTTCAAAACAATGTTTTGACATTATTGCAAGAAGATGAAGCCATTGGAAATTTATTGAGCAATTTATTAAAGAATGTTGATAAACTCCTTCAACAACTTTTAAAAGATCTTGATAGACTTTTGTCATCACTTTTATCTGGACTCAATTTAAATAAACTTCTCAATTTGGATGGTTTATTAAAATTAGATGGCCTTCTTAAGGATGGAGTTTTGGGAGCCCTTCTTGGTGAAAATGGCCTTGTCAATGGTCTCCTTGGTGGCCTTCTTGGTGGAAATGGTGATGGACTTCTCGGTGGTGTCCTTGGTGATAATGGGCTTCTTGGTGGAGTTTTGGGTGGAAATAAAGGTGGAAAAGGCCTTCTCGGTCTTGGAATCGGTGGAATCTTAAAGAAATAGAGATTTTCTATTAGCAGCAATGTATATTAATTAATTATACATTTCAATGTATCTCATTGTATATTTCTTCTTCCTTCATTTTCTCATTTATATTAATTTATTATTATTAATGTTTTGTACATAGAAAATAAAGCAGCAATAATTGGTGCAATTTTGTTGCATTTGGCGGCTGGCAGAACAGTGTTAGAACAAAAATGGCACTTTCTGGCCTTGAAATAATTAATAAGCTTGCCCTGGGGATTCCAAAAAGTATTGTTGTTTTATTTAATATCCCCCAGGAGTAGTGTATAATGGATTTTTCGGCTCGTAAAAACCCATCCGTCTTTCCTTATCCTGCTGGTGACACACATAGGAGGCAAATGTGCGTCACGGTCGTCGGGACTACTGTATCATTTTATTGCTTACGGGGTCGTTAAAATTGGTTTAACGACCTCTTTTTATAGGTCCATAAAATTATTTTATGACCAATAAAATAGTTTAAGACAATGGTTTGCATACTTTGAAAAAAGTTGTAAAAAATTTTTTATTGGTCGTGAAACAAGTTTTATTACTTTATCCATGAATGTTATCGTTTTGAATTAAATGGACAAAAAATTTTTTGTTTTTTCATGCGGTTTATTTTTCAATATTTAAAAAGATATTTACGATTAAAATACTTTAATAAATACCACGTTAGACGCAAACATAGATATCCAGGGGTTAGTAAATTGTGCCGTTTTTGTTGTTTTTGTTTTGTTTTTTTTGTTTTACAAATCATTCAAGGTGTTTTAAAAACAAAATCTTTATAAAAAAATAGTTTATAGTTTTTCAAAAATTACAAAAAAAACAAGTATAAAAAACATAACAAAATTTTTTTGCCTAATTACTCGTGTTGAAGGAAACGGATGTGGTGATGATGGCTTATGTAATAATGATGCAGTTTTTGTATGTCGAAATGGGTAAATTTTTATAGTTTATTGCTCCAATTCATTTTTCTTTTGTAGATATTCTGCACCTATCTTTTGTATCAATCAATAAATCTGTTTTGAAAGTAAGCTTTCGTCTTGAAAAGCGTGAATATGTTGATGCATGTGTTACAAATAAGTGTGGAGATGTATGTGTTTATTACCAAATTGCTTTATTTCTGATTATGGGATTGGTTTTACTTGCTGTGTGTATTTTTATTTACTTTAAGTGTCGGGAAAAGAAAAATATCAATGTGGAAAGTATGGAATTGATTAATCCAAATTACGAATAAAATATTTATATTTCTATAAAATCTTTTTTATGTAACTGTAAGGATAAATAAATATTTCTCGTTTAAAAAACGTTTTACTATTTCTTTTTATGTTGATTTATTTGATATGAGAAGAACTTAATTTGCCTGTTGTTTAGTTTGCCATTTTTTAAGTAAAGCTTGAGCATCAATATCAATATGAAAGTTTTTTGTGAGGGGAACACGGAAGCCACAATCACATTTACGATAATAACCTATCGTCTCATAAGAATTTTTTTCATGACAGATGCGTTTAACATTCCAGTATTCTTTCAGAAATACTTCAACAGATTTTTCAATATCAATATTAGACAAATCTAATTCATCGCGATATTCTTTAAATTTTTTTATTTTATTTAGGATTTCATCAAAATTGTGTCCATACCCACAACAATATCCTAAAAGTTTATAACTAAAAGAACCGTCTTCATTGGTAAAAACATTTATTTGAAGGTTAGACCCGCAATCCTTGAAGGTACCGCATAAAGCCATTGTTTTCATTTTTAATAAATTTACTTTTGTTTTTTTCTTCTAAATTTTTTTTGACTAAAGACAAAGATTAAAACACTTTACAAAAATTAATATCATTTAATGATATCTTTCAATAAACGTTTTTATACGATAATCTGTGTTTGTGTGATTATGTATTTGTTTTAGAGTTTCATATCTGCTAAAATTATTTACCATACGTAGATAAAGATAATACAGAGCGTGGTGACCACATGTGTTTGAAAAAAGACTTTGTGATGGTTTCCGATTATAAATAATTCGTTTTTTCCATTGATATAATTCATTAGGTGGTTTATTTCCAAAGCTGTCATAATATTCTACTGTATTTGAGTCTGTTATAATTACAGCTACCCAGTGGCTTCCTGGTTGATTCATTTTATCATGATTGAGAATGAAACAAACTGGAAATTTCTTAGGAGTAGGTATTCTATCAATGGGAAAAGTTCCAATAAAATTTGGTATTCCTAATTTTATTGCTTTTTTAATTATCATTGTTTCGTACATTTTAAAACAGCTGTTAATCTTTCCAATGATGTTTTAAAATAATTCTTATGTTTAGTAAAGAAATATCCTATTGCGCATATAATTGTAATTATGATGATAACAATATAAAATAAATATTCAGGGCAAAATGATGCGACC
The DNA here is from genome assembly GCA_024447195.1 of Panagrolaimus sp. LJ2414. Lineage (NCBI taxonomy): Eukaryota > Metazoa > Nematoda > Chromadorea > Rhabditida > Panagrolaimidae > Panagrolaimus > Panagrolaimus sp. LJ2414. Next base: position 113,986 of record JAMRXY010000052.1, on the reverse strand, counting down.
ATGCTTACACAGTTAAGTCAGTTGTAACTACCCTGTTTTTGTCAACAATTATCATTCCATCATGTTCTCCATAGATAATCATTGATAATCCTCCAGCAGGTACAGGCTTTGAAAAATTTACTTGAACACTTGTAGTCCCTGATTTAATTAAATCGAAACATTGATCAACTTCTTGCGCATTAGTTAAGTTAAATGTAAAAAAGCATAAACGATTTTGAAAGTCCTCCAAGTCTATTCCATTTGACTCTGTTGTATTTAAGAACCCCAAATTTTCGAACATATCATAAAACGATCTGACATAGCTCTGTTTCGAAAAATCAAGAGTATAGTTAACGTTTGGAAAATTTTTACCATTAAAATTTATACTGATATCTTTAACATTATGTGGTTCAAAAACAAATGGTGAACTATCCGATGAACCATTAAAATATTTATATTTTACAAGACCAATCGTAATTCTACGTGGCACTTGTTCTTGAAAAATGTTAGCGTTAAATTGTTGACGACCTTCGGTAATAACAAGTGATTTTAGCTCAGTTCTTTGGATACTGTACCGAGCCGGTTCGGTTTCAAGTTTTGCTGCCAATTCCAAGTTAAGACCGTCCATTAAATAAACGCTTTTAACATACAATTTACATGACTCAAGAGATAACTTATAAGTTGATTTATCTACTGCAATAATATTAAAATCTTGGCTTTGAGGGGTAATTTCTATGTCAATGTCACAACCGTTTAAAAAGAACAAATCTTGGTTGAACAAATCAATAAAAAGACGTGAAATATATTCCACGTGATGTCCATTAATAAATGGTGCTCGTCGCATTTGAAAAGCGTCCGAATCATCGTTTGTTGGAAGCGCAGAGTTTGGGTAATAACCACATGCCTGTAAAAATGATTTTTTTTGTGCATCCGTATGAGACAATTCAATGTCCATCAATGCTTTAAAACTGTATAAGGAGTTTGAATTAAAAATTTCCCGTCCATTTACGAGTACCTTAGCATTACGAATAAATGTTGCACCAAGTGCTTGGTTAACAGAAACTTTATCTGTATCTTTAATGTTTTCCCATTTCTTATCAGTTTCATTATATTTTACAAGTTTAAATTCTGTCCTCAAATAAGTTTTTGACAAATCTAGAAAACCATCACCTGCATTTATTCTAAAATGATAAGGGGGGTTTTCTAGAGGGTTTAATGTCAGTAATTCATGATACAATGAATTACTTACGGCGACGTTTGTTGGTCTGGTTTGGAAAATATTTAAAGCTGTTGACCCACAGCTTTGTGAAGTACTATCGATTATTTTAAATAACATTCTTTAATAAATACCAAAAATATCTTGGCGCTGTTTTTTAATAGGAGAATTGCGTTTTATCAACCGTCCAACAACTTCTTTGTTAGTTAAATGACGCTTTCTTTTTTTGCCACTACCGTATTGTCCCACCTTATCAGCTGCTTGTCTTAAAACACGTTGTGCTGCTTGAGCACCTTGTTTTTTTAATGTAGAAGTGATATCATTTCCTTGTTCAACGTCTGTTAAAATTCGAACACCTGTTGATAATCCCTCTTTACCAATCGTTTTTGCAATAGGTTGCAGAAATCTCCAAAGATAGCGTAAGGTGTCACCTATACCACTACCTCTTTGTTTGAATCCTACGTAATAAGCCCCTCCTCCATAAAGACCTGGATTTAATACGGTAGCTAAATGAACTGAGTTTGGATTAAATAAAACTCTAACCATTTTATTAATTTACAACTGTTCTTTATGTGATATAAATAATATAACTAATAAGATAGCCCTTTTTTAAAGTGTAAAGTAATAATTACAGGACCATATGTGAAATTCACAAGTTCCCCTGTCATTGATTTAATTTCAATTTCAATTTCTTTTATATCCCTTGAGGCAACCCTATTATAAATAGGGTTGTGATATATTTTTTCAACCATATCTCCAGGTTTTGATTCAACACTTACTATACGTAGAAGTGATGACATAACGTCACCAAAAATCATATTATCTGTTAAGTTATTTGAATAAATACAAAACTGATTAATACCTCCATTAAGATCCGGGGCAAATTTAGCCGTAGCATTTTCTTTAAGTACAACGTTTTCTTTAAATCCAAGAACCCATGCTAGTTGCTCAGAAAATTCAACACTTGAGACATGTGAATCAGTTATCACTAATTTATAACGATTTATTTCTTTGTCATAAACAATTTCAATTAAATCCTTTTCTCCAGAATTATAAAATTCTTTTTCTTGATCTGTCAGAGAATACCATTTTTCTACGATTGGTCTATGAACTTTGAATCCAGGATCATGGTCATCGATTTCCATTTCTTCATCGGGAACATTTATACTAGCATAGGCTACTGGTAATTCAGCTGGCACTACGTATTTTTCAGTGTTTTTAAATTGTTGTTTCAGATTTTGTTTCTTTTGATATCTTTCCAAATCAGCTTGTCGAAAAGCTTCCTCTTCTTTTCTCATTGATTCCTCTTTTTCTAATAATAATCTTTTCCTTTCTTCATCATCATATGTGTCAACTGTTTCAACTACGGAATTTTCTGATGGTTCTTTTTCTTTTCGCCTTATGGAGCCAAATGGATGCCATTTAAAGTACTTTGTACGTTCTTTTCCTTTATTGCTTTTTTGTAACTTTTCCGCAGCTTCTTTCTGTTCTTTATCCTCCTTTTCTTTCTGCAATTTTTCAGCTGCTAGTTTTTGTGCAGCTTCTTTCTGCTCTTTTTCTTGTTTTTCTTTCTTCTCTTTTTCTTGTTTTTCCTTCTGCAATTTTTCAGCTTCTTTCTTCTCTTTTTCTTGTTTTTCCTTCTGCAATTTTTCAGCTTCTTTCTGCTCTTTTTCTTGTTTTTCCTTCTGCAATTTTTCAGCTTCTTTCTGCTCTTTTTCTTGTTTTTCTTTCTGTAATTTTTCAGCTTCTTTCTTCTCTTTTTCTTGTTTTTCCTTCTGCAATTTTTCAGCTTCTTTCTGCTCTTTTTCTTGTTTTTCCTTCTGCAATTTTTCAGCTTCTTTCTGCTCTTTTTCTTGTTTTTCTTTCTGTAATTTTTCAGCTTCTTTCTGCTCTTTTTCTTGTTTTTCCTTCTGCAATTTTTCAGCTTCTTTCTTCTCTTTTTCTTGTTTTTCCTTCTGCAATTTTTCAGCTTCTTTCTTCTCTTTTTCTTGTTTTTCCTTCTGCAATTTTTCAGCTTCTTTCTGTTCTTTATCCTCCTTTTCTTTCTGCAATTTTTCAGCTGCTAGTTTTTGTGCAGCTTCTTTCTGCTCTTTTTCTTGTTTTTCTTTCTTCTCTTTTTCTTGTTTTTCTTTCTGTAATTTATCAGCTACTAGTTTTTGTGCAGCTTCTTTCTGCTCCTTTTCTTGTTTTTCTTTCTGTAATTTTTCAGCTTCTTTCTTCTCTTTTTCTTGTTTTTCCTTCTGCAATTTTTCAGCTTCTTTCTGCTCTTTTTCTTGTTTTTCCTTCTGCAATTTTTCAGCTTCTTTCTGCTCTTTTTCTTGTTTTTCTTTCTGTAATTTTTCAGCTTCTTTCTTCTCTTTTTCTTGTTTTTCCTTCTGCAATTTTTCAGCTTCTTTCTGCTCTTTTTCTTGTTTTTCTTTCTGTAATTTTTCAGCTTCTTTCTTCTCTTTTTCTTGTTTTTCCTTCTGCAATTTTTCAGCTTCTTTCTGCTCTTTTTCTTGTTTTTCCTTCTGCAATTTTTCAGCTTCTTTCTGCTCTTTTTCTTGTTTTTCTTTCTGTAATTTTTCAGCTTCTTTCTTCTCTTTTTCTTGTTTTTCCTTCTGCAATTTTTCAGCTTCTTTCTGCTCTTTTTCTTGTTTTTCCTTCTGCAATTTTTCAGCTTCTTTCTGCTCTTTTTCTTGTTTTTCTTTCTGTAATTTTTCAGCTTCTTTCTGCTCTTTTTCTTGTTTTTCCTTCTGCAATTTTTCAGCTTCTTTCTGCTCTTTTTCTTGTTTTTCCTTCTGCAATTTTTCAGCTTCTTTCTGCTCTTTTTCTTGTTTTTCCTTCTGCAATTTTTCAGCTTCTTTCTGCTCTTTTTCTTGTTTTTCTTTCTGTAATTTTTCAGCTTCTTTCTGCTCTTTTTCTTGTTTTTCCTTCTGCAATTTTTCAGCTTCTTTCTGCTCTTTTTCTTGTTTTTCCTTCTGCAATTTTTCAGCTTCTTTCTGCTCTTTTTCTTGTTTTTCCTTCTGCAATTTTTCAGCTTCTTTCTGCTCTTTTTCTTGTTTTTCTTTCTGTAATTTTTCAGCTTCTTTCTTCTCTTTTTCTTGTTTTTCCTTCTGCAATTTTTCAGCTTCTTTCTGCTCTTTTTCTTGTTTTTCCTTCTGCAATTTTTCAGCTTCTTTCTGCTCTTTTTCTTGTTTTTCTTTCTGTAATTTTTCAGCTTCTTTCTGCTCTTTTTCTTGTTTTTCCTTCTGCAATTTTTCAGCTTCTTTCTTCTCTTTTTCTTGTTTTTCCTTCTGCAATTTTTCAGCTTCTTTCTTCTCTTTTTCTTGTTTTTCCTTCTGCAATTTTTCAGCTTCTTTCTGTTCTTTATCCTCCTTTTCTTTCTGCAATTTTTCAGCTGCTAGTTTTTGTGCAGCTTCTTTCTGCTCTTTTTCTTGTTTTTCTTTCTTCTCTTTTTCTTGTTTTTCTTTCTGTAATTTATCAGCTACTAGTTTTTGTGCAGCTTCTTTCTGCTCCTTTTCTTGTTTTTCTTTCTGTAATTTTTCAGCTTCTTTCTTCTCTTTTTCTTGTTTTTCCTTCTGCAATTTTTCAGCTTCTTTCTGCTCTTTTTCTTGTTTTTCCTTCTGCAATTTTTCAGCTTCTTTCTGCTCTTTTTCTTGTTTTTCTTTCTGTAATTTTTCAGCTTCTTTCTTCTCTTTTTCTTGTTTTTCCTTCTGCAATTTTTCAGCTTCTTTCTGCTCTTTTTCTTGTTTTTCCTTCTGCAATTTTTCAGCTTCTTTCTGCTCTTTTTCTTGTTTTTCTTTCTGTAATTTTTCAGCTTCTTTCTGCTCTTTTTCTTGTTTTTCCTTCTGCAATTTTTCAGCTTCTTTCTGCTCTTTTTCTTGTTTTTCCTTCTGCAATTTTTCAGCTTCTTTCTGCTCTTTTTCTTGTTTTTCTTTCTGTAATTTTTCAGCTTCTTTCTTCTCTTTTTCTTGTTTTTCCTTCTGCAATTTTTCAGCTTCTTTCTGCTCTTTTTCTTGTTTTTCTTTCTGTAATTTTTCAGCTTCTTTCTTCTCTTTTTCTTGTTTTTCCTTCTGCAATTTTTCAGCTTCTTTCTGCTCTTTTTCTTGTTTTTCCTTCTGCAATTTTTCAGCTTCTTTCTGCTCTTTTTCTTGTTTTTCTTTCTGTAATTTTTCAGCTTCTTTCTTCTCTTTTTCTTGTTTTTCCTTCTGCAATTTTTCAGCTTCTTTCTGCTCTTTTTCTTGTTTTTCCTTCTGCAATTTTTCAGCTTCTTTCTGCTCTTTTTCTTGTTTTTCTTTCTGTAATTTTTCAGCTTCTTTCTGCTCTTTTTCTTGTTTTTCCTTCTGCAATTTTTCAGCTTCTTTCTGCTCTTTTTCTTGTTTTTCCTTCTGCAATTTTTCAGGTTCTTTCTGCTTTTTTTCTTGTTTTTCCTTCTGTAATTTATCAGCTACTAGTTTTTGTGCAGCTTCTTTCTGCTCCTTTTCTTGTTTTTCTTTTTCCTCTTTTTCTTTTTTTTCTTTCTTCTCTTTTTCTTGTTTTTCCTTCTGCAATTTATCAGCTGCTAGTTTTTCCGCAGCTTCTTTCTGTTCTTTATCCTCCTTTTCTTTTTGTAATTTTTCAGCCGCAAGTTTTTGTGCAGCTTCTTTCTGCTCTTTTTCTTGTTTTTCTTTCTTCTCTTTATCCTCCTTTTCTTTTTGTAATTTTTTAGCCGCAAGTTTTTGTGCAGCATCTTTCTGCTCTTTTTCTTGTTTTTCTTTTTCCTCTTTTTCTTGTTTTTCTTGTTTTTCTTTCTGCGATTTATCAGCTTCAAGTTTTTGTGAGGCATCGTCTACAGTATCCGTTTTTTGGTTTTCAAATGCTTTATTTGAACCATTTTCATCTACAGGGTTTGTCTCGGTTACTGTACTGTTTTCTTGTTGTTTGTTGTTGCTGTTTATCTCTACAGAGGCAGATGTCGTTTCTTGATCTGTTTCTTCTTCCGTTTCTTCTTGACCTTGCTTATTTTTTAGCTTCTTTTTTCTTATATCACGTAACTTTTGACCTGAACCAATAGCTTGTCTTTTTTTTCTTATTGTTGTTTCTGGATTACGTAAATGAGATTTCAAATAAGTATTTAATTGTTGGGATAATTTTTCTGGAGTAAAAGGGGTCATAGCTTCGATATAATAAGTTCTGGATAAACCATCTTTTAAATCCACTACTATCGTTTCAGGATAATTTGATCCTATAGCATTCCAAGAATGAGGATAAATTACAGAATGGACCCCGCAAAACCACTCTGAATTAAAATGTAACGATTGTGGTAAATTAACGCGAAATTTGTTGACCTTATTATTTGAGAAACTTTTTGAATTACTTGCTAAGACTATATAAAAACCAGACATAATTTCAGGTACTTTTTTATACAAAATGAAAGCATTTCACTTATCAGATATGCAGATTCATACCCCTTCAAATATAATATTAGCAGGTCCGTCTGGTTCAGGAAAAACAACGTTTTTGCTTAAATTTTTACAAAACACAAAATCACTGCTGGAAACGCCTCCTGTAGAAATAGTTTACGCGTACGGACAATATAATAGCGCTATTCCTCAAATAGAATCATTAGGTGTCAAAACAACCCAGGGAGTACCTACTGATGATGACTTACAAAATTACAGTAAACCGCTTTTATTGATTATGGACGATTTGGCCTCTAATGTTTCTGAAGATTACTTAGAAAATTTGTTCACAAAAAAGACACATCATTTAAATATAACTTTGATATTTGTAGTTCAGCAACTTTTTGACCGAAAATTAAAGCTGGCCCGAGGCCAGGCTCATTACGTCATTCTGATGAAAGCCTTTTCTGCACAATTAGGTGTTCGAAACTTCGGTTCTCAAAACTTTCCGCATCAACTTCCATATTTCATGGATAGTTACAGGAAAGCAACAAAAGAGAACTTTGGTTACCTTCTTGTTGATATGTCACCAACATGCCCTCAAGAGTTACGCCTACGGACAAACATATTTCCACCTGAAACGGTTACGGTTTTTCAACCCCGTGTCATTGTTTAAACATGAGGGGTCGCTGTCAAGTCGGAGATTGCGTCAAACGTAATTTTACGTTTTTAAATAATTTGGCAAAAACAAAAAGTCCTGTGAAGAAGAATTTTCTTATTAAATCTGCCACTCCTGAGGAATTAGAAGCTTTAACAGAAATTTGTCACAACGTTACAAAATCTTTTTTTAAATTGCCATCTAAAAGAATGCAACAGTTAAAGCTTCATGCCACGCCTATTCGTGAATTATCAAGAGTGCGAACTCCTAAATCAGCACGAAGAGTTTTGCAAAAAGGTGATGGTTTTCCATTTGCATCATTATTAATTCCTATTTTAGCAGCAGTTGGTCAAAAATATTTAGAATGAGTCAAAAATTTTATTTAGTTGAAGAAAATAAATACAATTCAATGTTAGGTAACTACGATTCCGATCATTTGAATATTGCTAAAAAAGATTTAAATGATATTTTGAATGATCCTCAGTTAAATGTTTCATCCAAAAATGTTTTGTACAATAATGCTTTGAGAAATATGAATAAAAAATTAAGACAAATTAACGAAAAACCTGTAAAAGTTGAGGACACGCAACTTAATACTAATTTAGAAGCAACATTACAAAACTTGGTAAACATTCTTCAAAATTCAAGTAGCAGAGACAACAAAAATAGTAAACACTCTCACAAACTTTCCAGTTCTGAAATTGTTGATAATACTGAACCAGATTTAATTACGGATTTAACTTCTGTTAATACAGCCTCAAAAAAAAGTAAATATGATTCACCAGAAAATGTTTCAGATTTTGATTCGTCCACACCACTTCTGAATACTGAAAAAAACAGTCAAACAAATTCCATTTTTAGTGCTGAACAAGTGACACCCAAAAGTACCCAAATACATAAAACAGATTTGGCAAATACACCTGTTTCTAGAGCTCCAAGAAGAAGACCATCTACACCCAGTTCTGTCTTAAATTCAAGAAAACGAATATCAAAGAAAGACAATCACCAAGCAAAGGTCGAAAAGTTAGCAAATTATTTAAAGGGAAGTGATGATTACACCTTTACAGCAGAAGGTCAACTTATAAGTCCTCGGAGCAACCAAGTGATTCGAGAAAGTAATGTTGAAGATATTGCAGACTATGCTTTAAATACAGTAGGCAAACGAACTCCTCCAGGTTATAAGAAAATAAAATCACTTTTAAATAAAGATGAAAATGTAAAAAAGTTACGTTTTAACATTAAAAATTGGACTTAAATAATAATTTTATTGTATTTAAAATTTTTTGTTGTTTTTTATTTATGTAAATTACAGTAATAAAAATTTTTAGTTTACAAAATCTGATTCTTTGACATAGCTATTATGAGCACTTGATAACCCTACCCATTTCACCAAAAAAAATTTTTCACCATTGCGTATTTTAGAGCTTAATACTTTTTCAACTCTATATGTTGTGTCCTGGTTTTTGTCGACCTTTACAAGTTGTTCATTATAAAAACGTTCTTTTAATATTTTCCCAGATTCATCTTGAACACTAAAAACAGGAGGCTGAGTACGGTGACATTTTACAACTAAAAAAATTTCGTCTGTCCAGTTGGCCAAATGTGATTTCTCGAAAATTCCTTTTTTATACGGTAGTCTACAATAATCGCCGACTTTAACTTTTGCTTTATATTTTTTACCTTCATTATTGTAAAGTTTATCCCAAACTTCTTGTTGATTTTTTTCATTGATGTCCATAGGCCTAAGTGAAGTGCTTCTACATATTGATCGATTGATACCTGACACAATATCCTTTATCACTGATATCCATTTCAAGCTATTAGTTTCAGAAAAATGTTTATAAAGGCGCTCTTTAATTGTGCGTATAGATCTTTCGCATTGCGCTGCTTTGACTGTCTGATTCCGTGAAGCTAGTTTAATAATTCCCTTTTCGTTGAAATATTTATGCATCTGTTTTGATTCCAGCTCTGTTCCACGGTCACTGTAAATATACAAAGGTTGAAAGGGCATTTCCTTTAAAATTTCATCCATACCCTTTTGGACATCGACCGGACGCTTGCTTTTCAGTGGAGCCACAAAAATTCTGCGGCTTAAAACATCCACCGCAACTAACAAAAATGTATATTGGTTGTTCTCCTTTTTCAACAGTTGAAAATCAGCTAAATCAATTTGAACATCTGTCATAAACCCTCGGGGCGTGGTTTTTAAACGTGGATATTTGTTACGCCTCGGGCGAAAAAGTGTAAACGTTCTATTATTCGTCAAAAATTTTTTGAATTCTTTTTTGCTTACTTTTCCTTTAGTTTCACGTTTAAGATTATTCTCTCCGGTAAAAGCTCCACTAAATTTAATATCTGAATATAATTTATCCATGATGTTACCCTTCCTTAAAGGATTATTAATAGTAACAATACCTTGTAATTTAAATTGGTCTCAAGTAAACACCAACACGATTGGTCTGTTCACATCTAATGGAACTGATGTCTGCGTTGATTTTAAAGATAACTTAAACACTTTTTTGAAGTATCAAAAATGCTATTCTTTTGATGAATTTGTTATTCCTCAAACAGTTTTTGAATTCAATAATACAATTTATTTAATTGCAAAAAGTCTAACAGACAATGCCACTATAATTTATGTTGATGAGAACAGTAAAATGAGATTGTTTACCTATGAAACACAAATGACACGTTATAATGTTTACTCTCAGCGTGTCATTAATTACAAAGATAAATGGGTTTCCGAATACAACCCTGAAGAATTTGTGTTTTCTGTTATTCATAATCTCCCATATGTGCCTTTAAAAAAATTTCACATAACTCAAAGTGTTGAAGATTTTCAATTCTTCGATAATGACACAATTTATTATTTCAACTACCGTAAAAAAGTCTTCTTTGACATACATAGTCACTTATTTATTCAAGATGCTAAATGTCTTCCTTTAATTCTTTCTAAAACACATGAAAAATTTGGTTTGCAAAGCTTTAAACAATATTTTATTTGTTTTGGAATTATTTTGGGAGTTGTTACTTTTGTTTTCACTGGAACACATTTAAATCAATGCTGGAATAAAAAACCTATAGATAGACGCGAAAAAATTTTAAAAGAAGCTCTATTACGGCGATATCCTTTGAGAAATAAAACAAAAGAAAAAGAAATGTCTGAAACTAGACCTATCATTTGTAAAAATAAATTATAATTAATTGTTAAAAGAATTTTAATCGTAAATATCTTTTTAAATATTGAAAAATAAACCGCATGAAAAAACAAATAAAAATTTTTTTTTGTTCATTTTATTCAAAACAAAAAAAAGTAATAAAACTTGTTTCACGACCAATAAAAAATTTTTTACAACTTTTTTCAAAGTATGCAAACCATTGTCTTAAACTATTTTATTGGTCATAAAATAATTTTATGGACCTATAAAAAGAGGTCGTTAAACCAATTTTAACGACCCCGTAAGCAATAAAATGATACAGTAGTCCCGACGACCGTGACGCACATTTGCCTCCTATGTGTGTCACCAGCAGGATAAGGAAAGACGGATGGGTTTTTACGAGCCGAAAAATCCATTATACACTACTCCCAGGGCAAGTTTAAACAGTAATCAAAAATTTACATTGAAAATTTTACTTTGAATTTTCAATTTTTTTGGTGCAATTTTGTTGCTTTTGTCGGCTGGCCGAAAAGTGTTAGAACAAAGATGGCACTTTCTGGCCTTGATAAAATTAATAAGCTTGCCCTGGGGATTCCAAAAAGTATTGTTATTTTATTTAATATCCCCCAGGGCAAGTTTAAACAGTAATCAAAAATTTACATTGAAAATTTACTTTGAATTTCTAATTTTTTTGGTGCAATTTTGTTGCTTTTGTCGGCTGGCCGAAAAGTGTTAGAACAAAGATGGCACATTCTGGCCTTGAAATAATAAATAAGCTTGCCCCAGGGATTCCAAAAAGTATTGTTTTTTTATATAATATTTCCTGGGGCAAGTTTAAACAGTACTTCAAAAATTACATTGAAAATTTTACTTTGAATTTTCAATTTTGGTGCAATTTTGTTGCTTTTGTCGGCTGGCCGAAAAGTGTTAGAACAAAGATGACACATTCTGGCCTTGAAATAATAAATAAGTTTGCCCCAGGGATTCCAAAAAGTATTGTTTTTTTATATAATATTTCCTGGGGCAAGTTTAAACAGTACTTCAAAAATTACATTGAAAATTGTACTTTGAATTTTCAATTTTGGTGCAATTTTGTTGCTTTTGTCGGCTGGCCGAAAAGTGTTAGAACAAAGATGACACATTCTGGCCTTGAAATAATAAATAAGTTTGCCCCAGGGATTCCAAAAAGTATTGTTTTTTTATATAATATTTCCTGGGGCAAGTTTAAACAGTACTTCAAAAATTACATTGAAAATTGTACTTTGAATTTTCAATTTTGGTGCAATTTTGTTGCTTTTGTCGGCTGGCCGAAAAGTGTTAGAACAAAGATGACACATTCTGGCCTTGAAATAATAAATAAGCTTGCCCCAGGGATTCCAAAAAGTATTGTTTTTTTATATAATATTTCCTGGGGCAAGTTTAAACAGTACTTCAAAAATTACATTGAAAATTGTACTTTGAATTTTCAATTTTGGTGCAATTTTGTTGCTTTTGTCGGCTGGCCGAAAAGTGTTAGAACAAAGATGACACATTCTGGCCTTGAAATAATAAATACGCTTGCCCCAGGGATTCCAAAAAGTATTGTTATTTTATTTAATATTTCCTGAGGCAAGTTTAAACAGTACTTCAAAAATTACATTGAAAATTGTACTTTGAATTTTCAATTTTTTTGGTGCAATTTTGTTGCTTCTATCGGCTGGCCGAAAAGTGTTAGAACAAACATGGCACTTTCTGGCCTTGAAATAATAATTAAGCTAGCCCCAGGGATTCTTAAAAGTATTGTTATTTTGTTTAATATCCCCTGGGGCAAGTTTTTACATTACTCCAAAAATTTACATTCGATGAAAAACACTGTACTCAATAACTTGTTGAGAATTGGGAGATAGGCAACTTGAAAGAAAACTGCCTCAAAATAATTGATTAGCAAGTTTTTGAGCACAGTTTTATGACTGTTATAAGCATTCTATTCTGGACTAATTTTTTGGTGTTGGGAAACATGCATGTTTAATTGATAGAATTCAAAATTGAAGGATAAAATGCTTTAAGCTCTTGATAAACTATGGCAGTCATCTATTTTTATCTAGAAAAAGAGACTGTCATAGACTTATTTACACAATAAAGATTAATGTAATTTTTTGTTGAGACGAGGTTTAAAATACTTTATTTTATCTCGTCCCAACAAATTTGCATAAAAATATCCATCAAATTTGTCGGGGCAGAAATAGGATCCTCCTTATTTACTTGATAAATTTGCGTGTAAATTGGAAATCTAATTTTTAAAACCTGATTAGCTTTTAAAATATTTTTTGTTTTTTCACCTTTGATCTTTACCGTATCACTTAACTTGAACATCACTTTTGCACCTATTTTCTTTTTAAAAATTATCAGACAGCTTTAAAATTAATGTACCCAAAATGTACAATGAAAATTTTGTGAACTTTTATTTTTTCTAATGCATTTTGTGCCTAAAATCGGATGGCTCGAAACTGGTGACGCATCAAATTTTCATAAATTTATCTCACAGATTTGTCAGAGCTGAAAAAGGGTTCTATTTCAGTACTTGATAAAGTTGTTGATAATTTTTTGTTAGGGCCTGGATTTTTTTTCTTCTCTTCTAGTTTTTGTGAAAAGAAAAGCTTTTCGTCACAGGTCGATTTTTTTTAAAAAACGGCCATCGCAAAAAAAGAGAAAATATTTTCCACACGGGAGCATCGAATTTTTGCTTTTAATTTTTTATTGATTTTTAAGCAAACTTTAGGAATTAATTCCCAAGCCAAATGACTTTCTAAACATTTTTTCTGTATTGCTAATCGTTCTCAGCACCATTGAGAACCTTAATTAGGATGCAGAAAGTGTAAAACTTTCTACAAGCCGAGATATCTCACATATACGTTTTTGCATATATTCATGTTCTATTTAAACCACTGCAATACATACATTTGAAGTCAGAAACTATAATAAAACCCATAATATACTTCTATGAGCACCCAGGAAAGGTTTAAGCTACAGAAAAATGCAATTAAACACTTTTAAAATTTGGCGGTTTACAACACCCAGGTAAACACCTCCAACACCAAAACCTTGTTAAAACTCAATTTTTATATATCAAAACGTTGGCATATCATTACATAAGTCTTAAAATAGGTTGTTGGTGGTAAAATAAAGGTTATTAGCACAAAAATACTTATTTTGGGAAATTGTGATACTTTGGTAAGCAACCAACACAACATGCAATTCAGCTAAAATTTGTCTTAAAAACACATTTAAATATCCTAACATATGCTATTTTCTATGCTGAACATTGTTATAAGTGTTACAAACATTGATTAATACTTTTAATCATGTTTTTATCACTAATTTATACGTTGAATATGTGAACTTTGATACGCAAGAAAATGCGACAGACAAACTTTTACACTTTCTCCATCCTAATTAAGGTTCTCGATGGTGCTGAGAACGATTAGCAATACAGAAAAAATGTTTAGAAAGTCATTTGGCTTGGGAATTAATTCCTAAAGTTTGCTTAAAAATCAGTAAAAAATTAAAAGCAAAAATTCGATGCTCCCGTGTGGAAAATATTTTCTCTTTTTTTGCGATGGCCGTTTTTTAAAAAAAATCGACCTGTCACTAACGTTCTTTTTCCTCGCGTTCGACGCCCAGCCGCATCATAAAGTATTAAGATTTTTTCCACCCGAGAGAAATTTTTCGTTTTTTTTAAAACTTTTTTTTCCAGTTTTCTAATGCTTTTTTTCTGATTTAATTATTTTTTATATACATGCTGCTTTTTAAATCATCAAAATCGGTCAAGCCGTTGCTGAGATCTTAAAAATTGAACAAATCTGAAACAAAAAATAAGGACAGAAAAAATAAAAAATTCTCTCGGTTGGAAAAATTTTTAAAAAGCTCATGATGGCTTTGGGCGTCGAATAAACGATAGTGCTGTGTCGTACAATTTTTGTTTTTTATCCAAATGTTCTCAACACGAAAAAGCATTGTTTCGCGCAAGCATAAGAATTAATAAAAAAAGAAAGAAAATGAAAAAAATTTCAAAAGAACAAAAAAGAACTAAAAAGAACCTCACACTGCAATGACAGAACTTTGTCATTTTGATTTGACCTATATTTCTCTAGGTATCTCGAATGTCAAAAACTTTTTTCTCTACTTGCAACCTCAAATTAAATCATATTCATTATATCTTATATCATATCATTCCTTCGGAATGATTGGTAAAAGATGATGTGAATGTTTAAATTTTCACTTCAAAGTGAAGTGAATCTGAAATTTTCACTTCAAAGTGAAGTGAATCTGAAATTTTCACTTCAAAGTGAAGTGAATCTGAAATTTTCACTTCAAATTAAAGTGAATCTGAAATTTTCACTGCAAAAAACTGCAAAGTGAAAGAGATAATGTAACGAAGCTTTGTGAGCAGTTGTACATTGACAAATCTAACAAATTTGCAAAGTTGTTAGATTTTTACTTTGACAAATTTAAATGGATTTTGTCTTAGATAATGTCTGAGATAAAGCCTTAGGTCTAACAATGAAAACACATTGTGAAAGACTTTTTGGCAAACGACAGTCATGAAAAATTTTTGATGATAAAATTGATAGTGTTGGTATGCAAATTCCACGCTTTTCAAGCAATTATTCATTCGAAAGATCATCGCTTTCCTTTCCTTTGAATTGAGAGCACGTTAAACATGTCGCAATGGCGCAGTGGAGAGTGCAGAGGATTTCCAAAGTTAAGGCACCTTACGAGGTTATCAAGTGGGTTCATTCCCGCTTGATGGCAGTTTCATGTTCTCTTTGAGATATGAACTGGGCACATGTGTTTAGGGTTCACATTAACCAACGTACCCCTAGGAAATCTCTCTTGCCCTCTGTCGATGCTCACTCGAAAACACGGCCACGGCAAAACATAGGTAGTCCTGTGAGATATCATCGTAACCCGGTGATAGGGCTTTGAAGGTTGTCACACACCTATTGACATTCTGCGACTTCGCGTACAGCTGCCGAGTCAGATCTGTAACCCTTTCTACACTTAGATTGGGCGTCTGTCAAAAACCTTTCGGGGTTTTGGTGCAAGTGTGATACTTCCTAGGAAGTGCATGTTTTTGAATAAAATTTTTTATATCTTTATTCAAAAATATTTACATTTTTAGAATGATGACAAAAAAAATCACTTTTTTATTCTTGTGAAAAAAACAATAAATAAACGAAGAGAACGCCTTTTTTGAAAAAACGCTAATAGGTCAACTTTTTTGAAAGTACCATACTTAAAAGATTGACTTTAAATGAGTTATTTGGTATGAAATGAATTTTCAAGATAAAGTGGAACATTTAAAGATATGGGTTATCACATATTATAATCTCCAAAACCTACACCGAGGTTATCTTTTTTGAAAAATGGTCAACTTTTTTGGATAAAAAGCGATAGGTCAACTTTATTAGGTTTAGAATTCGGAGTAAGTCTTTAATAGTATAATAAACCAATAGACTCACCAATGTCTAAGGAGTTCAAATATATTCAGATTATACCGATATTTTATTTTTTTTCGATCTATAAAAGTTGACCTCCCTCAAATTTTTCTTTATAAGCTTGGGTTCAGATATACAGTAATCCTATAAAAGTGTAAGAAATACAAGGATAAGCAAATTTATTTTTCAAATAAAATTACAAAAAATTGATAAGGCGGTTAGTGGCATATTTTAAGACATCAATAAAGACAATATAATTAGTTAATATATAAAAATAAATAATAGCCGTTCTTCTTTTTTAACACTTTGAAAGAGAATAATATACTTTAAAATAATATGTTAAAGAGTGTCAAATTTGACTTTCTTTATATTGCCCGCATTTCTTGAATTTGTTTTATTAAATATGCTTTTTCATCATTAAATTGTTCATCTTCTGTTCGTTCAGTATGAAAATTGGACAGAAAATCAACAAGCTTTTCACGATTTCTTAATTAAATTTCAGCAATTACTTTTGGCTTGTTTGGATTTGCAACAATATTTTGAAAACCTAAAAAGAAGTACAGTATTGATGTTTAAGAAATCAAAAAATCTTACATGAAAAGCTTCAAATTGAATATTTCGAGATTCATTTTTGAGCATTTCCATCATCATTTTGAGATTATCCGAATTTGATATATACTTTGTCATGACATTAAAATTATGTCTATCCAATAATAATTCACCCAAAAGTTTTAGGGATTGCCGACGAACAACATAATTCTCTGATTTAAGTAAATTTTGATAATATTCAAAGAAGCGATCATAATTCTTTTCCAAAAATTCTGCACATAAAGTTTTATGTTTTGTTATCAAATCCTATAAATTTTTTTTGTATTGCTGTAACTGTTAAATACTAAAAATGTTACCTTGAAGGTTGCAAAGGCACATGAAGATAAGCTCATAAAGTCGCGTAATGGGGTATCACAATTATCTTAGTGTTGTATGTTACAGCGTAAAATGGTGAAAATTCAACTTGGATAAGATTTTTACAATTTGTCTCCTTTTAACATAAAAATTTCTGTTGAACAAAAAAATCAAAAAATCTTTCATGTAATATAATAGTTAAACTACTGTATCTAAATTTCGAAAAAGTTAATTCAGACTTTTTTGGGGTAATAATTAATATATTGCCTACAAATCTGTCTCCTTCAAGAAAGAGGGCATTTTTTTAAAGACATAAAATATTTCTTGCTGTTAATGATGATATTAATAATATCTTTTTATTTATCTTTTTTTTGAAATTTTAAAATTTATTGCAACCATTTTTTCTCTTATTTTTTGCAACAACAACTTTTCTCTTTTCTTTTATTCAACTTTCATTTTCTTTTTCTTTTTTTTAAAATGAAAGTTCACAAAATTTACAATGTACATTGAGTACAGTAATTTTAAAGCCCTGAGGGCTTCCTTTTCAAAATTGCTTTATCTCACAGATATTAAGGCCCCCATATTCGAAATCTGTGAGTTTAATAAAGTTCATTATTGTTTAATTTTTTTATTTTTCTATCATAATGTCCAGGAAAAATGCGATCTGAAACTTTTATGCAAATTTTAGATTCTAAAGTTCTGAAAATGGGTCGAATATATTTTTGGTATGTTCTAATACAATTTCTTTTTTTGTATCAATCATTCGTTAGCAGGGTCCCAGTGATTTACAAAAACTAGATTAACAAATGCCCCATGACCTGGTTAATCAGGAAAAAAATAGTCTTTGACAAGTCATGGGAAATCGTCCAGTTGTTACGGTAAACATCAAAAAATATTTGGTCAGTAGTATGTAACCTATATTTTAGACATCTAAAATATAGGCATTCAAAATTTTGGATGTCTAGAATGTTGGCATTCAAAAAAAACTTTCAATACCTATATTTTAGACATCTGACTTGGGAATTATTCCCAATGCCTATATGTATACATTTTAGACATTTTTGATTACTGTATTGCTGAAACGTGTTACTGTAATTACAGCCTTTTTGGTAGAAAAATCCTATTTAAGTCAATTTTTTGAAACACCGTAACCGAGTTACAGTAACTTCCAAAATTAAAAATACTGTATTTTCAATTGCACAAATTAATTAACATTAACTTCTCCTGGCATTATTTTTTCAAATCCCCTTTGTTATTACGGTATATTCAATTATCTCAAGCCCCCAACTTTATCTCCAACTTTGGAGATAAAAGAATTATTTTATCTCCAACTTTGGAGGTAAACCCTTAACTTTATCAGATTCGTTCCATTTTGAAACGAAAATTTAAGATTAGTTCCATTTCTGGAGTGAAGCTGTTCACTCCATTTTAGAATGAAAAGCATTTTGATGTTTCATTTCTGTAAAATCATACTGCTTGTAGAAATTTTCGTTTCCAAAAATTACTGTAAAAGTTGATTGTATCTAATCAAAAACAAAGCAATTAACTTTTTCTAGTCATAAATGATTTAATGGCTTTGATAAATCAGAGCTATAATCAAGGAAGCAGCTGTACTGGGTAGTGTTGGGTCGGGGTTATGTTGGTGTTGGTGTTCGTGTCTTTCAAAGCGTGAATCAATGGTTAGCTTTATTATCAAGTTACAAGGGAAGAGAGAGAGAGATGAGATGAGAACAATGAGGAACAAGAGCGCCCAAAGGCACTCTTGCCTCTTCCTCCAAGGGCGGCTGCTGCTACTGCTGTTGCTGGACCAGACTGGCTCTGGAAAGGCTTATCGAAGCTGAAGCTTGACGGGTATTTAAGGAGCTTCTGGAGGGGAGGAGCCTGCAATGTCGTGCTGGACAGATGTTGGACGAGGAACCTAATGCTGAGCATTACATCCCGCATCCCGACAAAGCATTGACCCCAATGCTTCGGTGGAGTCGAAGAATGATTGTATGTGATGATCGTCGGTTGATGGATGTCGATAAGTGGATGTCAATTGATGAAGTAGCAGCAGAAGAGGATGATGATGGAGAGATAAAGATATAGACAGAGACAATGAAGTATTGGGATAAAACATTAACAAAATACATATTTTAAATACAATTTAAACAGTTTTATAAAAATTTGATTTTTATTAATTATTTTTATCGATGTTGGCATCGTTGAATGTGGCTTGTGGTGTTGTGTCATTGTTGTTGTTGATCAGTGTTGGAGTTGATTGATCATGTTGGAGTTGTGTAGATGATATGGTATCAGAGGTGTAGTTGTTTTGATCATTGTTCAGCTTGTGTTGAGCATGTGTCCTTCCCCCGATACCTGAAGAATGGACCCCATTCTTATTTTTAAAATCGTACCTTGTTGATGTGGGTGAAGTTCAATAAAGACTAATCAGAAAATTTTGTTTGAATAACATTGTTGAATATTACAGAAGGTAATACAAAATATGAGTATACAAAAATATTTTAATAAAACAATGTTGTTTATTAAATACAAAATATTAATTAATATTAATACCAATGAAATAAAATTAAATCCATAAATAAAATAATAATTGTAGTGTTGCTCAATTATTGTAATCGATTCCCATTTAATAATTGAAGTTGAAGTTCCATAGTTCTTTGAATTATCATGTCCATATTCTTGAAGTTGTTGATTTCTTGTTTCAGTTGTAATTGAATTGGATGTCAAATTCCTTTGATGAATTGTTCGATCATCATTTGATTGCGTTGCTTTGCAGTTGTTGCAGTATTGTTGGGAAATTCTTTGTTGATCTTCTTTTTAATCACCAAAGCATATTGATGAAGGTTGAGTTCAGGTTTATTGC
The DNA here is from genome assembly GCA_024447195.1 of Panagrolaimus sp. LJ2414. Taxonomy (NCBI): domain Eukaryota; kingdom Metazoa; phylum Nematoda; class Chromadorea; order Rhabditida; family Panagrolaimidae; genus Panagrolaimus; species Panagrolaimus sp. LJ2414. The sequence goes on along the minus strand of JAMRXY010000052.1, from coordinate 94,366 downwards.
ATCTTGAACAGATATAATTGTTGAGGGGTGACATTGTTGTACTGTACGTTGATGATTGATCTTCATTGTATTCATTGATTGGTGTATTGTTGACTGAAGTTGAATTGATTGAAGTAGAATTGATTAAAGTTGAATCGGCTTCTTTTCCTTTATACTTTTCAATGACTTTCTTACTTGACTTTTGAAGTTTATTGATGTATTCCATTTTTAAGTTTCTTCCAGCTAAATCAGATTAATAGTGACGTGGAATTATGCGCTTCGCGTTTAAGATTAAGATCAGGGATTAATAAAAATTTTTTAAAATGAGACTGCAAGTGTGGATATGAGATATGTATATGAAGTGAGGAGCCTATTTACGAAGACAAATGCATTTATGCAAGGTGAGGATTCATTCTACTCACAGAAATTTGGGGGGCTGTTCCTTCCAGCTTCTGCCCAATATCATTAATAATCAAATAAAAAATTACAGGGGCAAAAAGAAAAAAATAGAAAAAGTATTTCTTGTTTATGACCGTGTGTTACTTCTCACGAAATATAGATATGAAATAAAAATGCAGGATAATTAAGACAAATGAATCCCGAAATGAATTATCGACTGATTATCGATCAAAAATTGGAATAATATTTTAATTAATTTTTAAAAGAATAATTTGAATTTGAGTCAAGAGAATAAATAGATGGATTCTTTTTCACGATTGAATAAAAATTTTAAAAGTTTTCAGAAGGGATTAAGTTCTGAAAAATTCAAAGGATTTTTAGAAAAACAAATTTATTTGGAAAAGTTTAGAGTTTTTTTAACTTCAGATTAAATGAAGAATTTGAGATAGGGCTTTTGATGAAAAAAATATTGGTGGTTTTTTTATCAGACAGAAAATATCAAAAGATATCACCAAATTGGAAAATTGGAATAATTCTTTATTCCAAAAAATAATTTATTTTAGCAAAAAAGCTTTTTTAGAAAAAAAGAGTGAAAACATTTTTTGGATTTGGTTTTGAAAAAAATTTTGTTTCACGCCTTTTTGGCATGCTTTGTTGCATTGAGCATAAATGAATTTCCTTTTTTTTTGTTGAGACTCAGTTTGAGTCCTTCTTTTCTTTAAAAGTTGGTTAAAAATTTGTGTCTCTTTTTTTTGATGAATGCAAGCATAAAGTAATTTGTTGAAGTGGTTTCCGAAAAAGTTTATGCTTGATTGAGACATTTGTTTGAGAAAAAAAAAAGAGAGAGTGGTTTAAAATTGTGTTTGGACATTTTTTTGTGTTTTAAAGTGAATGAGTCCCTTTTTGGGATTCATTTTGAATTCTTTTTTGAGAGTGATTTTGCAAAATAAAAAAAAGAAAATTTTGTTTAAAAATTTTTGACATTTTCCTGAGTTTTTCTCGGAAATGTTTGACGTCAACGGCATGACTGTGAAATAACCGTTTTTTCGAAAATTTTGATAAACAAAAAAATGACGTTTAAAAATTTTGTTGAATTTTTTTTTTAAAGAAAGAACAATGGTTTAAAGATAAGATTGCCTTTGGCTGTCGCAGAGATAGATTTTGGGACAATTGGCGCTTTATTCGTTTCCTGAAAATGATGGAATGCGCTGGGGCAAAGACTTCAAATAAAAAGAGATTTTTGATGGAAATCAAGTGGAAATAAATTTAATGAATTTTCAATGGCATAAAAAATGAGAAAAACTAAAGCATAATAGAAAAAAATAAAAAAATAAATTTGCAGCAAAGTAGCTTTTGCAGCAAAGAGGAAGTTCTCATAAAAATTTTAAACTAAACTAACCTTGAAACGGGCAATGAAAAGGGTAGGATCCTCCATGTACTGGGTAGTGTTGGGTCGGGGTTATGTTGGTGTTGGTGTTCGTGTCTTTCAAAGCGTGAATCAATGGTTAGCTTTATTATCAAGTTACAAGGGAAGAGAGAGAGAGATGAGATGAGAACAATGAGGAACAAGAGCGCCCAAAGGCACTCTTGCCTCTTCCTCCAAGGGCGGCTGCTGTTACTGCTGTTGCTGGACCAGACTGGCTCTGGAAAGGCTTATCGAAGCTGAAGCTTGACGGGTATTTAAGGAGCTTCTGGAGGGGAGGAGCCTGCAATGTCGTGCTGGACAGATGTTGGACGAGGAACCTAATGCTGAGCATTACACAGCAGGGGCATGTGCAAATCTAATTTTTTTGACCTGAAAACCTTTATTTACAATTTTCGTTTTTTAACCTTTGATCTTAAACGTACCACTGATGTTTCTGATCAATAACATATTACAGGTATTTTAGGATTATTTGTTGTTTGTTTAACTAAATGTCCACAAGTTTAAACAGTACTTCAAAAATTACATTGAAAATTGTACTTTGAATTTTCAATTTTTGATGCAATTTTGTTGCTTTTGTCGGCTGTCCGAAAAGTGTTGGAAGGAAAATGGCACTTTTTGGCCTTGAAGTTGCATAAAACCTTTTGATCGAAAATGAAATTATAGTATCATATGCTTTTGATTATTATCAATGTTACAGTACTTCCAAATAATTCAAAATACATTTAATGGACATAATATTTATTTAAAGAAATATTATGTATAATTTTTAAAAAAAACATGCTGTTGGGAAATAGATACAAGTTTTTAACATTGTAACAATTAATAAGCTACCCAAGGAGATTCCAAAAATATAATTTTTTAGTTCATTTCCCCCTTAGGGCTTAAAAATGACTGTACTCAAAATGTACATTGAAAATTTTGTGAACGTTCATTTTTTCTAATGCATTTTTAGCCTTCTATCGGCAGTAACGAAACTTGTGAACCATCAAATAATCATAAATTTATCACACAAATTTGTCAAGGCAGAAAAAGGGTGCTATTTCAGTACTTGATAAAGTTGTTGATAATTTTTTGTTAGGGCCTGGATAATGTCTTAGATAATGTCTTAGGTAAAAAGTATTTCATTTATTTAAATTTTTTTCAATTTCACATTTTGACAGTTATGAAAAATTTGTGATTTAATTTGTAGCTGAATGTAAAACAAAAATTTCGTAAAAGTATTGTAATGTTGAAAAAAGAATAAAAAAGGTTACAATTTTAAAATTGATAATAGATAAATATTTATCGGAGAAAGAAAATTTAACAGCAAAAAATTATGTGATGTTTTAGTTGCATCAATCAAGGCACCTTTTTTAAAGGGGAGAAATTTGTGCTTTTTTTCAGAGCAGCATTTTTTTAAACAGAAGAGAGAGATCTATTTTTTTCTTTTTCTTTTTTTCTCTTACCGATGAAAGAAAAAATGTGCACCTTGTTTTTGATGCATTTTTGGTTTTGAATAATTATTCAAAATACCACTTTTTCTTTGGTTTAATTACCCAATAAGTTTGAGGTAAAAATTCGGCGCCCGGACAAAATCTGTGGTGAATTTAAATAAATTTTGGAGAGCCATGCTTTTAAAGCAAGGCAAAAAATTATTAAAAAATATCAAATGCGATTTTTTATTTTTCATACTGTAATAAATTTAAACACATCTTTTTCTTGTTTTTTTTTTAAAATTTATTATGCTGTTGTCTTTTTTTTGTATTCACTTGTTTTTGAATGATTATTGTAAAACAAATTGTAATTTCATTTTCCCTCAAAATGATCGCATTTTCTTTTTTAAAGTTACTGTAGCGTTTTGGAATTTAATGCAATTTTTTTTGGGATCAAATTTAACTAAAAAATTACAAAAACATAATTTTAAACTGTAAAAAGCTTGGAGCACTCGAGATTCCCAGGAGGTCTCCCATCCAAGTACTAATCGAGCCCAGCAGTGCTTAACTTGCCAGATCGGACGGGATGGCGTGCTTTCACTGCGGTATGACCCCAAGCGTAAAAGGCTCTTCTTTTTTGTCTCACATGAAAACGAAAAAAGAATAACGTCAAAAAAAGGAAAGGGAAAAGCAAAAAAAGATAGATTTGAAATGAAAAAAACAAAATTTGAAAACATTAAACTTTAAATTTTAAAAAACCAAAAATCCACCTTTTTTAGAAGAAAAAACTTTTTGGTTGTTTTTTTCTTATAAGCTTTTTGCTACTTTTTTAAAAAAAGAAAAATCATTTTTTGTGTTTCTTTTTCTTTGTTTCTCTGATCCAAAAAAGAAAAAAAGTGAACCTTTTCTTTTGGCCATTTTTAGTTTTGTACAAATGTTTTTGGGACTACTTTTCTTTGGTTTAATTACCCAATTAAAGGTAAAAATTAAATTCGCCCAAGGCGCAAAAAGCCCAAGTGGCAATTTTGAATAAATTTTGGATCGCTTTGCTTTTAAAGCATGGCAAATAAATAATAAAAAAAAGCAAAAATTGCAATAATTTTCTTTATCTGTTTTTGTTTTGTGTATACTGTAATAAAAAAAGAATAAATGGAATTTATAAATATCGATAGTTGGCGTTTTTATTGCAGTTTCTGATGAGATAGAATCATTTGTAACAAAAAATACTATTTTTTAACAGTTTCTCAAAATTTTTTGCATTCGCTGTAGTTTTTGTGTTGTAAAAAATGTATTAAATTTTAGATTGTCGTTTTATGCTTTTTGTCTATGTCTTGAAATTATTATCTACGTTATTGCAAAAACATGCTTTCAAAAAAGTTGCAAAATTTTTGGCATCATCACAAAAAAAGTAAATGTAAAAACATATTAAAAAGCTTTTTTCTTCGTTTTTTTTGAAAGATTAATTTTTTGTGTTTTTTTTTATATATCTGGTAATAAAATGTTGTTGTTGTTTTTCAATGAAATAAAAATAGTTTTTTATAAATAGCTCAAATACAGTATCCAAAAATATTGCAAAAATTGTAAATCTCCTTTAATTTCATTGTTTTTCGTATTTAAATAGTAGTTTTTTAATGCGGGGAACAACAAGAAACAGCTTTAGCCAAGTTAACATTGTTTTATACAAAAATGAACCCAAAATGGAAATGAAAGAAATATTATCACAACATCAATTAATTCTTTATAAAATATGTGACATCAAAAAATTACGATATTTATCCCTTCCACTAAGTTACCGTAATTCTGACAAATGATTACGGTAATTACTTTTGGTCGATCATTATTTTAATTAGTAATTTGCGGTTTTATGGAATTAACGTTAAATTGTTAAAAAAAAGAAATATTTGCTTTGTTGCAATTAACAACAAAGCTTTCCAAAATTTATTCAAATGCCACATTTAAAAAAGGGCATTGAATCGAAATTATACCTTAAACTTTAAAGGTTGAAAAACCAACGAAAAAATCAAAAAAGGAAAAGAAATACAATTTTGAGTTCAGTCAAAAGTACAAGGTTGCATATTTTTATTGGGCGAGACAGAGAAACAATATTACGTTCTTTTCCAGTTTTGAAAGAAAGCATTGGAAAATTTTAAATCTCTAAAAATGAAGAGGTGGAATTTTTTGTAATTTTAAATAAATATATCTGGTAATAAAATGTTGTTTTTGTTTTTCAATGAAATAAAAAATATTAAAGTACATGTTTTTTGTATACAATAACACAATTTTAAGCTGCAACATTTTTTTCGTTTCATAAAAGTTAAAAGCAGTTGAATTGTTGAAACATTACATATAAAAAATATTAAACAAATGCTTCAAGCAAGTAAATGACATAAAAAAATACAAGTTGAGTGCAGACAAATAATAGTGTTAAGCTGTTATTTGGTCAATTATAAATGATTTAATGTTTTTGTTTTTTTAACCATCATTAAAAAACAGCAACAAAAATAAATATGGAGGGGATTTGAATAATAATTTGCAAAAAACATCAAAATTCTTTTTTAAAATTATCAATTCAGAAATTTCCAAAACAATTTTTTTAAACTTGATCAGCAATGTTTTTTTAGAATTTTGATCAAAAAAATTGTTCATTAATCATTAGATTGGAGTATAAAAGCAGCTGCAAAATTTCATTTTGATATCATCATTTAACGATTCAAATCCATTTAATAATAAATAAAAATGTATAACAAATCTTTGATTGTTTTTGCCCTTCTTCTTTCAACAAGTGTCTTTGCCCTACCAATTCTTGGTGGTGGTGGGGATTCTGGAGTTTCAGCTTCACCAAATGGAGGAGATGGGCCATTATCTGGATTATTAAATGGAAAATTGTTGGGTGTTCTTAAAGTTTTGCCATTGAATGCGGGTCTTGATGGGGTTGTTGGAGATGTTGTAACATTAGTCCGGACTCTTCTTGAAAAAGTTATTCAAATCCTTCAACAATTACTTCCAAGTCTTTCTACCGAACAATTGGATGAATTGACTGGACTTCTTAAAAATGAAAATATGACAAAATCAGAAATCTTGGAAACTATTGATAGCTGGATTGCCGGACAACCAATTGAATTACAAAAATTGTATAAATCAATTGTTGAAGATGTTGATGGCAAAATTGAAACAACCTTTGAAACCCTCAAAAAAATTGCTAATGGAATTTCACCTGAAGCTGGACAATTAGTTGAAGAGCTTTACGTTAGTTTCTATCTAATAACAGCAATATATAAATAAATATGCAAATTTATTTTTAGGATATTGTTCAAAACAATGTTTTGACATTATTGCAAGAAGATGAAGCCATTGGAAATTTATTGAGCAATTTATTAAAGAATGTTGATAAACTCCTTCAACAACTTTTAAAAGATCTTGATAGACTTTTGTCATCACTTTTATCTGGACTCAATTTAAATAAACTTCTCAATTTGGATGGTTTATTAAAATTAGATGGCCTTCTTAAGGATGGAGTTTTGGGAGCCCTTCTTGGTGAAAATGGCCTTGTCAATGGTCTCCTTGGTGGCCTTCTTGGTGGAAATGGTGATGGACTTCTCGGTGGTGTCCTTGGTGATAATGGGCTTCTTGGTGGAGTTTTGGGTGGAAATAAAGGTGGAAAAGGCCTTCTCGGTCTTGGAATCGGTGGAATCTTAAAGAAATAGAGATTTTCTATTAGCAGCAATGTATATTAATTAATTATACATTTCAATGTATCTCATTGTATATTTCTTCTTCCTTCATTTTCTCATTTATATTAATTTATTATTATTAATGTTTTGTACATAGAAAATAAAGCAGCAATAATTTATTAATATCCACATACATTGAATATGTCACTATGCAAATTTTAAAAAAATTATTAATTTTTCAAAAGCAGTCTTTTTAAAAACGATTGACTTCGAAAAAAATGAGTTTTTTGTTTTATTCCGCCAACATAAAATTTTAAATGATTTCGAAACGATTTTACAATTCTAGAATATTCTATTTGCCATGACAGAACTTTGTCATTTCGATTTGACCTATATTTCTCTAGGTTCCTTGCAATGTCAAACATTTTTTCTCTACTTGCAACCTCAAACTGAATCATATTCATTATATCTTATATCATATCATTCCTTCGGAATGATTGGTAAAAGATTACTTACTCCCGCGGGCATTGTTAAAGATATTATTTTTTATATTTTTATTTCTTATTTTTTATTATATGTAAATCCCCAACTTTGCTTCCTTGAAAAAAGCAAAATCCCCATAAGCTTTTTCTATTCAATAATAAACTAATAGCGATGCCGAATTAGAGATAAAAGCAACAGTTCTTTTTTCCAAAATTTGAATATCATCGACACGACGATATTTGTTTTTTTTTTGCTTTTGGCGGCTGGCCGAAAAGTGTTAGAACAAAGATGGCACTTTTTGGCCTTGAAATAATAAATAAGGTTGCCCCAGGGATTCCAAAAAGTATTGTTATTTTATTTAATATTTCCTGGGGCAAGTTTAAACAGTAATCAAAAATTTACATTGAAAATTTTACTTTGAATTTTCAATTTTTGGTGCAATTTTATTGCTTTTGTCGGCCGGCCGAAAAGTGTTAGAACAAAGATGGCACTTTTTGGCCTTGAAATAATAAATAAGGTTGCCCCAGGGATTCCAAAAAGTATTGTTATTTTATTTAATATTTCCTGGGGCAAGTTTAAACAGTAATCAAAAATTACATTGAAAATTTTACTTTGAATTTTCAATTTTTGGTGCAATTTTATTGCTTTTGTCGGCCGGCCGAAAAGTGTTAGAACAAAGATGGCACTTTTTGGCCTTGAAATAATAAATAAGGTTGCCCCAGGGATTCCAAAAAGTATTGTTATTTTATTTAATATTTCCTGGGGCAAGTTTAAACAGTAATCAAAAATTTACATTGAAAATTTTACTTTGAATTTTCAATTTTTGGTGCAATTTTATTGCTTTTGTCGGCTGGCCGAAAAGTGTTAGAACAAAGATAGCACTTTTTGGCCTTGAATTAATAAATAAGGTTGCCCCAGGGATTCCAAAAAGTATTGTTATTTTATTTAATATTTCCTGGGGCAAGTTTAAACAGTAATCAAAAATTACATTGAAAATTTTACTTTGAATTTTCAATTTTTGGTGCAATTTTATTGCTTTTGTCGGCCGGCCGAAAAGTGTTAGAACAAAGATGGCACTTTTTGGCCTTGAAATAATAAATAAGGTTGCCCCAGGGATTCCAAAAAGTATTGTTATTTTATTTAATATTTCCTGGGGCAAGTTTAAACAGTAATCAAAAATTTACATTGAAAATTTTACTTTGAATTTTCAATTTTTGGTGCAATTTTATTGCTTTTGTCGGCCGGCCGAAAAGTGTTAGAACAAAGATGGCACTTTTTGGCCTTGAAATAATAAATAAGGTTGCCCCAGGGATTCCAAAAAGTATTGTTATTTTATTTAATATTTCCTGGGGCAAGTTTAAACAGTAATCAAAAATTTACATTGAAAATTTTACTTTGAATTTTCAATTTTTGGTGCAATTTTATTGCTTTTGTGGGCCGGCCGAAAAGTGTTAAAACAAAGATGGCACTTTTTGGCCTTGAAATAATAAATAAGGTTGCCCCAGGGATTCCAAAAAGTATTGTTATTTTATTTAATATTTCCTGGGGCAAGTTTAAACAGTAATCAAAAATTTACATTGAAAATTTTACTTTGAATTTTCAATTTTTGGTGCAATTTTATTGCTTTTGTCGGCCGGCCGAAAAGTGTTAGAACAAAGATGGCACTTTTTGGCCTTGAAATAATAAATAAGGTTGCCCCAGGGATTCCAAAAAGTATTGTTATTTTATTTAATATTTCCTGGGGCAAGTTTAAACAGTAATCAAAAATTTACATTGAAAATTTTACTTTGAATTTTCAATTTTTGGTGCAATTTTATTGCTTTTGTCGGCCGGCCGAAAAGTGTTAGAACAAAGATGGCACTTTTTGGCCTTGAAATAATAAATAAGGTTGCCCCAGGGATTCCAAAAAGTATTGTTATTTTATTTAATATTTCCTGGGGCAAGTTTAAACAGTAATCAAAAATTTACATTGAAAATTTTACTTTGAATTTTCAATTTTTGGTGCAATTTTATTGCTTTTGTCGGCCGGCCGAAAAGTGTTAGAACAAAGATGGCACTTTTTGGCCTTGAAATAATAAATAAGGTTGCCCCAGGGATTCCAAAAAGTATTGTTATTTTATTTAATATTTCCTGGGGCAAGTTTAAACAGTAATCAAAAATTACATTGAAAATTTTACTTTGAATTTTCAATTTTTGGTGCAATTTTATTGCTTTTGTCGGCTGGCCGAAAAGTGTTAGAACAAAGATGGCACTTTTTGGCCTTGAAATAATAAATAAGGTTGCCCCAGGGATTCCAAAAAGTATTGTTATTTTATTTAATATTTCCTGGGGCAAGTTTAAACAGTAATCAAAAATTTACATTGAAAATTTTACTTTGAATTTTCAATTTTTGGTGCAATTTTATTGCTTTTGTCGGCTGGCCGAAAAGTGTTAGAACAAAGATGGCACTTTTTGGCCTTGAAATAATAAATAAGGTTGCCCCAGGGATTCCAAAAAGTATTGTTATTTTATTTAATATTTCCTGGGGCAAGTTTAAACAGTAATCAAAAATTTACATTGAAAATTTTACTTTGAATTTTCAATTTTTGGTGCAATTTTATTGCTTTTGTCGGCCGGCCGAAAAGTGTTAGAACAAAGATGGCACTTTTTGGCCTTGAAATAATAAATAAGGTTGCCCCAGGGATTCCAAAAAGTATTGTTATTTTATTTAATATTTCCTGGGGCAAGTTTAAACAGTAATCAAAAATTTACATTGAAAATTTTACTTTGAATTTTCAATTTTTGGTGCAATTTTATTGCTTTTGTCGGCCGGCCGAAAAGTGTTAGAACAAAGATGGCACTTTTTGGCCTTGAAATAATAAATAAGGTTGCCCCAGGGATTCCAAAAAGTATTGTTATTTTATTTAATATTTCCTGGGGCAAGTTTAAACAGTAATCAAAAATTACATTGAAAATTTTACTTTGAATTTTCAATTTTTGGTGCAATTTTATTGCTTTTGTCGGCTGGCCGAAAAGTGTTAGAACAAAGATGGCACTTTTTGGCCTTGAAATAATAAATAAGGTTGCCCCAGGGATTCCAAAAAGTATTGTTATTTTATTTAATATTTCCTGGGGCAAGTTTAAACAGTAATCAAAAATTTACATTGAAAATTTTACTTTGAATTTTCAATTTTTGGTGCAATTTTATTGCTTTTGTCGGCTGGCCGAAAAGTGTTAGAACAAAGATGGCACTTTTTGGCCTTGAAATAATAAATAAGGTTGCCCCAGGGATTCCAAAAAGTATTGTTATTTTATTTAATATTTCCTGGGGCAAGTTTAAACAGTAATCAAAAATTTACATTGAAAATTTTACTTTGAATTTTCAATTTTTGGTGCAATTTTATTGCTTTTGTCGGCTGGCCGAAAAGTGTTAGAACAAAGATGGCACTTTTTGGCCTTGAAATAATAAATAAGGTTGCCCCAGGGATTCCAAAAAGTATTGTTATTTTATTTAATATTTCCTGGGGCAAGTTTAAACAGTAATCAAAAATTACATTGAAAATTTTACTTTGAATTTTCAATTTTTGGTGCAATTTTATTGCTTTTGTCGGCCGGCCGAAAAGTGTTAGAACAAAGATGGCACTTTTTGGCCTTGAAATAATAAATAAGGTTGCCCCAGGGATTCCAAAAAGTATTGTTATTTTATTTAATATTTCCTGGGGCAAGTTTAAACAGTAATCAAAAATTTACATTGAAAATTTTACTTTGAATTTTCAATTTTTGGTGCAATTTTATTGCTTTTGTCGGCTGGCCGAAAAGTGTTAGAACAAAGATGGCACTTTTTGGCCTTGAAATAATAAATAAGGTTGCCCCAGGGATTCCAAAAAGTATTGTTATTTTATTTAATATTTCCTGGGGCAAGTTTAAACAGTAATCAAAAATTTACATTGAAAATTTTACTTTGAATTTTCAATTTTTGGTGCAATTTTATTGCTTTTGTCGGCCGGCCGAAAAGTGTTAGAACAAAGATGGCACTTTTTGGCCTTGAAATAATAAATAAGGTTGCCCCAGGGATTCCAAAAAGTATTGTTATTTTATTTAATATTTCCTGGGGCAAGTTTAAACAGTAATCAAAAATTTACATTGAAAATTTTACTTTGAATTTTCAATTTTTGGTGCAATTTTATTGCTTTTGTCGGCCGGCCGAAAAGTGTTAGAACAAAGATGGCACTTTTTGGCCTTGAAATAATAAATAAGGTTGCCCCAGGGATTCCAAAAAGTATTGTTATTTTATTTAATATTTCCTGGGGCAAGTTTAAACAGTAATCAAAAATTTACATTGAAAATTTTACTTTGAATTTTCAATTTTTGGTGCAATTTTATTGCTTTTGTCGGCCGGCCGAAAAGTGTTAGAACAAAGATGGCACTTTTTGGCCTTGAAATAATAAATAAGGTTGCCCCAGGGATTCCAAAAAGTATTGTTATTTTATTTAATATTTCCTGGGGCAAGTTTAAACAGTAATCAAAAATTTACATTGAAAATTTTACTTTGAATTTTCAATTTTTGGTGCAATTTTATTGCTTTTGTCGGCCGGCCGAAAAGTGTTAGAACAAAGATGGCACTTTTTGGCCTTGAAATAATAAATAAGGTTGCCCCAGGGATTCCAAAAAGTATTGTTATTTTATTTAATATTTCCTGGGGCAAGTTTAAACAGTAATCAAAAATTTACATTGAAAATTTTACTTTGAATTTTCAATTTTTGGTGCAATTTTATTGCTTTTGTCGGCCGGCCGAAAAGTGTTAGAACAAAGATGGCACTTTTTGGCCTTGAAATAATAAATAAGGTTGCCCCAGGGATTCCAAAAAGTATTGTTATTTTATTTAATATTTCCTGGGGCAAGTTTAAACAGTAATCAAAAATTTACATTGAAAATTTTACTTTGAATTTTCAATTTTTGGTGCAATTTTATTGCTTTTGTCGGCCGGCCGAAAAGTGTTAGAACAAAGATGGCACTTTTTGGCCTTGAAATAATAAATAAGGTTGCCCCAGGGATTCCAAAAAGTATTGTTATTTTATTTAATATTTCCTGGGGCAAGTTTAAACAGTAATCAAAAATTTACATTGAAAATTTTACTTTGAATTTTCAATTTTTGGTGCAATTTTATTGCTTTTGTCGGCCGGCCGAAAAGTGTTAGAACAAAGATGGCACTTTTTGGCCTTGAAATAATAAATAAGGTTGCCCCAGGGATTCCAAAAAGTATTGTTATTTTATTTAATATTTCCTGGGGCAAGTTTAAACAGTAATCAAAAATTTACATTGAAAATTTTACTTTGAATTTTCAATTTTTGGTGCAATTTTATTGCTTTTGTCGGCTGGCCGAAAAGTGTTAGAACAAAGATGGCACTTTTTGGCCTTGAAATAATAAATAAGGTTGCCCCAGGGATTCCAAAAAGTATTGTTATTTTATTTAATATTTCCTGGGGCAAGTTTAAACAGTAATCAAAAATTTACATTGAAAATTTTACTTTGAATTTTCAATTTTTGGTGCAATTTTATTGCTTTTGTCGGCCGGCCGAAAAGTGTTAGAACAAAGATGGCACTTTTTGGCCTTGAAATAATAAATAAGGTTGCCCCAGGGATTCCAAAAAGTATTGTTATTTTATTTAATATTTCCTGGGGCAAGTTTAAACAGTAATCAAAAATTTACATTGAAAATTTTACTTTGAATTTTCAATTTTTGGTGCAATTTTATTGCTTTTGTCGGCCGGCCGAAAAGTGTTAGAACAAAGATGGCACTTTTTGGCCTTGAAATAATAAATAAGGTTGCCCCAGGGATTCCAAAAAGTATTGTTATTTTATTTAATATTTCCTGGGGCAAGTTTAAACAGTAATCAAAAATTTACATTGAAAATTTTACTTTGAATTTTCAATTTTTGGTGCAATTTTATTGCTTTTGTCGGCTGGCCGAAAAGTGTTAGAACAAAGATGGCACTTTTTGGCCTTGAAATAATAAATAAGGTTGCCCCAGGGATTCCAAAAAGTATTGTTATTTTATTTAATATTTCCTGGGGCAAGTTTAAACAGTAATCAAAAATTTACATTGAAAATTTTACTTTGAATTTTCAATTTTTGGTGCAATTTTATTGCTTTTGTCGGCCGGCCGAAAAGTGTTAGAACAAAGATGGCACTTTTTGGCCTTGAAATAATAAATAAGGTTGCCCCAGGGATTCCAAAAAGTATTGTTATTTTATTTAATATTTCCTGGGGCAAGTTTAAACAGTAATCAAAAATTTACATTGAAAATTTTACTTTGAATTTTCAATTTTTGGTGCAATTTTATTGCTTTTGTCGGCCGGCCGAAAAGTGTTAGAACAAAGATGGCACTTTTTGGCCTTGAAATAATAAATAAGGTTGCCCCAGGGATTCCAAAAAGTATTGTTATTTTATTTAATATTTCCTGGGGCAAGTTTAAACAGTAATCAAAAATTTACATTGAAAATTTTACTTTGAATTTTCAATTTTTGGTGCAATTTTATTGCTTTTGTCGGCTGGCCGAAAAGTGTTAGAACAAAGATGGCACTTTTTGGCCTTGAAATAATAAATAAGGTTGCCCCAGGGATTCCAAAAAGTATTGTTATTTTATTTAATATTTCCTGGGGCAAGTTTAAACAGTAATCAAAAATTTACATTGAAAATTTTACTTTGAATTTTCAATTTTTGGTGCAATTTTATTGCTTTTGTCGGCCGGCCGAAAAGTGTTAGAACAAAGATGGCACTTTTTGGCCTTGAAATAATAAATAAGGTTGCCCCAGGGATTCCAAAAAGTATTGTTATTTTATTTAATATTTCCTGGGGCAAGTTTAAACAGTAATCAAAAATTTACATTGAAAATTTTACTTTGAATTTTCAATTTTTGATGCAATTTTGTTGCTTTTGTCGGCTGGCCGAAAAGTGTTAGAACAAAAATGGCACTTTATGCCCTAGATATAATAAATAAGCTTGCCCTGAGGATTCCAAAAAGTATTGTTGTTTTGTATAATATCCCCCAGGGCAAGTTTATACTGTAATCAAAAATTTACATTGAAAATTTTTCTTTGAAATTTCAATTTTTTGGTGCAATTTTGTTGCTTCTATCGGCTGGCCGAAAAGTGTTAGAACAAAAATGGCACTTTATGCCCTAGATATAATTAATAAGCTTGCCCTGAGGATTCCAAAAAGTATTGTTGTTTTGTTTAATATCCCCCAGGGCAAGTTTATACTGTAATCAAAAATTTACATTAAAAATTTTTCTTTGAAATTTCAATTTTTTGGTGCAATTTTGTTGCTTCTATCGGCTGGCCGAAAAGTGTTAGAACAAAAATGGCACTTTATGGCCTAGATATAATTAATAAGCTTGCCCTGAGGATTCCAAAAAGTATTGTTGTTTTGTTTAATATCCCCCAGGGCAAGTTTATACTGTAATCAAAAATTTACATTGAAAATTTTTCAATTTTCAATTTTTGGTGCAATTTTGTTGCTTCTATCGGCTGGCCGAAAAGTGTTAGAACAAAGATGGCACTTTCCGGCCTTGAAATAATAAATAAGCTTGCCTCAGAGATTCCAAAAAGTATTGTTATTTTATTTAATATTTCCTGGGGCAAGTTTAAACAGTACTTCAAAAATTACATTGAAAATTTTTCTTTGAATTTTCAATTTTTGATGCAATTTTGTTGCTTTTGTCGGCTGGCCGAAAAGTGTTAGAACAAAAATGGCACTTTATGGCCTAGATATAATTAATAAGCTTGCCCTGAGGATTCCAAAAAGTATTGTTGTTTTGTTTAATATCCCCCAGGGCAAGTTTAAACAGTAATCAAAAATTTACATTGAAAATTTTTCTTTGAAATTTCAATTTTTTGGTGTAATTTTGTTGCTTCAATCGGCTGGCCGAAAAGTGTTAGAACAAAAATGGCACTTTCTGGCCTTGAAATAATAAATAAGGTTGCCCCAGGGATTCCAAAAAGTATTGTTATTTTATTTAATATTTCCTGGGGCAAGTTTAAACAGTAATTCAAAAATTACATTGAAAATTGTACTTTGAATTTTCAATTTTTGGTGCAATTTTGTTGCTTTTGTCGGCTGGCCGAAAAGTGTTAGAACAAAGATGGCACTTTTTGGCCTTGAAATAATCAAAAAGCTTGTCCCAAGGATTCCAAAAAGTATTGTTATTTTATTTAATATTTCCTGGGGCAAGTTTAAACAGTAATTCAAAAATTACATTGAAAATTGTACTTTGAATTTTCAATTTTTGGTGCAATTTTGTTGCTTTTGTCGGCTGGCCGAAAAGTGTTAGAACAAAGATGGCACTTTCTGGCCTTGAAATAATAAATAAGCTTGCCCCAGGGATTCCAAAAAGTATTGTTGTTTTGTATAATATCCCCCAGGGCAAGTTTATACTGTAATCAAAAATTTACATTAAAAATTTTTCTTCGAAATTTCAATTTTTTGGTGCAATTTTGTTGCTTCTATCGGCTGGCCGAAAAGTGTTAGAACAAAAATGGCACTTTCTGGCCTTGAAATAATAAATAAGCTTGCCCCAGGGATTCCAAAAAGTATTGTTGTTTTGTATAATATCCCCCAGGGCAAGTTTATACTGTAATCAAAAATTTACATTAAAAATTTTTCTTTGAAATTTCAATTTTTTGGTGCAATTTTGTTGCTTCTATCGGCTGGCCGAAAAGTGTTAGAACAAAAATGGCACTTTCTGGCCTTGAAATAATAAATAAGCTTGCCCCAGGGATTCCAAAAAGTATTGTTGTTTTGTTTAATATCCCCCAGGGCAAGTTTATACTGTAATCAAAAAGTTACATTGAAAATTTTTCTTTGAAATTTCAATTTTTTGGTGCAATTTTGTTGCTTCTATCGGCTGGCCGAAAAGTGTTAGAACAAAAACGGCACTTTCTGGCCTTGAAATAATAAATAAGCTTGCCCCAGGGATTCCAAAAAGTATTGTTGTTTTGTATAATAAATTTACATTAAAAATTTTTCTTTGAAATTTCAATTTTTTGGTGCAATTTTGTTGCTTCTATCGGCTGGCCGAAAAGTGTTAGAACAAAAATGGCACTTTATGGCCTAGATATAATTAATAAGCTTGCCCTGAGGATTCCAAAAAGTATTGTTGTTTTGTTTAATATCCCCCAGGGCAAGTTTATACTGTAATCAAAAATTTACATTGAAAATTTTACTTTGAATTTTCAATTTTTGATGCAATTTTGTTGCTTTTGTCGGCTGGCCGAAAAGTGTTAGAACAAAAATGGCACTTTCTGGCCTTGAAATAATAAATAAGCTTGCCCCAGGGATTCCAAAAAGTGTTGTTGTTTTGTATAATATTTCCTGGGGCAAGTTTAAACAGTAATTCAAAAATTACATTGAAAATTGTACTTTGAATTTTCAATTTTTGGTGCAATTTTGTTGCTTTTGTCGGCTGGCCGAAAAGTGTTAGAACAAAGATGGCACTTTTTGGCCTTGAAATAATCAAAAAGCTTGTCCCAAGGATTCCAAAAAGTATTGTTATTTTATTTAATATTTCCTGGGGCAAGTTTAAACAGTAATTCAAAAATTACATTGAAAATTGTACTTTGAATTTTCAATTTTTGGTGCAATTTTGTTGCTTTTGTCGGCTGGCCGAAAAGTGTTAGAACAAAGATGGCACTTTCTGGCCTTGAAATAATAAATAAGCTTGCCCCAGGGATTCCAAAAAGTATTGTTGTTTTGTATAATATCCCCCAGGGCAAGTTTATACTGTAATCAAAAATTTACATTAAAAATTTTTCTTCGAAATTTCAATTTTTTGGTGCAATTTTGTTGCTTCTATCGGCTGGCCGAAAAGTGTTAGAACAAAAATGGCACTTTCTGGCCTTGAAATAATAAATAAGCTTGCCCCAGGGATTCCAAAAAGTATTGTTGTTTTGTATAATATCCCCCAGGGCAAGTTTATACTGTAATCAAAAATTTACATTAAAAATTTTTCTTCGAAATTTCAATTTTTTGGTGCAATTTTGTTGCTTCTATCGGCTGGCCGAAAAGTGTTAGAACAAAAATGGCACTTTCTGGCCTTGAAATAATAAATAAGCTTGCCCCAGGGATTCCAAAAAGTATTGTTGTTTTGTATAATATCCCCCAGGGCAAGTTTATACTGTAATCAAAAATTTACATTAAAAATTTTTCTTTGAAATTTCAATTTTTTGGTGCAATTTTGTTGCTTCTATCGGCTGGCCGAAAAGTGTTAGAACAAAAATGGCACTTTCTGGCCTTGAAATAATAAATAAGCTTGCCCCAGGGATTCCAAAAAGTATTGTTGTTTTGTATAATAAATTTACATTAAAAATTTTTCTTTGAAATTTCAATTTTTTGGTGCAATTTTGTTGCTTCTATCGGCTGGCCGAAAAGTGTTAGAACAAAAATGGCACTTTATGGTCTAGATATAATTAATAAGCTTGCCCTGAGGATTCCAAAAAGTATTGTTGTTTTGTTTAATATCCCCCAGGGCAAGTTTATACTGTAATCAAAAAGTTACATTGAAAATTTTTCTTTGAAATTTCAATTTTTTGGTGCAATTTTGTTGCTTCTATTGGCTGGCCGAAAAGTGTTAGAACAAAAATGGCACTTTCTGGCCTTGAAATAATAAATAAGCTTGCCCCAGGGATTCCAAAAAGTATTGTTGTTTTGTTTAATATCCCCCAGGGCAAGTTTATACTGTAATCAAAAATTTACATTAAAAATTTTTCTTTGAAATTTCAATTTTTTGGTGCAATTTTGTTGCTTCTATCGGCTGGCCGAAAAGTGTTAGAACAAAAACGGCACTTTCTGGCCTTGAAATAATAAATAAGCTTGCCCCAGGGATTCCAAAAAGTATTGTTGTTTTGTATAATAAATTTACATTAAAAATTTTTCTTTGAAATTTCAATTTTTTGGTGCAATTTTGTTGCTTCTATCGGCTGGCCGAAAAGTGTTAGAACAAAAATGGCACTTTATGGCCTAGATATAATTAATAAGCTTGCCCTGAGGATTCCAAAAAGTATTGTTGTTTTGTTTAATATCCCCCAGGGCAAGTTTATACTGTAATCAAAAATTTACATTGAAAATTTTACTTTGAATTTTCAATTTTTGATGCAATTTTGTTGCTTTTGTCGGCTGGCCGAAAAGTGTTAGAACAAAAATGGCACTTTCTGGCCTTGAAATAATAAATAAGCTTGCCCCAGGGATTCCAAAAAGTGTTGTTGTTTTGTATAATATCCCCCAGGGCAAGTTTATACTGTAATCAAAAATTTACATTAAAAATTTTTCTTTGAAATTTCAATTTTTTGGTGCAATTTTGTTGCTTCTATCGGCTGGCCGAAAAGTGTTAGAACAAAAATGGCACTTTCTGGCCTTGAAATAATAAATAAGCTTGCCCCAGGGATTCCAAAAAGTATTGTTGTTTTGTATAATATCCCCCAGGGCAAGTTTATACTGTAATCAAAAATTTACATTAAAAATTTTTCTTTGAAATTTCAATTTTTTGGTGCAATTTTGTTGCTTCTATCGGCTGGCCGAAAAGTGTTAGAACAAAAATGGCACTTTATGGCCTAGATATAATTAATAAGCTTGCCCTGAGGATTCCAAAAAGTATTGTTGTTTTGTTTAATATCCCCCAGGGCAAGTTTAAACAGTAATCAAAAATTTACATTGAAAATTTTTCTTTGAAATTTCAATTTTTTGGTGTAATTTTGTTGCTTTTGTCGGCTGGCCGAAAAGTGTTAGAACAAAAATGGCACTTTCTGGCCTTGAAATAATAAATAAGCTTGTCCCAAGGATTCCAAAAAGTATTGTTATTTTATTTAATATTTCCTGGGGCAAGTTTAAACAGTACTTCAAAAATTACATTGAAAATTGTACTTTGAATTTTCAATTTTTGATGCAATTTTGTTGCTTTTGTCGGCTGGCCGAAAAGTGTTAGAACAAAAATGGCACTTTCTGGCCTTGAAATAATAAATAAGCTTGCCCCAGGGATTCCAAAAAGTATTGTTATTTTATTTAATATTTCCTGGGGCAAGTTTAAACAGTACTTCAAAAATTACATTGAAAATTGTACTTTGAATTTTCAATTTTTGATGCAATTTTGTTGCTTTTGTCGGCTGGCCGAAAAGTGTTAGAACAAAGATGGCACTTTCTGGCCTTGAAATAATAAATAAGCTTGCCCCAGGGATTCCAAAAAGTATTGTTGTTTTGTATAATATCCCCCAGGGCAAGTTTATACTGTAATCAAAAATTTACATTGAAAATTTTTCTTTGAAATTTCAATTTTTTGGTGCAATTTTGTCGCTTCTATCGGCTGGCCGAAAAGTGTTAGAACAAAAATGGCACTTTATGCCCTAGATATAATTAATAAGCTTGCCCTGAGGATTCCAAAAAGTATTGTTGTTTTGTTTAATATCCCCCAGGGCAAGTTTATACTGTAATCAAAAATTTACATTGAAAATTTTTCTTTGAAATTTCAATTTTTTGGTGTAATTTTGTTGCTTCAATCGGCTGGCCGAAAAGTGTTAGAACAAAAATGGCACTTTCTGGCCTTGAAATAATAAATAAGGTTGCCCCAGGGATTCCAAAAAGTATTGTTATTTTATTTAATATTTCCTGGGGCAAGTTTAAACAGTAATCAAAAATTTACATTGAAAATTTTACTTTGAATTTTCAATTTTTGGTGCAATTTTATTGCTTTTGTCGGCTGGCCGAAAAGTGTTAGAACAAAGATGGCACTTTCCGGCCTTGAAATAATAAATAAGCTTGCCTCAGAGATTCCAAAAAGTATTGTCATTTTATTTAATATTTCCTGGGGCAAGTTTAAACAGTAATCAAAAATTTACATTGAAAATTTTACTTTGAATTTTCAATTTTTTGGTGCAATTTTGTTGCTTCTATCGGCTGGCCGAAAAGTGTTAGAACAAAGATGGCACTTTCCGGCCTTGAAATAATAAATAAGCTTGCCTCAGAGATTCCAAAAAGTATTGTTATTTTATTTAATATTTCCTGGGGCAAGTTTAAACAGTACTTCAAAAATTACATTGAAAATTTTTCTTTGAATTTTCAATTTTTGATGCAATTTTGTTGCTTTTGTCGGCTGGCCGAAAAGTGTTAGAACAAAAATGGCACTTTATGGCCTAGATATAATTAATAAGCTTGCCCTGAGGATTCCAAAAAGTATTGTTGTTTTGTTTAATATCCCCCAGGGCAAGTTTAAACAGTAATCAAAAATTTACATTGAAAATTTTTCTT
Source organism: Panagrolaimus sp. LJ2414 (assembly GCA_024447195.1). Classification (NCBI taxonomy): domain Eukaryota; kingdom Metazoa; phylum Nematoda; class Chromadorea; order Rhabditida; family Panagrolaimidae; genus Panagrolaimus; species Panagrolaimus sp. LJ2414. The sequence goes on along the minus strand of JAMRXY010000052.1, from coordinate 73,724 downwards.
TGAAATTTCAATTTTTTGGTGTAATTTTGTTGCTTCAATCGGCTGGCCGAAAAGTGTTAGAACAAAAATGGCACTTTCTGGCCTTGAAATAATAAATAAGCTTGTCCCAAGGATTCCAAAAAGTATTGTTATTTTATTTAATATTTCCTGGGGCAAGTTTAAACAGTACTTCAAAAATTACATTGAAAATTGTACTTTGAATTTTCAATTTTTGATGCAATTTTGTTGCTTTTGTCGGCTGGCCGAAAAGTGTTAGAACAAAAATGGCACTTTCTGGCCTTGAAATAATAAATAAGCTTGCCCCAGGGATTCCAAAAAGTATTGTTATTTTATTTAATATTTCCTGGGGCAAGTTTAAACAGTACTTCAAAAATTACATTGAAAATTTTTCTTTGAATTTTCAATTTTTGATGCAATTTTGTTGCTTTTGTCGGCTGGCCGAAAAGTGTTAGAACAAAGATGGCACTTTCTGGCCTTGAAATAATAAATAAGCTTGCCCCAGGGATTCCAAAAAGTATTGTTGTTTTGTATAATATCCCCCAGGGCAAGTTTATACTGTAATCAAAAATTTACATTGAAAATTTTTCTTTGAAATTTCAATTTTTTGGTGCAATTTTGTCGCTTCTATCGGCTGGCCGAAAAGTGTTAGAACAAAAATGGCACTTTATGCCCTAGATATAATTAATAAGCTTGCCCTGAGGATTCCAAAAAGTATTGTTGTTTTGTTTAATATCCCCCAGGGCAAGTTTATACTGTAATCAAAAATTTACATTGAAAATTTTTCTTTGAAATTTCAATTTTTTGGTGTAATTTTGTTGCTTCAATCGGCTGGCCGAAAAGTGTTAGAACAAAAATGGCACTTTCTGGCCTTGAAATAATAAATAAGGTTGCCCCAGGGATTCCAAAAAGTATTGTTATTTTATTTAATATTTCCTGGGGCAAGTTTAAACAGTAATCAAAAATTTACATTGAAAATTTTACTTTGAATTTTCAATTTTTGGTGCAATTTTATTGCTTTTGTCGGCTGGCCGAAAAGTGTTAGAACAAAGATGGCACTTTCCGGCCTTGAAATAATAAATAAGCTTGCCTCAGAGATTCCAAAAAGTATTGTTATTTTATTTAATATTTCCTGGGGCAAGTTTAAACAGTAATCAAAAATTTACATTGAAAATTTTACTTTAAATTTTCAATTTTGGTGCAATTTTGTTGCTTTTGTCGGCTGGCCGAAAAGTGTTAGAACAAAAATGGCACTTTATGGCCTAGATATAATTAATAAGCTTGCCCTGAGGATTCCAAAAAGTATTGTTGTTTTGTTTAATATCCCCCAGGGCAAGTTTATACTGTAATCAAAAATTTACATTGAAAATTTTTCTTTGAAATTTCAATTTTTTGGTGCAATTTTGTTGCTTCTATCGGCTGGCCGAAAAGTGTTAGAACAAAAATGGCACTTTCTGGCCTTGAAATAATAAATAAGCTTGCCCCAGGGATTCCAAAAAGTATTGTTGTTTTGTATAATATCCCCCAGGGCAAGTTTATACTGTAATCAAAAATTTACATTAAAAATTTTTCTTTGAAATTTCAATTTTTTGGTGCAATTTTGTTGCTTCTATCGGCTGGCCGAAAAGTGTTAGAACAAAAATGGCACTTTATGGCCTAGATATAATTAATAAGCTTGCCCTGAGGATTCCAAAAAGTATTGTTGTTTTGTTTAATATCCCCCAGGGCAAGTTTATACTGTAATCAAAAATTTACATTGAAAATTTTTCTTTGAAATTTCAATTTTTTGGTGCAATTTTGTTGCTTCTATCGGCTGGCCGAAAAGTGTTAGAACAAAAATGGCACTTTCTGGCCTTGAAATAATAAATAAGCTTGCCCCAGGGATTCCAAAAAGTATTGTTGTTTTGTTTAATATCCCCCAGGGCAAGTTTATACTGTAATCAAAAATTTACATTGAAAATTTTTCTTTGAAATTTCAATTTTTTGGTGCAATTTTGTTGCTTCTATCGGCTGGCCGAAAAGTGTTAGAACAAAGATGGCACTTTCTGGCCTTGAAATAATAAATAAGCTTGCCCCAGGGATTCCAAAAAGTATTGTTGTTTTGTATAATATCCCCCAGGGCAAGTTTATACTGTAATCAAAAATTTACATTAAAAATTTTTCTTTGAAATTTCAATTTTTTGGTGCAATTTTGTTGCTTCTATCGGCTGGCCGAAAAGTGTTAGAACAAAAATGGCACTTTATGGCCTAGATATAATTAATAAGCTTGCCCTGAGGATTCCAAAAAGTATTGTTGTTTTGTTTAATATCCCCCAGGGCAAGTTTATACTGTAATCAAAAATTTACATTGAAAATTTTTCTTTGAAATTTCAATTTTTTGGTGCAATTTTGTTGCTTCTATCGGCTGGCCGAAAAGTGTTAGAACAAAAATGGCACTTTATGGCCTAGATATAATTAATAAGCTTGCCCTGAGGATTCCAAAAAGTATTGTTGTTTTGTTTAATATCCCCCAGGGCAAGTTTAAACAGTAATCAAAAATTTACATTGAAAATTTTTCTTTGAAATTTCAATTTTTTGGTGTAATTTTGTTGCTTCTATCGGCTGGCCGAAAAGTGTTAGAACAAAAATGGCACTTTATGGCCTAGATATAATTAATAAGCTTGCCCTGAGGATTCCAAAAAGTATTGTTGTTTTGTTTAATATCCCCCAGGGCAAGTTTAAACAGTAATCAAAAATTTACATTGAAAATTTTTCTTTGAAATTTCAATTTTTTGGTGCAATTTTGTTGCTTCTATCGGCTGGCCGAAAAGTGTTAGAACAAAAATGGCACTTTATGGCCTAGATATAATTAATAAGCTTGCCCTGAGGATTCCAAAAAGTATTGTTGTTTTGTTTAATATCCCCCAGGGCAAGTTTATACTGTAATCAAAAATTTACATTGAAAATTTTTCTTTGAAATTTCAATTTTTTGGTGCAATTTTGTTGCTTCTATCGGCTGGCCGAAAAGTGTTAGAACAAAAATGGCACTTTATGGCCTAGATATAATTAATAAGCTTGCCCTGAGGATTCCAAAAAGTATTGTTGTTTTGTTTAATATCCCCCAGGGCAAGTTTAAACAGTAATCAAAAATTTACATTGAAAATTTTTCTTTGAATTTTCAATTTTTGATGCAATTTTGTTGCTTTTGTCGGCTGGCCGAAAAGTGTTAGAACAAAGATGGCACTTTCTGGCCTCGAAATAATTAATAAGCTTGCCCTGAGGATTCTAAAAAGTATTGATATTTTATTTAATATCCCATGGGGCAAGTTTTTACATAACTCCAAAAATTTACATCGAAAATTTTTCTTTCTAACTATTTCTAGTCAAAAATGATTTAGTGGCTTTGATAAATGAGAGCTATAATCAAGGAAGTAGCAGTGCGATCGGCATTAACGAAACTGTTGGGAAATAGATACAAGTTTTTAACATTGTAAAAATTAATAAGCTACCCAAGGAGGTTCCAAAAATAAAATATTTTAGTTCATTTCCTCATCAGGGCTAAAAAAATACCGTACTCAAAATGTACATTGAAAATTTTGTGAACGTTCATTTTTTCTAATGCATTTTTAGACTTCTATCGGCAGTAACGAAACTTGTGAACCATCAAATAATCATAAATTTATCTCACAGATTTGTTGGGGCAGAAAAAGGGTTCTATTTCAGTACTCGATAAAGTTGTTGATAATTTTTTGTTAGGGCCTTGATGATGTCTGAAATAATGTCTGAAATAATGTCTTAGATAATGTCGTAGATAATGTCTTAGATAAAGCCTTAGGTCTAAGATAAGCTCATAAAGTCGCGTAATGGGGTATCACAATTGTCTAAGTGTTGTATGTTACTGCGTAAAATGGTAAAAATTCAACTTGGATAAGATTTTTACAATTTATCGCTATTCTCCTTTTAACATAAAAATTCCTGTTGAACAAAAAAATCTAAAAGTCTTTCATGTAATATATTAGTTAAACTACTGTATCGACATTTCGAAAAAATTAGAAAAAAAATTAATATTTAATTACATATTAATTGTTACTAAATAAAAAAAGATTTTTCGTAAAAAATCCACAAAGTTATTTGTAACTTACAGTAACCCAAAAAAATACGAAAATTGCAACTGCACTACAATATTGTTTTACTCAAAAATTCAATATTAATTCTTTTTCGTTTTGAATACGAAAGGAATAATATTATTTTCTACCCATAATTCGTCTTAAATTTACCCATAAATTTTTAAGTGCCCAAAATTCATCTTAATTTTACCCATAATTTTTTAAGTGCCCAAAAATCGTCTTAAATTTACCCCAAAAATTTTAAGTGCCCATAATTCATCTTAAATTTACCCATAATTATATCGATAAATCCTCACAATAGGCAAGTCTTGGTATGTTATAGCGTAAAATGGTTATGTTACAGTCTAAATATGTATGTTACAGCGTCAGGTCCTCGCTTTGATCGGGCCATGTTGTAAATAGCTGAAATGAACCCTCGTTTTGATGGGGCTGTCTAAGCCTAAAAACATGGCTTGTGTAAGGTTCCATAGGCTGAGTATATTAAGTCACACGCTAAGCGGAATGAAAGTAATCTAAGTTTGTGATAAATTTAATTACTTAAAAGGTCATTTCATAACTAAGTTTGTCATTTTTAACGACTGACTGATATAATTATGGGTAAATTTAAGATGAATTATGGGCACTTAAAATTTTTGGGGTAAATTTAAGACGATTTTTGGGCACTTAAAAAATTATGGGTAAAATTAAGATGAATTTTGGGCACTTAAAAATTTATGGGTAAATTTAAGACGAATTATGGGTAGAAAATAATATTATTCCGAATACGAAATACCGAGTTAAATTATTACAAACAAAATTAAATCGTTTTTTTTACACAAAAATTTAAAAATAATTAAGGTAATTTCCATCAAAAAAGGGATTACATCGTTGTTTAAATTTTTTCAAAACTTAAATCGACATTTTTTCTCTTTATTTATGCGGATCCGCGGATTAATCCGTGAATCCGCTCCGCCAACATTTCTGATCCGCCACCATTCCGCCGATTTGCGCCGCGAATTGGCGGACCAAATCCGCGTTTTGGCTCGGCGGAGCGGATTGCCTTTCACTAGATTACAGTCATTATATATTCTACAAAATATTTTATCAGAAATTCTAAATTGTAAAAAAACAAAAAATTGATAAATGTTTAATGAAGAGAAGATATTAAACAGCAAAAAAATGTAACTTTTTTAGTTGCATCAACAACAAGGCACATTTTTGAAAAGGGAGAAATTTTGTGATTTTTCCGTTCAATCATTTTTATTGCATAAAAAAGTTACCAGTAATTTTTCCCCGAAACTGATTTCTGTTATCGCATTAATCATAAATTTATGCCTTTTTAAAATTGCTGTTCTTTTCGAACTTTTGTTTATTTGCCTTGCTTTAAAATCATGGCTTTCCAAAATTTATTTAAATTCACCACAGATTTTGTCTGGGCGCCTAATTTTTACCTCAAACTTTTATGGGTAATTAAACCAAAGAAAAAGAAGTATTTAATAATAAAAATTTTAGACAAAAAATGCAAAGAAAACAAGGTGCATTTTATCTCTTTCTTTGGCAAAAGAAATAAAGAAAAACATTGAATTAGCAAAAAAAGGTAATATTTTTCTCCTTCAAAAACATAAAAAATATAAAATAAAATATTTCTTGCTGTTAATGATGATATTAACAGCAAGAATTACTGTATTGCTAAAACGTGTTACTGTAATTAAAATTTATTGTAACAATATTTTCTTTTATTGTTTGCAACAACAACCCATCTTTTTGTATTCCCATTTTTACACATTTTTTTCAACTATCCTTTTCTTCTTCGTTTTTATGTGGAACAAAAAAGAAGAGCCTTTTACGCTTGGGGTCATACCGCAGTGAAAGCACGCCATCCCGTCCGATCTGGCAAGTTAAGCACTGCTGGGCTCGATTAGTACTTGGATGGGAGACCTCCTGGGAATCTCGAGTGCTCCAAGCTTTTTTCAGTTTAAACTTATATTTTTGTAATTTTTTTGTCAAATTTGATCCCCAAACTACCTTTATTAAATTGTTAAATGCTGCAAAAACTTAAGAAAGGAGAAAATGATTATTTTTAGGGAATATTTTATTACAGTAATCACATAAAACAAATGTAATAAAACATGCAAAAAAACTTTGTAAATTCCTTACAGTATAATAAATAGAAAATCGGTATTATTAACAATAATGCAAAAACGTTTTTGATCGACACTCTATGCAAAATCTAATTTTAAATAAATAAAAATCCAAGTTGCAAACATTTGAAGATCAGCTGTTACAGTATTAGATGAAACCGAAAATTTGTCATTTTTCAGTTTAAAAAACTTTTCAAATTACACTTTATTGTTTATTTTAATGTCCTTATCTAGAATTATTATTTTGGTATATCAAAAATTACTTTTTTTGTTCCTAATAAACTTCTTTTTTAAACGGTAAAAGCAATCTAATCTCACCCACCACTTTTAGGCTTTTTTATAAAAATTTTGACCCAAAATTTTGGTTTACTTTTTTTGATTACAAAAAATTAACATCATCAATGATGTACCATTTTGTAGGAAATTAAAAAGAGCAACAATATAAATGCGTTGCCACATTAAAATCAATGGTGCCAACAATATCTAATCTAAAAAGAATGCGTTGCCACCTTTTTTCAAAAGTTAAAAGCTTGTTCAATTTGTTCTTTTTTTATCAAAAAAAAATAATGAACAACAAGCTTTTTGCTGATAATAAAAGGTGTTTATTATTCTTTGATCGGAAGCTCCAGCATTGGGCTGATACTACACGAAATGTATTAAACCCATTTTTGGAACTTCAGCAGCCGAAATTTGCATACGCGGTATCGATCGATACAGTAACTAATATCAAATTTTGGATTTTACTTTTCGGGATAATGTCCACTTTTTTAGAAATTTCGAGAATCTTAAAAAAATTTACAGAAATGGAGCATTAATATCTGTGAGTTCAGGCAATTTTGAAAGAGAAGCAAGATTCAAAAAATTTGCATAAAGTTAATCTTACTATATCCTGCATTTTCCTGGACAATATGATACAAAAATAGTAAAATTAAACAATAATCACCTTTATTAAACTCACAGAAATCGAATATGGGGTCATTAATATCTGTGAGTTCAAGCAATTTTGACTGTTGTTTGAAATTAATAAAATGCGAAAAACGGGAACCTTTATTGGTTCATTAAGTATTTTTGTTTTGTTTTTAAAATTTGCACTATAAAATTTGAATATCATCAACATGATGATATATGTTATTTAACAAAAATTAATGCAGTGTTTTCGTTTTTTCTTTTGCAAAAAGGTGTGGGTTGTTAAACAATAGCTACAAAGTCAAAAACTTGTAACATTTTTTCTGATGCATTTTGGTCCTAAAATCGGACGGCTCGCAAATTCAACAGCTTTAATTTGCATAAAAATGTTTAGTCGAGCTGTTCTCATTAATAGATTTTATACGAAATTTTTTCTGTTGAAAATAGCAACTTTTTTGTATTCTTTTTTTCGAAAAGATGTCTAGTTTTCTAAAAATTGCAAAAACCTTAATAAAATTTAATAGATAATAAAATTTTTTGGTTAATTAACTATTTTGCACCTGTTTATCCCTCAAAAAGTTGCATAAAGCATCAATTTTTCTTTAAAATTCACAATAAGGCATCATGTCCAGTTTTTTAAACAAGTAGTAAAAATCGTGGGGGGGGCATGTAAAAAACTAGTTTTTGTGTTTTGAAATAGCTTGCATGGCTTTGATAATTTGAAAAATAGCTTATATTAGATATTATTATCATTGCAGCACCATCAGAAAAAATGCACAGACTACTCAGCACAAATCAAATGAATTTTTTGCGATAAAAACAAATAGATTAATGTAAAAACACAAATTAAAAGGTTTTTTCTTTCGTTTTTGTAATAAAAAGACATCAGTTCGTAATAATCTTCAGCATTATTACGAAAAAACTGATTCAGTAAGTAAAATATACTACACCAAAAAAGCATTTTTGTTCATCTACTATTGTGAATCTTCTAATCCCTTAAAAATTTGCATATAAAAGCACTTTTTCTTCGACTTTTTTTTCTTAATAATAGTAATAAGTCTAGTATTTATAAAATGACAAAAACCTTTAAAAACCTTTGGGTACACGAACCATTTTGGTTAATTAACAATTGCGGATCTGTTTATCTCTCAAAATTTGAAAACAACAAAAACTTTTCTTCAATTTTTAAATTTTATGGATGAAGTCCACTTTTTAGAAAATGACCAAACCTTAATATATTTATAGAGAAAAGAACCTTTTTGGTTAAATCAGAGATAGAAGCAACAGTTCCTTCTCATAATAGTTTTTATCATCATCAACACGATGATCTTTTTTGTTTACCAAAAATTACTGTAAAAAATGAATCTATATCATCAGAAACAAAGCCGTTAAGTTTTTACGATCAGTAATTCTTTTCTTCTAGTTTTTGTGAAAAGAAAAGCTTTTCGTACAATTTTTGTTTTTTATCCAAATGTTCTCAACACGAAAAAGCATTGTTTCGCGCAAGCATAAGAATTAATAAAAAAAGAAAGAAAATGAAAAAAATTTCAAAAGAACAAAAAAGAACTAAAAAGAACCTTACACTGCAATGACAGAACTTTGTCATTTTGATTTGACCTATATTCCTCTAGGTATCTCGAATGTCAAAAATTTTTTTCTCTACTTGCAACCTCAAACTGAATCATATTCATTATATCTTTAATCATATCATTCCTTCGGAATGATTGGTAAAGGATTACTTACTCCCGCGGGCATCATTCATAATAATATTGGTTTTTATATATTTATTTCTTATTTTTTATTATATGTAACTTTGCTTCCTTTGAAGAAGCAAAATCAAATCAAAAAGTATTGTTATTTTATTTAATATCCCCCAGGGCAAGTTTATACTGCAATCAAAAATTTACATTGAAAATTTTTCTTTGAAATTTCAATTTTTTGGCGCAATTTTGTTGCTTCTATCGGCTGGCCGAAAAGTGTTAGAACAAAAATGGCACTTTCTGGCCTTGAAATTATTAAGAAGCTTGCCCCAGGGATTCTAAAAAGTATTTTTATTTTGTTTAATATCCCCTGGGGCAAGTTTATACTGTAATCAAAAATTAAGGTCAAAAAGTTTTCTTTGAATTTTCAATTTTTTTGATGCAATTTTGTTGCTTTTGATCGGCAGTAACGAAACTGTTTGGAAAGAGTTGCAAGTTTTTGACCTTGTAACAATTATTAAGCTGCCCGAGGGGATTCCAAAAAATATAATTTTTTAGTTCATTTCCCCCTCAGGGCTTTAAAATTACTGTACTCAAAATGTACAATGAAAATTTTGTGAACTTTCATTTTTTCTAATGCATTTTGTATCTAAAATCGGATGGCTCGAAACTGGTGACGCATCAAATTTTCATAAATTTATCTCACAGATTTGTCAGGGCTGAAAAAGGGTTCTATTTCAGTACTTGATAAAGTTGTTGGTAATTTTTTGTTAGGGCCTGGATAATGTCTGGAATAATGTCTTAGATAATGTCTTAGATAAAGCCTTAGGTCAAAGATAAGCTCATAAAGTCGCGTAATGGGATATTACAATTGTCTAAGTGTTGTATGTTACAGCGTAAAATGGTGAAAATTCAACTTGGAAAAGATTTTTACAACTTTTCGCTATTCTCCTTTTAACATAAAAATTCCTGTTGAACAAAAAAATCTAAAAGTCTTTCATGTAATATATTAGTTAAACTACTGTATCGACATTTCGAAAAAGTTAGAAAAAAATCGAATATTTAATTTCATATTAATTGTTACTAAATAAAAAAAGATTTTTTGTAAAAAATCCACAAAGTTGTTTGTAACTTACAGTAACCCAAAAAAAATACAAAAATTACAAATGCACTTCAATATTATTTTACTCAAAAATTCAATATTAATTGTAAAAAAACAAAAAATTGATAAATGTTTAATGAAGAGAAGATATTGAACAGCAAAAAAATGTAATTTTTTTAGTTGCATCAACAACAAGGCACATTTTTGAAAAGGGAGAAATTTTGTGATTTTTCCGTTAAATCATTTTTATTGCATAAAAAAGTTACCAGTAATTTTTCCCCAAAACTGATTTTTGTTATCGTTTTAATCATAAATTTATACCTTGCTAAAATTGCTGTTCTTTTCGAACTTTTTTATTTATGTTTATTTGCATTACATTAAAAGCATGGCTTTCCAAAATTTATTTAAATTCACCACAGATTTTGTCTGGGCGCCGAATTTTTACCTCAAACTTTTATGGGTAATTAAACCAAAGAAAAAGAAGTATTTAATAATAATTATTTCAGACAAAAAATGCATCAAAAACAAGGTGCATTTTTTCTCTTTCTTTGGCAAAAGAAATAAAGAAAAGCATTGATCTTTCTCTCTCTTAAAAAAAACTGCTTTGAATTAGCAAAAAAAGGTACAATTTTTCTCCTTCAAAAAAGAGCGCATTCTCTCAAAAACATAAAAAATATTTCTTGCTGTTAATGATGATATTAACAGCAAGAATTACTGTATTGCTAAAACGTGTTACTGTAATTAAAATTTATTGTAACCATATTTTCTTTTATTGTTTGCAACAACAACCCATCTTTTTGTATTCCCATTTTTACACATTTTTTTCAACTATCCTTTTCTTCTTCGTTTTTATATGGAACAAAAAAGAAGAGCCTTTTACGCTTGGGGTCATACCGCAGTGAAAGCACGTCATCCCGTCCGATCTGGCAAGTTAATCATTGCTGGGCTCGATTAGTACTTGGATGGGAGACCTCCTGGGAATCTCGAGTGCTCCAAGCTTTTTTCAGTTTAAACTTATATTTTTGTAATTTTTTTGTCAAATTTGATCCGAAAAATAATTGCATTAAATTGTTAAATGCTGCAAAAACTTAAAAAAGGAGAAAACGATTATTTTTAGGGAATATTTTATTACAGTAATCACATAAAACAAATGTAACAAAACATGCAAAAAAACTTTGTAAATTCCTTACAGTATAATAAATAGAAAATCAGTATTATTAACAATAATGCAAAAACGTTTTTGATCGATACCGTACACAAAATCTAATTTTAAATAAATAAAAACCCAAGTTGCAAACATTTGAAGATCAGCTAATACAGTATTAGATGAAAACCAAAATTTGTCATTTTTCATTTAAAAAACTTTACAAATTACACTTTATTGTTTATTTTAATGTCCTTATCTAGAATTATTATTTTGGTATATCAAAAATTACTTTTTTTGTTTCTAATAAACTTCTTTTTTAAACGGTAAAAGCAATTTCATCTCACCCACCACTTTTAGGCTTTTTTATAAAAATTTTGACCCAAAATTTTGGTTTACTTTTTTTGATTACAAAAAATTAACATCATCAATGATGTACCATTTTGTAGGAAATTAAAAAGAGCAACAATATAAATGCGTTGCCACATTAAAATCAATGGTGCCAACAATATCTAATCTAAAAAGAATGCGTTGCCACCTTTTTTCAAAAGTTAAAAGCTTGTTCAATTTGTTCTGTTTTTATCAAAAAAAATTAATGAACAACAAGCTTTTTGCAGATAATAAAAGGTGTTTATTATTCTTTGATCGGAAGCTCCAGCATTGGGCTGATACTACACGAAATGTATTAAACCCATTTTTGGAACTTCAGCAGCCGAAATTTGCATACGCGGTATCGATCGATACAGTAACTAATATCAAATTTTGGATTTTACTTTTCGGGATAATGTCCACTTTTTTAGAAATTTCGAGAATCTTAAAAAAATTTACAGAAATGGAGCATTAATATCTGTGAGTTCAGGCAATTTTGAAAGAGAAGCAAGATTCAAAAAATTTGCATAAAGTTAATCTTACTATATCCTGCATTTTCCTGGACAATATGATACAAAAATAGTAAAATTAAACAATAATCACCTTTATTAAACTCACAGAAATCGAATATGGGGTCATTAATATCTGTGAGTTCAAGCAATTTTGACTGTTGTTTGAAATTAATAAAATGCGAAAAACGGGAACCTTTATTGGTTCATTAAGTATTTTTGTTTTGTTTTTAAAATTTGCACTATAAAATTTGAATATCATCAACATGATGATATATGTTATTTAACAAAAATTAATGCAGTGTTTTCGTTTTTTCTTTTGCAAAAAGGTGTGGGTTGTTAAACAATAGCTACAAAGTCAAAAACTTGTAACATTTTTTCTGATGCATTTTGGTCCTAAAATCGGACGGCTCGCAAATTCAACAGCTTTAATTTGCATAAAAATGTTTAGTCGAGCTGTTCTCATTAATAGATTTTATACGAAATTTTTTCTGTTGAAAATAGCAACTTTTTTGTATTCTTTTTTTCGAAAAGATGTCTAGTTTTCTAAAAATTGCAAAAACCTTAATAAAATTTAATAGATAATAAAATTTTTTGGTTAATTAACTATTTTGCACCTGTTTATCCCTCAAAAAGTTGCATAAAGCATCAATTTTTCTTTAAAATTCACAATAAGGCATCATGTCCAGTTTTTTAAACAAGTAGTAAAAATCGTGGGGGGGGCATGTAAAAAACTAGTTTTTGTGTTTTGAAATAGCTTGCATGGCTTTGATAATTTGAAAAATAGCTTATATTAGATATTATTATCATTGCAGCACCATCAGAAAAAATGCACAGACTACTCAGCACAAATCAAATGAATTTTTTGCGATAAAAACAAATAGATTAATGTAAAAACACAAATTAAAAGGTTTTTTCTTTCGTTTTTGTAATAAAAAGACATCAGTTCGTAATAATCTTCAGCATTATTACGAAAAAACTGATTCAGTAAGTAAAATATACTACACCAAAAAAGCATTTTTGTTCATCTACTATTGTGAATCTTCTAATCCCTTAAAAATTTGCATATAAAAGCACTTTTTCTTCGACTTTTTTTTCTTAATAATAGTAATAAGTCTAGTATTTATAAAATGACAAAAACCTTTAAAAACCTTTGGGTACACGAACCATTTTGGTTAATTAACAATTGCGGATCTGTTTATCTCTCAAAATTTGAAAACAACAAAAACTTTTCTTCAATTTTTAAATTTTATGGATGAAGTCCACTTTTTAGAAAATGACCAAACCTTAATATATTTATAGAGAAAAGAACCTTTTTGGTTAAATCAGAGATAGAAGCAACAGTTCCTTCTCATAATAGTTTTTATCATCATCAACACGATGATCTTTTTTCGGACGGCTCGCAAATTCAACAGCTTTAATTTGCATAAAAATGTTTAGTCGAGCTTCAAACTTTGCATCGTAAAAATTGAATGTCATCAACATGATGATATTTTTTCTTTATCAAAAATTAATTCGAAAGTTGCTTCCAGTTAATTTGAAACAAAGCCATTTTCGGGTCAAGAACGACACAATTGCTTTGATAAATCAGAGCCTGAAGCAAAATTTCTTTTTCAACAAAATTTGAATATCATCAACATGATGAAATTTGTTCTTTAACAAAAGTTAATGCAGTGTTTTCGTTTTTTCTTTTGCAAAAAGGTGTGGGTTTTTTAACAATAGCTACAAAGTCAAAAACCTGTAACTATTCTGTTCAATTTTTGGATTCAATCGAATATCTCGAAACTGGTGCGTAATAGTTACAAGTTTTAGACCTTGTAACAATTAATAAGCTGCTTCAGGGGATTCCAAAAAGTATAATATTCAAGTTTTTTTCCCTCGGGGATTTAAATTACCGTAGTCAAAATTTTACAATGAAAATTCTTTAAACTTTTCTGTTTTAAAAAACAAAGATTTTGGCCTTTGATCTTTACCGAAACACGACGTAATGAAAATTTTTATATTTTTTCTCAATTCTGTAATCATCAAAATGCCGCAAAGCTTATTTTTTAAGAGGGACAAATTCCGGGGGAATCGATCAATTGATTTTATTTCATGCGGATTCAATTGTTCTCAACACGAAAAAGCACTGTTTTGCGTAAGCATAAAAAATTATACAAAAAGAAACAAAATGAAAAATAAATACAAGTACTGTAACAACAATTTTAAAACCCAGTTATGTTTCAACTTGGGTTTTATGGCATATTATGCCTGCTCCCAAGTTGCAACTAATTGAAGATCAGCTAATACAGTAATCGATGAAAAACAAAATTTGTCATTTTTCATTTTAAAAACTTTAAAAATTACATTTGTTTGTTTATTTTGATGTGCTGAATTAGTTTCAACTTGGGTTTTATGGCATATTATGCCAGCTCCCAAGTTGCAACTAATTGAAGATCAGCTAATACAGTAATCGATGAAAAACAAAATTTGTCATTTTTCATTTTAAAAACTTTAAAAATTACATTTGTTTGTTTATTTTGATGTGCTGAATTAGTTTCAACTTGGGTTTTATGGCATATTATGCCAGCTCCCAAGTTGCAACTAATTGAAGATCAGCTAATACAGTAATCGATGAAAAACAAAATTTGTGATTTTTCATTTTAAAAACTTTAAAAATTACATTTGTTTGTTTATTTTGATGTGCTGAATTAGTTTCAACTTGGGTTTTATGGCATATTATGCCAGCTCCCAAGTTGCAACTAATTGAAGATCAGCTAATACAGTAATCGATGAAAAACAAAATTTGTGTTTTTTCATTTTAAAAACTTTAAAAATTACATTTGTTTGTTTATTTTGATGTGCTGAATTAGTTTCAACTTGGGTTTTATGGCATATTATGCCTGCTCCCAAGTTGCAACTAATTGAAGATCAGCTAATACAGTAATCGATGAAAAACAAAATTTGTCATTTTTCATTTTAAAAACTTTAAAAATTACATTTGTTTGTTTATTTTGATGTGCTGAATTAGTTTCAACTTGGGTTTTATGGCATATTATGCCAGCTCCCAAGTTGCAACTAATTGAAGATCAGCTAATACAGTAATCGATGAAAAACAAAATTTGTCATTTTTCATTTTAAAAACTTTAAAAATTACATTTGTTTGTTTATTTTGATGTGTTGAATTAGTTTCAACTTGGGTTTTATGGCATATTATGCCAGCTCCCAAGTTGCAACTAATTGAAGATCAGCTAATACAGTAATCGATGAAAAACAAAATTTGTCATTTTTCATTTTAAAAACTTTAAAAATTACATTTGTTTGTTTATTTTGATGTGCTGAATTAGTTTCAACTTGGGTTTTATGGCATATTATGCCAGCTCCCAAGTTGCAACTAATTGAAGATCAGCTAATACAGTAATCGATGAAAAACAAAATTTGTCATTTTTCATTTTAAAAACTTTAAAAATTACATTTGTTTGTTTATTTTGATGTGCTGAATTAGTTTCAACTTGGGTTTTATGGCATATTATGCCTGCTCCCAAGTTGCAACTAATTGAAGATCAGCTAATACAGTAATCGATGAAAAACAAAATTTGTCATTTTTCATTTTAAAAACTTTAAAAATTACATTTGTTTGTTTATTTTGATGTGTTGAATTAGTTTCAACTTGGGTTTTATGGCATATTATGCCAGCTCCCAAGTTGCAACTAATTGAAGATCAGCTAATACAGTAATCGATGAAAAACAAAATTTGTCATTTTTCATTTTAAAAACTTTAAAAATTACATTTGTTTGTTTATTTTGATGTGTTGAATTAGTTTCAACTTGGGTTTTATGGCATATTATGCCAGCTCCCAAGTTGCAACTAATTGAAGATCAGCTAATACAGTAATCGATGAAAAACAAAATTTGTCATTTTTCATTTTAAAAACATTAAAAATTACATTTGTTTGTTAATTTTGATGTGCTGAATTAGTTTCAACTTGGGTTTTATGGCATATTATGCCAGCTCCCAAGTTGCAACTAATTGAAGATCAGCTAATACAGTAATCGATGAAAAACAAAATTTGTGATTTTTCATTTTAAAAACTTTAAAAATTACATTTGTTTGTTTATTTTGATGTGCTGAATTAGTTTCAACTTGGGTTTTATGGCATATTATGCCAGCTCCCAAGTTGCAACTAATTGAAGATCAGCTAATACAGTAATCGATGAAAAACAAAATTTGTCATTTTTCATTTTAAAAACATTAAAAATTACATTTGTTTGTTTATTTTGATGTGCTGAATTAGTTTCAACTTGGGTTTTATGGCATATTATGCCAGCTCCCAAGTTGCAACTAATTGAAGATCAGCTAATACAGTAATCGATGAAAAACAAAATTTGTCATTTTTCATTTTAAAAACTTTAAAAATTACATTTGTTTGTTTATTTTGATGTGTTGAATTAGTTTCAACTTGGGTTTTATGGCATATTATGCCAGCTCCCAAGTTGCAACTAATTGAAGATCAGCTAATACAGTAATCGATGAAAAACAAAATTTGTCATTTTTCATTTTAAAAACTTTAAAAATTACATTTGTTTGTTTATTTTGATGTGTTGAATTAGTTTCAACTTGGGTTTTATGGCATATTATGCCAGCTCCCAAGTTGCAACTAATTGAAGATCAGCTAATACAGTAATCGATGAAAAACAAAATTTGTCATTTTTCATTTTAAAAACTTTAAAAATTACATTTGTTTGTTTATTTTGATGTGTTGAATTAGTTTCAACTTGGGTTTTATGGCATATTATGCCAGCTCCCAAGTTGCAACTAATTGAAGATCAGCTAATACAGTAATCGATGAAAAACAAAATTTGTCATTTTTCATTTTAAAAACATTAAAAATTACATTTGTTTGTTAATTTTGATGTGCTGAATTAGTTTCAACTTGGGTTTTATGGCATATTATGCCAGCTCCCAAGTTGCAACTAATTGAAGATCAGCTAATACAGTAATCGATGAAAAACAAAATTTGTGATTTTTCATTTTAAAAACTTTAAAAATTACATTTGTTTGTTTATTTTGATGTGCTGAATTAGTTTCAACTTGGGTTTTATGGCATATTATGCCAGCTCCCAAGTTGCAACTAATTGAAGATCAGCTAATACAGTAATCGATGAAAAACAAAATTTGTCATTTTTCATTTTAAAAACATTAAAAATTACATTTGTTTGTTTATTTTGATGTGTTGAATTAGTTTCAACTTGGGTTTTATGGCATATTATGCCAGCTCCCAAGTTGCAACTAATTGAAGATCAGCTAATACAGTAATCGATGAAAAACAAAATTTGTCATTTTTCATTTTAAAAACATTAAAAATTACATTTGTTTGTTTATTTTGATGTGCTGAATTAGTTTCAACTTGGGTTTTATGGCATATTATGCCAGCTCCCAAGTTGCAACTAATTGAAGATCAGCTAATACAGTAATCGATGAAAAACAAAATTTGTCATTTTTCATTTTAAAAACTTTAAAAATTACATTTGTTTGTTTATTTTGATGTGCTGAATTAGTTTCAACTTGGGTTTTATGGCATATTATGCCAGCTCCCAAGTTGCAACTAATTGAAGATCAGCTAAAACAGTAATCGATGAAAAACAAAATTTGTCATTTTTCATTTTAAAAACTTTAAAAATTACATTTGTTTGTTTATTTTGATGTGCTGAATTAGTTTCAACTTGGGTTTTATGGCATATTATGCCAGCTCCCAAGTTGCAACTAATTGAAGATCAGCTAATACAGTAATCGATGAAAAACAAAATTTGTGATTTTTCATTTTAAAAACTTTAAAAATTACATTTGTTTGTTTATTTTGATGTGCTGAATTAGTTTCAACTTGGGTTTTATGGCATATTATGCCAGCTCCCAAGTTGCAACTAATTGAAGATCAGCTAATACAGTAATCGATGAAAAACAAAATTTGTCATTTTTCATTTTAAAAACTTTAAAAATTACATTTGTTTGTTTATTTTGATGTGCTGAATTAGTTTCAACTTGGGTTTTATGGCATATTATGCCAGCTCCCAAGTTGCAACTAATTGAAGATCAGCTAATACAGTAATCGATGAAAAACAAAATTTGTCATTTTTCATTTTAAAAACTTTAAAAATTACATTTGTTTGTTTATTTTGATGTGTTGAATTAGTTTCAACTTGGGTTTTATGGCATATTATGCCAGCTCCCAAGTTGCAACTAATTGAAGATCAGCTAATACAGTAATCGATGAAAAACAAAATTTGTGATTTTTCATTTTAAAAACTTTAAAAATTACATTTGTTTGTTTATTTTGATGTGCTGAATTAGTTTCAACTTGGGTTTTATGGCATATTATGCCAGCTCCCAAGTTGCAACTAATTGAAGATCAGCTAATACAGTAATCGATGAAAAACAAAATTTGTGATTTTTCATTTTAAAAACTTTAAAAATTACATTTGTTTGTTTATTTTGATGTGCTGAATTAGTTTCAACTTGGGTTTTATGGCATATTATGCCTGCTCCCAAGTTGCAACTAATTGAAGATCAGCTAATACAGTAATCGATGAAAAACAAAATTTGTGATTTTTCATTTTAAAAACTTTAAAAATTACATTTGTTTGTTTATTTTGATGTGCTGAATTAGTTTCAACTTGGGTTTTATGGCATATTATGCCAGCTCCCAAGTTGCAACTAATTGAAGATCAGCTAATACAGTAATCGATGAAAAACAAAATTTGTCATTTTTCATTTTAAAAACATTAAAAATTACATTTGTTTGTTTATTTTGATGTGCTGAATTAGTTTCAACTTGGGTTTTATGGCATATTATGCCAGCTCCCAAGTTGCAACTAATTGAAGATCAGCTAATACAGTAATCGATGAAAAACAAAATTTGTCATTTTTCATTTTAAAAACATTAAAAATTACATTTGTTTGTTTATTTTGATGTGTTGAATTAGTTTCAACTTGGGTTTTATGGCATATTATGCCAGCTCCCAAGTTGCAACTAATTGAAGATCAGCTAATACAGTAATCGATGAAAAACAAAATTTGTGATTTTTCATTTTAAAAACTTTAAAAATTACATTTGTTTGTTTATTTTGATGTGCTGAATTAGTTTCAACTTGGGTTTTATGGCATATTATGCCAGCTCCCAAGTTGCAACTAATTGAAGATCAGCTAATACAGTAATCGATGAAAAACAAAATTTGTCATTTTTCATTTTAAAAACTTTAAAAATTACATTTGTTTGTTTATTTTGATGTGCTGAATTAGTTTCAACTTGGGTTTTATGGCATATTATGCCAGCTCCCAAGTTGCAACTAATTGAAGATCAGCTAATACAGTAATCGATGAAAAACAAAATTTGTGATTTTTCATTTTAAAAACTTTAAAAATTACATTTGTTTGTTTATTTTGATGTGCTGAATTAGTTTCAACTTGGGTTTTATGGCATATTATGCCAGCTCCCAAGTTGCAACTAATTGAAGATCAGCTAATACAGTAATCGATGAAAAACAAAATTTGTCATTTTTCATTTTAAAAACTTTAAAAATTACATTTGTTTGTTTATTTTGATGTGCTGAATTAGTTTCAACTTGGGTTTTATGGCATATTATGCCAGCTCCCAAGTTGCAACTAATTGAAGATCAGCTAATACAGTAATCGATGAAAAACAAAATTTGTGTTTTTTCATTTTAAAAACTTTAAAAATTACATTTGTTTGTTTATTTTGATGTGCTGAATTAGTTTCAACTTGGGTTTTATGGCATATTATGCCAGCTCCCAAGTTGCAACTAATTGAAGATCAGCTAATACAGTAATCGATGAAAAACAAAATTTGTGATTTTTCATTTTAAAAACTTTAAAAATTACATTTGTTTGTTTATTTTGATGTGCTGAATTAGTTTCAACTTGGGTTTTATGGCATATTATGCCAGCTCCCAAGTTGCAACTAATTGAAGATCAGCTAATACAGTAATCGATGAAAAACAAAATTTGTCATTTTTCATTTTAAAAACTTTAAAAATTACATTTGTTTGTTTATTTTGATGTGCTGAATTAGTTTCAACTTGGGTTTTATGGCATATTATGCCAGCTCCCAAGTTGCAACTAATTGAAGATCAGCTAATACAGTAATCGATGAAAAACAAAATTTGTGATTTTTCATTTTAAAAACTTTAAAAATTACATTTGTTTGTTTATTTTGATGTGCTGAATTAGTTTCAACTTGGGTTTTATGGCATATTATGCCAGCTCCCAAGTTGCAACTAATTGAAGATCAGCTAATACAGTAATCGATGAAAAACAAAATTTGTGATTTTTCATTTTAAAAACTTTAAAAATTACATTTGTTTGTTTATTTTGATGTGCTGAATTAGTTTCAACTTGGGTTTTATGGCATATTATGCCAGCTCCCAAGTTGCAACTAATTGAAGATCAGCTAATACAGTAATCGATGAAAAACAAAATTTGTGATTTTTCATTTTAAAAACTTTAAAAATTACATTTGTTTGTTTATTTTGATGTGCTGAATTAGTTTCAACTTGGGTTTTATGGCATATTATGCCAGCTCCCAAGTTGCAACTAATTGAAGATCAGCTAATACAGTAATCGATGAAAAACAAAATTTGTGATTTTTCATTTTAAAAACTTTAAAAATTACATTTGTTTGTTTATTTTGATGTGCTGAATTAGTTTCAACTTGGGTTTTATGGCATATTATGCCAGCTCCCAAGTTGCAACTAATTGAAGATCAGCTAATACAGTAATCGATGAAAAACAAAATTTGTCATTTTTCATTTTAAAAACTTTAAAAATTACATTTGTTTGTTTATTTTGATGTGCTGAATTAGTTTCAACTTGGGTTTTATGGCATATTATGCCAGCTCCCAAGTTGCAACTAATTGAAGATCAGCTAATACAGTAATCGATGAAAAACAAAATTTGTCATTTTTCATTTTAAAAACTTTAAAAATTACATTTGTTTGTTTATTTTGATGTGCTGAATTAGTTTCAACTTGGGTTTTATGGCATATTATGCCAGCTCCCAAGTTGCAACTAATTGAAGATCAGCTAATACAGTAATCGATGAAAAACAAAATTTGTGATTTTTCATTTTAAAAACTTTAAAAATTACATTTGTTTGTTTATTTTGATGTGTTGAATTAGTTTCAACTTGGGTTTTATGGCATATTATGCCAGCTCCCAAGTTGCAACTAATTGAAGATCAGCTAATACAGTAATCGATGAAAAACAAAATTTGTGATTTTTCATTTTAAAAACTTTAAAAATTACATTTGTTTGTTTATTTTGATGTGTTGAATTAGTTTCAACTTGGGTTTTATGGCATATTATGCCAGCTCCCAAGTTGCAACTAATTGAAGATCAGCTAATACAGTAATCGATGAAAAACAAAATTTGTGATTTTTCATTTTAAAAACTTTAAAAATTACATTTGTTTGTTTATTTTGATGTGCTGAATTAGTTTCAACTTGGGTTTTATGGCATATTATGCCAGCTCCCAAGTTGCAACTAATTGAAGATCAGCTAATACAGTAATCGATGAAAAACAAAATTTGTGTTTTTTCATTTTAAAAACTTTAAAAATTACATTTGTTTGTTTATTTTGATGTGCTGAATTAGTTTCAACTTGGGTTTTATGGCATATTATGCCTGCTCCCAAGTTGCAACTAATTGAAGATCAGCTAATACAGTAATCGATGAAAAACAAAATTTGTCATTTTTCATTTTAAAAACTTTAAAAATTACATTTGTTTGTTTATTTTGATGTGCTGAATTAGTTTCAACTTGGGTTTTATGGCATATTATGCCAGCTCCCAAGTTGCAACTAATTGAAGATCAGCTAATACAGTAATCGATGAAAAACAAAATTTGTGTTTTTTCATTTTAAAAACTTTAAAAATTACATTTGTTTGTTTATTTTGATGTGCTGAATTAGTTTCAACTTGGGTTTTATGGCATATTATGCCTGCTCCCAAGTTGCAACTAATTGAAGATCAGCTAATACAGTAATCGATGAAAAACAAAATTTGTCATTTTTCATTTTAAAAACTTTAAAAATTACATTTGTTTGTTTATTTTGATGTGCTGAATTAGTTTCAACTTGGGTTTTATGGCATATTATGCCTGCTCCCAAGTTGCAACTAATTGAAGATCAGCTAATACAGTAATCGATGAAAAACAAAATTTGTGATTTTTCATTTTAAAAACTTTAAAAATTACATTTGTTTGTTTATTTTGATGTGCTGAATTAGTTTCAACTTGGGTTTTATGGCATATTATGCCTGCTCCCAAGTTGCAACTAATTGAAGATCAGCTAATACAGTAATCGATGAAAAACAAAATTTGTCATTTTTCATTTTAAAAACTTTAAAAATTACATTTGTTTGTTTATTTTGATGTGCTGAATTAGTTTCAACTTGGGTTTTATGGCATATTATGCCTGCTCCCAAGTTGCAACTAATTGAAGATCAGCTAATACAGTAATCGATGAAAAACAAAATTTGTCATTTTTCATTTTAAAAACTTTAAAAATTACATTTGTTTGTTTATTTTGATGTGCTGAATTAGTTTCAACTTGGGTTTTATGGCATATTATGCCAGCTCCCAAGTTGCAACTAATTGAAGATCAGCTAATACAGTAATCGATGAAAAACAAAATTTGTGTTTTTTCATTTTAAAAACTTTAAAAATTACATTTGTTTGTTTATTTTGATGTGCTGAATTAGTTTCAACTTGGGTTTTATGGCATATTATGCCTGCTCCCAAGTTGCAACTAATTGAAGATCAGCTAATACAGTAATCGATGAAAAACAAAATTTGTCATTTTTCATTTTAAAAACTTTAAAAATTACATTTGTTTGTTTATTTTGATGTGCTGAATTAGTTTCAACTTGGGTTTTATGGCATATTATGCCTGCTCCCAAGTTGCAACTAATTGAAGATCAGCTAATACAGTAATCGATGAAAAACAAAATTTGTCATTTTTCATTTTAAAAACTTTAAAAATTACATTTGTTTGTTTATTTTGATGTGCTGAATTAGTTTCAACTTGGGTTTTATGGCATATTATGCCTGCTCCCAAGTTGCAACTAATTGAAGATCAGCTAATACAGTAATCGATGAAAAACAAAATTTGTCATTTTTCATTTTAAAAACTTTAAAAATTACATTTGTTTGTTTATTTTGATGTGCTGAATTAGTTTCAACTTGGGTTTTATGGCATATTATGCCTGCTCCCAAGTTGCAACTAATTGAAGATCAGCTAATACAGTAATCGATGAAAAACAAAATTTGTGTTTTTTCATTTTAAAAACTTTAAAAATTACATTTGTTTGTTTATTTTGATGTGCTGAATTAGTTTCAACTTGGGTTTTATGGCATATTATGCCAGCTCCCAAGTTGCAACTAATTGAAGATCAGCTAATACAGTAATCGATGAAAAACAAAATTTGTGTTTTTTCATTTTAAAAACTTTAAAAATTACATTTGTTTGTTTATTTTGATGTGCTGAATTAGTTTCAACTTGGGTTTTATGGCATATTATGCCAGCTCCCAAGTTGCAACTAATTGAAGATCAGCTAATACAGTAATCGATGAAAAACAACGTCAAAAAAAGGAAAGGGAAAAGCAAAAAAAGATAGATTTGAAATGAAAAAAACAAAATTTGAAAACATTAAACTTTAAATTTTAAAAAACCAAAAATCCACCTTTTTTAGAAGAAAAAACTTTTTGGTTGTTTTTTTCTTAAAAGCTTTTTGCTTCTTTTTTAAAAAAAGAAAAATCATTTTTTGTGTTTCTTTTTCTTTGTTTCTCTGATCCAAAAAAGAAAAAAAGTGAACCTTTTCTTTTGGCCATTTTTAGTTTTGTACAAATTTGTTTTGGGACTACTTTTCTTTGGTTTAATTACCCAATTAAAGGTAAAAATTAAATTCGCCCAAGGCGCAAAAAGCCCATGTGGCAATTTTGAATAAATTTTGGATCGCTTTGCTTTTAAAGCATGGCAAATAAATAATAAAAAAAAGCCAAAATTGCAATAATTTTCTTTATCTGTTTTTGTTTTGTGTATACTGTAATAAAAAAAGAATAAATGGAATTTATAAATATCGATAGTTGGCGTTTTTATTGCAGTTTCTGATGAGATAGAATCATTTGTAACAAAAAATACTATTTTTTAACAGTTTCTCAAAATTTTTTGCATTCGCTGTAGTTTTTGTGTTGTAAAAAATGTAAAAAATTTTAGATTGTCGTTTTATGCTTTTTGTCTATGTCTTGAAATTATTATCTACGTTATTGCAAAAACATGCTTTCAAAAAAGTTGCAAAATTTTTGGCATCATCACAAAAAAAGTAAATGTAAAAACATATTAAAAAGCTTTTTTCTTCGTTTTTTTTGAAAGATTAATTTTTTGTGTTTTTTTTTATATATCTGGTAATAAAATGTTGTTGTTGTTTTTCAATGAAATAAAAATAGTTTTTTATAAATAGCTCAAATACAGTATCCAAAAATATTGCAAAAATTGTAAATCTCCTTTAATTTCATTGTTTTTCGTATTTAAATAGTAGTTTTTTAATGCGGGGAACAACAAGAAACAGCTTTAGCCAAGTTAACATTGTTTTATACAAAAATGAACCCAAAATGGAAATGAAAGAAATATTATCACAACATCAATTAATTCTTTATAAAATATGTGACATCAAAAAATTACGATATTTATCCCTTCCACTAAGTTACCGTAATTCTGACAAATGATTACGGTAATTACTTTTGGTCGATCATTATTTTAATTAGTAATTTGCGGTTTTATGGAATTAACGTTAAATTGTTAAAAAAAAGAAATATTTGCTTTGTTGCAATTAACAACAAAGCTTTCCAAAATTTATTCAAATGCCACATTTAAAAAAGGGCATTGAATCGAAATTATACCTTAAACTTTAAAGGTTGAAAAACCAACGAAAAAATCAAAAAAGGAAAAGAAATACAATTTTGAGTTCAGTCAAAAGTACAAGGTTGCATATTTTTATTGGGCGAGACAGAGAAACAATATTACGTTTTTTTCCAGTTTTGAAAGAAAGCATTGGAAAATTTTAAATCTCTAAAAATGAAGAGGTGGAATTTTTTGTAATTTTAAATAAATATATCTGGTAATAAAATGTTGTTTTTGTTTTTCAATGAAATAAAAAATATTAAAGTACATGTTTTTTTTGTAAACAATAACACAATTTTAAGCTGCAACATTTTTTTCGTTTCATAAAAGTTAAAAGCAGTTGAATTGTTGAAACATTACATATAAAAAATATTAAACAAATGCTTCAAGCAAGTAAATGACATAAAAAAATACAAGTTGAGTGCAGACAAATAATAGTGTTAAGCTGTTATTTGGTCAATTATAAATGATTTAATGTTT
Organism: Panagrolaimus sp. LJ2414; assembly: GCA_024447195.1. Classification (NCBI taxonomy): domain Eukaryota; kingdom Metazoa; phylum Nematoda; class Chromadorea; order Rhabditida; family Panagrolaimidae; genus Panagrolaimus; species Panagrolaimus sp. LJ2414. Next base: position 48,341 of record JAMRXY010000052.1, on the reverse strand, counting down.
TTGTTTTTTTAACCATCATTAAAAAACAGCAACAAAAATAAATATGGAGGGGATTTGAATAATAATTTGCAAAAAACATCAAAATTCTTTTTTAAAATTATCAATTCAGAAATTTCCAAAACAATTTTTTTAAACTTGATCAGCAATGTTTTTTTAGAACTAGGAAATAAGCGGGCCTTCGGCCCGCCTGTATCTGTTTTATTGTTCATTAAAAAATTGTTGTTATTGATAAAAGATAACAGAAAAGCAAGAAACTTTTTAAATATTTTAAATATGATTTATATACAAATAACTTTTATTAACAACGAAAATAACAAATAAACTTAGAATTTACACCAAGAGATACACATAAGAAATTTGTAATTGATTGAGCAACGACGACGGCTGGAGTTTGATTGAGTTTTTTGCCAAAGATGAAGAAAGATTACATGTTGATGTGCGACGAAGACGTTGTCATGGTGGCTTATCTACAACACATAAAAATACTTAATAAACTATTCTATTCTAAGAATGCACAAAGAAAATCACTTACATTGATTTACATTATCAAAAGTTTCTTGAGCTAATAACTGATCAAACAGCAATAATATAAATTATAAATAATATTTGAAGAGAAATAGCTGTTGAGTAATTTCTGAAGTAGCTTTTGAAGTTGATATCCAATGCAGCCAAACTTTCTTGAATTAATTTTGAGGAGAGATCACATCCATACATATATATTTCTTTTAACCTTGAAGAGCTACTTCGTGTCACGTCATTGCAAATCTGGAATATAATCAAATGAAATATAGCAATAAAAAATTTAAAATTGCTTACTTCTTATCATTTTTTCATCACATTTGACCAAGTAAATAAATAATATAGATTGTTGCTGCTCTTGATCAATCTAAAAATAATAAATTAAATTAAATAAACAACAAAAAATGACTTACCTTGGTGCAATTTCTTCAGCTCCAAAATGTTGCATAACCCCGCAACAGGGCCACCGCACTGGTGGAATATAGCGATGTCGCTGTCTCAGACGAAGATAGAAGTAACAACGATTAAAAACAAACTAAAATTAAATTAATTATTAAACAAATATAAATTATATTATTATTATCAAATAAACAACGACACGAAAAAATAAAACTTTTAATCAATGATTTCTTTATAAACAAAATTTTTAACTTTTTTATTCAATCTTTGCTTTCCCAAATAAATTTTTAGTGATGTTGCTTTTTTAACTCTTGAACATGCAACATAAAGTTGTCCATGGTTAAAAACATCTTTTCTTAAATCCAATCCAACTTTTTCGAATGTTTGCCCTTGGCTTTTATTAATAGTCATTGCAAAGGCAATTTTAACAGGGAATTGTCGTCTTGCAAGTTTAAATGGATAATTCTCTTCGTTGTAAAGAAGGATTCGATGAATGAATACAGTTTCACCTTTTTTATCTCCTGTTAAAATTTTGCATTGTAATGTATGATTAAGCAAACCAATAACTAACAATCGAGTACCGTTGCAAAGGCCTTCAGCTTGGCTTAAATTTCTGATAAGCATAACTACAGTATTCTTCTTTAAATTAAGTTCATGTGGGGGAAGAGAAGCTGGGTTAAGACTATTTAAATATTCTTGTGTTAAAAGTTCTTGCAAAGCTTCACCTTCAATTGCAGTATCAACACTTGTGTATCTCTTTTCACATTCATTTGGAAGCAAATCCACGACGTCTTTATTGAGTTCATCGACATCTGCATTTCTTGCTGATAAAATTGCAGAATTTGCAACATCTTCATATCTTTTTTCAGCAATCAAATGGCCAAAAACTTCTTGCACTAAATCTGCTTCAACTTCAAATCCTTCTGGAAATTCGACATTGTCATCAACATCGTTAACTTTTCCCTCTCCAATTTTTAGCAAAAAATCTGCAAATTCACTTTCATCTTCATCCGCTCTCATATTTTTTGTCAAATTTAGTTTTTCAAAATTTTGCCAAAGATCGCTTTTTTTAATTGATAAACTAATGCATTCAGATCTGGTGCCATTCTTGCGAACAGGTAACAGTTGTCGAAAATCTCCACCAAGCAAAAGAATTTTTCCACCAAATGGTTCATCGATTTTTGTAAGTTCACGCAAAAGCCGATCCATAATTTCAAGGGCATATCTTGGAGCCATTGGAGCTTCATCCCAAATAAAAACATCTGTTTCTGAAAGCTTTTTCCCTTGTTTGGAATTTGGGGTTACGGTAGAATTTGAATCTGAATATAGTGGAACTGTTAAACCCAAAGTTTTGTGACACGTTCTTCCTTCTGGCAATAAAATTGCTGCGATCCCAGTGAATGCCATTGTTGCAACTTTTTTTCCTCTTGCTCTTAACAAATGCCAAAGAGTCGTATAAGTAAAAGTTTTACCAGATCCTCCTGGGCCATCAAGATAAAAAAGTTTTTGGCTATTATTATTTTCGCTTGCATCACAAACTTTTGCAACAACACTTTGCTGTTCAATATTCATTTTTTCAAACATTTGATCACCAATTTCTTGGTCATGAATTGGATCATAAACATCGTATTCTTCATCAAAGTCAACATTTTGTGGCATTGTTGGAAAATCTGATAAACATTTATTTTCAATTTCAAGAATTCTTTGAATTTCTTTATATGCCTTTTTAATTGCCGCTTCTTCTGTCATTTTCATTGCAAAGTCATCGGCCATGTCACCTTTAAATTGTTCCCAAAGTTCATGAGGTGCTAAAGGATTACAATGAATTAAAAGTCTAACAAAGAGCAATCTCATTTGATACGGAAGTAAAGAAACTTTTGCTTCATTTAATACCTTTTCCCATTCTTTATCATCCTTTACTAATCCTAATTCTAAACATGCTTGTGTAAAAGTTTGGCATACTTTCTTTTCATTATTAACATCAACAGTTTTAAGTTCATCAAAACCTTTTGCACCTTTAACATGATTTAAAAGAATTCGCAAATGGAACAACTCCTGATTTGTTGGGGATACTGTATACATTCTTCCAATGACATTGAAATGAGATTTTCGTTCACTCCATTGCATTTTTGTTGCTTCACCTTGAGCACTAATTTTTTTCCAGGTGTATTTTTCTGGAATTTCATGATAATAAAATTCTCGTGCTTTTGGATCTCTTGAATTTAATTCAAAATAATCCATAAGCATCGACATTTTTTCCATTGCTGCTTTAAGCTCATCTTCATTTTCTGCATCAACAAAAGAGACTTTTTGTTCACCTGGAAGATGCACGGGCAAGCGGGTAATTGAATGACTTTGTCCATGAAGCTCAAAGCCTAAAACTCTCCAACATGCTTCGGCTGAGCCCATATATCGGCTATCCAAAAATGATGAACATTCATCATAAATGACTTCGCCGTCGACAATTTTAAATGCTGCAGAGTCATGTCCTTTAAAAATGTATTTATAAATGTATTTTACGGCTTTGATGGAAGAAACGACTTCAACATTAATATGACAATTCATTTCGAGCAATAAATTTGGACAATGGGGGACAACATAACGATTATCAACAACAAATCCAGAAGATTTGGTTACAGTAATGCCGTTATCCGGTCTTGCATAAGATGGATATCCATCTTCATCAACTTCAGTTTTTTCTTGAAATTCATGGGGAAAATGCTTAGAGCATTTGCCATCCTTCATGCATCTTTCACCGCAAGGCCCATGGATCATGTGTTTTACTACTAATTCATGCAATTTTGGATAAAGTTCAGGATCTGGAAGTTGTGCGCTGATATAACGGTCAATAACTTCTGCTGTTCTCATCTTGTAATCGCCTTCTAAAGTTACCAAAAGATGAATATGCGGTAAACCTCGTTTCTGGAATTCTACCGTATAAACATGAGCTTTGCATTTACCAAAATAACCTTCTTTTGTTACCAAATTTAATAAATGATCTTTTTTTTGCTTGAAAACTCTTGCAACTAAATCTGGTCGATCAGCAGCAGTTTGTCCCGGCAAAAGATTTTCAGCAATTTCGGGCCAGCTTGGATTGCAAGTCATTGTGATAAAAAGATCAGGTTTACCGTATCTTCTTACAACTGACATTGCATCTTGGTAAAGTTGTTTCATATTTCTCGGCGAACCTGGATGTGATGAGGGAAGGATATATTTTGCACCAATTTTTTGCACATTATTATCTTGTTGAAATTTTTTCATAAACTCATCAATGTTAGCATAAGAATCTCTTAAAAGTTGTTGTTGATGGGTTTTTAAGTAATTTACTCGATCTTTTAAAATTTTAAGTGCAGTATCAACTAACCATTGTTGAAAAAGTCTTCCACCATGCAAAATTGCATTAAATTCACCATCTCTGATAGAGATCATGTATTTTGCATATGCACTTCTTGTTAATCTTTGATTTGAATTTATTTTTTTAAGATCTGGATGCCAGATTGCTTTGCCGGTGGGGAAAAAGATTGGATAGAGCCAAGGTTCAACATTTGGATCCATTGCATTTACCGTTCGAAGTTCTTTTTGATCTTTATCGTAAATCGTTATGTATGAATCAGGAATTTCTCCATCATCATTTGTTGCAAAAACAGCAGCAACTTCATTTGATGCTTGTAAATTAAATCGCCTTTTATCTTGGCCAGGTTTAATTCCAAAATGCAATGATAAACTTGGAGGTTCAAGTCCCATAGCTTCTGCTGTTTCTCTCATTAATTCAATTTCTTCGTAAAGCATTTTAAAAGCTTTCGCTTGTTCATTAACTTGAGCTAATACTGTACTTATCTTTTTAACAATGTCCGGATTTAATTTATTAAAAGTGTTCAATCGATTTTCAGCAGCTTCTTCTGGATCAACAATGTACAATTGTCCATGACTTTTGGGTTCATCTTCTTCATTTATTATTGATGTATTAATTTGATAGTAAACCTGCCCTTGAACAACAAAAGCATAAGGACCTGGACGATTAACTCCAAAATTAACAACATCTGCATTAAAAGATCCAAAAGAATGAGCGTTATTTAAAATTCGAATGTCTTTTCTAAATTCAGCAAGGTCAAAAAGGGGCTTTAATTCTTCAGGGTAATCTGGAATAACTAATTTTATTGTGCCATGTTGGCAGCAGCTGTAAAATGAAGCTCCTTTATTTGCAACTTTTTCGCTTTCAAAATGTTTAGCTCCACAATGATCGCAAATAAAGCTTAAAGGTCCACCGTAATGGGCTTCCCCATTATCATCAATTTCATACCCTGCAGCACAAAGCTTTGTTTCCCTATTTCTCAATCGTTGCATCCTTAATCTTGCCGCAGCTCTTTCAGCTCGAACTCGTTCATCGTCAAAATTAGCTCTTTTATTTTGCTTTCTTTGATTTTCTACTGCGTTATTTTGAACTCTTTCAGCTTCTGAAAGTTGTTGTCGAGTATCGGCCATACGCTGCTTTTTTCTCTCCTTGTCATGTTCCTTTTGCTCCTCTGATTGCTCTGATCTTCTTTTTCGTTCACGTTCAGCCTTTTTACTTTTTAATTCAGCTTGATGCAGAGCCTCCTGTGATGGCGTTCTTTCTATTTTCTTTCTTCCCATTTTACAGCGTTTAACATAAACTCTAAATTAAGTTTTGTATAAATGTTTGGTGACAAAAAAAGTTTTGTCCAATATATGAATGTATGACAAATGTTAAATGAAAATTGTTCAAATGATATATGAAATGTGTTCAAATGACAGTAGTTAACTTCTAAAAGAAGACGCCTACAGAGCGTTGCAAAATTTATGATAGCAAAAGCTAACAGTTTAAGCAAATAAATAAAAAAAATTAAAAAGATTAACACAAATAAATTTGCTTTAATTTTGTAACCACAAAAAAATCAGCAGCAAAAAATTTTTGTCATCAAAAAATGATGATTGACGCTTGCCACACTTTGCCAAAAACAGCGCTTTTTTTAAAATAAAATGACACGCACAACCGAACATTGTCTCTTTTACGGGTAGATTTTGATCAAAAAAATTGTTCATTAATCATTAGATTGGAGTATAAAAGCAGCTGCAAAATTTCATTTTGATATCATCATTTAACGATTCAAATCCATTTAATAATAAATAAAAATGTATAACAAATCTTTGATTGTTTTTGCCCTTCTTCTTTCAACAAGTGTCTTTGCCCTACCAATTCTTGGTGGTGGTGGGGATTCTGGAGTTTCAGCTTCACCAAATGGAGGAGATGGGCCATTATCTGGATTATTAAATGGAAAATTGTTGGGTGTTCATAAAGTTTTGCCATTGAATGCGGGTCTTGATGGGGTTGTTGGAGATGTTGTAACATTAGTCCGGACTCTTCTTGAAAAAGTTATTCAAATCCTTCAACAATTACTTCCAAGTCTTTCTACCGAACAATTGGATGAATTGACTGGACTTCTTAAAAATGAAAATATGACAAAATCAGAAATCTTGGAAACTATTGATAGCTGGATTGCCGGACAACCAATTGAATTACAAAAATTGTATAAATCAATTGTTGAAGATGTTGATGGCAAAATTGAAACAACCTTTGAAACCCTCAAAAAAATTGCTAATGGAATTTCACCTGAAGCTGGACAATTAGTTGAAGAGCTTTACGTTAGTTTCTATCTAATAACAGCAATATATAAATAAATATGCAAATTTATTCTTAGGATATTGTTCAAAACAATGTTTTGACATTATTGCAAGAAGATGAAGCCATTGGAAATTTATTAAGCAATTTATTAAAGAATGTTGATAAACTCCTTCAACAACTTTTAAAAGATCTTGATAGACTTTTGTCATCACTTTTATCTGGACTCAATTTAAATAAACTTCTCAATTTGGATGGTTTATTAAAATTAGATGGCCTTCTTAAGGATGGAGTTTTGGGAGCCCTTCTTGGTGAAAATGGCCTTGTCAATGGTCTCCTTGGTGGCCTTCTTGGTGGAAATGGTGATGGACTTCTCGGTGGTGTCCTTGGTGATAATGGGCTTCTTGGTGGAGTTTTGGGTGGAAATAAAGGTGGAAAAGGCCTTCTCGGTCTTGGAATCGGTGGAATCTTAAAGAAATAGAGATTTTCTATTAGCAGCAATGTATATTAATTAATTATACATTTCAATGTATCTCATTGTATATTTCTTCTTCCTTCATTTTCTCATTTATATTAATTTATTATTATTAATGTTTTGTACATAGAAAATAAAGCAGCAATAATTTATTAATATCCACATACATTGAATATGTCACTATGCAAATTTTAAAAAAATTATTAATTTTTCAAAAGCAGTCTTTTTAAAAACGATTGACTTCGAAAAAAATGAGTTTTTTGTTTTATTCCGCCAACATAAAATTTTAAATGATTTCGAAACGATTTTACAATTCTAGAATATTCTATTTGCCATGACAGAACTTTGTCATTTCGATTTGACCTATATTTCTCTAGGTTCCTTGCAATGTCAAACATTTTTTCTCTACTTGCAACCTCAAACTGAATCATATTCATTATATCTTTAATCCAATCATTCCTAAAGGAATGATTGGTAAAAGATTACTTACTCCCGCGGGCATCATTCATAATAATATTTTTTCTATATCTTTTTTTTAATATATAAAAACAAGTTTCTTTCGATGAAATAAGCTTGCCCTGGCGATTCAAAAAAGTATTTTTGTTTTGTTTAATATCCCCCAGGGCAAGTTTATACTGTAATCAAAAATTTACAACGAAAATTTTTCTTTGAAATTTCACTTTTTTTGGTGCAATTTTGTTGCTTTTGGCGGCTGTCCGAAAAGTGTTGGAAGGAAAATGGCACATTTTGGCCTTGAAGTTGCATAAAACCTTTTGATCGAAAATGAAATTATAGTATCATATGCTTTTGATTATTATCAATGTTACAGTACTTCCAAATAATTCAAAATACATTTAATGGACATAATATTTATTTAAAGAAATATTATGTATAATTTTTAAAAAAAACATGCTGTTGGGAAATAGATACAAGTTTTTAACATTGTAACAATTAATAAGCTACCCAAGGAGATTCCAAAAATATAATTTTTTAGTTCTTTTTCCCCTTAGGGCTTAAAAATGACTGTACTCAAAATGTACATTGAAAATTTTGTGAACGTTCATTTTTTCTAATGCATTTCTTGCATTTTATGGGCAGTAACGAAACTGGTGAACCATCAAATAATCGTAAATTTATCACACAGATTTGTCAAGGCAGAAAAAGGGTGCTATTTCAGTACTTGATAAAGTTGTTGATAATTTTTTGTTAGGGCCTTGATAATGTCTGAAATAATGTCTGAAATAATGTCTTAGATAATGTCTTAGATAATGTCTTAGGTCTAAGATAAGCTCATAAAGTCGCGTAATGGGATATTACAATTGTCTAAGTGTTGTATGTTACTGCGTAAAATGGTAAAAATTCAACTTGGATAAGATTTTTACAATTTATCGCTATTCTCCTTTTAACATAAAAATTCCTGTTGAACAAAAAAATCAAAAAGTCTTTCATGTAATATATTAGTTAAACTATTGTATCGACATTTGGAAAAAGTTAGAAATAAAAATCTAATATTTAATTACATATTTATTGTTACTAAATAAAAAAAGATTTTTTGTAAAAAATCCACAAAGTTTTTTGTAACTTACAGTAACCCAAAAAAAATACAAAAATAACAAATGCACTTCAATATTATTTTACTCAAAAATTCAATATTAATTGTAAAAAAACAAAAAATTGATAAATGTTTAATGAAGAGAAGATATTAAACAGCAAAAAAATGTAACTTTTTTAGTTGCATCAACAACAAGGCACATTTTTGAAAAGGGAGAAATTTTGTGATTTTTCCGTTAAATCATTTTTATTGCATAAAAAAGTTACCAGTAATTTTTCCCCAAAACTAATTTTTTTTATCGCATTAATCATAAATTTATCCCTTTTTAAAATTGCTGTTCTTTTCGAACTTTTGTTTATTTGCCTTGCTTTAAAAGCATGGCTTTCCAAAATTTATTTAAATTCACCACAGATTTTGTCTGGGCGCCGAATTTTTACCTCAAACTTTTATGGGTAATTAAACCAAAGAAAAAGAAGTATTTAATAATAATTATTTCAGACAAAAAATGCATCAAAAACAAGGTGCATTTTATCTCTTTCTTTGGCAAAAGAAATAAAGAAAGACATTGATCTTTCTCTCTCTTTAAAAAAAAACTGCTTTGAATTAGCAAAAAAAGGTACAATTTTTCTCCTTCAAAAAAAAGCGCATTCTCTCAAAAACATAAAAAATATTTCTTGCTGTTAATGATGATATTAACAGCAAGAATTACTGTATTGCTAAAACGTGTTACTGTAATTAAAATTTATTGTAACCATATTTTCTTTTATTGTTTGCAACATCAACCCTTCTCTTTTCTTTTTTTATACCCATTTTTACACATTTTTTTCAACTATCCTTTTCTTCTTCGTTTTTATGTGGAACAAAAAAGAAGAGCCTTTTACGCTTGGGGTCATACCGCAGTGAAAGCACGTCATCCCGTCCGATCTGGCAAGTTAATCATTGCTGGGCTCGATTAGTACTTGGATGGGAGACCTCCTGGGAATCTCGAGTGCTCCAAGCTTTTTTCAGTTTAAACTTATATTTTTGTAATTTTTTTGTCAAATTTGATCCGAAAAATAATTGCATTAAATTGTTAAATGCTGCAACAACTTAAAAAAGGAGAAAACGATTATTTTGAAGGAATATTTAATTACAGTAATCACATAAAACAAATGTAACAAAACATGCAAAAAAACTTTGTAAATTCCTTACAGTATAATAAATAGAAAATCAGTATTATTAACAATAATGCAAAAACGTTTTTGATCGATACCGTACACAAAATCTAATTTTAAATAAATAAAAACCCAAGTTGCAAACATTTGAAGATCAGCTGTTACAGTATTAGATGAAAACCAAAATTTGTCATTTTTCATTTAAAAAACTTTACAAATTACACTTTATTGTTTATTTTAATGTCCTTTTCTAGAATTATTATTTTGGTTTATCAAAAATTACTTTTTTTGTTTCTAATAAACTTCTTTTTTAAATGGTAAAAGCAATTTCATCTCACCGACCCCTTTTAGGCGTTTTTATAAAAATTTTGACCGAAAATTCTGGTTTGATTACAAAAAATTAACATCATCGATGATGTACCTTTTTGTAGGAAATTAAAAAGAGCAACAATATAAATGCGTTGTCACATTTTTTCAAAAGTTAAAAGCTTGTTCAATTTGTTCTTTTTATATCAAAAAAAATTAATGAACAACAAGCTTTTTGCAGATAATAAGAGGTTTTTATTATTCTTTGATCGGAAGCTCCAGCATTGGGTTTAATACGTTTCTGATACAACACGAAATGTATTAAACCCATTTTTGGAACTTCAGCAGCCGAAATTTGCATACGCGGTATCGATCGATACAGTAACTAATATCAAATTTTGGATTTTACTTTTCGGGATAATGTCCACTTTTTTAGAAATTTCGAGAATCTTTAAAAAATTTACAGAAATGGGGCATTAATATCTGTGAGTTCAGGCAATTTTGAAATAGAATCAAGAATCAAAAATTTGCATAAAGTGATTCTTACTATATCCAGCATTTTTCCTGGACAGTATGACACAAAAATAGTAAAATTAAGCAATAATCACCTTTATTAAACTCACAGATATCGAATATGGGGGCATTAATATCTGTGAGTTCAGGCAATTTTTGTCACGAAGAATCGTGAATATGCAAATTTATATAGCTAATTGTGCTCTCTCTCATTCTCTATAAATAACCTTCGTTACTCTCTTTCTAGGTTCATTCTTATACTTTGTCTCTCATACAATAAATACGAAACTTTATCTCTCTCTCTCTCATACAAATACATTCTGCTACGGCGATCAAGGATCTCCGTAACAATTGGTGACCCCAGACGTTTCAACGCAAAGAACACAATCTTTAAATTATTTCACAAGGTGAAATAATCAACAATTGGTGAACCAAAAAGAACTCAAAATACGATACATACAAAAAAGTTTCAAGGAAACTTTTCACACAACTCAAACCTCAAACATTATAGCAAGGCTATAATCAATACAAATACAATACAATACCTCCAAATACATCTTCATACAATCAAACTTCAATCACAGAATTGGATTTGATAAATACATATACATTCTTATATTATACATTTATATACCACATACAATTTGATACATCATCAGCATGGCTGAAAGAACATTCATTCTGCTCGAACATGTCAAACAAGACATCAAAGAAAATTTGAATGAATACACACAAATGATTACTATCACACCACCTCCATGGACAGATTTGCAAAAGGTTGCACTGGTCGATTTTTTTAAAAAAACGGCAAAACTGCATTTTTGAAAGAAGTCGTTTTCTGTTTGGGACCTTTTTTTAAAACGAAGTTTAAATCTTAATCTTAAAAGTTATTTTCCCAGATATTTAGATAAACAACCTTATTTTATTTTTTCAGAATCACAATCAGCACAAAAAATACTACAAAAATATGCTTTCTCAGAATTTCAGAATAAGTATTGTAGATTTAACGGTAAAATAAAGAAATTTGTTCCCATGAAAAAAGTAAAATACTAGAGGAAAAAGAACAAATTTTCATTGTCATTTTCCGCTATTTTTAGAAGAACAAAGTTATGATATTTTTATATATTATTAATCAGGGGATCAAGGGCTACAAAAATATGCTTTTTGAGATCTTTAAAATGAGTATTTAAAAAAATTAATGTCAACGTTCAAGCTTCCTCGAGAAAAAACTTTATGCATTTTGCCAAAGCGTTGGCATTCAAAAATTCTTTCTTTGCCGTTTTTTTCAAAAAATCGACCAGTGGTTGATTTTGAAAGTCAAATCGATCTTTTGAAAGAAAATCTTGCGTCATGGATGCAATACGTTGAAAAGATTGAAGAACAAATTAAACGAATGCGAAATGAAGATGAAACAAAACAACCTCTGCTGGAACAAATTGATGATTGGAAAATTAATGGTGAAAATTGTGCTTTATTGAAGAAAGTTAAACAAGCAATCTTCAAAGCTACTAAATATGCATCTTTGAAAAGTGTAAATGATACTCCAAATGTTGGAAGTACACCAACACCTTCTCTTGTTCCAATCAAATACCAAGTCCAAAATATTCAGAAATTTCATGGAGATTATCTGAATTGGAAACCATTCTGGCAAAGATTCAATCTCAACATTCATTCCCAAGCTTATTCAAATGTTGAAAAGCTTGATGCTCTATACGGATTATTGGAAGGCAAGGCTCTCCAAGAAATTCAAGGATTTTCAATTATTGATGAAAATTACCATACAGTAATCGATACATTAACACAACGATTTGGTAATGATGAAAGAATCATCTTTGAACTCCAAAATCAATTATCTGCAATACCACCAGCAAAACCAAATGCAAGAAGCATCTGTCATACTGTACAAGCAATACACAATATGTGCCGACAACTACAAAACCATGGTGTTGACATCAATAATTCAACATTAAAATTGGATATTATCAAAAAGATGCCTGCAGAACAACAAGCTGAATTGGTATTGCTATCTCAAACACATCCAGATACAACAACAGAAGGAATTCTTGCAAAGATGAAAGAATATGAATTGAAAGCTGAAATTCATACTCAAATTCAAAAAGAAACTTCGTTTTCTTCTGCAAGAAATGAATCCTCCAAGTGTCATACTCCACCACGAAGCCCAACTAAAAGGTTTAGTTGCAGCTTTTGTAATGGATCACATTTTTCGTCTGATTGCCAAAGATTTGCTTCAGTGGAAGATAAAATCAAGGAACTAAAAAATACAAGTCGTTGTACAAAGTGTACCGGCACAAATCATACATCTGAAAAATGCTTTGCTAATATTGTATGCAGAAAATGCAAAGGCAAGCATTATACATTCTTATGTAATCCCAAGGGGAACATAAAACCACCATACAATAAACCATCAAATGCATTTGTTACTGTTGAAAAGCAACAAGGTTGCCTTTTAGCAAAAGAAATTACTGTGATGAATCCAACAACAAATACCACTGCTAAAGCTGTTGCATTTTTTGATTCCGGATCTCAAAGAACATATATTTCAAACAAACTTATTGAACAGCTAAAGCTTCCAACACTACACAAAGAACATATTAGCATTCAAAGAATTGGAGGTAAAGAAACCTATTATGAATCCAAATTTGTTCAACTCCGAATTAAAACGAAAGATGATGACTATCAAGATATTTCTGCCAATTCAATGAAATCAATTGCGACTTCCATTCCTGTAATTGAAATCAACGATATTGATCCACAATCATACATTGTCAAGGACAAAACACCTGATATTCTGATTGGCATGGATTACTTCTTCAAATTCATTACATCAGTTAAACAAAGCAATGGGGCATTCTTTGTCGAATCATTGGTTGGTCAAATGGTTGCTTTAAAAGTTCCAGTTACAGAAGATAAACAACCAGAAACAAAAGTTACATCATTGCCAGCAATATCAACATCACAAAAACCTACATCTGAATCAAAAAGTCGTAAACCAAAAACATGTGCTGGCGGGGGAGGTTTTGCAAGGCAAAAATACTACTGCATGGCTGATTGGTGGAAGCTCCATGAAACAACATATGGATCCTTCGAAAACAAAAGTGATCAATTAATATTGACTTATGATCGATATGGTGCATTATTTTTATCTGAAGACGAGAAACCTGATTAACCCAAGGGGTTAAAACCAAGCTGTGGCGGGGAGTGTCACGAAGAATCGTGAATATGCAAATTTATATAGCTAATTGTGCTCTCTCTCATTCTCTATAAATAACCTTCGTTACTCTCTTTCTAGGTTCATTCTTATACTTTGTCTCTCATACAATAAATACGAAACTTTATCTCTCTCTCTCTCATACAAATACATTCTGCTACGGCGATCAAGGATCTCCGTAACAATTTTGACTGTTGTTTGAAATTAATAAAATGCGAAAAACAGGAACCTTTATTGGTTCATTAAGTATTTTTGTTCTGTTTTCAAACTTTGCATCGTAAAAATTGAATATCATCAACATGATGATATTTTTTCTTTAACAAAAATTAACTCGAAAGTTGCTTCCAGTTAATTTGAAACAAATCCATTTTCGGGTCAAGAACGACACAATTGCTTTGATAAATCAGAGCCTGAAGCAAAATTTCTTCTTCAACAAAATTTGAATATCATCAACATGATGAAATTTGTTCTTTAACAAAAGTTAATGCAGTGTTTTCGTTTTTTCTTTTGCAAAAAGGTGTGGGTTTTTTAACAATAGCTACAAAGTCAAAAACCTGTAACTATTCTGTTCAATTTTTGGATTCAATCGAATGTCTCGAAACTGGTGCGTAATAGTTACAAGTTTTAGACCTTGTAACAATTAATAAGCTGCTTCAGGGGATTCCAAAAAGTATAATATTTAAGTTTTTTTCCCTCGGGGCTTTAAATTACCGTAGTCAAAATTTTACAATGAAAGTTCTTTAAACTTTTCTGTTTAAAAAAACAAAGATTTTGGCCTTTGATCTTTACCGAAACACGACGTAATGAAAATTTTTATATTTTTTCTCAATTCTGTAATCATCAAAATGCCGCAAAACTTATTTTTGAAGAGGGACAAATTCCGGAGGAATCGATCAATTGATTTTATTTCATGCGGATTCAATTGTTCTCAACACAAAAAAGCAATGTTTTGCGTAAGCATAAAAAATTATACAAAAAGAAACAAAATGAAAAATAAATACAAGTACTGTAACAACAATTTTAAAACCCAGTTATGTTTCAACTTGGGTTTTATGGCATATTATGCCTGCTCCCAAGTTGCAACTAATTGAAGATCAGCTAATACAGTAATCGATGAAAAACAAAATTTGTCATTTTTCATTTTAAAAACTTTAAAAATTACATTTGTTTGTTTATTTTGATGTGCTGAATTAGTTTCAACTTGGGTTTTATGGCATATTATGCCAGCTCCCAAGTTGCAACTAATTGAAGATCAGCTAATACAGTAATCGATGAAAAACGAAATTTGTCATTTTTCATTTAAAAAACTTTAAAAATTACATTTGTTTGTTCATTTTAATGTGCTGAATTAGTTTCAACTTGAGTTTTATGGCATATTATGCCTGCTCCCAAGTTGCAAGCATTTGAAGATCAGCTGTCATTAATATCACTCTACGGCAACGGTATCCCCAAAAGTTTTTTTTATTAAAAACTGAAATTACAGTACTTTTAGCTGAACAAACTTAAAAAGTATTTTATTTATTTAAATTTTTTTCGATTTCACATTTTGACAGTTATGAAAAATTTGTGATTTAATTTGTAGCTGAGTGTAAAACAAAAATTTCGTAAAAGTATTGTAATGTTGAAAAAAGAATAAAAAAGGTTACAATTTTAAAATTGATAATAGATAAATATTTATCGGAGAAAGAAAATTTAACAGCAAAAAATTATGTGATGTTTTAGTTGCATCAATCAAGGCACCTTTTTTAAAGGGGAGAAAGTTGTGCTTTTTTTCAAAGCAGCATTTTTTTAAACAGAAGAGAGAGATCTATTTTTTTCTTTTTCTTTTTTTCTCTAACCGATGAAAGAAAACATGTGCACCTTGTTTTTGATGCATTTTTGGTTTTGAATAATTATTATTAAATACTTCTTTTTCTTTGGTTTAATTTCCCCCAAGCTGATTAGGACTTCATCGAAAAACAAAAAAAAGCCAGCTTGGTCCCCCAAGCTGATTAGGACTTCATCGAAAAACAAAAAAAAGCCAGCTTGGTCCCCCAAGCTGATTGGGACTTCATCGAAAAACAAAAAAAAGCCAGCTTGGTCCCCCAAGCTGATTGGGACTTCATCGAAACACAAAAAAAATTGTTTTTCGATGAAGACCCTGTTGCTTCTGTCGGTACTGTAATCAAAAATATAGGTCAAAAACTTTTCTTTGAAATTTCAATTTTTTGGTGCAATTTTGTTTCTTCTATCGGCTGGCCTAAAAGTGTTAGAACAAAAATGGCACTTTCTGGCCCTGAAACAATTAATAAGCTTGCCCTGGGGATTCCAAAAAGTATTGTTGTTTTGTTTAATTTCCCCCAGGGCAAGTTTATACTGTAATCAAAAATTTACATTGAAAATTTTTCTTTGAATTTTCAATTTTTTGGTGCAATTTTGTTGCTTTTGTTGGCTGGCCGCAAGCTGTTGGAAGAAAAATGGCACTTTCTGGCCTTGAAATTGCATAAAACCTTTTGATCGAAAATGCAAGTATAGTATCATATGCTTTTGATTATTATCAATGTTACAGTACTTCCAAATAATTCAAAATACATTTAATGGACACAATATTTATTAAAAGAAATATTATGTATATTTTAAAAAAAAATGCTCTCCAGAAATGCAAAACATTAGTTTTTATGTTAAAATAAGTCTTACTGCTTGTACAAACTTTATTTTCCAGAAATTACTGTAAATTTTGATTGTATCTAATCAAAAACAAAGCCATTAACTTTTTCTGATCAAGAATGATCTAATGTCTTTGATAAATCAGAGCTATAATCAAGGAAGCAGCAGCTTTTCTTTAACCTTTTACTTTTCGGGATTATGTTGGCTTTTTTAAATGCGATCGGCAGTAACGTAACTGTTGGGAAAGAGTTACAAGTTTTTAACATTGTGACAATTAATGGAAAAGCAGAACAGCTTTAAACTTAAAATCAATAAAGGAAATTTCATTTTCTTTTAGCGGGCGTTTTGGTGTTTCTACATATTTCGGATTATTTCAGAGCTTATTTGATGGGAAAACATCTAAAATTTACAAAAAATGATTTTTAAAATTTTCTAGTCTCTGAGATTTTGTCTTAGATAATGTCTGAGATAAAGACTTAAGTCTAAGATAATGACATAAAATCGTGTAATGGTAAAAATTATTGTCTGAGGGGGATGACAACTTGGGCTGTTGTATGTTACAGCGTAAAAAACAGATCCCAAATTTGCATAAAACTCTTTTGTCGAAAATGGAGGTATATGGTTCTTTTGATTTAAGAAAACAAATGAAATTTAAGCAAATTCAAAAGAAATCGTTTTAGAACATGCCAAAAATATATTGAACCCATTTTTGTTGCGCCTCGATAAAATTAAAATTCATATTTGAAGGGTAAAATGCTTTAGGCTCTTGATAAACTATGGCAGTCTTTTATTTTGATTAAGAATATGCGATTGCCATAGAAATTTAAGATCAAAAAGCAATCTATCTAATAATAATTTTTGGTGATAATGAACATGCATGTTCAATACATTAAATTCTAAATTGAAGAATAAAATGCTTTAAGCTCTTGATAGATTTTGGCAGTAGAAGCAAGTTTTAACCCTTTAAAAAGGGTACAGTATTTTTGTCCCAAAAGCAAAAATTTGCATCAATACTTTTTTGTTTAAAAAAGTAAAGAAAATGTATTCAATTAAAAAATTAAAGTAAAATTTGCTTCCAGCTCATTAGAAACAAAGCTGTTAGCTTTTTCATGTCATGAATGACCTAATGGCTAAATTAAATCAGTGAAGGGCTTTTATAACAATTTTTGTTTTTTCCCCTTTGATCGTCTTCTACTTGCTTTTTAATTTGCGTAAAAATTTTTGATCGAAAATGAAGGTAGCGAGTTCTTTTTTATTTAGAAAATAAAAAAAAGTTAACCACGGTCAAGTAATTTACATAATTTAATTTTGATCGAAACAATAGCAAAACTGCTTTTTTCTTTTCAAAAAACTTCTTTTTATTACGAATCTTTGAGAAAATGAACCCAGTGTTTCCACTTTTCAAAAAAAGTGACGCCGACGCCGGCGTCGGCGTTGGCGTCGATGGCGTTGACGCCGAGTGACGCCGGGGAACTTTTTTTCAGATTCATCAAAAATATGAAAAATTCCTTATAAACATGTTTAAAATTGGTTTTTTTTGTTATAAAACAACTAATTAGACCGAAAAAAGTACTTATCAACGTTAAAATTGAAGAATTCAACATTTTTTGTGAAAAGTGTTAGAACAAAAATGGCACTTTCTGGCCTTGAAATAATAAATAAGCTTGCCCCAGGGATTCCAAAAAGTATTGTTATTTTATTTTATATTTCCTGGGGCAAGTTTAAACAGTAATCAAAAAATTACATTGAAAATTGTACTTTGAATTTTCAGTTTTTGTTGCAATTTTGTTGCTTCAATCGGCCGGCCGAAAAGTGTTAGAACAAAAATGGCACTTTCTGGCCTTGAAATAATAAATAAGCTTGCCCCAGGGATTCCAAAAAGTATTGTTATTTTATTTTATATTTCCTGGGGCAAGTTTAAACAGTAATCAAAAAATTACATTGAATATTTTACTTTGAATTTTCAGTTTTTGTTGCAATTTTGTTGCTTCAATCGGCCGGCCGAAAAGTGTTAGAACAAAAATGGCACTTTCTGGCCTTGAAATAATAAATAAGCTTGCCCCAGGGATTCCAAAAAGTATTGTTATTTTATTTTATATTTCCTGGGGCAAGTTTAAACAGTAATCAAAAAATTACATTGAAAATTGTACTTTGAATTTTCAATTTTTGTTGCAATTTTGTTGCTTCAATCGGCCGGCCGAAAAGTGTTAGAACAAAAATGGCACTTTCTGGCCTTGAAATAATAAATAAGCTTGCCCCAGGGATTCCAAAAAGTATTGTTATTTTATTTTATATTTCCTGGGGCAAGTTTAAACAGTAATCAAAAAATTACATTGAAAATTTTACTTTGAATTTTCAATTTTTGATGCAATTTTGTTGCTTCAATCGGCCGGCCGAAAAGTGTTAGAACAAAAATGGCACTTTCTGGCCTTGAAATAATAAATAAGCTTGCCCCAGGGATTCCAAAAAGTATTGTTATTTTATTTTATATTTCCTGGGGCAAGTTTAAACAGTAATCAAAAAATTACATTGAATATTTTACTTTGAATTTTCAGTTTTTGTTGCAATTTTGTTGCTTCAATCGGCCGGCCGAAAAGTGTTAGAACAAAAATGGCACTTTCTGGCCTTGAAATAATAAATAAGCTTGCCCCAGGGATTCCAAAAAGTATTGTTATTTTATTTTATATTTCCTGGGGCAAGTTTAAACAGTAATCAAAAAATTACATTGAAAATTTTACTTTGAATTTTCAATTTTTGATGCAATTTTGTTGCTTCAATCGGCCGGCCGAAAAGTGTTAGAACAAAGATGGCACTTTCTGGCCTTGAAATTATAATAATCAAGCTTGCCCCAGGGATTCCAAAAAGTATTGTTATTTTATTTTATATTTCCTGGGGCAAGTTTAAACAGTAATCAAAAATTTACATTGAAAATTTTACTTTGAATTTTCAATTTTTGATGCAATTTTGTTGCTTCAATCGGCCGGCCGAAAAGTGTTAGAACAAAGATGGCACTTTCTGGCCTTGAAATAATAAATAAGCTTGCCCCAGGGATTCCAAAAAGTATTGTTATTTTATTTTATATTTCCTGGGGCAAGTTTAAACAGTAATCAAAAATTTACATTGAAAATTTTACTTTGAATTTTCAGTTTTTGTTGCAATTTTGTTGCTTCAATCGGCCGGTCGAAAAGTGTTAGAACAAAAATGGCACTTTCTGGCCTTGAAATAATAAATAAGCTTGCCCCAGGGATTCCAAAAAGTATTGTTATTTTATTTTATATTTCCTGGGGCAAGTTTAAACAGTAATCAAAAAATTACATTGAAAATTTTACTTTGAATTTTCAATTTTTGATGCAATTTTGTTGCTTCAATCGGCCGGCCGAAAAGTGTTAGAACAAAAATGGCACTTTCTGGCCTTGAAATAATAAATAAGCTTGCCCCAGGGATTCCAAAAAGTATTGTTATTTTATTTTATATTTCCTGGGGCAAGTTTAAACAGTAATCAAAAAATTACATTGAATATTTTACTTTGAATTTTCAGTTTTTGTTGCAATTTTGTTGCTTCAATCGGCCGGCCGAAAAGTGTTAGAACAAAAATGGCACTTTCTGGCCTTGAAATAATAAATAAGCTTGCCCCAGGGATTCCAAAAAGTATTGTTATTTTATTTTATATTTCCTGGGGCAAGTTTAAACAGTAATCAAAAAATTACATTGAAAATTTTACTTTGAATTTTCAATTTTTGATGCAATTTTGTTGCTTCAATCGGCCGGCCGAAAAGTGTTAGAACAAAGATGGCACTTTCTGGCCTTGAAATTATAATAATCAAGCTTGCCCCAGGGATTCCAAAAAGTATTGTTATTTTATTTTATATTTCCTGGGGCAAGTTTAAACAGTAATCAAAAATTTACATTGAAAATTTTACTTTGAATTTTCAATTTTTGATGCAATTTTGTTGCTTCAATCGGCCGGCCGAAAAGTGTTAGAACAAAAATGGCACTTTCTGGCCTTGAAATAATAAATAAGCTTGCCCCAGGGATTCCAAAAAGTATTGTTATTTTATTTTATATTTCCTGGGGCAAGTTTAACCAGTAATCAAAAATTTACATTGAAAATTTTACTTTGAATTTTCAGTTTTTGTTGCAATTTTGTTGCTTCAATCGGCCGGTCGAAAAGTGTTAGAACAAAAATGGCACTTTCTGGCCTTGAAATAATAAATAAGCTTGCCCCAGGGATTCCAAAAAGTATTGTTATTTTATTTTATATTTCCTGGGGCAAGTTTAAACAGTAATCAAAAAATTACATTGAAAATTGTACTTTGAATTTTCAATTTTTGTTGCAATTTTGTTGCTTCAATCGGCCGGTCGAAAAGTGTTAGAACAAAAATGGCACTTTCTGGCCTTGAAATAATAAATAAGCTTGCCCCAGGGATTCCAAAAAGTATTGTTATTTTATTTTATATTTCCTGGGGCAAGTTTAACCAGTAATCAAAAATTTACATTGAAAATTTTACTTTGAATTTTCAATTTTTGATGCAATTTTGTTGCTTCAATCGGCCGGCCGAAAAGTGTTAGAACAAAAATGGCACTTTCTGGCCTTGAAATAATAAATAAGCTTGCCCCAGGGATTCCAAAAAGTATTGTTATTTTATTTTATATTTCCTGGGGCAAGTTTAAACAGTAATCAAAAAATTACATTGAAAATTGTACTTTGAATTTTCAATTTTTGTTGCAATTTTGTTGCTTCAATCGGCCGGTCGAAAAGTGTTAGAACAAAAATGGCACTTTCTGGCCTTGAAATAATAAATAAGCTTGCCCCAGGGATTCCAAAAAGTATTGTTATTTTATTTTATATTTCCTGGGGCAAGTTTAAACAGTAATCAAAAATTTACATTGAAAATTTTACTTTGAATTTTCAATTTTTGATGCAATTTTGTTGCTTCAATCGGCCGGCCGAAAAGTGTTAGAACAAAGATGGCACTTTCTGGCCTTGAAATAATAAATAAGCTTGCCCCAGGGATTCCAAAAAGTATTGTTATTTTATTTTATATTTCCTGGGGCAAGTTTAACCAGTAATCAAAAATTTACATTGAAAATTTTACTTTGAATTTTCAGTTTTTGTTGCAATTTTGTTGCTTCAATCGGCCGGTCGAAAAGTGTTAGAACAAAAATGGCACTTTCTGGCCTTGAAATAATAAATAAGCTTGCCCCAGGGATTCCAAAAAGTATTGTTATTTTATTTTATATTTCCTGGGGCAAGTTTAAACAGTAATCAAAAAATTACATTGAAAATTGTACTTTGAATTTTCAATTTTTGTTGCAATTTTGTTGCTTCAATCGGCCGGTCGAAAAGTGTTAGAACAAAAATGGCACTTTCTGGCCTTGAAATAATAAATAAGCTTGCCCCAGGGATTCCAAAAAGTATTGTTATTTTATTTTATATTTCCTGGGGCAAGTTTAAACAGTAATCAAAAAATTACATTGAAAATTGTACTTTGAATTTTCAGTTTTTGTTGCAATTTTGTTGCTTCAATCGGCCGGCCGAAAAGTGTTAGAACAAAAATGGCACTTTCTGGCCTTGAAATAATAAATAAGCTTGCCCCAGGTATTCCAAAAAGTATTGTTATTTTATTTTATATTTCCTGGGGCAAGTTTAAACAGTAATCAAAAAATTACATTGAAAATTGTACTTTGAATTTTCAGTTTTTGTTGCAATTTTGTTGCTTCAATCGGCCGGCCGAAAAGTGTTATAACAAAAATGGCACTTTCTGGCCTTGAAATAATAAATAAGCTTGCCCCAGGGATTCCAAAAAGTATTGTTATTTTATTTTATATTTCCTGGGGCAAGTTTAAACAGTAATCAAAAAATTACATTGAAAATTGTACTTTGAATTTTCAGTTTTTGTTGCAATTTTGTTGCTTCAATCGGCCGGCCGAAAAGTGTTAGAACAAAAATGGCACTTTCTGGCCTTGAAATAATAAATAAGCTTGCCCCAGGGATTCCAAAAAGTATTGTTATTTTATTTTATATTTCCTGGGGCAAGTTTAAACAGTAATCAAAAAATTACATTGAAAATTGTACTTTGAATTTTCAGTTTTTGTTGCAATTTTGTTGCTTCAATCGGCCGGCCGAAAAGTGTTAGAACAAAAATGGCACTTTCTGGCCTTGAAATAATAAATAAGCTTGCCCCAGGGATTCCAAAAAGTATTGTTATTTTATTTTATATTTCCTGGGGCAAGTTTAAACAGTAATCAAAAAATTACATTGAATATTTTACTTTGAATTTTCAGTTTTTGTTGCAATTTTGTTGCTTCAATCGGCCGGCCGAAAAGTGTTAGAACAAAAATGGCACTTTCTGGCCTTGAAATAATAAATAAGCTTGCCCCAGGGATTCCAAAAAGTATTGTTATTTTATTTTATATTTCCTGGGGCAAGTTTAAACAGTAATCAAAAAATTACATTGAAAATTGTACTTTGAATTTTCAATTTTTGTTGCAATTTTGTTGCTTCAATCGGCCGGCCGAAAAGTGTTAGAACAAAAATGGCACTTTCTGGCCTTGAAATAATAAATAAGCTTGCCCCAGGGATTCCAAAAAATATTGTTTGTTTATTTTATATTTCCTGGGGCAAGTTTAAACAGTACTTCAAAAATTACATTGAAAATTTTACTTTGAATTTTCAATTTTTGATACAATTTTGTTGCTTCAATCGGCCGGCCGAAAAGTGTTAGAACAAAAATGGCACTTTCTGGCCTTGAAATAATAAATAAGCTTGCCCCAGGGATTCCAAAAAGTATTGTTATTTTATTTTATATTTCCTGGGGCAAGTTTAAACAGTAATCAAAAAATTACATTGAAAATTGTACTTTGAATTTTCAGTTTTTGTTGCAATTTTGTTGCTTCAATCGGCCGGCCGAAAAGTGTTAGAACAAAAATGGCACTTTCTGGCCTTGAAATAATAAATAAGCTTGCCCCAGGGATTCCAAAAAATATTGTTTGTTTATTTTATATTTCCTGGGGCAAGTTTAAACAGTACTTCAAAAATTACATTGAAAATTTTACTTTGAATTTTCAATTTTTGATACAATTTTGTTGCTTCAATCGGCCGGCCGAAAAGTGTTAGAACAAAAATGGCACTTTCTGGCCTTGAAATAATAAATAAGCTTGCCCCAGGGATTCCAAAAAGTATTGTTATTTTATTTTATATTTCCTGGGGCAAGTTTAAACAGTAATCAAAAAATTACATTGAATATTTTACTTTGAATTTTCAATTTTTGATACAATTTTGTTGCTTCAATCGGCCGGCCGAAAAGTGTTAGAACAAAAATGGCACTTTCTGGCCTTGAAATAATAAATAAGCTTGCCCCAGGGATTCCAAAAAATATTGTTTGTTTATTTTATATTTCCTGGGGCAAGTTTAAACAGTACTTCAAAAATTACATTGAAAATTTTACTTTGAATTTTCAATTTTTGATACAATTTTGTTGCTTCAATCGGCCGGCCGAAAAGTGTTAGAACAAAAATGGCACTTTCTGGCCTTGAAATAATAAATAAGCTTGCCCCAGGGATTCCAAAAAGTATTGTTATTTTATTTTATATTTCCTGGGGCAAGTTTAAACAGTAATCAAAAAATTACATTGAATATTTTACTTTGAGATTTCAATTTTTGATGCAATTTTGTTGCTTCAATCGGCTGGCCGAAAAGTGTTGGAACAAAGACGGCACTTTCTGGCCTTGAAATAATAAATAAGCTTGCCCCAGGGATTCCAAAAAATATTGTTTGTTTATTTTATATTTCCTGGGGCAAGTTTAAACAGTACTTCAAAAATTACATTGAAAATTTTACTTTGAATTTTCAATTTTTGATACAATTTTGTTGCTTCAATCGGCCGGCCGAAAAGTGTTAGAACAAAAATGGCACTTTCTGGCCTTGAAATAATAAATAAGCTTGCCCCAGGGATTCCAAAAAGTATTGTTTTTTTATTTTATATTTCCTGGGGCAAGTTTAAACAGTACTTCAAAAATTACATTGAAAATTTTACTTTGAATTTTCAATTTTTGATACAATTTTGTTGCTTCAATCGGCCGGCCGAAAAGTGTTAGAACAAAAATGGCACTTTCTGGCCTTGAAATAATAAATAAGCTTGCCCCAGGGATTCCAAAAAGTATTGTTATTTTATTTTATATTTTCTGAGGCAAGTTTAAACAGTACTTCAAAAATTACATTGAAAATTTTACTTTGAATTTTCAATTTTTGATACAATTTTGTTGCTTCAATCGGCCGGCCGAAAAGTGTTAGAACAAAAATGGCACTTTCTGGCCTTGAAATAATAAATAAGCTTGCCCCAGGGATTCCAAAAAGTATTGTTATTTTATTTTATATTTCCTGGGGCAAGTTTAAACAGTAATCAAAAAATTACATTGAATATTTTACTTTGAGATTTCAATTTTTGATGCAATTTTGTTGCTTCAATCGGCTGGCCGAAAAGTGTTGGAACAAAGATGGCACTTTCTGGCCTTGAAATAATAAATAAGCTTGCCCCAGGGATTCCAAAAAATATTGTTTGTTTATTTTATATTTCCTGGGGCAAGTTTAAACAGTACTTCAAAAATTACATTGAAAATTTTACTTTGAATTTTCAATTTTTGATACAATTTTGTTGCTTCAATCGGCCGGCCGAAAAGTGTTAGAACAAAAATGGCACTTTCTGGCCTTGAAATAATAAATAAGCTTGCCCCAGGGATTCCAAAAAGTATTGTTTTTTTATTTTATATTTCCTGGGGCAAGTTTAAACAGTACTTCAAAAATTACATTGAAAATTTTACTTTGAATTTTCAATTTTTGATACAATTTTGTTGCTTCAATCGGCCGGCCGAAAAGTGTTAGAACAAAAATGGCACTTTCTGGCCTTGAAATAATAAATAAGCTTGCCCCAGGGATTCCAAAAAGTATTGTTATTTTATTTTATATTTTCTGAGGCAAGTTTAAACAGTACTTCAAAAATTACATTGAAAATTTTACTTTGAATTTTCAATTTTTGATACAATTTTGTTGCTTCAATCGGCCGGCCGAAAAGTGTTAGAACAAAAATGGCACTTTCTGGCCTTGAAATAATAAATAAGCTTGCCCCAGGGATTCCAAAAAGTATTGTTATTTTATTTTATATTTCCTGGGGCAAGTTTAAACAGTAATCAAAAAATTACATTGAATATTTTACTTTGAGATTTCAATTTTTGATGCAATTTTGTTGCTTCAATCGGCTGGCCGAAAAGTGTTGGAACAAAGATGGCACTTTCTGGCCTTGAAATAATAAATAAGCTTGCCCCAGGGATTCCAAAAAATATTGTTTGTTTATTTTATATTTCCTGGGGCAAGTTTAAACAGTACTTCAAAAATTACATTGAAAATTTTACTTTGAATTTTCAATTTTTGATACAATTTTGTTGCTTCAATCGGCCGGCCGAAAAGTGTTAGAACAAAAATGGCACTTTCTGGCCTTGAAATAATAAATAAGCTTGCCCCAGGGATTCCAAAAAGTATTGTTTTTTTATTTTATATTTCCTGGGGCAAGTTTAAACAGTACTTCAAAAATTACATTGAAAATTTTACTTTGAATTTTCAATTTTTGATACAATTTTGTTGCTTCAATCGGCCGGCCGAAAAGTGTTAGAACAAAAATGGCACTTTCTGGCCTTGAAATAATAAATAAGCTTGCCCCAGGGATTCCAAAAAGTATTGTTTTTTTATTTTATATTTCCTGGGGCAAGTTTAAACAGTACTTCAAAAATTACATTGAAAATTTTACTTTGAATTTTCAATTTTTGATACAATTTTGTTGCTTCAATCGGCTGGCCGAAAAGTGTTAGAACAAAGATGGCACTTTCTGGCCTTGAAATAATAAATACGCTTGCCCCAGGGATTCCAAAAAGTATTGTTATTTTATTTAATATCCCCTTGGGCAAGTTTAAATAGTAATCAAAAATTTACATTGAAAGTTTTTGTGTGAATTTTCAATTTTTTTGGTGCAATTTTGTTGCTTTTGTCGGCTGGCCGAAAAGTGTTAGAACAAAGATGGCACTTTCTGGCCTTGAAATAATAAATACGCTTGCCCCAGGGATTCCAAAAAGTATTGTTATTTTATTTAATATCCCCTTGGGCAAGTTTAAATAGTAATCAAAAATTTACATTGAAAATTTTTCTTTGAATTTTCAATTTTTTTGGTGCAATTTTGTTGCTTTTGTCGGCTGGCCGAAAAGTGTTAGAACAAAGATGGCACTTTCTGGCCTTGAAATAATAAATACGCTTGCCCCAGGGATTCCAAAAAGTATTGTTATTTTATTTAATATCCCCTTGGGCAAGTTTAAATAGTAATCAAAAATTTACATTGAAAATTTTTCTTTGAATTTTCAATTTTTTTGGTGCAATTTTGTTGCTTTTGTCGGCTGGCCGAAAAGTGTTAGAACAAAGATGGCACTTTCTGGCCTTGAAATAATAAATACGCTTGCCCCAGGGATTCCAAAAAGTATTGTTATTTTATTTAATATCCCCTTGGGCAAGTTTAAATAGTAATCAAAAATTTACATTGAAAATTTTACTTTGAATTTTCAATTTTTGATGCAATTTTGTTGCTTTTGTCGGCTGGCCGAAAAGTGTTAGAACAAAGATGGCACTTTCTGGCCTTGAAATAATAAATACGCTTGCCCCAGGGATTCCAAAAAGTATTGTTATTTTATTTAATATCCCCTTGGGCAAGTTTAAATAGTAATCAAAAATTTACATTGAAAATTTTTCTTTGAATTTTCAATTTTTTTGGTGCAATTTTGTTGCTTTTGTCGGCTGGCCGAAAAGTGTTAGAACAAAGATGGCACTTTCTGGCCTTGAAATAATAAATACGCTTGCCCCAGGGATTCCAAAAAGTATTGTTATTTTATTTAATATCCCCTTGGGCAAGTTTAAATAGTAATCAAAAATTTACATTGAAAATTTTTCTTTGAATTTTCAATTTTTTTGGTGCAATTTTGTTGCTTTTGTCGGCTGGCCGAAAAGTGTTAGAACAAAGATGGCACTTTCTGGCCTTGAAATAATAAATACGCTTGCCCCAGGGATTCCAAAAAGTATTGTTATTTTATTTAATATTTCCTGAGGCAAGTTTAAACAGTACTTCAAAAATTACATTGAAAATTGTACTTTGAATTTTCAATTTTTGATGCAATTTTGTTGCTTTAATCGGCCGGCCGAAAAGTGTTAGAACAAAGATGGCACTTTCTGGCCTTAAAATAATAAATAAGCTTGCCCCAGGGATTCCAAAAAGTATTGTTATTTTATTTAATATTTCCTGGGGCAAGTTTAAACAGTACTTCAAAAATTACATTGAAAATTTTACTTTGAATTTTGAATTTTTGGTGCAATTTTGTTGCTTCAATCGGCCGGCCGAAAAGTGTTAGAACAAAGATGGCACTTTCTCGCCTTGAAATAATAAATAAGCTTGCCCCAGGGATTCCAAAAAGTATTGTTATTTTATTTTATATCCCCTGGGGCAAGTTTTTACATTACTCCAAAAATTTACATCGAAAATTTTTCTTTCTTACTATTTCTAGTCAAAAATGATTTAGTGGCTTTGATAAATGAGAGCTATAATCAAGGAAGCAGCAGTGCGATCGGCAGTAACGAAACTGTTGGGAAATAGATACAAGTTTTTAACATTGTAAAAATTAATAAGCTACCCAAGGAGGTTCCAAAAATAAAATATGTGTTTTAGTTCATTTCCTCATCAGGGCTTAAAAATTACTGTACTCAAAATGTACATTGAAAATTTTGTGAACGTTCATTTTTTCTAATGCATTTTTAGCCTTCTATCGGCAGTAACGAAACTTGTGAACCATCAAATAATCATAAATATATCTCACAGATTTGTTGGGGCAGAAAAAGGGTTCTATTTCAGTACTCGATAAAGTTGTTGATAATTTTTTCTTAGGGCCTTGATAATGTCTGAAATAATGTCTGAAATAATGTCTTAGATAATGTCTTAGATAAAGCCTTAGGTCTAAGATAAGCTCATAAAGTCGCGTAATGGGGTATCACAATTGTCTAAGTGTTGTATGTTACTGCGTAAAATGGTAAAAATTCAACTTGGATAAGATTTTTACAATTTATCGCTATTCTCCTTTTAACATAAAAATTCCTGTTGAACAAAAAAATCAAAAAGTCTTTCATGTAATATATTAGTTAAACTACTGTATCGACATTTCGAAAAAGTTAGAAAAAAAATTAATATTTAATTACATATTAATTGTTACTAAATAAAAAAAGATTTTTCGTAAAAAATCCACAAAGTTATTTGTAACTTACAGTAACCCAAAAAAATACGAAAATTGCAACTGCACTACAATATTGTTTTACTCAAAAATTCAATATTAATTCTTTTTCGTTTTGAATACGAAATACCGAGTTAAATTATTACAAACAAAATTAAATCGTTTTTTTACACAAAAATTTAAAAATAATTAAGGTAATTTCCATCAAAAAAGGGATTACATCGTTGTTTAAATTTTTTCAAAACTTAAATCGACATTTTTTCTCTTTATTTATGCGGATCCGCGGATTAATCCGTGAATCCGCTCCGCCAACATTTCTGATCCGCCACCAATCCGCCGATTTGCGCCGCGAATTGGCGGACCAAATCCGCGTTTTGGCTCGGCGGAGCGGATTGCCTTTCACTAGATTACAGTCATTATCTATTCTACAAAATATTTTATCAGAAATTCTAAATTGTAAAAAAACAAAAAATTGATAAATGTTAAAAGAAGAGAAGATATTAAACAGCAAAAAAATGTATATTTTTTTAGTTGCATCAACAACAAGGCACATTTTTGAAAAGGGAGAAATTTTGTGATTTTTCCGTTAAATCATTTTTATTGCATAAAAAAGTTACCAGTAGTTTTTCCCCAAAACTGATTTTTGTTATCGTTTTAATCATAAATTTATGCCTTTTTAAAATTGCTGTTCTTTTCGAACTTTTTTATTTATGTTTATTTGCCTTGCTTTAAAAGCATGGCTTTCCAAAATTTATTTAAATTCACCACAGATTTTGTCTGGGCGCTGAATTTTTACCTCAAACTTTTATGGGTAATTAAACCAAAGAAAAAGAAGTATTTAATAATAATTATTTCAGACAAAAATTGCAAAGAAAACAAGGTGCATGTTTTCTCTTTCTTTGGCAAGAGAAATAAAGAAAAACATTGATCTTTCTCTCTCTTAAAAAAAAACTGCTTTGAATTAGCAAAAAAGGGTACAATTTTTCTCCTTCAAAAATGTGCCTTTTATATTAACATTAAATATTTTTAAATTAATAGGGAGGAACTGTAACTGTACCCTAACCAATGCTACAGACCTTTGCGTGAGAGCAGCTATTCAAGCCCCGAAAGGACAAAAACCAAACTCGCTTTTATTCGAGTGATGCATAGAAAAAACTAAAGGAGTACAAAACACATTTGGAAGACAGACAACCAAAGAGAGACTCTCTCGCTCTGCAAAATAAAAAAAAGAAAAGAAAGAAAAATTTTGATTGAAAAATTCAAGAATTTTAAAAAATGTTTTTACACTTTTTTAAAAAAAACAGTGAAAATCTTTTAAATAAAATTGTTTCATTTTTTTTTAAATTTTGGATATTTATGTAGATCACATATCAAAGGACAATATTTTCATAAAACCAACATGATTCAAAATTTAATTTGCATATATTTCCGACACATTTTTTTATTTAAGCTTTAAAAATTTCGTTTACTGTAATCAGCTTTGGCGAATTGGGTCTCAACAGCGACATGCATGTTTCTCAAATTTGCTTTTTTTTGTATTTCCCAGGGAAATTTTCCCTTCGAAGGGCTTCACAGAAATTATATGTAAAAAATGTGTCCCTCATTGAGGATATTTATGATCTGTCATTACTTCTTCTTCTTCTTATTTCATTGATGCTGCTGCTGTTTATGGCTGTTATTCGTAATCTGATTTATTTACTTCAAATTGCTTCAAAGATTTCAAAAATGGATGTTTCCATTCTTTAATGAAAAATTGATGTATTTATATGGATGGTGGCTGACATCTTACTGATTCTGACATTATGTTCCTGATATGAATACTTTTGCAATCATGATGGTTTTTATGTTGTAAGTTTATTTTTAAATTTTTATCATCTCCAAGATTTTTATTGTTTGATTGCGACTTTAACGTTGCAACGACATAGATTACCGTAATCTAGCTAATCTAACTTTTTTTCAGTGTCTAATTCAATTATCATTTTCATCTTCAACAGCATGATTATCTGATCAATATCGTGAACAAGAACAAAAAGAATATTTATTGAATACAACAACATCTTCATGCGGGTAAAAACATTTTAATCTTAATATCTTTTATACAGTACTAGACATTTTAGACAATCCCAGAACTTAATACTTCTCTTTCAACATATCAAGCTTCATTGGAGAATAATATTCTAGTCAATAAGAAGATGTCATTCAGCTTAAAATTCTTATTTGATGAATGAACCCGAAGCTAAAATAATTCCATCAATCCAGCAATGTTTCTTGTCGTATGTTTCTTATAGTTTAATTAATGCATAAGTATTAAAAATGATTTTTTAAGATGCTCCATCAATGCTTTCCTCAATTAGCAACTAAAACTCCCCGTGGCAAAAATGAACAACAAGATGCAAATGAATGCTGGACTGAACTTGTTCAATGTATCAATAATGAACTTGAAGTTGATGCTCATGGAAAGAAAATTTATTGAAGGTGTTCATCAAATTCACTTGAAGAATACTGAAACTGAAGACGAGAAAGCTCATTCTGTTGAAACTTTCACTGAAGTAAAACAATAATTATTTTGTTGCGCATAATATATTTCTATTATTATTTTTAGTTATCATGTTATCTTTCTCAAGAAGTCAAATATCTTCAACTTGATATTAATAAAACCAAAGAAAATATTACAAAGCAAAGTGAAAAGCTTGCCAAGGATGCTGTTTTTGGAAAGAATAAGAAAATACTTTCGTGCACATGTTTAATACTGTTTTTTAAATATTTAACTTTTTTCTTTGATCTGTTTCTTTATTCCTGATTGTATGTAAATATCGGATTTTCTTTAATTTATATGAAAAATTGGTTATTGTTAATAAAGTTAAATAATCATCTGTATACTTTTTTATGTTTACAATATCCGGATATTGTGGGTCTTAAAAATCTGGGTAATAATCTGGATCATTTGGTGGTTTTTTTCATCTCATTTATTAAAGAATACTTTTTAAAACATTCAATTGTACTGTAAAAGTTTTTATTTTACAAGTTGATGCTATGCATTTTCTTCAATGTCAATCACCATTTAACACTTTTTGGTGAATGAGAATTTGGATATTTTGAGACAAAGTTTAATTATAAGATTTGTTAAATTTTTTGGCATTTTTAGACTACAATTGTCACACATGCAATTCAAGTGTTCCAGCAAAACATGTTGGTCAGCTTTGTCAAGAGGTTCAGAGGATTACTGTAGATGAAGTATAACTTTAAAATATCAAATTTGAAACGGTGCCGGAGAAAAAGTTGGGGTTATATCTCCAAAGTTGGAGATTAAGTTGGTGTTTTATCTCCAAAGTTGGAGATAAGGATGGGTCTAAAATACTATTTCGGACCAGATCCAAATGTTTATTTCACCAAAACAAAATATTTTTTTTAAGCGTTGAAATAATTAATAAGCTTGCCCCAGGGATTCCAAAAAGTATTGTTATTTTATTTTATATCCCCTAGGCAAAAACTAAATTAAATGCTGAGGATATAAAACAGTTGGACAAGGTCCATAACACTTGTGAAGACCTTGTCCAATTGTTCTTATAACCAAAAATGCAATTTTGAGGATTTTTACTTTTCGAGCTACAGTACTGTAATCAATGAAAGATGTTTGATTAATTAAACTAAATTAAATGAATGCTGAGGTTATAAAACAGTTGGACAAAGTCCATAACACTTGTGAAGACCTTGTCCAATTGTTCTTATAACCAAAAATGCAATTTTGAGGATTTTTACTTTTCGAGCTACAGTACTGTGATCAATAATTGAAATTTTTCATTTAAATTTGAAAGTGTTGTTGATGTTTTTAAACACTTGGATCTGGTCTAAAATACTATTTCGGACCAGATCCAAATGTTTATTTCACCAAAACAACATATTTTTTTGTTTACAAAAATTAGGTCCTTTGGATCAAGTTGAAATTTTTTATTTAAATTTGAAAGTGTTGTTGATGTTTATAAACACTTGGATCTGGTCTAAAATACTATTTCAGACCAGATCCAAATGTTTATTTCACAATTTTGTGAACTTTCATTTTTTCTAATACTATTATAACAATAAAATCGGATGGCTCGAAACTGGTGACCCATCAAATTTTCATAAATTTATCTCACAGATTTGTCAGGGCAGAAAAAGGGTTCTATTTCAGTACTTGATAAAGTTGTTGGTAATTTTTTGTTAGGGCCTGGATAATGTCTGAAATAATGTCTTAGATAATGTCTGAGATAAAGCCTTAGGTCTAACAATGAAAACACATTGTGAAAGACTTTTTGGCAAACGACAGTCATGAAAAATTTTTGATGATAAAATTGATAATGTTGGTATGCAAATTCTACGCTTTTCAAGCAATTATTCATTCGAAAGATCATCGCTTTCCTTTCCTTTGAATTGAGAGCTCGTTAAACATGTCGCAATGGCGCAGTGGAGAGTGCAGAGGATTTCCAAAGTTAAGGCACCTTACGAGGTTATCAAATGGGTTCATTCCCGCTTGATGGCAGTTTCATGTTCTCTTTGAGATATGAACTGGGCACATGTGTTTAGGGTTCACATTAACCAACGTACCCCTAGGAAATCTCTCTTGCCCTCTGTCGATGCTCACTCGAAAACACGGCCACGGCAAAACATAGGTAGTCCTGTGAGATATCATCGTAACCCGGTGATAGGGCTTTGAAGGTTGTCACACACCTATTGACATTCTGCGACTTCGCGTACAGCTGCCGAGTCAGATCTGTAACCCTTTCTACACTTAGATTGGGCGTCTGTCAAAAACCTTTCGGGGTTTTGGTGCAAGTGTGATACTTCCTAGGAAGTGCATGTTTTTGAATAAAATTTTTTATATCTTTATTCAAAAATATTTACATTTTTAGAATGATGATAAAAAAAAATCACTTTTTTATTCTTGTGAAAAAAACAATAAATAAACGAAGAGAACGCCTTTTTTGAAAAAACGCTAATAGGTCAACTTTTTTGAAAGTACCATACTTAAAAGATAGACTTTAAATGAGTTATTTGGTATGAAATGAATTTTCAAGACAAAGTGGAACATTTAAAGATATGGGATTTAATTACCAAATTTGAGGTAAATATTAAATTTGCCCGGCTGGGCACAAAAG
Source organism: Panagrolaimus sp. LJ2414 (assembly GCA_024447195.1). Classification (NCBI taxonomy): domain Eukaryota; kingdom Metazoa; phylum Nematoda; class Chromadorea; order Rhabditida; family Panagrolaimidae; genus Panagrolaimus; species Panagrolaimus sp. LJ2414. Next base: position 14,466 of record JAMRXY010000052.1, on the reverse strand, counting down.
CCCATTTGGCAATTTCAATAAATTTCGGCACGTCTAGCTTTTATAGCAAGACAAAAATAAATAACAAAAAAAATAAAAAAATGCAATATTATTTAATTAATTTAGTTATCTTTTTGGTATACTGTAATTGGATCATGAATGATTAAATGGCTTTAATAAATTAGAAATAGAAGCAACATTTCTATTTTAAAATAAAATTGAATACCATCAACATGACGATATTTTTTAATTTCCAAAATTTACTGTAGCAGTTGCTTCTATTTTATCAGAAACAAAGCCATTTGCTTTTGCATGTACCCATTTACTTGCTTAATAATAGCTTTATAACACTTTTGTCATAAAACTATTATTTAAAGCCTTGTTCCTATTTAGGAACAAGATAAGCAAATAATTTAATTATCTACGGGCATCAAACTACCCAAGGAGATTGCAAAAATATAATTTATTAGTTCATTTCCCCCTCAGGGCTTCAAAATTACTGTACTCAAAATGTACATTGAAAATTTTGTGAACTTTCATTTTTTTCGTTCATTTTTTTGTTTCAATCGCCTGTCCAAAAACTGGTGTAGAATAGATACAGGTTTTTTACCTTGTAACTATTAATAAGCATCCCATGGGCATTCCAAAAAGTATAATTTAATTGTTCATTTTCCCCCCAGGGCTAAAAAACTACTGTAGAACAAAATTTTTCATCTATTTTTTGATGCATTTTTTTTGCCTTTTGACCTTGTAACAATTAAAGCTGCCCTAGAACCGAAAAATGGTCCTATTTCAATGCCCAATAATGTTGCAGATAATTTCATGTTGGGTAGAGGTTCCAAATAGTTTGTTTTACTTGCTCACATCAAATTTGCATAAATTTACCTCATAGATTTGTCATGGCCGGAAAAAGGTCCTTTTTCAATGCCTGTTAAAGTTGTAGATAATTTTATGTTAGGGCAAAGATAATGTCTGAAATAATGTCTTAGATAATGTCTTAGATAATGTCTGAGATAAAGTCTTAGGTCTAAGATAAGCTCATAAAGTCGCGTAATGGGATATCACAATTGCCTAAGTGTTGTATGTTACAGGGTAAAATGGTTAAAACCTAAACTGCTGAAGCTTCGGCATTGGGTTTAATTCGTTTCTGGGAATACCAGAAATGTATTAAACCCATTTTTGGAATTTGAATACCTTGTATTTGCATAAACAACAACCTTTCACTTTTCGGGAAGATGTCCACTTTTTTGAACATGCAAGGTTGAAAAATTAATAAAATAGGGTTACAATTTAAAATTGAAAATAGATAAATATTTAACGGAGAAAGGAAAAAACAAAAATATCAAAAAAATATGTAATGTTTTAGTTGCATCAATCAACAATAAGGCACCTTTTTTAAGGGGAGAAAGTTGTGCTTTTTTCAGAGCAGCATTTTTTTAAACAGAAAAGAGAGAGATATTTTTTTCTTCTTCTTTGTGTCTCTAACTGATGAAAGAAAAATTGTGCACCTTGTTTTTGATGCATTTTTGGTTTGGATTAATTATTTAAAATACTACATTTTCTTTGGTTTAATTACCCAATAAGTTTGAGGTAAAAATTCGGCACCCAGACAAAATCTGTGGTGAATTTCAATAAATTTTGGAAAGCCAAGCTTTTAAAGCAAGGCAAAAAATGATGAAAAAAGCTTTCGTAATAACGTTAACGATTTTCAATTCTTCATACTGTAATAAACTTAAACACCCCTTCTTTTTTTTGTTTTTTAAAATTTATGATGCTGTTGTCTTTTTTTTGTATTCACTTGTTTTTGAATGATTAATGTAAGACAAATTTAATTTCATATTCCCTTAAAGTGATTGCATTTTCTTTTTATCCCGACCCAAAATTTAATCGAATTTGCCCCTGTGGCAAATTCGAATGTTTACCAGAAATTTATTTTTGGAATTTTCAAAAACCTGATCATTGATCGGGGAGTTAATTTGAATCTGAAACACTTGGGGATTTTGCAATTAATTTTGGGATCAAATTTGACAAAAAAATTACAAAAATATAATTTTAAACTGAAAAAAGCTTGGAGCACTCGAGATTCCCAGGAGGTCTCCCATCCAAGTACTAATCGAGCCCAGCAGTGCTTAACTTGCCAGATCGGACGGGATGGCGTGCTTTCACTGCGGTATGACCCCAAGCGAACAGGCCTCTTCTTTTTCGTCTGACATGAAAACAAAAAAGAATTACGTCAAAAAAAGGAAAGGGAAAAGCAAAAAAAGATAGACTTGAAATGAAAAAAACAAAATTTGAAAACATTGAACTTTAAATTTTAAAAAACCAAAAATCCACCTTTTTTAGAAGAAAAAACTTTTTGGTTGTTTTTTTCTTATAAGCTTTTTGCTTCTTTTTTAAAAAAAGAAAAATCATTTTTTGTGTTTCTTTTTCTTTGTTTCTCTGATCCGAAAAAGAAAAAAAGTGAACCTTTTCTTTTGGCCATTTTTAGTTTTGTACAAATTTGTTTTGGGACTACTTTTCTTTGGTTTAATTACCCAATTAAAGGTAAAAATTAAATTCGCCCAAGGCCCAAAAAGCCCATGTGGCAATTTTGAATAACTTTTGGATCGCCTTGCTTTAAAAGCAAGGCAAATAAATAATAAAAAAAGCAAGAAATTCCAATAATTTTCTTTAACTGTTTTTGTTTTGTGTGTACTGTAATGAATCAGGATTATGTCGATTTTAGAATATCGGTAGTTGACGCTGCCTTTTTAAATTTTAATTAAATCATTGCAACAAATGCTTTTAAAAAAGTTGCAAAATTTGCGGTATCATCAGAAAAAACAAAGCAAATGTAAAAACACATATTTAAAAGCTTTTTCTTCTTCCGTTTTAGCAAAAACAGAGATCAATTTTTCCTGTTTCTTTTTCTTTTATAAATGGCTCAAATACAATATCCCAAAAAATTGCAAATTATTGTTTTTTGTTTTTAAATAACAGTTTTTAATAATGCGGGGAACAAAAAAAACAACTTCAGTCAATTCAATAAAAGTTGCTCATGCTTTAATATTTTTTAGTAAGTAGATAAAATATATTGTAATATCAGATATTCAAATCTATGATAGCTATAACGAATCATCAGTTTTTTTCCCTGACAATCCACAATTACGAGTCATAAAAAATATCCAAATTTTTTAACAAAATTAAGCATTTTTTATGCGAAAATAATCCTTTTCTGAATCCTAATTTTTACTTCCAAAAAATAATAAACATGCAAAAAATGTCAAAGGCGTTACTTTTTGGTAGTTTTTATCAATACTTAAATCGATGTTTATTTTAATTTAAAAATTACGCCATGTTTGAATTACTGTTTTTTCTATTTTAAAAAGACGAGCTCAAATTTTTGCAAGAATTTTCTTTTTAAAAAAATCAAAATTATTGCTGTCGCGAGATAAAAGTTTCTTTCTTTCTACAAAATCAACCTTGGTTTAGGCCGTTACAAAAATGAAACAATTTTACCGAAATTTGCATAACTAATTACAGAAAAAATAAATTAAACAACTTTTGGGGTTTTAAAACTCCCAGTTTTTGATTATGGTAAGGTTGAATGTTCATAGCAAAAATAAATTTAGGCCAAATGCCAATATAAAAAATTTGCATAATTTATTATTTACTGAAACACTAATTTTTCCAACATTTTTGAGGATAAAATAAGAAAAATCAAGCAACTTTTGGGGTTTTAAAACTTCCAGTTTTCGATTATGGTTAGGTTGAAGATTTGTGGTAAAGTTACAGTACATTTGTAAAATGTCAAAATCAAAAATTTGGAAAATTAATATATCTTTTTAGTTCATTTTTCCCCCAAGGCTTAAAAAATTGTAAAAAAACATACTCAATAACATGTTCATTATTATTTTAAATAATGCTTGAGCATGGGTACAACATTTCGATTATAAAATGCCCGAACCACGACCTAATAAAATTTTTTTTTCTTAAACATCACTTTTAAATTTGAATAAAATCCTGAAAAAGATCCTGCAGGATTCAAATTTTTCGTGTTTTAAAAAATGTTGTTTTGGTGAAATAAACATTTGGTCCAGGTCAAATGGAGCTTCCTGAACCTGGACCAACCATTATTTTTTCTTAAACATCACTTTTTAATTTGAATAAAATCCTCAAAAACATATAATTTGTTACCCAAATAATGATACACTTTTTGTTTACCGAAAATTACCTCTTCTTTTTTTATACCACATGAAAAAGTAGAAAAGAAAAGAGGAAAAAATGAAGAAAAAAAGGTGGATGATGATAATAATAAAATGTGTTTAAATATTTTATTAATCAAACAAGTTATAAAAAAAGAACACATCCACCCACCTTTTTTGATGGAAACATATTTTTTTGGTTCTTCTTTCGTTTTTCTTTTTTCTTGAGATCAACATTTTTGTGTTGAAAATCCTTTAAAATTTCATTTTTTCTAATGCATTTTGTGCGCAAAATCGAATGTCTCGAAAGTGGTGCAGAAACTAACTTATTGTACTGTATGAATTGCTGCTGCTTATTGGGAAGTAAGCATTGTAACAGAAAAGTGCTTAACAACAATTATTTTAACTTTAAAATTACTTAAAAGACGCAAGATTCAAAAAATTTGCATAAAGTGATTCTTACTATATCCTGCATTTTTCCTGGACAGTATGACACAAAAATAGTAAAATTAAGCAATAATCACCTTTATTAAACTCACAGATATCGAATATGGGAGCATTAATATATCTATGAGTTCAGGCAATTTTGACTGTTGTTTGAAATTAATAAAATGCGAAAAACAGGAACCTTTATTGATTCATTAAGTATTTTTGTTCTGTTTTTAAAATTTGCACTATAAAATTTGAATATCATCAACATGATGATATTTTTTCTTAAACAAAAATTAATTCGAAAGTTGCTTCAAGTAATCAGAAACAAAGCCATTTTCGGGTCAAGAACGACACAATTCCTTTGATAAATCAAAGCCTGAAGCAAAATTTCTTTTTCAACAAAATTTGAATTTCATCAACATGATGATATTTGTTCTTTAACAAACATTAATGCAGTGTTTTCGTTTTTCTTTTGCAAAAAGGTGTGGGTTTTTTAACAATAGCTACAAAGTCAAAAACCTGTAATTATTCTGTTCAATTTTTGGATTCAATCGAATGTCTCGAAACTGGTGCGTAATAGTTACAAGTTTTAGACCTTGTAACAATTAATAAGCTGCTTCAGGGGATTCCAAAAAGTATAATATTTAAGTTTTTTTCCCTCGGGGCTTTAAATTACCGTAGTCAAAATTTTACAATGAAAGTTCTTTAAACTTTTCTGTTTAAAAAAACAAAGATTTTGGCCTTTGATCTTTACCGAAACACGACGTAATGAAAATTTTTATATTTTTTCTCAATTCTGTAATCATCAAAATGCCGCAAAACTTATTTTTGAAGAGGGACAAATTCCGGAGGAATCGATCAATTGATTTTATTTCATGCGGATTCAATTGTTCTCAACACAAAAAAGCAATGTTTTGCGTAAGCATAAAAAATTATACAAAAAGAAACAAAATGAAAAATAAATACAAGTACTGTAACAACAATTTTAAAACCCAGTTATGTTTCAACTTGGGTTTTATGGCATATTATGCCAGCTCCCAAGTTGCAACTAATTGAAGATCAGCTAATACAGTAATCAATGAAAAACAAAATTTGTCAAATTTTATTTATTCAATTTTACATTTTTTGTTATTGTTAGAGTGTTCGAATTTAACAGCAAAAAATTATGTGATTTTTTAGTTGCATCAATCAACAATAAGGCACCTTTTTTTAAAGGGGAGAAAGTTGTGCTTTTTTCAGAGCAGCATTTTTTTAAACAGAAAAGAGAGATCTATTTTTTTCTTTTTCTTTTTTTCTCTAACCGATGAAAGAAAAAATGTGCACCTTGTTTTTGATGCATTTTTGGTTTCGAATAATTATTTTAAAAACCACTTTTTCTTTGGTTTAATTACCCAATAAGTTTGAGGTCAGTGTTTGTGTTTTTTAAAATTACCGCCGCCGCCAACGGCATCCTTTGATTTGCGGCAAAACTCTTTGAACTTTTTCGATTACCGCCGCCGACGCTGCCGGCGGTGGCGGCACGAAAACACTGTTTGAGGTAAAAATTCGGCGCCCAGACAAAATCTGTGGTGAATTTAAATAAATTTTGGAAAGCCATGCTTTTAAAGCAAGGCAAAAAATTATTTATTAAAAAATATCAACTGCGTTGATATTAATTATTAATTCTTCATACTGTAATAAATTTAAACACATCTTTTTTTGTTTTTTTTTAAATTTATGATGCTGTTATCTTTTTTGTATTCCCTTGTTTTTGAATGATTACTGTAAAACAAATTGTAATTACATATTCCCTAAAAATGATTACATTTTATTTTTTAAAGTTACTGTAGCTTTTTTTCAATGTTTATCAGAAATTTATTTTTGGAATTTTCAAAAACCTGATCATTGATCGGGGAGTTAATTTGAATCTGAAACACTTGGGGATTTTGCAATTAATTTTGGGATCAAATTTGACAAAAAAAATTACAAAAACATAATCTTAAACTGAAAAAAGCTTGGAGCACTCGAGATTCCCAGGAGGTCTCCCATCCAAGTACTAATCGAGCCCAGCAGTGCTTAACTTGCCAGATCGGACGGGATGGCGTGCTTTCACTGCGGTATGACCCCAAGCGTACAGGCCTCATCTTTTTTGTCTCACATGAAAACGAAAAAAGAATAACGTCAAAAATAGGAAAGGGAAAAGCAAAAAAAGATAGACTTGAAATGAAAAAAACAAAATTTGAAAACATTAAACTTTTAATTTTTAAAAACCAAATATCCACCATTTTTAAAAGAAAAAACTTTTTGGTTGTATTTTTCTTAAAAGCTTTTTGCTTCTTTTTTAAAAAAAGAAAAATCATTTTTTGTGTTTCTTTTTCTTTGTTTCTCTGATCCAAAAAAGAAAAAAAGTGAACCTTTTCTTTTGGCCATTTTTAGTTTTGTACAAATTTGTTTTGGGACTACTTTTCTTTGGTTTAATTACCCAATTAAAGGTAAAAATTAAATTCGCCCAAGGCGCAAAAAGCCCATGTGGCAATTTTAAATAAATTTTGGATCGCTTTGCTTTTAAAGCATGGCAAATAAATAATAAAAAAAGCAAAAAATTGCAATATTTATCTGTTTTTGTTTTGTGTATACTGTAATAAAAAAAGAATAAATGGAATTTATAAATATCGATAGTTGGCGTTTTTATTGCAGTTTCTGATGAGATAGAATCATTTGTAACAAAAAATACTATTTTTTAACAGTTTCTCAAAATTTTTTGCATTCGCTGTAGTTTTTGTGTTGTAAAAAATGTAAAAAATTTTAGATTGTCGTTTTATGCTTTTTGTCTATGTCTTGAAATTATTATCTACGTTATTGCAAAAACATGCTTTCAAAAAAGTTGCAAAATTTTTGGCATCATCACAAAAAAAGTAAATGTAAAAACATATTAAAAAGCTTTTTTCTTCGATTTTTTTGAAAGATTAATTTTTTGTGTTTTTTTTTATATATCTGGTAATAAAATGTTGTTGTTGTTTTTCAATGAAATAAAAATAGTTTTTTATAAATAGCTCAAATACAGTATCCAAAAATATTGCAAAAATTGTAAATCTCCTTTAATTTCATTGTTTTTCGTATTTAAATAGTAGTTTTTTAATGCGGGGAACAACAAGAAACAGCTTTAGCCAAGTTAACATTGTTTTATACAAAAATGAACCCAAAATGGAAATGAAAGAAATATTATCACAACATCAATTAATTCTTTATAAAATATGTGACATCAAAAAATTACGATATTTATCTCTTCCACTAAGTTACCGTAATTCTGACAAATGATTACGGTAATTACTTTTGGTCGATCATTATTTTAATTAGTAATTTGCGGTTTTATGGAATTAACGTTAAATTGTTAAAAAAAAGAAATATTTGCTTTGTTGCAATTAACAACAAAGCTTTCCAAAATTTATTCAAATGCCACATTTAAAAAAGGGCATTGAATCGAAATTATACCTTAAACTTTAAAGGTTGAAAAACCAACGAAAAAATCAAAAAAGGAAAAGAAATACAATTTTGAGTTCAGTCAAAAGTACAAGGTTGCATATTTTTATTGGGCGAGACAGAGAAACAATATTACGTTCTTTTCCAGTTTTGAAAGAAAGCATTGGAAAATTTTAAATCTCTAAAAATGAAGAGGTGGAATTTTTTGTAATTTTAAATAAATATATCTGGTAATAAAATGTTGTTTTTGTTTTTCAATGAAATAAAAAATATTAAAGTACATGTTTTTTTTGTAAACAATAACACAATTTTAAGCTGCAACATTTTTTTCGTTTCATAAAAGTTAAAAGCAGTTGAATTGTTGAAACATTACATATAAAAAATATTAAACAAATGCTTCAAGCAAGTAAATGACATAAAAAAATACAAGTTGAGTGCAGACAAATAATAGTGTTAAGCTGTTATTTGGTCAATTATAAATGATTTAATGTTTTTGTTTTTTTAACCATCATTAAAAAACAGCAACAAAAATAAATATGGAGGGGATTTGAATAATAATTTGCAAAAAACATCAAAATTCTTTTTTAAAATTATCAATTCAGAAATTTCCAAAACAATTTTTTTAAGCTTGCTCAGCAATGTTTTTTTAGAATTTTGATCAAAAAAATTGTTCATTAATCATTAGATTGGAGTATAAAAGCAGCTGCAAAATTTCATTTTGATATCATCATTTAACGATTCAAATCCATTTAATAATAAATAAAAATGTATAACAAATCTTTGATTGTTTTTGCCCTTCTTCTTTCAACAAGTGTCTTTGCCCTACCAATTCTTGGTGGTGGTGGGGATTCTGGAGTTTCAGCTTCACCAAATGGAGGAGATGGGCCATTATCAGGATTATTAAATGGAAAATTGTTGGGTGTTCTTAAAGTTTTGCCATTGAATGCGGGTCTTGATGGGGTTGTTGGAGATGTTGTAACATTAGTCCGGACTCTTCTTGAAAAAGTTATTCAAATCCTTCAACAATTACTTCCAAGTCTTTCTACCGAACAATTGGATGAATTGACTGGACTTCTTAAAAATGAAAATATGACAAAATCAGAAATCTTGGAAACTATTGATAGCTGGATTGCCGGACAACCAATTGAATTACAAAAATTGTATAAATCAATTGTTGAAGATGTTGATGGCAAAATTGAAACAACCTTTGAAACCCTCAAAAAAATTGCTAATGGAATTTCACCTGAAGCTGGACAATTAGTTGAAGAGCTTTACGTTAGTTTCTATCTAATAACAGCAATATATAAATAAATATGCAAATTTATTTTTAGGATATTGTTCAAAACAATGTTTTGACATTATTGCAAGAAGATGAAGCCATTGGAAATTTATTGAGCAATTTATTAAAGAATGTTGATAAACTCCTTCAACAACTTTTAAAAGATCTTGATAGACTTTTGTCATCACTTTTATCTGGACTCAATTTAAATAAACTTCTCAATTTGGATGGTTTATTAAAATTAGATGGCCTTCTTAAGGATGGAATTTTGGGAGCCCTTCTTGGTGAAAATGGCCTTGTCAATGGTCTCCTTGGTGGCCTTCTTGGTGGAAATGGTGATGGACTTCTCGGTGGTGTCCTTGGTGATAATGGGCTTCTTGGTGGAGTTTTGGGTGGAAATAAAGGTGGAAAAGGCCTTCTCGGTCTTGGAATCGGTGGAATCTTAAAGAAATAGAGATTTTCTATTAGCAGCAATGTATATTAATTAATTATACATTTCAATGTATCTCATTGTATATTTCTTCTTCCTTCATTTTCTCATTTATATTAATTTATTATTATTAATGTTTTGTACATAGAAAATAAAGCAGCAATAATTTATTAATATCCACATACATTGAATATGTCACTATGCAAATTTTAAAAAAATTATTAATTTTTCAAAAGCAGTCTTTTTAAAAACGATTGACTTCGAAAAAAATGAGTTTTTTGTTTTATTCCGCCAACATAAAATTTTAAATGATTTCGAAACGATTTTACAATTCTAGAATATTCTATTTGCCATGACAGAACTTTGTCATTTCGATTTGACCTATATTTCTCTAGGTTCCTTGCAATGTCAAACATTTTTTCTCTACTTGCAACCTCAAACTGAATCATATTCATTATATCTTATATCATATCATTCCTTCGGAATGATTGGTAAAAGATTACTTACTCCCGCGGGCATTGTTAAAGATATTATTTTTTATATTTTTATTTCTTATTTTTTATTATATGTAAATCCCCAACTTTGCTTCCTTGATAAAAGCAAAATCCCCATAAGCTTTTTCTATTCAAGAACAAACTAATAGCGATGCCGAATTAGAGATAAAAGCAACAGTTCTTTTTTCCAAAATTTGAATATCATCGACACGATGATATTTGTTTTTTTTTTTGCTTTTGGCGGCTGGCCGCAAACTGATGGAAGAAAAATGGCACTTTCTGGCCTTGAAATAATAAAAAAGCTTGCCCCAGGGATTCCAAAAAGTATAGTTGTTTTGTTTAATATCCCCCAGGGCAAGTTTATACTGTAATCAAAAATTTCCAACGAAAATTTTTCTTTGAAATTTCAATTTTTTTGGTGCAATTTTGTTGCTTTTGGCGGCTGGCCGAAAAGTGTTAGAACAAAGATGGCACTTTCTGGCCTTAAAATAATAAATAAGCTTGCCCCAGGGATTCCAAAAAGTATTGTTATTTTATTTAATATTTCCTGGGGCAAGTTTAAACAGTACTTCAAAAATTACATTGAAAATTTTACTTTGAATTTTGAATTTTTGGTGCAATTTTGTTGCTTCAATCGGCCGGCCGAAAAGTGTTAGAACAAAGATGGCACTTTCTCGCCTTGAAATAATAAATAAGCTTGCCCCAGGGATTCCAAAAAGTATTGTTATTTTATTTTATATCCCCTGGGGCAAGTTTTTACATTACTCCAAAAATTTACATCGAAAATTTTTCTTTCTTACTATTTCTAGTCAAAAATGATTTAGTGGCTTTGATAAATGAGAGCTATAATCAAGGAAGCAGCAGTGCGATCGGCAGTAACGAAACTGTTGGGAAATAGATACAAGTTTTTAACATTGTAAAAATTAATAAGCTACCCAAGGAGGTTCCAAAAATAAAATATGTGTTTTAGTTCATTTCCTCATCAGGGCTTAAAAATTACTGTACTCAAAATGTACATTGAAAATTTTGTGAACGTTCATTTTTTCTAATGCATTTTTAGCCTTCTATCGGCAGTAACGAAACTTGTGAACCATCAAATAATCATAAATATATCTCACAGATTTGTTGGGGCAGAAAAAGGGTTCTATTTCAGTACTCGATAAAGTTGTTGATAATTTTTTCTTAGGGCCTTGATAATGTCTGAAATAATGTCTGAAATAATGTCTTAGATAATGTCTTAGATAAAGCCTTAGGTCTAAGATAAGCTCATAAAGTCGCGTAATGGGGTATCACAATTGTCTAAGTGTTGTATGTTACTGCGTAAAATGGTAAAAATTCAACTTGGATAAGATTTTTACAATTTATCGCTATTCTCCTTTTAACATAAAAATTCCTGTTGAACAAAAAAATCAAAAAGTCTTTCATGTAATATATTAGTTAAACTACTGTATCGACATTTCGAAAAAGTTAGAAAAAAAATTAATATTTAATTACATATTAATTGTTACTAAATAAAAAAAGATTTTTCGTAAAAAATCCACAAAGTTATTTGTAACTTACAGTAACCCAAAAAAATACGAAAATTGCAACTGCACTACAATATTGTTTTACTCAAAAATTCAATATTAATTCTTTTTCGTTTTGAATACGAAATACCGAGTTAAATTATTACAAACAAAATTAAATCGTTTTTTTACACAAAAATTTAAAAATAATTAAGGTAATTTCCATCAAAAAAGGGATTACATCGTTGTTTAAATTTTTTCAAAACTTAAATCGACATTTTTTCTCTTTATTTATGCGGATCCGCGGATTAATCCGTGAATCCGCTCCGCCAACATTTCTGATCCGCCACCAATCCGCCGATTTGCGCCGCGAATTGGCGGACCAAATCCGCGTTTTGGCTCGGCGGAGCGGATTGCCTTTCACTAGATTACAGTCATTATCTATTCTACAAAATATTTTATCAGAAATTCTAAATTGTAAAAAAACAAAAAATTGATAAATGTTAAAAGAAGAGAAGATATTAAACAGCAAAAAAATGTATATTTTTTTAGTTGCATCAACAACAAGGCACATTTTTGAAAAGGGAGAAATTTTGTGATTTTTCCGTTAAATCATTTTTATTGCATAAAAAAGTTACCAGTAGTTTTTCCCCAAAACTGATTTTTGTTATCGTTTTAATCATAAATTTATGCCTTTTTAAAATTGCTGTTCTTTTCGAACTTTTTTATTTATGTTTATTTGCCTTGCTTTAAAAGCATGGCTTTCCAAAATTTATTTAAATTCACCACAGATTTTGTCTGGGCGCTGAATTTTTACCTCAAACTTTTATGGGTAATTAAACCAAAGAAAAAGAAGTATTTAATAATAATTATTTCAGACAAAAATTGCAAAGAAAACAAGGTGCATGTTTTCTCTTTCTTTGGCAAGAGAAATAAAGAAAAACATTGATCTTTCTCTCTCTTAAAAAAAAACTGCTTTGAATTAGCAAAAAAGGGTACAATTTTTCTCCTTCAAAAATGTGCCTTTTATATTAACATTAAATATTTTTAAATTAATAGGGAGGAACTGTAACTGTACCCTAACCAATGCTACAGACCTTTGCGTGAGAGCAGCTATTCAAGCCCCGAAAGGACAAAAACCAAACTCGCTTTTATTCGAGTGATGCATAGAAAAAACTAAAGGAGTACAAAACACATTTGGAAGACAGACAACCAAAGAGAGACTCTCTCGCTCTGCAAAATAAAAAAAAGAAAAGAAAGAAAAATTTTGATTGAAAAATTCAAGAATTTTAAAAAATGTTTTTACACTTTTTTAAAAAAAACAGTGAAAATCTTTTAAATAAAATTGTTTCATTTTTTTTTAAATTTTGGATATTTATGTAGATCACATATCAAAGGACAATATTTTCATAAAACCAACATGATTCAAAATTTAATTTGCATATATTTCCGACACATTTTTTTATTTAAGCTTTAAAAATTTCGTTTACTGTAATCAGCTTTGGCGAATTGGGTCTCAACAGCGACATGCATGTTTCTCAAATTTGCTTTTTTTTGTATTTCCCAGGGAAATTTTCCCTTCGAAGGGCTTCACAGAAATTATATGTAAAAAATGTGTCCCTCATTGAGGATATTTATGATCTGTCATTACTTCTTCTTCTTCTTATTTCATTGATGCTGCTGCTGTTTATGGCTGTTATTCGTAATCTGATTTATTTACTTCAAATTGCTTCAAAGATTTCAAAAATGGATGTTTCCATTCTTTAATGAAAAATTGATGTATTTATATGGATGGTGGCTGACATCTTACTGATTCTGACATTATGTTCCTGATATGAATACTTTTGCAATCATGATGGTTTTTATGTTGTAAGTTTATTTTTAAATTTTTATCATCTCCAAGATTTTTATTGTTTGATTGCGACTTTAACGTTGCAACGACATAGATTACCGTAATCTAGCTAATCTAACTTTTTTTCAGTGTCTAATTCAATTATCATTTTCATCTTCAACAGCATGATTATCTGATCAATATCGTGAACAAGAACAAAAAGAATATTTATTGAATACAACAACATCTTCATGCGGGTAAAAACATTTTAATCTTAATATCTTTTATACAGTACTAGACATTTTAGACAATCCCAGAACTTAATACTTCTCTTTCAACATATCAAGCTTCATTGGAGAATAATATTCTAGTCAATAAGAAGATGTCATTCAGCTTAAAATTCTTATTTGATGAATGAACCCGAAGCTAAAATAATTCCATCAATCCAGCAATGTTTCTTGTCGTATGTTTCTTATAGTTTAATTAATGCATAAGTATTAAAAATGATTTTTTAAGATGCTCCATCAATGCTTTCCTCAATTAGCAACTAAAACTCCCCGTGGCAAAAATGAACAACAAGATGCAAATGAATGCTGGACTGAACTTGTTCAATGTATCAATAATGAACTTGAGTTGATGCTCATGGAAAGAAAATTTATTGAAGGTGTTCATCAAATTCACTTGAAGAATACTGAAACTGAAGACGAGAAAGCTCATTCTGTTGAAACTTTCACTGAAGTAAAACAATAATTATTTTGTTGCGCATAATATATTTCTATTATTATTTTTAGTTATCATGTTATCTTTCTCAAGAAGTCAAATATCTTCAACTTGATATTAATAAAACCAAAGAAAATATTACAAAGCAAAGTG